>OY740787.1:65003796-65603796 GCA_963514005.1 Raja brachyura
CGTAGCGTTTCCCTTCAGAGTGGAGATTAGTATAATGCAAAGCTGAGTCAAGAATCACCTCGCACACCTTTGACTGAGACCACATGTCTAAATCCCCAGAGTGCATAACACAATCTGTTGAACGCACCACTCAATCAGGAATAGTGATATTGAGAACCTATGGATTATTATGAATACATTGTTGATTCACAACATGACCTGTGGGCCTGAAAAGTTATAATATATTGCAGACAAGCTTTTTGCTGGTAACTATGTGTCCCAGAGAAAATGGCAATGAAGATTCCAATGAACCAGTAACTCTGCTAAACCATATGTTGAGAAAAACTTCAACTACTTAATTCCATTGTCCAGTCTGATAACCTCTCATAGATGATGAAGCAGTGCTTCTCTGGTCACTATGACTTGTATAGTCAGCCAGTTTCATGATGGTCTAACCAAACTGTTCCTATTTGGAACTTACAGAGGTTACTGTGTAAGGCACCTTGCCAATGTCTCTACATCAACCTGATGTTATCCCAGAGACAGTGAAAAAATGACTAGACAGCCCATGCTGGTAGTAAACCTTCTGGGCCGACAGACTGCTCCATTTCGGAGTTTACGGAGGTTAATAATGAGACTTACTTACTAGCGTCTCAAACCCCAGGTCACTTACCTTTGTTGGAGCTTCAGCGACGTTCCATTTGCAGACTCTGTCCATCATGTTTGTCATTTCTGTTAGATAGCTGATGCTGCTGGCCAATTTCTCTTGTAGTGGCTAATCTGTCTCCGACGGGGCAGCAATTTTAGAGGCAAAAGCACACCGCTTTTCCTCATGCGATTGTCGTACATCATGCATTAAGCATGGGATCCCGGAACATAGTCATGTTCGGGATCATGTTGGAGTTAGTACGTACTGACCTTCGACACTCTCTTAGAGTGGGAGTAAAACATCATGCATTAAAGCATGGGATCCCGGCTGATGGTCATGTTCGGGCTCATGTATGGAATTAGTCCGTATCATGACACTCTCTTAGAGTGGGAAAATTGCACCCTGAACCAGGTGTTGCCATATCCGTATGCCTCGAACGGTCTGTGCATGCTTCTACGCCGAGCATATTTTGCGACACCATCTCCGATAGTCTTTCGGGTGGGAGGAAAATGCGAACCTTGAAACTAAGGTAGCTGCAGGCATATGACTTGAACTGCCTGTGTATATAATACGGGGCATAATATATATGGCTCCATCTTCATACTTCATGCATCCGAATGGGAGGACTTATGCAAACCTGAACCTGGAGCTGCCTCAGGCATGTGTGCATATACTTTAGCACCATCTCCATCACTACGTTCAACCGAGTAGGAGGAAATTGCAACCCTGAACCAGGCGTTGCTTCAGGTTCTGTGCATATACTTTAGCACCATCCCCACCACTCCGTTCATTTGAGTGGGAAGAAATTTGCAACCCTGAACCAGGAGCGGCTGCCTGACATGCCTTAAGACGGAGCATTCATGTGTTGTAATTTGATTCATTAGATGTTCGTAATTGAGACAAACCCCAATCATGTCTGACAGATGTCCCAAGACTTGGGGTTGTCAGGTTGCTCCATTCTGCAGCCGAACCAGGACTAGCTGTGCAGATTGATACTCTGTTGGTATCCTCATTTACCAAACAGGCTGCATGTGCTAGTGACTCTGAGTCCTGCTCCCTTCCAGTGCCAACGGAGTATTAAAGGGAAGGACTGGAGCGCCTCTGGCCTCCATACGCCAGACAGAGTGGGAGAAATGCTGCAACCCTGCCAGGTGTTTGTCATGGGTATTGATGTTTACATGACTGAAAGAACCCTATCCCTATTAAATCAGAGATTTGATCACTTTATTAATATGCATAAAGTTGGCGTCTTTTGGAAAGGAATCTTCCACAATCCCCTCATTAGAGCGGAAATTACCATGACGCCACCAGGTGTAGTTCCCACAGGTGATAGTAGCAATGTTACAACATTTTGAGATTTAAAAAATCAAGTCTGCAATTTATCCCATCAGATAAAGCATAAAACAAAGTTGAATTTGACACCTCATTCACTTTCATATCTTCAGTATTAAAAAAGTTAGGGGCATTTTCATACTCGGAAATTAGCATCTTGTTTCCCATTGCCTTTCCATTGACTTAACTCAAAAGGCGTGATCTAGGACAGTCAAAAGCCCATAACTTTCTTAAAAATTAAGAGAACTGAAAGAATTTTTCAGTTATTATAGATTGAAGCATTCTGAAACAAATATGAAACAATCTTATTTGGATGACCTGAATTTAAAGCATATAATTAGTTAGTTACCTAATTTAGGTAATTACAAAATTTAATTACTAGATCTAAACAACTATCCATTTCTTAAGAAAAGATAAAATGTTTTAAATTACCTAAGTGTCCAAATAACATTCACACAATAATTCACAATATAACATGATTTTTAAATCACATTTTCGCGAATGTATAGGCCAAATGGAAGGAATTTAGTGTTTAATTCCTGTAAGTTAATGGCCATTTAAATCAACTTGCGAGTGGGTTTTAGTGGAACGCGGTGGATTGGAACGTTGCGGTTTGCGGTGGATTTAACCCACAGTCGGCAGGAAAAACACTGCCGGTTCGTATATATTTTTTGTCCCCATTTCACAACATGAAAATTTGATTAAATGCTTCCTAAGAACCACGTTTTTATGTAAAAATAAACTGTGTACCTTCTTTTATCCCCTACGTAAAATCCTTCCCGTTGTCGGCGTTCACGGCTTTAGAAGATGATTTTTAAATTACTCTAGCTAATAAATGATCGTGTAGTTTAAAAATACCTTCATAAAACAAATGTCGGAGCAATTTCTCTTTAGAGACGAAATCCCCTGAGATGGATCGACTTGAATTGTCTGGAGAAAAACGGCACTTTAAACCCGCCCCCCCTCTGAAAGGCGCCAAAGTCGCGCACACGTGGAGTGGCAGAACTGCAGTGCCGCTCAAGGTAAGTTTTGTAATATACTTACTGATAGGCACAGCTCAAACAAGGCTTCCCAAGCCAGGGGCTCTGGACTGCCATGGCAGGTCCAATTCCACTACACCTTTTTATTGGTGTAAGTGATAATAAATGTTCCTTGTAATATTTCTCTTTTAAACCATAAACTAAATTGGCATGATAATACATATTTATGATATTGCCAAGAATAAAACCTGAACTGATATTATAAATTAGAGGATACCAGCACACTGGTGCAGCTTGTAGACCTGATGCCAGAGACCTGGGCTTACAGCACCAGACCTGGCTTCGATCCTGACCACAGATATATCTGTGTGGAGATAGCTGTTCATCAGATGTATTGGCTATGATAGTCACAAACGTGACACTGTGGTAACTGTTATAAATGCCAACTTTATTATAGCAGTCCGTTAGAAGAATACACTATATGTGGTATAACATAGCTGTAGCAGCAACTCAGTTAAATTAGTTTGGGGGTTACACAAAAAGCTGGAGAAACTCAGCGGGTGCAGCAGCATCTAAGGAGTGAAGGAGATAGGCGACGTTTCGGGTCGAGACCCTTCTTCAGACTGGTCAGGGATCAGGGAAACTCGTTTCCCTGATCCCTGACCAGTCTGAAGAAGGGTCTCGACCCGAAACGTCGCCTATCTCCTTCACTCCTTAGATGCTGCTGCACCCGCTGAGTTTCTCCAGCTTTTTGTGTAATCCTCGATTCTCCAGCATCTGCAGTTCCTTCTTTAATAAATTAGTTTGGTGCTGCAGGCTGAACTTATCTGCACTGGAATTCTCCTGCAGTAACACCCGCAATTTATGAATGTAAGTTCCTGAATTTGTAACTCTGGCTGCCTGCTCCCGAGTGGAGCTGTGATGTCGGTAGCCTTTATTATTAGGGCCGTCTGCTGAAGACTACAACGGCTACAGCCATAAACCCAGTTTTAAACGAGCCTGTCGGACTCTGAACTGGTTTTCCCCTGCCGTGCAGACTAACGGCAAAAGCCGCATGAAGCATAATGTGAGCCGCTTGCTCCCATAGAGACTGCAGCAAAAAAATACCCTACGCTAGCTTCAGTGGAGCGTCTACTTTTTTGGGGGCCCATTAAAGAATGGCCCGAAGAAAACTGACTTACCTTGCAGAGCAGCGCGGGAACTGCCCTGACTAGCACCATGCGCTAGACGTAATGACGGCATGCAGTCTGGCTGGCTTCTTCATGTAGTCATTCAAGTGACTACGAAATAAAATCATAATGTTTCTAATATTTAGAAATATATATTGATGTAAGATCTCTTTTGTTTTTCCACCTTCCTGCTATTTAGCACACCAGGTGACATAATTTAGTATCCGGTAATAAAACTAAATTAGGGCTAAGAATTCATATACTGAACAGTAACAGAAAGAAGCATGTGTGCCACCACTACAGCTGTGTATACATACATTCATTTTTGGAAAAATAGTTTTGGCCTCTTTAACAAAATTGTTCTTTCTAATTCTTTCAACTTCAAGAAAATGAGGCAAGATGCATAGCAAAAGAATTGCAAGTGGCTTTCACCAGGTACCTTGGATGGGGACTGCCCAATATTTCCAGGGAAGACATGCAGATTTGAACATAGAACAGTACAGTACAAATACAATGTCTGTGCCGAACATGATGCCAAGAGCAACTGTTATCTACCTGCACATAATCCATATTCTCCCATTCCTTGCATATCCGTATGGCTATCCAAAAGTCTCTTAAGTGTTACTATCGTGTCTGCCTCAAGCATCATCCCCGGCAGCATTTTCCAGACACTCACCACCCTCTGTGTACAAAAAAACCTGCCCTGCACATCTCCTTTAAACTTTGCCCCTCTCACCCTCTGGTATTTGATTATTCCATCATGTGAAAAAGGTTCTGACTGTCTACTTTATCCATGCCTCTCATACGGCATATTTATTTATTAACTTTCTTAAAAACATACCTTATTCATTATATATACTGTAAGCACAATCAGAACATGTTGTTCTCTGGTATACACTAGCATCTGCAGTTCTTTGTTTCTACATGGCTTTTTCTATATTCATTTTATGATTCATTTATCTTTTTCTCTTATAATACCTAAATATCACATGTTTACTCCTTAAACAATTGTCCATTGAAACATTTTAGAGCAGAGGGCCCGAGCCCTCGGTGTTGTGCGGCAGCAGTACATCTGACAGTGATTCTTCCTCATAAAGCCTTATGTGATGACTAAAAGACTCGCTCAGCACTACACCAGCAACCTGGAATATGATTCAAGTTTGCACGTATTACTAAATGGGGACTATGAACCTCCAACGTTGTCAAGATAAAAATAAATCACTCTAGGGAAATCTATTATGGGCTCTTTTACATTGACCTAGAAGAGGCAGAAATGGGCACAGTTGCATCAAAAACAATGTGCGCTCCACCGATTCCAAAACAAACAATGGAACAAAATGTCAGGTGGGCATCATAGGTGGTTGTTCCATTGACTAAATTGTGCTTCTTTCTTGCCTGCAGTCTGAAGAAGGTTCTCGACCCCAAACGTTACCCATTCCTTCTCTCCTGAAATGCTGCCTATCCCGCTGTTACTCCAGATTTCCGTGTCTATTTTCGATTTAAACCAGCATCTGCAGATCCTTCCTACATGTATCAACGAGAACTACCAGTTATCAGATATGTGATAGACATAAAAAGCTGGAGTAACTCAGCGGGTCAGGTAGCATCTCTGGAGAAAGGGAACAGTTGACATTTTGGGTCGAGACTCTCCTTCAGGCTGAGGATTTCCTTCCTACACAGTTATCAGATATCACAAAAATGTAGGTCCCTTGCTGTCAGAAACTGGTGAATTGATCATGGGGAACAAAGACATGGCAGACCAATTGAATAACTACTTTGGTTCTGTCTTCACTAAGGAAGACATAAATAATCTGCCGGAAATAGCAGGGGACCGGGGGTCAAATGAGATGGAGGAACTGAGTGAAATACAGGTTAGCCGGTAAGTGGTGTTAGGTAAATTGAATGGATTAAAGGCCGATAAATCCCCAGGGTCAGATAGGCTGCATCCCAGAGTACTTAAGGAAGTAGCCCCAGAAATAGTGGATCCATTAGTGATAATTTTTCAAAACTCTTTAGATTCTGGAGTAGTTCCTGAGGATTGGAGGGTAGCTAATGTAACCCCACTTTTTAAAAAGGGACGGAGAGAGAAAACGGGGAATTACAGACCAGTTAGCCTAACATCGGTAGTGGGGAAAATGCTAGAGTCAGTTATTAAAGATGGGATAGCAGCACATTTGGAAAGTGGTGAAATCATTGGACAAAGTCAGCATGGATTTCTGAAAGGTAAATCATGTCTGACAAATCTAAAAGAATTTTTCAAGGATGTAACTAGTATAGTGGATAAGGGAGAACCTGTGGATGTGTTATATCTGGACTTTCATAGAAACATAGAAACATAGAAAATAGGTGCAGGAGTAGGCCATTCGGCCCTTCGAGCCTGCACCGCCATTCAATGTGATCATGGCTGATCATCCAACTCAGTATCCCGTACCTGCCTTCTCTCCATACCCCCTGATCCCTTTAGCCACAAGTGCCACATCTAACGCCCTCTTAAATATAGCCAATGAACTGGCCTCAACTACCTTCTGTGGCAGAGAATTCCAGAGACTCACCACTCTCTGTGTAAAGAATGTTTTCCTCATTTCGGTCCTAAAGGAATTCCCCCTTATCCTTAGACTGTGACCCCTTGTTCTGGACTCCCCCAACATCGGGAACAATCTTCCAGCATCTAGCTTGTCCAACCCCTTAAGAATTTTGTAGGTTTCTATAAGATCCCCCCTCAATCTTCTAAATTCCATCGAGTACATACCGAGTCTATCCAATCTTTCCTCATATGAAAGTCCTGACATCCCAGGAATCAGTCTGGTGAATCTTCTCTGTACCCCATCTATGGCAAGGATGTCTTTCCTCAGATTTGGAGACCAAAACTGTACGCAGTACTCCAGGTGTGGCCTCACCAAAACCCTGTACAACTGCAGTAGAACCTCCCTGCTCCTATACTCAAATCCTTTCGCTATGAATGCTAACATACCATTTGCTTTCTTCACTGCCTGCTGCACCTGCATGCCTACTTTCAATGACTGGTGTACCATGACACCCAGGTCTCGTTGCATCTCCCCCTTACCTAATCTGCCACCTAATCTGCCACTTTCAGAAGGCTTTCGACAAGGTCCCACATAAGAGATTAGTATACAAACTTAAAGCACACAGTATTGGGGGTTCAGTATTGATGTGGATAGAGAACTGCCTGGCAGGAAGTACAGAGTCGGAGTAAACGGGTCATTTTCAGAATGGTAGGCAGTGACTAGTGGGGTACCGCAAGGCTCAGTGCTGGGACCCTAGCTATTTACAATATATATTAATGATCTGGATGAGGGAATTGAATGCAACATCTCCAAGTTTGCGGATGACACAAAGCTGGGGGGCAGTGTTAGCTGTGAGGAGGATGCTAGGAGGCTGCAAGGTGACTTGGATAGGTTGGGTGAGTGGGCAAATGCAGAATAATGTAGATAAATGTGAGGTTATCCACTTTGGCGGCAAAAACAGGAGGGTAGACTATTATCTGAATGGTGGCCGATTAGGAAAATGAGACCTGGGTGTCATGGTACACCAGTCATTGAAATTAGGCATGCAGATGCAGCAGGCTGTGAAGAAAGCAAATGGTATGTTGGCATTCATAGCAAAAGGATTCGAGTACAAGAGCAGGGAGGTTCTACTGCAGTTGTACAGGGTCTTGGTGAGGCCATACCTGGAGTATTGCATACAGTTTTGGTCTCCTAATCTGAGGAAAGACATTCTTGCCGTAGAGGGAATACAGAGAAGGTTCACCAGACTGATTCCTGGGATGGCAAGACTTCCATATGAAGAAAGACTGGATAGACTCGGCTTATACTCGCTGGAATTTAGGAGATTGAGGGGGGATCTTATAGAGACTTACAAAATTCTTAAGGGGTTTGACAGGCTAGATGCAGGAAGATTGTTCCCGATGTTGGGGAAGTCCAGAACAAGGGGTGACAATTTAAAGATAAGGGGGACGTCTTTTAGGACCGAGATGAGAAAATCATTTTTCCCACAGAGAGTGGTAAATCTGTGGAATTCTCTGCCACAGGAGGTAGTTGAGGCCAGTTCATTGGCTATATTTAAGGGAGTTAGATGTGGCCCTTGTGGCTAAAGGGATCAGGGGGGAATGGAGAGAAGGCAGGTACAGGATACTGAGTTGGATGATCAGCCATGATCATATTGAATGGCGGTGCAGGCTCGAAGGGCCGAATGGCCTACTCCTGCACCTATTTTCTATGATTCTATGATATTCTTGACTTTACTTGTACATACTTATCCAGACCCCGACATCATCCAACTTCTGGTATTGAAATAAATACAATTTTATCCGACTGTCTTTCCTCGCTCCCTGCAGAACACCTGCCTATTCTGTCTACTTAACCTTCTCTTACTGACTTTCATTACTAATTGGAACCTATCCCCCTATCTATATTGATTCAACCTTCCAATTAGCACTAGCAAAATTGCCTGCCAGGATACTGGTTCCTCCTTCAGTTTAGGTGTAACCAGTTCCTGGTTGTACTGGTCACCTCTGCCTCAGAAGAGATTTCAATGGTCCAAAAATCTGAATCCCTGCACCCTGCTCCCTCAGCCATGTATTCATGGCTGATCATCCAACTCAGTATCCTGTACCTGCCTTCTCTCCATACCCCCTGATCCCTTTAGCCACAAGGGCCACATCTAGCTCCCTCTTGAATATAGTCAATGAACTGGCCTCAACTACCTTCTGTGGCAGAGAATTCCACAGACTCACCACTCTCTCTGTGAAAAAAGATCTTCTCATCTCGGTCCTAAAATATTTCCCCCTTATCCTTAAACTGTGACCCCTTGTTCTGGAGTTCCCCAACATCAGGAACAATCTTCCTGCATCTAGCCTGTCCAACCCCTTAAGAATGTTGTAACCTCTATAAGATCCCCCCTCAATCTCCTAAATTCCAGCGAGTACAAGTCGAGTCTATCTAGTCTTTCTTCATATGGAAGTCCTGCCATCCCAGGAATCAGTCTGGTGAACCTTCTCTGTACTCCGTCTATCGCAAGAATGTCTTTCCTCCGATTAGGAGACCAAACCTATTGTGTAAGAAGGAACTGCAGATGCTGGTTTAAACTGCAGATGGACACAAAATGCTGGAGTAACTCAGTGGGACAGGCAGCATCTCTGGAGAGAAGGAATGGGTAACGTTTCGTGTCGAGACCTGAAACGTCACCCATTCCTTCTCTCCAGAGATGCTGCCTGTCCCGCTGAGTTACTCCAGCATTTTGTGTCTATCCTCAGCCATGTATTCATCTGTCCTATCATCCTGTTCATATCTTCACTAGCACATGGCACCTGGAGTAATCTACTGATCACAACTCTTGAGGTACTGCTTTTTAACCTTCTTGTTAAACTCCCTGTATTCACTCTGCAGGACCTCAACTATTTTACTAACTATATTATTTGTACCAACATGGACAACAACTTCTGGCTGCTCATCCTGCTCCTTGAAAATGTTCTGCAGTCACTCTGGGACATCCTGGACCATGGTAACAACAGACCACCCTGGAGTCTTGTTTTCCGCCAAGGAATGCCTTGTCTGTTTTCCAAACTAATGAGAGTCCTCTCACTATGCCATGTCTGAATTCATGCCACCCTGCTTTGCCTCAGAGCCTGGCTTGGTGCCACAGACCTGACTGTTGTTGCTCTCCTCTGAACAGTCTTTTCCCCTCCCCCCACCCACTCCCCAACAGTGTATAAAAGTGTATACTTGTTTTCAAGGGGAATGGCCATAAGGGATGCCTGCAGTCTCTACCAATGTTTCCTGGTGGTCACCCATCCACTTTCTGTCTGTACCTTAAGTGTGACTGTGACTCCTGTCTATGGCAACCTCATACTCTCGGACAATAGGGAGGTTGCCCGGTTGCAGCGCCAATGATCTCGAGTGGCCAGTCACGAGCGGTTGTACCTCCCACAGGTGTTGTTCTCAAAGACACTAGAAGCTTCCCTGACATTCCACATCCTGCAGGAGGAGCATGCCAGTGTCTCAACTATCATCTATTCTGCACCAAGGCTGAAGAATAGACCTTTCTTCGGAGTGAATGATGTTTTCGACTGTCAGAGACAATTAGAGATTGTTTAAAAGGCCATCAGGAGGAGGGTGGAGGTGAGACCTCAGAGTCCACCATCTGAGACCTAGTCGCCATTTGTGAACTGCTTTCCCGACGAATCCTTCAATTCATCGGAGCCACAGAGCTGTGAAAGGTTAGTGTGGCCTCAGGGATTGTGTGGGAGATGATTGTTGCTGTGGGTTAGCCCAAGCACAGACTGACTTAAAAATGCTCATTTTCATCTTAGACAACTTTCTATCATATAGTTTAATACTTATTAGATTAGCACCCTATCTGCCTTTTCTATCCTTATCACACACCTATTATCTTTTCACCTTATGCCTATGTCCAGCCACTGCCTATCACAAACCCCTCCTCACCTGTATCCACCTATCACTCACTCGGCTTTGTCCTGCCCCAACTACTATCCCAACTTTCTTCTTCCCCTACCTCCACCCCCCTTCACCACAATCAGAGTGAAGAAGGGTCTTGAGCCAAAATATCACCTATCCATGTTCTCCAAAGAAGCTGTCTGAACACTAAGGCACTGTATTGTTGTATACCAGCATCTGCAGTTCCATGTGTCTACCTAATCTCAACTGAAATAGACTAACTAATCAGTCATATTTGCTGCTCAATTAACTTGCCCAATTTAATTGCTCAGGCTACTTTCAAAGAATGGTTCAATTTCAAAATTCGTAGACATGAATTTTGATGACATGAATATTGCGACATAGGTTTGCTATTTTGTTCATGTATTCATAAATCAAGGATTTAAATTTTGGTCTTCAATTCCAGGAGGAGACTGGTGGCACACTCTTTCTGCTGCCATAAGGCATTTGCTAATTTAATGGGGCTTTTTAATGAGGCTTTTCAATTGGTATTTCAGCCATCTCAATTTCAGATAAGAAAACATCATACCCAGCCATCCGATTTTCTAACCTCAATTTTGTTAGCAAAATTTGTAATTAATTTTAAAGCTTTGTGTTCATTTCTCAGACTGTTCGTGTTTTATTATTTTGGAAGCTGTAGGAAATGAAAACCCTAGACCAGAATGACACTGCCAATTCTGGCAACATCCCATCATTGGTCGAAATAAAGAACTGTAGATGCTGGTTCATACACAAAAGTACACAACGTGCTGGAGTAACTTAGCAGGTCAGGCAGCATATCTGGAGAGCATTGATATTTCGGGCTGAGACCCTTCTTCAGACTCTATCCCATCATTATTCTGTAAAGAGACAGGTAGGCCTAATTCAAGAAAAAGTCTATCAACTCTTTTGGCCACCTTTTAATTTAAACAGTGATTTCCTGGTCAAAGATAGACACAAAAAGCTGGAGTAACTCAGGTAGGTTCAGGCAGGCTGAGTGAAGGTGTTCCGCGAAACGATTTCCCAATCTATGTTTTGCGGAACACCTTCGCTCAGCCCGCCTGAACCTACCTGATCTCCCGGTTTAATTCTCCTTCCCATTCCTACACAGACCTTTCTGTCCTCGGTCTCCTTCATTGTCAGAGTGAGGCAAGCTTTCACTGTTTCTTGGTACATGTGACAATAATAAACCTAAACCTATGAAAAAAATCATTAATTGTCAAAGATGAAGCAGAGAGAAACTCAAAGTGAAGAAGTAGGGTGAAACATTTATAAACAAAATCCACAAAAATAGTTTTCACCAGTAATCAATTTTACTTCATCTAAGTAAAATAATGTTTGCTTAAAAGCATATTGATTGGGGTTTTATTTAAATTGGATACTTAAATTATGTTCTAATAGGCCAAGAACTTCAAGGTCAGCAGAGGAGCGGCAGGTGAAGGAGCAAGTGTGTGGATTGCTGCAGAATCTAAATTAGCAAATTTGTAAATTTGTAAAATTACTTCATTGAACAGCAAATAAAAGTAGGGCTTGCCCTAGGGGAGCGGCCTTGTTGAGGAGAAGTGCCTTGGTGAGTAGAGTGCGAGTCGTTGGCTCAAGAGTCTTCGACATGGAGGCTACACTTACTGTATTCTGTTGTGTGTTTAATTTAAATATTTAAGCGTAATGGCAGCGGTGCTAGTGCAGTGCGTTTGCTGCAGGATGTGGGAAGTCAGGGGCACTGCTGGTGTCACTGACCAATATGCCTGTGGGAACTGTGTCCAGATGCAACTCCTCAATGACTGAGTTAGGGAACTGGAGAGTCAGATCGTCACTCGAAGAGTGCAGGAGGTGCGACGGGCGGGGACGGAAAGAAAGAGGATGAAGCAGGTGCAGGAGACCTCGGTAGAAGTTCCTCTTGCAAACAGGGAGCTGTTTACCCCTCCGCCCCGCCTCTAGGGAGCTGTCGGGGCGGACGACGCTTCCAGCCCGAGCGGCGGACAGGTCAGTGGCTCCAATCCTAGTGATGACACTTGACCGACGTCGGGCAGAGCCATAGGGTGGGGACTCCATTGTGCAAGGTGTGGACAGGAGATTCTGTGGCAGGACTCGAGGATGGTGTGTTGCCTCCCTGGTGCCAGGGTCCAAGATGCGTCGGACTGACTTCAGAACATCTTGAGAGGGAAGATGAGCAGCCGGAAGTGGTTGTGTGCGTAGGCACAAACAACATCGGGAAGACGAGGAAGGAGGTTCTGCAATGTGAGTTTAGAGAATTAGGAAGAAGGCTGAAAAGCAGGACTTCGCGGAAAGTTAACTCTGGATTACATCCAGTACCTCGTGCTGGTGAGGGCAGGAACAGGGAGATAGGGGATCTGAATGTGTGGCTGAGGGGCTGGTGCAGGGAATAGGGATTTAGAATTATAGACCACTGGGATCTCTTCTGGGGTAGAGGTGACCTGTACAAAAGGGATGGGTTACACCTTAACTGGAGGGGAATCAACATTCTGGCAGGCTGGTTTCCTAGTACTACACGGGAGGGAGGGTTAACAAATTGGGAGTATACAGAGGGAGTTAAAGAGGAAGAGAGTCCAGTAAATGTTATGAAAGACAAGCGAATTAATGGGATGGAAAGTTCAAGAAGGGATAAGAGAGTAAGGTCAGATGAAACAGGAACCGGTGTGAGGCGAGGTGAATACAGAATTAAAAGTGTTATGTATGAATGCATGGAGTATAAGAAATAAAGTGGATGAGGCTCAGTTAAAAATTGGTAAGTATGATGTTGTGGGAATTACAGAGTATTAGCTGCAAGAGGATCAGAGCTGGAACTCAATATTCAGGGATATACGTCCTATTGGAAACACAGACAGGTGCACAGCGGGAGTGCGGTAGCTCTGTTGGTAAAGAATGAAATTCAGTTCCTTGCGAGGGGTGATAGATAATCAAAATATATAGAGTTATTGTGGATAGAACTGAGAAATTGTAAGGGTAAAAACACCTTAATGGGAGTTATCTACAGCCCCCCAACAGCAGCCTGGATATAGGGTGCAAATTGCATCAGGAGTTAAAATTGCCATGTAACAAAGGTAATGCTACAATGGTCATGGGAAATTTCGACCTGCAGGTAGACTGGGAAAATCAGGTTGGTACTGGACCCCAAGAAAGGGAGTTTGTAGAGTGCCTCTGAGATGGATTGTTCGAGCAGCTTGTATTAGAGCCTACCAGGGAGAAGGCAATTCTGGATTTAGTGTTGTGTAATGAACTGGATTTGAACTCAAGGTAAAGGAACCATAAGGAGGTAGTGACCATAATATGATGTTTAAATCTGCAATTTGAGAGGGAGATGGTAAAATTGGAAGTGTTAGTATTGCAGTTGAACAAAGCGGATTATGGAGGTATGAGGGAGGAGCTGGCCAAAGTTGACTGGAAAGGGACCCAACAGGGATGACAGTGGAACAGCAATGGCAGGAATTTCTGGGAATTATCCAGAAGATGCAAGATTATTTCATTCCAAAGAGGAAGAACGATTTTATGGGGAGTAAGAGGTGACCGTGGCTGACAAGGGAAGTCAAGGACAATATAAAACTAAAAGAAGACGTATAACATAGCAAAGATGAGCAGGATCCAGATGATTGTGTAACTTTTAAAGATCAACAGAAGATAACTAAAAGGGCAATACGGGGAGAAAAGATGAAGTACAAAGGTAAGCTAACCAAGAATATAAAGGAGGATAGGAAAAGCTTCTTTAGGTATGTGAAGAAGAAAAAATTAGTTAAGACAAATGTGGGTCCCTTGAAGACAGAAACAGGTGAATTTATTATGGGGAACAAGGAAATAGCCGACGGGTTGAACATGTAATTTGGTTCTGTCTTCACTAGGGAGGACACAAACAATCTCCCAGATGTACTAGGGGTCAGCGGACCTGGGTGACGGAGGAACTGAAGGAAATTCACATTAGTCAGGAAATGGTGTTGGGTAGACTGATGGGACTGAAGGCTGATAAATCCCCAGGGCCTGATTGTCTGCATCTCAGGGTACTCAAGGAGGTGGCTCTAGAAATTGTGGACGCATTGGTGATCATTTTCCAATGTTTTATAGATTCTGGATCAGTTCCTGTGGAGGGTAGCTAATGTAATCTCACTTTTCAAGGAGGGAGAGAAAGCGGGGAATTATAGACCAGTTAGCCTGACATTGGTTGTGGGAAGATGCTGGAGTCAATTATTAAAGATGCAATAGCGGCACATTTGGATAACAGTAACAGGATCGGTCTAATTCAGCATGTATTTACGAAGGGGAAATCATGCTTCACTAATCTTCTGGAATGTTTTGTGGATGTAACTAGGAAAATGGACAAGGGAGAGCCAGCGGATGTAGTGTACCTGGACTTTCAGAAAGCCTTTGGTAAGGTCCCACATATGAGATTAGTGGGCAAAATTAGAGCACATGGTATTGGGGGTAGGGTATTGTCATGGATAGAAAATTGCTGGCAGACAGGAAACAAAGAGTAGGGTTTAACGGATCCCTTTCAAAATGGTAGGCAGTGACTAGTGGGGTACCGCAAGGCTCGTTGCTGGGACCGCAGCTATTTACAATATACATTAATTATTTAGATGAAGGAATGACACAAAGCTGGGTGGCAGTGTGAACTGTGAAGAGGATGCTTTGAGAATGCAGGGTAAATTGGACAGGTTGGGTGAGTGGGCCGATGCATGGCAGATGCAGTATAATGTGGATAAATGTGAGGTTATCCACTTTGGTGGCAAGAACAGGAAGGCAAATTATTATCTGAATGGTGCCAGATTAGGAAAAGGGGAAAACCAACAAGACCTGGGTGTCCTTGTACATTCAGTCACTGAAAGTAAGCATGTAGGTACAACAGGCAGTGAAGAAAGCTAATGGCATGTTGGCCTTCATAACGAGAGGCGTTGAGTAAAGGAGCAATGAGGTCATACTGCAGTTGTACAGAGCCCTGGTGAGCCCACACCTGGAGTATTGTGTGTAGTTTTGGTTTCCTAATTTAAGGAAGGACATTCTTGCTATTGAGGGAGTGCAGCGTAGGTTCATGAGGTTAATTCCCGGGATGGCGGGACTGTCATATGATGGAAGAATGGAGCGACTGGGCTTGTATTCACTGGAATTGAGAAGGGTGAGAGGGGATCTTATAGAAACATATAAAATTATTAAGGGATTGGACATGCTAGATGCAGGAAACATGTTCCCGATGTTGGGGGAGTCCAGAACAAGGGGCCACAGTTTAAGAATAAGGGGTCGGCCATTTAGAACTGAGATGATGAAAAATATTTTCACCCAAGGAATTGTGAATTTGTGGAACTCTCTGCCTCAGAAGGCAATGGAGACCGATTCACTGCATGCATTCAAAAGATAATTAGATAGAGCTCTTAGGGCTAACGGAATCAAGGGATATGGGGAAAAGGCAGGAAATGATTGTGGATGATCAGCCATGATCACATTGAATGGTGGTGCTGGCTTGAAGGGCCGAATGGCCTACTCCTGCACCTATTGTCCATGTATCTACGTGTAAAATCATTGCATTACAAAAGTGGGTGTAAAATCAGAATGGACAATGGAAACAAAAAGAGGTCTGAAAATCTGTATGGAGTTAAAGGTATTAAGTAGATGCAGAGAAAAGTTAGTAATGATTTACAGTCTTGCTCTACGAAACCAAGTTTCCAAATCCCCTGGAAATCATAATTGTCTTTTGAAACACATAAAAGAACTGCCAAAAGAGGCCTTAAAAGTACCAGCAAAAGCTATATTGATTTTTAAAAATCACTTTTTTTTGCATCACCTGATCTTCCTGACCGCAGTTGGGCCACTAGGGTTTTGTTTATTCAGATGGAGTAGGCCTTTGGGCCAAAAGGCAGGGATTACAAGGAAAATTCATCAGCATTCCTCTTTGAAGTTCTAGTGGGCATGTGCATCACGGAACCTGCTGAAAGCTTCTGTACTTCAAGGGCTGCTGCTTGTTTACTGCCCTAAACAGAACCATTTGAAAGCATGCAGAATGGAAAAAATAAAAATATTGAAGGAAGCAACACATTTTTAGGATGCTGATTCATTTCTTATGTCTTCATCATGGGGCAACGTAGTCAAATAAGTATACTCTCTTCCCTTTTCATATGATTTCAATTAGTAATTGCTATTTGAGTTGGTTTTAAATAGACATCAAATGTCGTTTCAGTATCGGTGCACACTAAGCATGGCCACTATATTAAATATATCAAACAGCATTTATCATCCTCACAATGATGTACAGCAGCCTTAACTTCTACAGATGTAGCATGCAAACATTAATGGTAATAAGTTAGAACAAAGAAATCTGTCCTTGGATTGCAATGATGTGACTCAGAAAACTGTTTTACTTCGGAGTCATGTGAGTGACGTGCTCCTCTGCCGGCATTTTAAAAGGACCCTCAGGTAAGTTTTTACTAACCTTGAGTTGGTTAGTTTTCTGTATTGGCTATCCCTACAGGAAATCTATCATGGAGAGAAGAAGTAAAAAGAAGGCTGTGTCTAAGCATGCCTTTCAGGACCGCGGGACTTCAGAGCAAGGTCGGCGGCCAACATCCCCGGAGCTGACCACAGACCGGCAGCACACAACCACGGGCCGGGAAAACAGCGCGGAAGTCGGGGAGCCCCGCTCAGTCGGCAGGACCCGATTCTCCACCGCAGCAGTCCAGGGAGCTGCATACTGGCGGTAGGACCGCGCGGGACCAGGGTAGCCAAGACCCCGACTCCCTACCGCCACAGTCTGTACGGAAACAGACCAGCGGCAAAAAAGTGCGGAAGACAGGGCCCGGTTTAACGGCACACCTCGACTCTCCACCGCAAGAGGGCGGACCGGTGGCAAAACTGCACAAAAGTCGTGTAGCCCCGTTGGAGCGGCAGGCACCGACTCTCCACGGCTTCAGTTAGCTAGATTGCGGACCGGTGGCAAAACTAAACACATCGAGTAGCCCCGTAGGAGCGGCAGGCACCGACTTTGCACCGCATCAGTCCCGAAGACCCCGGACAAGCGGCAGATCCGCGCGGGAGTCGTGTAGCCCCGCAGGAGCGGCTGCCACCGACTATCTACCGTATCAGTCCCATAGACATCACCTCGACGAGGTGCGGACTGGCGGATAGATTCATCAGAATCTGGGGAAGACGACTTGCCGATCACAGATAGCGATGGCGGTCGCATTGCTCGTATGGAGTGGATGATGGAGCAGCTGCTCCAGAGGGACCTACTCCAGCAGGAGCATGCGTCCCAAGGATCACGCAGATCCACGACAGGCCCATTACCAGGACCGTCCAACATCTCTCCCTCCTCAGTAGGGAGCGCAAGAAGTCAGGGATTAGCTGACTTCGAAGAGGGGTTGGCTGAAGACCCACAGTTGCAAGAGATGCAAGAAGAGGAACTTCTGGGGATGGTGTCTAAGTTTGCTCAACCATCCCAGAAAGAGCAACCTCTTCAGCCGAGGCTAGCGGCTAGCATAAACTACCTGACAACACACCAATTACAGGAACAGGTAACTTCGGGGACCACAAGCAAATACATGGCCCCGGAAAATTGCGTGTCACTGAACGTCCCTACAGTGAACACACCCATAAGGGGAAACATCAGCCCTGGGATAAGGGCACAGGAATTAAAAATTCAAAAAATCCTGAAACTACTGACCTCAGGCATCACTGCGTTTGCCAGGTCAGTCGACAGTATGGACATGATGGAAGAGCAGCAGGATGCATTAGCCCTGCTCGGCAATACACAATATGAGATCAATTGCTTTCAGAAAAGCTCTATCCATCCTACACTCAACCCCAAATTTGCGGGTTTGTGTAAGGCCAACGCTATGCCACCACCAAGACAATTGTTTGGTGATGACCTGCCCAAACGGGTGAAAGACCTAGATGAGGAAGCTAAAGCGGTAGGTTTGATAAAACCGCCTTCCTCTGGCAGACCTCCAGCGTATCGTCGGCAGCATCCATATGCAACATCTAACAGGCCTCGGGTTCAACCCGATAGAGTGACGGGAGCAAACCCAAAGATCGCGCCTTAATCTTCAGGGGCCTTTTTTAGGCCAAGGCCCACAGCAACAAGCCTGGAAAATGCATCAACCCTACACCCCAGCAACCCAAGAATAGAAGACCAAGCCCCACCGGTAACCATGGAGGTAAGGGGGTCTGGTTTCCTTGGGAATGCTGCATGCATAACCTCACATGGGAGGTAGATTGTGTCTGTTTGGGGATGCATGGAGTTCCATAACTTCTGACACTTTTATATTGCACTGTATTCAAGGTTACGAGATTGAATTTATAAACAGACAACTTCCCCCAGCTCAACATGTACCTAGCCGGAAATTTGTACTTTCTCACAAAGAGAAAGTGGAAGGACATGCAGAACTATTAAGGTTATATACCAAGGGGCTTATAGAGAAAACGGTACATGAACCTCTTTGTATCTAACATCTTTACCAAAACCAAAAAAGATGGTGGATGTCGTATCATAATTGATTTAACTCAATTGAATACTTTTGTGCAATATACCCATTTCAAGATGGAAACATTTGAAACTGCCAAGCAACTGATTTCCAGACGGTACTTCATGGCCTGCATCGATCTAAAAGATGCATACTATTCAGTACCTTTATGTAAAGATCACAGCAAATATTTAAAATTTGTCTGGATGGGGCAGCTATGGCAGTATAAAGCATTGCCTAATGGACTTACAACAGCCCCCAGGTTATTTACTAAAATATTAAAACCAGTGTTGGCGTCTCTACGAAGATAAAACCACATAGTCATGGCCTAGATTGATGACATTCTGATTGTGAGGAAAACTTTGGAATTGGTTAAATTAGCTGTGACAGCCACCAAGTCACTATTCCAGAAGCTGGGGTTCGTCATCCATCCAGACAAATCAAAGTTAAACCCTTCTGTCATTATGGACTATCTGGGATTCACGGTTAACACTAATCATATGATTGTCACTTTCCCAGAGAACAAAGCAACAGATATAATAGAGGCATGCAATAGCCTTGCTTGCGCCAGAAAACTGATTATTCGACATGCTGCCAAGGTGATTGGGAAACTTGTAGCTACATTTCCAGCTGCACGATTTGGACCATTGCATTATCAAAATTTGCAAAGAACAAAAATCTCTGCACTAAAAACCAATGCTGGGCATTTTGACAGACCTATGCAGCTACCAAACAAAGCAAAAGATGAGCTATGATGGTGGATTAGCAGCATTCAAGATTGTTTTATCCCCATCATAGTTACAAACCCTTCAGTCGTGTTGCAAACCGACGCAAACGCCCACGGCTGGGGAGCTACCGACATCACTTCTAGTTGTGGCGGCAGATGGGATTTGCACGAATCTACACTACTCCAATCACGAGGTATAAACTATTTGGAAATGCTGGGAGCATTTCACAGACTGCGGGCTTACTGCACAAATATGCATCATACGCATGTCCGTCTACAGATAGACAATACCACAGTGGTGGCATATTTAAACCATATGGGTGGTATCAAGTCGATATTTTGCGATGAATTGGCAAACATAATTTGGCACTGTTGCATTGAAAAAAATATTTGGATCTCCACTACATTCCTTCCGCGTAAGCTTAATACAGTGGCGGATACCAGGTCACGAGTATTCAATGACAACACCGAGTGGATGTTGAACCCCCAAATATTTGCTAATATTATAGCTAAGTATGGAACACCAGATATCGACCTCTTTGCGTCCAGGTTGAACCATCAGATACCAACATATGTCTCTTGGGAACCAGATCCTGGGGCAGCAGCGATGGATGCGTTCTCGCTACATTGGGGGAAATTGTTCTTCTATGCATTTCCCCCTTTCTGCCTCATCAGTCGGGTATTGCTGAAAATCCAGCAAGATTCTGCATCAGGGATTCTTATAATACCCGACTGGCCCACACAGCCATGGTTCCCGGTGGTCCTCGACATGGTGAAGGAACCATGGGTACAGGTTCCTAAATGCCCGAACCTACTGACACATCCCATATCAGGGGAGAGTCATCCGTGCCATAGTCATCTGAACCTGTTGGCTTGCAGGTTCTGAAGAGACCTTTGCTGGAATTCAGGCTGTCGAACAGGACCATGGATATCATCACGGCATCGTGCAGAGAGTCCACGAGGAAGCAGTACCTTACCCATGTAAGGAAATGGGAGGCCTTCGGTTCCAGGACTAATACCACCTATGATTCTGCCACCATCACAGGTGTGCTAGAATTCCTTGTGGGCCTTCACTACAACCCTCCAAGACCACAATACAATATGACCTGTGATATTGGGGTAGTGTTGTCCCTACTCAGCAGTCGGTCACCAGTTTCGGAAAACCCACTGGCTAAACTCACCTACAAAGTGTTGATGCTAATGGCACTTATTGCAGCTCAGTGGGTCCAGACCCTCCACAAACTAAAACAGGACAGGACGGTCTTGACCCCCACCAAGGTAACCTTTTTCATTGATGAATTATTTAAACACGATAGACCTGGAACAACCGGTCTTAAATTGGAATCCCATGCTTATCCCATTGATGTACACCTCTGTATAGCCACCTATCTCCGACATTATATTAATGTCACCCAAAATATAAGGAGAATGGAAACAGGTCTATTCATCAGTTTTAAAAGCCCACATCACAGGGTAACTGTGCACACTATTTCCAGGTAGCTCAGGGTGGGGTTGGGTGCAGCAGGGGTAGACACTGATATTTTCAAATCTCATTCTACCAGGGCTGCTTCCACATCAGCAGCAAGGACCATGGAGGTCCCCATGGATCATGTCCTCGCAACAGCGGGCTGGGCCAATGAAGGCACGTTTCAACGGTTTTATAATGAATCTGTGGCCACTCCCGCGACGTTTGCGGATAAGTTCTGTTCCCTAAACATTCCCTGAAGTCAGAAGTTTTTGTTTTGTGTTAATAAATACATTATTGTTTTTCAGCTTTGTTTCAAGTCTGAAATATGTTGACATATTACCTCCATCAGTTATTACGGCAGTGCGTGAGCATGGACGTGGTCCAGGGCATGAAATCACAGAACTTTGAAATCTTCACGAAGTCACTCACGTGACTCCGAAGTAAAATAGTAAGATTAAATGAGAACTTACCAGTTTGAAGTTTGATCCTTATTTTATGAGGAGTTACGATGAGGGATTTTGTGCCCTCCGCTCCCAACCCTCTATCATAAGGACAACTGGTATATTACTTCTCTTAATCTTACTATCTCCAGTCAGTGCTACTATCTGTGATTTCACACCGCTGCTTTGAAGAATGTCGCGCATGCGTGCTGGCGGGGTCTTCATGAAATCCCTCATCGTAACTCCTCATAAAATAAGGATCAAACTTCAAACTGGTAAGTTCTTGTTTAATCTTACTATTTTGGTTGATTAAAAGATTCAGCATGGGAACAGGCCCTTCATCCCACTGAGTTCATACCAGCCATCAATCACCTGTTCCCACTTGCTCTATGTTATCCCACTTTCTCATCCACTCCTTACATAATGGGGATAGTTTACAGAGGCAAATTAACCTGCTATCCTGCATGTCTTTGGGATGTGGGAGGAAGGAGCAAAGAAGCTAGTTACCAACATCAGGAAACACTGTGGATTACATGCCCCAATCAGCATCAACGGTGACAAAATGGAAATAGTTGAGAGCTTCAAGTTCATTGGTGTTAATATTACCAATGATTTGTCGTGGACCAACCACAATGGTTGCTATTGAGGAAGTGCAGCATAGGTTCATAAAGTTAATTCCCGGGATGGCGGGACTGTCATATGCTGAGAGAATGGAGCAGCTGGGCTTGTATACTCTGGAATTTAGAAGGATGAGAGGGAATATTATTGAAACATATAAGATTATTAAGGGTTTGGACACGCGAGAGGCAGGACACATGTTCCCGATGTTGGGGGAGTCCAGAACCAGGGACCACAGTTTAAGAATAAGGGGCAAGGCATTTACAATGAAAATGAGGAACCGTTTTTTCACACAGAGTTGTGAGTCTGTAGAATTCTCTGCCTCAGAGGGCGGTGGAGGCCAGTTCTTTCGATACCTTCAAGAGAGAGCTAGACAGAGATCTTAAAGATAGTGGAGTCAGGATATATGAGGAGAAGGCAGGAACGGGGTACTGATTGTGGATGATCAGCCATGATCACATTGAATGGCAGTGCTGGCTCGAAAGGCCGAATAGCCTACTCCTGCACCTATTGTCTATTGATATGGCAACCAGCACACCAACGGCTCGACTTGACTGGGAAAGTTAGCATGTCAAAAGGCAAGGATTTGACAAAGATTTCCTATGAGTGGCAAGAATTTCCTTTGAAATGATGAATCTGATCTACATTTGATCTTTCGTTGGCGTAAATATATTCAGTCATTGCAACAAGGTATTCTGCATATTCAAATTTGGAGGAAATTCCTGCCTAAGTCTGCAAGAAATTGCACAGTTGTAGATGTAGCTCAGTCCATCATACATTGACCAGACTTCCCACCATTGACTACATCTATATGCCGCCCTGGAAACGCGGCCAACATAATCAAAGATTTGTCCCACTCCGGTCATTCTATCTTCTCCGACTGGAAATATACACTTTCTTACCAACTCTCTTATCAGGCTTCTGAATGATCCTTACATAAGCCGCGTTACTGCCTGATTCACTTCTACCCCATTGCAGACATTGGACTTTGTCTCTGGAACTGATGAGCTACAGAGCTGAGAATTATATTCTGCACTCTGTATCTTCTCCTTTGTTCTATCTATTGTATTTGAGTTTGACTGGGTTGTATTTATGTACAGTGTATCTGATCTGTTTGGATAGCATGTAAAACTGAGCTTTTCATTGTACCTCGGCACGCGTGACAATAATAAACCTACACCGGAGCACCAGGAGGAAACCCACATGGTCACAGGGAGAATGTGCAAACTCCACACAGACAACACCAAAAGTTTGGATTGAACCCGGGTCTCTCATGCTGTGAGCCAGCAGCTCTACCAACTACAGCACTGTGCCACAGTTCTAAGGTGTTGACCAAAAACTGAGGTCAAATTTGAGGCAATTCCTACTTACAGTATGTTGCCCTCGAGGGAACTGATTCGAATGGGTGTAACGTTTGCTTTGCACCAATTCAATGGAAAGTAATACAAAGCAGAATGTAGAACAAGGGTTCCATAAGAGGAAGTTAGTTAGGTTATAATTACCCTCTAAGTAGTTAAATATATCAATTCAGATCACCGACAGAGGCCAAATAGTTCTTAAGGTGCTGAAATATAATTGAGTTGCAATGATTGCTATAAATGAAGAAATTGGGCATTCTTTTCACAGTGCAAAACCAATTTAAAATATATTACTTCCCATATCTTAAGTGGAATGGCTTACAACTTCATCTGGAGGATTTTGAAAATTCAATGGTGGGTAATTGAAGCCAACATAGGGTCACAATTTATCCAAGGTTAATTTAAATTCACAGCTGACTGATTTTTCTTAATACTTAAAATATATAGATCGCCCCCAGGTAACAAACAGGTTCCTTTTTATAGACACCCATAAGACGATTTTCTCCGTATGTCGGAAAATACACAAGCATTAATTGATATGGTAACTGTATCCTCCCAATACTGAAACAGATGGCATCTAAAGCACAGAAAACCAATAAGAAAGAAAAATGACTTCAAGTTGGGAGAAAGAGGGAAGAAAATAGTTCTGGTGTTTGTGGAGTGAGCAAGTCCATATGTAGGGGTGTTCATAAATTGGGTGTTCATAACCCAGCAAAGGCCTGTAACTATTTCTTGCAGTTGAATATCACACCTCAGAGGTAATTGTTAGTAATAATTGGGGTTTAGGTTTATTATTGCCTCATGTGTACTGAGGTACAGTGAAAAGATTTGCTTTAAATGCTATCCAATCAGAATAGATAATACACATAATATAATTAAGTCAAACTCAAGTACATTAGATGAGCAAAGTGGAAGATACTGAATGCAGAATATACTGTACTTCTCAGCACGCAGCATCCAAGGTCCAATGTCCTCAATGGGGTAGAGGTGAATTAAACAGTTTCCTTGCTTATGGAAGGACTGTCAGAAGCCTAAGTGGGCGGGCGCGACTCACGTTGCAGCGGCCCCTACAGCCTGTCTGTCTTTTTTTTATTTTTTGTCTAGTTAAATGTAGTTGTTCGTGTTTTTTTTTGTATTGTTTGTAACTGTGTATATGTGGGGGGTGGGGGGGGGAAGAGGGGGAAACTTTTAAATCTCTTCCCTGCACGGGAGACCCGACTTTTTCCCTGTCGGGTCTCCGTTGTTGTTGGGGCCTAGCACCATGGAGCGGCCTTCGACCGAGACGACCTGGGTGCTCCATTCACGGAGCTGCGGACTCACCGTCATGGGGCTGGCTGGCCTCGGAGCGTGGGGAGCGGTGGTGGCTCGCCGCTGCGGCCCGACTCTGGAGCTTCAGCTCCAGCTGCAGACCGGTGGACTATCGGGAGCTCGCGGGTCCGGGTGGGAGACCGCTCTCCGGAGCTCCCGCAACACAACATTTCCAGCTCGTGTCGCGGGGTTGGAGCGACCCGGAGCGGGGCCGTACATCGCCCAGCGCGGCTTTCATGGCCGCGGGACATTCCAGCGCCCGCCGGGGGCTCCAACTGTGACCTTTGGGCCTAGAGCGGGGCCGTACATCGCCCGGCGCTACCTCAAAGGCCGTGGAACTTAACACCGCCCGCCTGCAGCTTCGACCTCGGGAGTGAGATGGTGCGGGGGAGAGAGAAGACTTTGCCTTCCATCACAGTGAGGATGAGATTCACTGTGATGGATGTTTGTGTGAATTGAATTGTCTGTGTATTTTTTTTTTATGATTTATGTATGGCATGTAGAAACGGAGTGGGCGGGCGCGACTCACGTTGCAGCGGCCCCTACAGCCTGTCTGTCTTTTTTTTATTTTTTGTCTAGTTAAATGTAGTTGTTCGTGTTTTTTTTTGTATTGTTTGTAACTGTGAATATGTGGGGGGTGGGGGGGGGAAGAGGGGGAAACTTTTAAATCTCTTCCCTGCACGGGAGACCCGACTTTTTCCCTGTCGGGTCTCCGTTGTTGTTGGGGCCTAGCACCGTGGAGCCAGCGGCCTCCGACCGGGACGACCTGGGTGCTCCATTCACGGAGCTGCGGACTCACCGTCATGGGGCTGGCTGGCCTCGGAGCGTGGGGAGCGGTGGTGGCTCGCCGCTGCGGCCCGACTCTGGAGCTTCAGCTCCAGCTGCAGACCGGTGGACTATCGGGAGCTCGCGGGTCCAGGTGGGAGACCGCTCTCCGGAGCTCCCGCAACACAGCTTCTCCAGCCCGTGTCGCGGGGTTGGAGCGACCTGGAGCGGGGCCGTACATCGCCCGGCGCGGCTTTCATGGCCGCGGGACATTCCAGCGCCCGCCATGGGGCTCCAACGGTGACTGTGACCTTTGGGCCTAGAGCGGGGCCGTACATCGCCCGGCGCGGCCTCAAAGGCCGTGGGACTTAACACCGCCCGCCTGCAGCTTGGACCTTGGGAGAGAGATGGTGCGGGGGAGAGAGAAGACTTTGCCTTCCATCACAGTGAGGAGGAGATTCACTGTGATGGATGTTGTGTGAATTGAATTGTCTGTGTATTTTTTTTTTAATGATTTATGTATGGCATGTAGAAACGGAGTTTCGTTCGAGCCTCTCTGAGGTTCGAATGACAAATAATAAAATCAAATCAAATCAAAAATCAAATCAAATCAAGCCTGATAAGAGAGGGGAAGAAGCTGTTCCTGAGTTGGATTGTGCACGCTTCCAAGCTTCTGTACCTTCTACCAGATGGGAGCAGAGAGAGGCAAGAATGACCCAGACAAGTTTTTGATTATGTTGGGCTGCTTTTCCAAGGCTGTGTGAAGTATAGATGGAATCAATGGTGGGAAATCTGGTCTGTGAGATGGACTGGGCTACATCCATAATTCTTTGCAATTTCTTGCAGTCTGGGGCAGAGCTGTTCCCAAACCAAGCTGTGATGCAACTCGCCACTATGCTATGTATGGTGCATCTGTGGACGTTCGTAGGAATCATGGAAGACATGCTGAATATTCTCCAAATCTGAATATACAGAATTTCCTGTTGCAATGACTGAACATATTCACATCAATGAAGATTCAAATATAGTCTCAAAATTCCGGAGAAACTCAGCGGGACAGGCAGCATCTCTGGAGAGGAATGGGTGACGGTTTCGGGTCGAGACCCTTCTTCAGACCCATTCCTTCTCTCCAGAGATGCTGCCTGTTCTGCTGAGGTACTCCAACTTTTTGTGTCGATCTTCAGTTTAAACCAGCACCTGCAGTTCCTTCCTCCACAAATATAGATCAGAACATGATTTCAAAGGAAAACCTGCTGATCTAGGAGGTATGCAATATAAAAATATTGCTTCAAATTAATTTGCCATGCACTAAGATCTACTTTTTGGACAGTTTTGCAATCAACATGGGACAGTGGAAAAAAAAATTGAACTTCTGGATGCACTTAGGTTGTCTTTTTTAAACGGTGATATAAGTTAGGGATTGTAGGATCTGGAACATTTCCATGCATGTTAAGGCCACACAGATTTCAACTTCCAATTGAGCAGCAGTTATCCTTTCAGATTATCTATTTCTCTATCATCAGGATGTATAAGTGAATTTGCATGGTGTAAGAGGTTTCCGAACTGCAACAGGTGACAACCTGATTTCCTCTAATCTTTCACTTATACTATCCCTCCAGCAAAAAACCCCACAGAGCTATAGCAGAGCAGAATGCCTTGAGTTTGTGTCTTGCTGTGTTTGCTGAATAATTTACAACAATTCTGTCATAATTTACAGTAAACGTGTTCTCATCCTTTACGTATTGGAAGACTGCAACAGGCTATAATTAATTAGATCCACATATCAAATATGAAATAAAAATGCTTTTTTGTAATGGACAGGAAGCAGTTGAATTGAGAAATTGTGATCCTAAGATCCCTCCCACCTTGTACAGTTTGGTGTTAATATTTTCCAATTCTGACAAAGGATGCTAGATCTGAAATGTTATGTCTCTCTCTCTCTCTCTTTCTCCCTGCAGATGCAGCCTGATCTGTTGAGGATCTACCGCAATCTCCGTTTATATAACCTGAGACTAGACTGGGTAATGAGTTTTGTGGTAAGAAGCACTGATTTTTTCAAAAGGCAGCACACAAAATTGTTGTCATTCTCCTTATTTGCAGGATGCCTTCAGCACATCAGATCCCAACACCCACCAGCAGAGCAAATCTAAGTCTCATTTCTCTGTAATCCTTTAACTTATTCACTTTCATAGGCACATCTACTCTCCTCTTTAATTATTTTGTCACTTGCCTGCACTTCTTCTGTCTTGTCCTTGGATGTCGGAAGAATCTGAGATTCTTGGTGGAAACCTGTGTGTTAGCTGGGAAAACATCATCTGCTCACAGAAACACCTGAACATGATCAAACCTATGTTTGCAGCATCAATAACACTAGCTACTGTCCCTGCCTGCTTCAAAGTCTCCACTATTGTCCCTGTACCCAAAAATGCAAGAAATATTTGTCTTAATGACTACAGGCCTGTCACACTGACCTCTGTAGTCATGAAGACACTCGAAAGCCTTGTGCTGGCCAAGCTGAAAATATCACGATCCCCCTGCTGGATCCTATGCAGTTTGCATATCGGGCCAATAGATCTGTAGATGATGCAGTCAACCTGGGCCTGCACATCATCCTACAGCACCTAGACCGCCAGGGGACCTATGCAAGGATCCTGTTTGTTGATTTTAGCTCTGCATTCAACACCATTGTGCCAGAGCTACTACACCCCAAACTTTCCGAGTTGACTGTGCCTGAACCCCTCTGTCGGTGGATTACCAGCTTGCTGACAGACAGGAAGCAGCATGTGAGGCTGGGAAAGCACATCTCGGACCCGCAAAGACTTAGCATAGGAGCACCGCAAGGCTGCGTACTCTCTCCTCTCCTCTCCTCTCTCTACACCAACGACTGCACCTCCACACACTCCTCTGTCAAGCTTCTCAAGTTTGCGGATGACACAACCCTGATTGGATGGGAAGGAAGCTGTCTACAGGCAGGAAGTGTCACAGCTGGCATCCTGGTGCCGTTGCAACAACCTAGAGCTCAATGCTCTTAAGACAGTGGAATTGATTGTAGACTTTAGGAGAGCTCCCCCTCCCCTCACCTCACTCACCATCAACAACACCACAGTCACATCTGTGGAGTCTTTTAAGTTCCTGGGAACCATCATCTCCAAGGACCTTAAGTGGGGAGCTAACATCGACTCCACAATCAAAAAGGCACAACAGAGGATGTACTTCCTACGGCAGCTAAGGAAGCACAATCTGCCACAGGCAATGATGGTCCAAATCTACACGGCTATCGTAGAGTTTGTTCTCACGTTCTCCATCATGGTCTGGTTTGACTCGGCCACCAACCACGACACCTGAAGGCTGCAGCGAATTGTCCAATCAGCAGAGAAGGTTATTGGCTGCAACCTTCCCTCCATTGATGAACTGTACACTGCAAGGGCCAGGAAGCGAGCGGGCAAGATCATCTCTGACCCCACTCACCCTGGCCACAAACTCTTTGAATCACTTCCCTCTGGAAAGCGACTCCGGACTGTCAAAGCTGCCACAGCCAGACATAAAAACAGTTTTTATCCACGAGCTCCACTCAACAGCCAAAAATCTGTGCCCCCCCCCTTTGATCTGGTATTTTGTTGGTTCACATGCATGATCAATGGTGTTTTATCATTGATGTTTTATTATTATTAATGTTTAGTGTTTTCTGAGTCATTCGTAACTCTCACTGTAAGTCATGTTGTTATGTGTGGGTGGAGCACCAAGGCAAATTCCTTGTATGTGAATACTTGGCCAATAAATGTACTTACTTACAGTTGTTAATATTGGCCAAATTAAAGACACCATAAAATGGAGAATCCCTGCACTTGTCAGAATTGCTTAACCCTTGTCAGCTGAAATTTACAAGATTTGGATGGCACCAGCCAGTCTAGGCTCAGACTGGTATGCAGGATGGTGAAATGGCAAAATGTATAGCAGTATTGCAAACAAACCCTAAATGCATCATTTTGATTGGATCGCTGCAAGGGGCATTGGAAATAATATAAATAATGTTCCGAGATGGTCATCCTGTTGGTTGATGATTGGTCGAACTGTTGAGCCTTGGAGAAATCGTTTGAATCTCAGGGCACGTTTCAATGTTTATTCTTGTTTGCTTCATTTGAAAACTTTCTTTCAAATACATTGTATTGGTTACTGTATTATTGGGTTCGGGAAATGTCTATCATGTACTGTGTTCATCGATAACTGTTATTGGACGGTAAAGGGACCTCCCCCAAGTGGTGCGGCCCCTCAAGGTTCGGGGACCTATAAAAGGCCACTCCCATGAGGTCCTGTGTCGATCTTCTGGGAGAACGCTTGGGACTGTGTGACCTTCTGAAGTGTCTCTGCTTAAACGAGGCTAAAAGGGCTTGGCCAGGCAGATACGAGGATCAAACCCGTGGTGGTTAGGTTTAGTAGTGGAAACTGTTATTGTGTTTTTTCCAAAATAAAGTTTAGTTGCACAAGTGCTTGACTCTGTGATTTTTGACTGAAACTAGACTGGGGGAAGCTTAGAACGAGCTATTTACACAATGAAATAATAAAGTCCCCAGAACCAAATCATCTATGATCAAAAATTGAGCGGAAATATCAGATTTGCTTCAGAGTGGAATTCAGACTTCTGTATCTCCTGCCCGATTATGGCAGTAAGAAGAGGGCATGGCCTGGCTAGTGAGGATCCTTGATCTTTGCCAAATGTTGATGCTTTTGATGGAGGGGATTGGGCTGCGTCCACCACCCTCTCCAGCATCTTGCGTTGGAATTGCCATACCAGGCCATGATGCAACCAGTCAGAATACTTTCTCCAATATATCTGTAAACGTTTGCTGGGATATTTGGAAACATGTGCAAGCTTATATGAAAATGGGGGTGTTGGCGTGCCTTCTTCATGCCCAGGTGATGCAAAGTTGAAGTTCCATCACCTTTCCGCCACCCACATACCGATGAAAACTGGCATTTGGTCTTCTCACTTCCCCTTTCTGTTTAACAATTAAAATTGAGTAAAATTGCATTATAACTTTTTGTTACCTAAATTATTTAGAACTGGATTCTGACAGCTACACGTTTTGGATTTTTTATTTTAATCCATAATTTGCATTTGTGGTCAAGATGAAAATAAAGTAAATTTAGAAATTGCTATAACTGGGTCCGAGACATTTCTTCATTTTATCTAGAAAGCAGCAGTAGAAAGGGCTTAAATACTCCATTTCATTTACTGCCAAATCAGATTCTATATCTTGGCAATAATCTCTTTGAAGCATCTTTATGTAGCTGTTTGCAGTAAAATCTCCTCACCACTGCGCCATAACTACCAATGTCATACTGATGGACTTTTCCTATTGGAAAATATCCAAATGGGCTGAGGCACCTGCTTATCTATCTATTGATCCATCTCATGTCAGTCCAGTTGGAGCCTGTGCTGTGACACTGAGCTCTCCATAGAGCTTAGCATTACACAGCTATATCTAGCTCTGGAAGGTGGACCGCCGCTGCTACTGGTAATTGGAACAATGTCAAACTGAGGCAGAGCATGTGTATCGATTGGAATGGATGGTGTTGAGATCTCAGGAGCAAGATGGGGCTCCTTGCAGTGAGATTCCAAGATCAAATGAGGCTCTGACAAAGAGACACGGGTACCAGCTGAGAGGATGGTGAAAGCTTGCTAATCAGTCACAGTTGGTATGTTAAGAGGAGATGGAAGAGAAATAATAGCTTGGGAAAAATGCTGGGACTATGAGGAAAAAGTCAATGCTGTAAATGTTCAGCAGAGCAGCAACACATGGGACTCTGACAAACAGAGTTAATACTATGTATTGGTGATCTCATATGCGAACTAGTCAAGTCCTTTAGACTTTAGGGCAGCACAGTAGCGCAGCGGTAGGGCCTGCTTTTATGCTCTGAAACTGTATGATTATCTATTTTTGTGGCATCATTAAGACTACCCATTTCCACCCATATTTCCTGTCTGTTTCCTTACAACATTGCTAAGAACAGTCAAGATCACCAAGTTCATAAACATTTAAGTGTGGGAATGCTTCCCATAAACATCTGCAGTTTTTTCTATTTGCCTTGTTTTCTCGCTGAAGGAAACTCACTAGCTTTTCCTTTTTGAAAAGAAATGACAACATCAATTCTATCTTATCAGAAAGCAATGGAAGAATTTGATAACAGCTTTGTAGTGGTTGCAGGCAGCTCTATCTGCAGAACATCACTAGGTACCCATCAATAATCAATTTACACAACACTACGTGGGCATTAAATGTCAATTTGGAGATGTAACTCAACTAAATGGGGTTGAGTTGGTGTACGACTAAATATAGTCTTTAGTCTTGTTTAATTTAGTCCCTGTGGTTGGACCCTGCCCTGCATTCTAACAACTGAAATGATGGCACAATTCTCCGTACACCACTGTGTATCTAGTTTGATCCCTTGCCGTGGCCTACCATTTTGCAATATCTTAATCTGTAAAAGAGTGAAATGCACTTGTGCAAGGCATGATTAGGTGACATGTCCCATACCATTAAATAGTCCGTACAACTATGAGACATGGCTGGAGCATGCACGTTTGAGTCTGGGTTGACAGAGATGATTGATGTGGAGCACTGACCAGTGTCCCAAGCAAGTAATGCAGTAGATGGGAAATATTAAGATGTATTTCCTGACCAATTGTTTGAAATCACTGAAACTTGTGAGGTGTAAAAAGGGTCTGACAACTGAAACATCACCTCTCCATGGTTGTTGCCTGAACCCCTGAGTTGCTCCAGCACTTTGTCATTTTTTTGTAAACTAGCATCTGCAGTTCCTTGTTTCCCCTGTATGGGTTGTACATAAGTTGTCATTTGTAATCTGGTGGTGGCCTTTACATGAGTGCATGGTCTAAAAGGTTTACCAGTGCCATTGGAGTTTCAAAGTAGGAGAAATGTTATATATCACCAGTATGCGTGGAGGCCCCACTGGTATATACTGCAAAGCGAGTAGGGTGAGATATAGTGGCCATCAGTACCAAGAGTCAAGCCCTTGAAAGCAATATCTAACAGTGTTGGAGTATAGAACCTAGCACAAGAACAGGTCCTTCGGTCCACACTGTGTGTGTCGAACATGATGCCAAGAACAACTCATCTGCCTGCACATAATCCATATCTCTTCATTTCCTGCATATCCAGGAATCTATACAAAAGCCTCTTAAATGCCACTATCCTATTTGCCTCATGCACCACCCCTGGCAACATATTCCAGGCACCCACCACCCTCTGTGTAAAAGATTTGCCCCACACATCTCCTTTAAATGTTGCCCCTCTCACCATAAAGCTATGCCCTCTGGTATGCGATTTTTCCATCCTGGGAAAAATATTCTGACTGCCTACTCTATATATGCCTCTCATAGTTTTAAATACTTCTCTCTGGTCTCCTCGCAACCTTTGGCATTTCAGAGAAAACAATCCAAGACTGTCTAACCTCTCCCTATAGCTAATCTCCCCATATCTAAACATCATTCTGGTAAACCTCCTCTGCACCCTTTTCAAAGCCCCCAAATCCTTCCTGTAACAAGTCGAAAAGAACTGAATGTGCTATTCCAAATGCAGCCTAAATAAAGCTTCTTCATGACATCCTGACTCTTAAACTCAGTGCCCTGACCTATAAAAGCAAGCATAACACATGCCTGCTTTACCACTATATCTATTTGTGTTGCCACTTTCAGGGAGTTATACACTTGCATCCCAAGATCCCTCTGTACATCAATGCCGTTAAGGGTCAGGCCATTAATTGTATATTTTCCCCTTCCAATGTGCAACACCTCATACTTGCTCGGATTAAACTCCATCTGCCATTTCTCTGCCCATTTTTGTAGCTAGTCTATAAACTGCAGTATACTCTGACATTTTTCTTCACAGTCTGCAGCCCCAGCAATCTTGGTGTCACCTGCAACCTTACCAACCAATGCAACTATGTTTACATCCAAATTATTTACATATATGATCCATGATTTCAAACAAGTAGACTAGGGCAGTAAAGTTGCTGCCACAGACCCAGTTCGATCCTGACTATTGGTGCTGTCTGTACAGTGTTTGTATATTTATCCGTGGCAGCATGAGTTTTTTCACGGGTGCTCCGGTTCCTCTCACACTCCAAAGACGTGCAGGCCTGTAGGTTAATTGGCTTCAATAAAGATTGTAAATTGTCCCTAAATATTGTAAGATAGTGCTGGTGTATGGGGGTCGCTGGTCGTTGCGGACTCAGTGGGCCAAAGGGTTTGTCTCCACACTGTATCTCTTAACTGAACTAGTCAGTAAATAATTCATATTTCCCAACAGCTGCACTATTTGTTCTGGACACTATTTTTGCTAGTAAACGTACTACCGTACTATTGGTATAAATCACCCCCCTCCACCACATCAGTCTGAAGAAGGGTCTCGACCCAAAACATCACCTATTCCTTTGCTCCATAGATGCTGCCTTACCTGCTGAGTTTCTCCACCAAGTGAAAGATGGCATTAAGTAGTGCAAGCTCACTTTAACTGGTGCTAATCATTCATGAAATTGGACCCTCTGCTAAACTACTGCGCCAATGAATAGCAGTTGTTACTGGCTGCATGCAGCAATCCTGCAAATGATCAAGCGCCATAAAGTTGGCATTGCTCTCTCTGAGGGAAGCAATGTGCCAAGGTTAATCAGCACAATCCCTACACCTTTTTTTCAGGCACCACTCTATTTTGTGTCCGTTCAGTTATCATGTTAAAGATATAATTTATTCATATTCCTATATTAGGGATGTGATATTTCCTTATCTTTGAACAAACGTACTAAAAAAACTGATGGCAAACTAGGAATATGCCAATTGAATAATTTATGTTTTCCACATTTTGTAACATTGAATCAAACATGCTTTTAAGTTAATATTTATCACGTGATTGTTACTTGGTGAGTTAAGATGTGAATTATATTTCGGCTGCAGTTGTCTGAACTTTATTTTTCAAAATACAAGTTGGACTTTCATAGTATTCCACGCAGAAAAATGTAGAATGTGGTCTTTCTTTTACTTGGCCCTGTTGTCTTTGAATTGCTGCTTCTCCCTTGTCTAGTATCTTCTGCGGCGTGGGAGATTGCAACCTTCACGTGGTCCACCCTGTTTCGACTAATGCAATCGACCCAACGAGCACAAACAAATAGATGTGGTGCTTTGGTGTCACTATTGACCATGCCACTAGTGACTCGTAACCCAAACGGCCCTTCCCAGGGCCAAAAATCCCGCAGCATCGGGAAATCTCTACGCATCTAAATGTGGAAGGAATGTCCAGGGCAAAGAATGAATACATCTCAAGATTGGCTAAGGAGCTTAAGCTGATGTCCTCCTTCTACAAGAAACGCACATCGCTGATACCTCATGTGCTTCCAAGCTCTGTATCTGTGGCTTCAAGCCTGTTGCTGCCACAAAAAATATGGCACTGCTACTATTTGAATTATGACCGACATGATTTCTGTGTTCTTGAGGTATCTTGCTCCAGTAACATCTTCATTGCTACTGTGAGGATTGGGAATATCACTGTCATAAATGTATATAAACCCCCTAGAGTCACGTGCCTGCCTCCATGCTACCCACTTTCCACCACCCAGAAGTACATGCAGGGGACTTCAATAGTCATCACTCATCCTGGGGCTACTCAACCAACTATGAGAATGGGGAATTACTGGATATGTGGGCAACCAACAATGATTGCTACCTCCTCCATGATGCCAAGCAACCAGGCACATTCCACTCAAGCAGATTGAGGCGAGACTACAACCCATACCTCTGCTTCGCATCGAAAACCGATGTTGGACACCCCCTCCATGCGTCACGTAAGATCGTTTCGCACTTCCCTCACAGTCAACATGGACCTGCTCTGATCCACATCGGTGTACAGATCCCTGTGATCTCATCCCAAGCCTCTCCCATGCTGGAACTTCAGGAAAGCAGATTGGACAGGTTTCACACAAGAAGTTGAGGAAAAGATCATGTCTTGAACCTGTCCCCAAGATCTACAAGTTCTTCTGCACGTTCCTGAAGGCTGCAGCAAATAAGTACGTCCCTAGAGGCGTCTGCAAAAACTTCACTCCTTGCTGGCTCCCTGAATCAGAAGACCTCTTGAAGCAGTATGAGGCCACATGCGACAAAGATACTGCCACAGAACTGCCAGATTCCCTGGATGCAGCAAGACGTCAGTGCTGGCAAGAGACTGTATAACCATATAACCATATATCAATTACAGCACAGAAACAGGCCTTCTTGGCCCTTCCAGTCCATGCCGACCATTTATTTTCCCCTTGTCCCATCTACCTGTACTCAGAACATACCCCTCCATTCCCATCCCGTCCATATACCTATCCACTTTACTGTTAAATGTTAAAATCGATCCTGCCTCCACCACTTCTGCTGGAAGATCATTCCACACAGCCACCACTCTCTGAGTAAAGAAGTTCCCCTCATGTTACCCCTAAACTTCTGTCCCTTAATTCTCATGTCATGCCCTCTTGTTTGAATCTTCCCTACCCTCAATGGGAAAAGCTTATCCACGTCAACTCTGTCTATCCCTTTCATCATTTTAAAGACCTCAATCAAGTCCCTCCTTAACCTTCTGCAATCCAAAGAATAAAGACCTAACTTGTTCAACCTTTCTCTGTAACTTAGTTGCTGGAACCCAGGCAACATTCTAGTAAATCTTCTCTGTACTCTCTCTATTTTGTTGACATCCTTCCTATAAGTAGGCGACCAAAATTGTACACCATACTCCAGAATTGGTCTCATCAATGCCTTGTACAATTTTAACATTACTTCCCTACTCCTATATTCAATGCTCTGATTTATAAAGGCCCAGCACACCAAAAGCTTTCTTTACCACCCTATCAACATGCGATTCCACCTTCAGGGAACTATGCACAGTTATTCCTAGATCCCTCTGTTCCACAGCATTCCTCAATTCCCTACCATTTACCATGCACGTCCTATTTTGATTTGTCCTGCCAAGATGTAGCACCTCACACTTATCAGCATTAAACTCCATCTGCCATCTTTCAGCCCACTCTTCCAAATGGCCCAAATCTCTCTGTAGACTTTGAAAATCTACTTCATTATCCACAGCACCACCTATCTTAGTATCATCTGCATACTTACTTATCCAATTTTCCACCCCATCATCTAGATCATTGATGTACATGACAAACAACAGTGGACCCAACACAGATCCCTGAGGCACCTCACTGGTCACCGGCTTCCACCCTGACAAACAGCCATCCACCATTATTTTCTGGCATCTCCCATTCAGCCACTGTTGAATCTTGCTACTCCGCCATTAACACCCAAAGATTGAACCTTCTTAACCAACCTTCCATGGGGAACCTTGTCAAAGGCCTTACTGAAATCCATATAGACAACATCCACTGCTTTACCCTCATCAATTTCCCAAAAAATTCAAGAAGGTTTGTCAAACATGACCTTCCAGGCACAAATCCATGTTGACTGTTCTTGATCAGATCCTGTTTATCCAGATGCTTATATATATTATCTCTAAGTATCCTTTCCATTAATTTGTCCACCACTGACATCAAACTAACAGGACTATAATTGCTAGGTTTATTCTTTGAATCCTTTTTAAACAATGGAACAACATGCGCAGTACGCCAATCCTCTGGCATTATTCCCGTTTCTAATGACATTTGAAATATTTCTGTCATAGCCCCTGCTATTTCTACACTAACTTCCCTCAATGTCCTAGGGAATATCCTGTCCGGACCTGGAGACTTATCCACTTTTATATTTTTCAAAAGTGTCAGTACTTCCTCCTCTTTGAATCTCCTAGTTTCCATAGCTACTCTACTTTTTTCCCTTACCTCACAGAGTTCAATATCCTTCTCCTTGGTGAATACTGAAGAAAATAAATTGTTCAATATCTCCCCCATCTCTTTTGGCTCTGTAGATGCTTTTTCCACCCATGTCCATTGTAGTGGAATTATCCCCAAGGCATGGGGAGAGTCTAAAGTCATTGCCATCCTCAAGCCTGGGAAATCTGCTGATGATCCAGCTAGTTACCAACCCATCTCTCTCTTGTGCACATTCTACAAGCTGTTTGAGCGCCTCCTGCTTTCCAGGATTTCTCCATTGGTAGAACCTGTTCTGCCTAGAGAGCAAGCTAGCTTTAGACCTGGTAGAAGCTGCGCACACCAAGTCCTTACCCTCACTACCAATATAGAGGCTGGCTTCCAACGTGCCCTGAAAACTGGTGTTGCTCTCATTGATCCGTCATCAGCTTATGACATCGTGTGGAGACATGGTCTGTTGCTGAAAGCTTCCAGAATCTTGAAGTGCCAAACCACCATGTGTGCCCTCTCATCCAACCTCAGCAACAGTAGATTTGGGGTCTTGCTTGGGAACCAGACCAGCTCTGTCAGGACCCTGAATGATGGCGTTCCCCATGGCTCTGTCCTAGCCCCCCTACTCTTCAACATTTATGTCAGTGACATGCTAACTATCTCGTCCGGGAAGTTTGCATATGCAGAGGACCTTGCCCTTGCCTTTGAGGAAATCAGCAGTGTTAACCCAAGAATTGAAGTGGATGGAGGAGTACTTCACCTTCTGGTGACTTTGTCCTAACCCATCTCAGCCTTTCACCCAACCAGCTCTCCACTGCAAAGCTCCAAGTGCATTTTGTGGTAAGCCGGTGAAGAATGAAGAATTCCCCAAGTAACTCTGAGTCACCCTGGATCGCACCCTCACCTATCGTGAACACCTGAAGAGGGTGGCTGATAAACTGAGAGCAAGGGTCAACATCATCAGGAAACTTGCAGGCAGCAGCTAGGGATCCATTGCACACACCCTCCATACCGCAAGCTTAACCCTAGTCTACTCAACAGCCGAGTTTTGCTCAAGAGCTTTGTCTAATAGCTGCCACACCAAACGAGTTGACACTGTCCTTAACTCTGCAATGCGGGTCATCACAGGGACGCTTAAGTCAACACCTTTGCAGAGGCTCCCTGTCCTCTTACTTCCCTCTCTATTTTCGTACAGTTCTCCTTAGACGACAGAAACTGGAATACTGGGGAGTAGAAGCACTACTAGCATTTCCAGGCTCTTTCTGAGAGAGTTGTAAGCAAAATGCTATTTCATATCACCCCTCCCAGCATACCTGCTTGCGACTGCGGACATCCAGACCAGACCGTCCCACACATTGTGAAGGACTGCTCACTGAGGCTTTTCCCTGGTGGCATCAAAGCCAGCCACCCAGCAACAGATACTGTCATGGCCTGGATGTCTGCACTTGACCTACAACTTTAGGCTGTGCACTAGAAGAGGAAGTATCTTCTGCTGACACGTCCCTCTTCTCTTTCGATATAGACACAAAATTATGAAGTAACTCAGCAGGTCAGACAGCATCTCTGGAGAAAAGACAAATAAGAGCTGGCACCGATGACTAAGGAACAGTGGAGCCCACAATGGTCCATTGCTGGCTGTGGAAGAGTGGCAGCTCTGATTTGTTCTGAACCTTTTCATACCTCTAGTTTCATCCCCCCAACTCTCAGCTGAAGAAGTGTTTTGACCCGAAAAGTCACCTATTCCTTTTCTCCAGAGATGCTGCCTTATCTGCTGAGTTACTCCAGCATTTTGTGTCTATCTTCGGTATAAACCAGCATCTGCAGTTCCTTTTACACCCTCTTCTCTTAGCTTGCTCTATCCCTCACTTCATTACTTCCCTCTCTATTCTCGTACAGTTCTCCTTAGACGACAGAAACTGGAATATTGGGGAGTAGAAGCACTACTAGCATTTCCAGGCTCTTTCTGAGAGAGTTGTAAGCAAAATGCTATTTCTTTGCATCCACTATTTACTCACTGGCTCGGCCTCTTAAACCCCTGCCTCACGGTGCGAGTCGACCGACGAGTGACTCCGAGTTTTCACGCGCGGTAATCACGTACAATTAACGTAGCGGGAACGTCGGAACTCGCGCGCACAGCTTAGCGACACGTGGCGCTAACGGCAGGTACCTGTGAAACTTGTTAACTCTTGAAAAAATTCAAACACGTTTGAGGTTTTCCACGAGTCAAATTTACTGTTCAAATTAAAAATCGAAACATTTAAACTTGTTGTAATAACATAGTGGCCTGTGAGTTTACCTTAGTGACTCGTGAGTCTACCGTGGGCACTCTTTAACTCAGCGGGCAGGCAACATCTCTGGAGAGAAGGAATGGGTGACAGGATGACGTTTCCAAATTTCTGTTGCGTTTTTGTGTATCTCCAGCACCGTGTGTTCACTTTATTGACAACCAGCACCTGCCCTTTCTTGTGTATGACATTATTTGTATCCGTGGCAGTTGATTGTCGCTCCCTTCAGTTTCTCAGGGGGTCGGAACGGGACTAGAGTTGGGAGGGAAAGGTGGGGGGGGATTGGGGTGACTTAGTACGGGAGACAAGTGTACTGACTGTGTGAGCAGACACTTTGGTAGTGATTGCCCATGGGGTTCACTGTCGAGGACTTCATAATGCAGAGAGCATTATAAACAGTGGAGCGATTAACCCTGGAAAGGGGGGAGACTTCTCTCTGAGTTGGACCCAGGAAACTGAACAAGAGATTTTCTTGAGGTTATTAACGACAGATAAATGGATGGGAAGGGTTTAGAGGGCTATGGGCCACATGCAGGCAAATAGGACTACCCCAAGACACCAAATTGGACTGCACGGCCAAGCTGGGCCGAAGGACCTGTTTCTGTGTTGTACAGCATCATGACTAAGGCCTATCCAGTGGGATTGATATATTTTGTATTTTTCCTTTCTAAAGATGCAGTGTATTTTGGTGACTATTGCACACTGCAGACCAGAAGCGTTATGCGGGTGATTGTCGCCTGCCCGCTGTTTCTGATGCTAAAGCCTTGGGATCTTTGCCCCTCGTGTTGGCGTGGAGGGGGGGGGGCATTGTGCTGTTTGATCTTCCCCTACTATCCCAGGGACAGGGAGACACAGCGGCTTTTGAGACTGGTTGGCAATCACTAACGAAGTGTCTGCCCATACACTCAGTACACCTCTCCTACACTTGTCTCCTGCACTAAGATCACCCCGCAGAGAATGGTCCCAGCCTAACCCAAGAGCCTTGTCACCCCAGACAGATTAATGACACCCGCGTACCCCCCCCCCCCCCCCCCCCCCCAAACCTCCCTCCACCTCAACTCACGCCTGGGCACCAAAACAGCTCAGGAGGCGAACCCTGAGCTCTGTCTCCCAACAATCTGATGTGCAACTGATGTGACAGAACAGCGGCTGCGGCCGGCCGGCCGGCACCCAGCATGGACTTCTCACACCCTGACACACGAAAAGTGTGTGCAAATAAACAAAAACAAGGAATAAAACCAAAGCCCGGCTTGAAAGGCAACTAAAAATATATTCCGCTTAGAACGAGCAGGCACGGGGACATCCGTCCACATTCAAAGATTTCATCTCCTGTCTCCCCGCAGTGTGTAGACCTGGCAGTAAATTCAATTAAAATATAACAAACCTCCGCCCGCTGGTCTTCTAACTACGTGATGTGTGTTTCAAACAAATCATAAGTATAACTGCTCTGGCACTGGAGGGTGCGCATTTTCCCTTTGTAGGTCATATCAATAGATGCGGCCGCGCTGAATTCTATCTTTAACTCAAAGCCGCAGGATGGAGATGTCTTCTTTAACACTGTTGCTTATTAAAACATACCTTCATTCACGGTTGGCTCAAGAGTAACGGGAGAGGAACTTGGTAACCCGGGATAGGAACTTGGAACATCGCAGAAATGACATACCCATGGGAACTCGGTAAAACACTTGAACATAAACTTGGAATCTCGTACACAACCACGAGTCTTTTTTTTTCTTTCACTTGGGGTCACTCGTGGGGGGACTTGCACTGTGAGACAGGGCTATTACACATTAAACTATTCATTTAATCCCATTTGCTTTATATTCATCTCTCTTAAATTTCTGAACAGGTTGGCACAGTGGTGCAGGTGGTAGAACTGCTGTCTCACAGTGCCAGAGATCCGGGTTAGATCCTGACCTCGGGTGCTGTATGTGTGGAGTTTGCATGTTCTCCCTGTGACTGCATGGGCTTCCTCCGGGTGCTCTGGTTTCCTCCCACAACATAAAGACATATGGGTTTGCAGTTTACTTGGCTTCTGTAAATGGCCTCTAGTACGTAGGGAATGGGTGAAAGTGGGATTACAGAATATTCCCCACATCTGCACACTGTTCTCCCAAGGGACCAAGACACTAATGTTTAAGAAAGAATTGCAGGTGCTGGTTTAAACCGAAGATAGACACAAAAAGTTGGAGTAAGTCAGCAGGACAGGCAGCACCTCTGAAGAGAACGAATGGGTGAGGTGATGTTTCAGGTTGAGACCCTTCTTCAGACACTAATGTTGTTTTCCTTCTCCAGCTAACTTGAAAGAGAGTTTATTTGCTTTCAAAGTACAATTTATTCTGCACTAGAAGACAAAGACAAATTAAAATGAATAAAACTAATGCCTGCCCAAAATGTGCCTCACAATCTTTCTAAAATAGGACACTTGCCTCACGGCCAATATTAATAATTCAGTAGAATGTGGCTTTATGGAAATTTGACCAGAGGAGGCTGCACTTTTGGCCTGCAGAGTTCTGCTCCAACCCAAATATGCCCTTCAAGCTCAAAGGTTTGGACAGTGCTGCTCTTGAGTGGTCCAAACAAGTTGGCATTCACAGACTGAAGCAAGGCTTCTGTGGCTAAGTGGCTTCAAAGTAATCTGAATTCCATTTTTTTGGATCATGCCTGATTTTGGAGAATATTAGAAACATTTTTTGTATTGAAACCGCTGATAATTCTTGAGATCTGGCAAAACTACAGCTAGGATTCTGTGGTCTGTTGTATTTTCGCGGGTAGGGTTTTTGCTGTGGGCATCTCACATCAGTTCATGTCACCAGTTGAGGTACTGCCACCATTCAACACTTCACTGCATGGTACTGTGATGCCCTGCCCAAGCAATATCGGCTTTTGAAATTTGGCTGAGATTGGGCAGATCCAGCAAGTAGATAGACACAAAAAGCTAGAGTAACTCAGCGGGACAAGCAGCAACTCTGGTGAGAAGGAATGGGCAAGTTAACTGCAGCTGACGTGACCGAAGCAAATAACATTATCTCTCTGAGCACCGGCTCCCTTCAGGGCTGTGTCCTGACTCCACTGCTGTTTACCCTGATGACCCACGACTGTTGTGCCAGGTTTAGTACAAACCACATCATGAAGTACGCAGATGACACTACAGTGGTGGGCCTCATCCGGGACGACAATGAGCTGGCTTACAGGGAGGAGGTGAAACAACTGGTGGACTGGTGCAATACGAACAACCTGATCCTGAATGTCGAAAAAACAAAGGAGGTCATCGTCGACTTCAGGAAAATCCGGCACAGTCCCACACCACTTCTCATCAATGACAGCGATGTGGAGGTGGTCAGTAGCACTAAGTTCCTGGGGGTGCAGATCACTAACAGTCTGACCTGGTCAAATAACATCTCATCAACAGTTAAGAGAGCACAGCAGCGGTTGCACTTTCTGCGACGGATGAGAAGAGCTCACCTCCCCCATCCCATCCTCACCCCTTTCTACAGGGGCACCATAGAGAGTATTTTGACCAGCTGTATCTCTGTCTGGTTTGGGGACAGTAAAGATATCGTAGCATAAGCAGAACATCAGGGTTCTGCAACAGCTTCTTCCCACGAGCTATCAGACTCCTGAATGCCATGTAATGGGCTGCCACCATTGTCTATTTATCCTTTTATCCTTTTATCAAATTTAATCCATTTTATCCTTCTGTTAATTATCGTGTTGCACGGGGAGCCAAATGCAATGGAATTTCTTTTGGAATTGCATATATCGATGTATTTCTAAATGACAATAAAGTTTGTTTGACTTGACTTTGACCACATCTGGGGCTTTAAATCTCTTTTTATCCAACAATCAGCTTTAGTTCAGTTGGTGGCAATTTCAATGGAGTGAAAAGATTGTGGTTTAGGTGAGAACTTCAAAGATTTCAACAAAAGATATCTGCCTGATCCACTGATTTACCCCAGCACTTTATGTTCTACACTAGATTCCAGCATTTGCAGTTCCTTGTGTCTAAATAAAATCAAGGCTGACACTACAGTGCAGTACAGAGATTATGCTACATTATCATTAATCATTAAACCATGACCCTGCCTTCACAATTAGATCTAATAGCACAATTTTAATGCAGGGCAAGGAACTTATCATTATGTTCTGATAAATCTTTGTTCCTCACTAAATTAGATTATCTAATCATGTTCACATTTGTTTGTGGGAGATTATTTGACCAGAATGTGAACTGCATTTTTTTCCAGTACTTTGAGATTGATTTACTCACATGAAAAACCAAAAAGCATGGTCATTTTGTGAGTATCACTATCTTCATTAAATGTGACCCAGAACTGTTGCTTCTAAGATGTGCAGGAACATTTCAGGCGGTTGGTACTCAGGACCATACACCAAGTGACATCATCCAAATGCAAAGCTCACTTGGAGCACAGTCAGTTGAAATTGGGTCATATTTATTTGCTTCACAAAGATTGGCAATTCCTCAGAAAACCATGTTTTCTTTGCACCATTCATCTACGAAAGGATTGCACAGCCATTTGACAACCTCAGCCTGATGCTGAGCATGTTGAAGGGTGCTGCAAGGTCACTCACTGACTTTGGATGAGGTGCTTTGAAATGGGTGCCCCTGCGCCCACATGATTTGTTCCATGAGCTACTGCTGCTCTTGTGCATTTCATTTTATCAAACTTACTCTTGAACGATTCTTTTTAAAGGGATTCCAAATGTAAAAATAAAAAAGTCATACACCACAGATATAGCCGCTTCGGCCAACCACACCCAAGGTGCCCCATCTGCTTTAGACCCATTTTTCCGTGTTTGGCCCATCCCTCTAAAACTTTCCTATCTGCCTCAGATACCTCCTTTGGCACCTTGTTCCATATATCCACTGCCCTTTAAGTGAAAAGGTTGCTCCTTGGGTTCTTATAAAATCTTTCCCGTCTCACCTTAAACCTATGTCCTCTAGTTCTTTATTCCAATACTTGTTTATTTTTTTAAGAAAGATTCAGCAGAATGAAGGTTTAACTAAACTGACATTATGTTAATATAACATTTAAAACACATTTGTATAGGTACAGTTCAAGACACCTCATAAGATCTTCGTCTCCTCCATGACTTCTGTTTTCCAGGCCCCCATTCCCTCATCTTCACCATGGACGTCCAGTCACTCTACACCTCCATCCCCTACCAGGAGGGTCTTAAAGCCCTCCGTTTCTTCCTCGACTGCAGAACCAACCAATCCCCGTCTACTGACAGTCTCCTCCGCCTAGCGGAGCTGGTCCTTACCCTTAACAACTTTTTGTTTGACTCCTCCCATTTCCTGCACATCCAAGGCGTAGCTATGGGCACGTGCATGGGGCCCAAGCTATGCCTGCCTCTTTGTAGGGTACGTCAAATAATCTTTGTTTGAGGCATACCATGGCCCTATCCCCGAACTCTACCTCTGCTACATCAGCGACTGCATTAGTGCTACCTCCTGCACCCATACACAACTCACTGACTTCATCCATTTCACCACTAACTTCCATCCGGTACTCAAATACACTTGGACCATTTCCGACATCTCCCTACCGTTTCTAGACCTCACTATCTCCATCACAGACTACTGACGGACATTTACTATAAACCCACTGACTCCCATGGCTATCTGGACTACATTTCTTCCCACCCTGATTCCTGTAAGGACTCCATCCCCTACACCCAATTCCTCCGTCTATCCCGCATCTGCACCCAAGATGAGGTGTTCCAAACCAGGGCATCGGAGATGTCCTCATTCTTCAGAGAACGGGGGTTCCCCTCTTCTACTATAGATGAGGCTCTCACCAGGGTCCCTTCTATATCCGTAACTCTGCTCTCACTCCCCATCTCCCCCACTCGTAACAAGGGCAGAGTCCCCCTTGTCCTCACTTTCCACCCTACCAGCTGGCACATAAAACAAATAATTCTCCGACATTTTCGCCACCTTCAACGGGAACCCACCACTGGCCACATCTCCCCATCTCCTCCCCTGTCTGCTTTCCGCAGAGACCGTTCCCTCCGTAATCCCTGGAGAATTCGTCCCTTCCCACCTAAACCACCCCCTCTCCTGACATGTTCCCTCGCAGCCGCTGGAAAGGCTATACTTGTCGCTTTACCTCCCCCCTTGATTCCATTCAAGGACCCAAGCAGTCTTTCCAGGTGAGGCAGAGGTTCACCTGCACCTCCTCCAACCTCAACTATTGCATCCACTGCTCTAGGTGTCAGCTGCTCTACATCGGTGAGACCAAGCGTAGGCTTGGCGATCGCTTTGCCCAACACCTCCGATCGGTTCGCAATAACCAACTTGGTCTCCCGGTGGCTCAGCATTTCAACTCCCCCTCCCATTCTGAATCCGACCTTTCTGTCCTAGGCCTCCTCCATGGCCAGAGTGAGGCCAACCATAAATTGGAGGAGCAGCACCTCATATTTAGTTAGGTAGTTTACACCCCAGCGATATGAACATTGACTTCTCCAATTTCAGGTAGTCCCTGCTTTCTCCTTCTTTCCCCTCCCCTTCCCAGCTCTCCCACAGCCCACTGTCTCCGCCACTTCCTTTCTTCTTCCCGCCCCCCACCCCCCCACCCTCACATCAGTCTGAAGAGGGGTCTCGACCCGAAATGTCGCCTATTTCCTTCGCTCCATAGATGTTGCCTCACCCGCTGAGTTTCTCCAGCATTTTTGTCTACCTTATGTTAATACGTGATGTCCTCCGATATTTTGAACTTAAATACTATTGTAAATCTTCATTAATTTACGATGCAGATAGTTTTGGTTTCACAGTGAGGGGTTTAAAGTAGTTGGATTTGTGATTGTGTAGTGGCACCAAAGGTGGTGAATAAAGGTGAGGTAACCAACTTGGTCTCCCGGTGGCTCAGCATTTCAACTCAGCAAGTCAGGCCGGTTCAAAGAGTTGCTTATTCAGTCGTTATGTTAGGTTTGTGCGCTAACTATATTAACAATGTTGCTGTAGCTGAGCGAGGTTGTTCTCTCGGGCTCAGCTACCGGTTGACTACCTTAAGGTCTCGAAGTGAGATAATCTTAAGTACCAGGACACCCGTCACGTGCCCGCCCTCGTACCTCCTGACGAGGGTTCGAGCATAAGTGGCCCATGTATAGGCTGACACCACAATTGGACATTAACTTGTGACCTCATTAACTTTCCCAATGAAAGAAAAATAATGTTTCTGATGTTTGATGCATATTCTATTTGAATTGTTGGGGTTATCTCTCCCTGTGGTAAAATATTTAAATTTTCAGCATCCAATGCATTACAACGACATTGAAATAAAGAACTGCAGATGCTGGTTAATACGCAAAAGGAAACAAAACTGCTGGAGTAAAAGGTCTGAAGAAGGGTTTTGACCCGAAACGTCACCTATTCCTTTTCTCCAGAGAGCTGTCTACCCGCTGAGTTACTCCAGCTTTTTCTGTCTATCTGCTGGAGTAACTCAGCAGGTCAGGCAATATCTATGGATAGGTGTAGGAAAGAAATGGAGCTGTTGGTTTTAATCGAAGGTAGACACAAAATGCTGGAGTAACTCAGCAGGACAGGCAGCATCTCTGAAGAGAAGGAATGGGTGATGTTGCGGGTCGAGACCCTTCTTCAGAATGATGTCGGGGAGTGGGCGGGACAGAAATAGAATGTGGACAGAGACAGTAAGACTGGTGGGAGAACTGGGAAGGGGGAGGGGATGGAGAGAGAGGGAAAGCGAGGGCTATTTGAAGTTAGAGAAGTCAATGTTCATACCGTTGGGGTGTAAGCTACCCAAGTGAAATATGAGGTGCTGGTCCTCCAGGACAGAAAGGTCAGATTGGGAATGGGAGGGGAGTTAAGTGCTGAGCAACCGGGAGATCAGGTAGGTTAAGGCGGACTAAGCAGAGGTGTTCAGCGAAACGATCGCCGAGCCTGCACTTGGTCTCCAATATACAGGATATATATATATATATCTACTGGTTGCTCAGCACTTTAACTCCTCCTCCCATTCCCACTCCTCCATTGTCAGAGTGAAGCCCAGCGCAAATTGGAGGAACAGCACCTCATATTTCGCTGGGGTAGCTTACACCACAGGGGTATGAACACTGACTTCTCCAACTTCAAATAGCCCTTGCTTTCCCTCTCTCCCCATCCCCTCCCCCTTCACAATTGTCCCACCAGTCTTACAGTCTCCGACTACATTCTATCTGTGTCACGCCCACTCCTCTGACATCAGTTTGAAGAAGGGTCTCGCCCTAAAACATCACCCATTCCTTCTCTCCAGAGATGCTGCCTGTCCCGCTGAGTTACTCCAGCATTTCGTGTCTACCCTCTATGGATAGGTGACCTGAAATGGCACCTGTCGATATTCTCCAGGGATATTGCCTGACTCGTTAAGTTGTTCCAGCAAACCCCCATCCAGCGATAGAGCAATTCCTAGCAATGTGGCAAGCAGGCTGATAGAAGCTTGCCTGTCGCATCTATCAGTGCGGGCACTCACCAGATGTAAAAGTACTGGCAATAGGTGCATCTGATATTCTGGCCCCAGTATATGGATGGTTTCTGAATTTAATAATGTACTTAACCTCCTTAATTTGACATGGATGGATTACTTTTGTTATGAAGTTTCTATTTCTTAATGGAATGTGCAGTTGTTGAGGATTTTTTTTTTTCAGTCTTTCCCTTTATTAATTTACTTGGTAAAGTTTAGCGATCTACGTTAGCTGATATACCCACAGAATTGTCTTTATTTAAGTTCAAGTCTCTGGTGTCAGATTAATTTGAGCCTCTCTTGAAATGCATATAAAATTCTATCATATTGTGATCACTTTTTCCTTAAGGGCCCCTCACTATGAACTAGATCCTGGGATTGCCATGAAATGAGGCAACCTTTGTTTGCAAGCCTGTGGAAAGTTTCCTTTCCACGTCCAGCTCTCTTGGTTCAACACAATTTAAAAAATATTACAAGACTGAAGAGAATCTGTTCTCAGGCCTGAAATCAGAGATAGGAAACATGGTCTTTCAAGCCATTGGTGGCCATCATTCATCCATTTACATTAATCTTATATTTCAAAATAAAGATGCATACAGCAACAAAGGTTCTGTCACGTTGACCTTGGTTTTCCATTGCAGAGGATTACTGGACAGTGACTACAATTTACCGAATTGTAGATCCTAGGACTATCTTTAATCAGACTTCCCTGGACTTCATCTTGCATTAAACGTTATTCCCTTTATCCCAAATCTGTTCACTGTGTGATCATGTATAGTCTTTCCACGGATTGGATAACATGCAACAAGAAAACATTTCACTATACCTCAGTACATGTGATAATAAACAAAACCTCCTGATTAGTGACTGGAATTGCATTGTTGAATTTCTGCAGCTCAATTTCTACATTTTGGCACAAAGCGTAGCTGTGTAGCTTTGAAGGCGGTGAGATATTCTGCTGGTCAAACTACCAAGCAAGAAGCAGCTCCTGCAAAACAGTGCAGTAATCAGAAACATTTGATCTTTTCTGACTCGCTTAAAATATGTTTCTTTGTTTAAAGACACAAATAAACCGAATTGCTTTTAAAGGCATGTCCTCATTCATATTAATTCGACTGTTTGTATGAAAACATTGATAGTTTTAATTTCTCATTAATTTTAAGTTCTTAGATTCCTTTAAGAAAAACTTTGTTTAATGTTTCACAAGTAAACATATAAGATATGTTGGAATCATTTCAATTAATAATTTGAGATGTTATCCTATGAGACTTGTACTCGGTATTTGTAACAAACATCTCTCAGAACTCTTGCCAACATGCATTACATTTAAAAAAATTATATATGCAAATATTTTGGGGGTTTTTAAACAACTGAGCCAGAAAAGTTTTTTCAAATTCTCTATATACTCTACAAAGGTTATGATGGTATTTATTCCCTCTTTTCATTAATTAAAAATGATCCACTAATGAAGTACAATAAGGATTAAAACAGCTTCTCTTTGGGCTGGGAGCCAAAAATCATTTCAACTCTGGCACACTGGAATACTGTGAACTTATTTTTTTGAATAAACTATCTAAACAGCGACATTGAAGATATAGATCTTCTTCTTCAGCAGTTCCTTGTGATCAATGTTGACTTGTTTCCACTCCAGTTCTGTGGGATCTGAGTAGGCTGATGAGGCCAATGTGATGTTTATAGACTCCGCCACCGGTGGGGAATGAGGTGTTTGATGTGGAAAGTAGGTGGGTGGTCCTACTGCCTCACTAAAGGTATTGACCCTTTAACTGGGGCAGAGAGCAGAAATTCACTCCAGCTTACACCTGTTTCATGATGGGATGCAACCTGTCATCTTACCCAACAGGTCCACAGCAGACCCAATCTCAGTGCAGATTGCTGTTAAGAAGGCATAGATACAGTAACAATTGGCACACCATCCTCTTGTTGGACAATACAACTGTGCTAAATTCAAGATCTGTACTATCTACCAGATTAAAGCTGGACAGTAATGAACTGTGGATTATTATTAGCAGCAAAAATGTACACCAGCACTTGCAGTAACCTTGTGTCCATTTGATTATCCCTCTTTCAGTACCATCAACCTGTGGATCAACCTTGGTTCAATGAAGACTGCAGAATGGATACTTGGAACAGCACCAGGCATACATAAAAATGATGATATATCAGGCCGGAGTAAATACATATATCTATGCTACAACAGGCTGCAACAAACAGGAAGCATGAGACAGAGCTAAGAACTGCCAATATATCAGGTCAAAGCTCTGCACTCCTAACGCATCTCGCCACAAATGATGGTGGACAATTAAACAGCCAACAGGAATATTCCCGCGTATCCCAGTTCTTGCAAGTCATATCTCACTGAATGGCTGTGATTGATGGAGATCGATCAACAAATAATGCCCCAGAATATCAATGACAGTGTTTAAAGCTCTAACAGTCAACATCCTGAGTTACCATTGACCAGAAATTCATCTGGACTAGCCACATAAACACTGTGCTACAAGAGTAATTCTGTTTGAACAGCTAATGGTTATCCACTTTTCCACCATCTGCATCTTTAGTTTTAATTTTAAAACTAAAAGAGAACAGCGTATAACATAGGAAAGATTAGTGGAAAGCCAGATGATTGGGAAGCATTTAAAGAACCTCAGAAGATAACTAAAAACTAACTAAAAAGGCAATAAGGGGAGAAAAGATGAAATACGAAGGTAAGGTAGCCAATAATATAAAAGAGGATAGCAATAGTTTATTCAGTTATATAAAGACCATGAAAGAGGCAAGAGTGGACGTTGGACCGTTGGAGAATGATGCAGGAGAAGTGATAAAGGGGAATAAAGAAATGGCAGAGCAGTTGAATAACTTTTTTGCATCAGTCTTCACAGTGGAAGACACCATCAACATGCCTGAAATTCAAGAGAGTCAGGGTGTGGAAGTTAGTGGAGTGGCTATTACTAAGGAGAAGGTGCTTGGGAAGCTCAAAGGACTAAAGGTTGAAAAGTCATCTGGGTCAGATGGACTGCAGCCTCGGGTTCTGAAAGAGATGGCTGCAGATATTGTGGAAGCATTTATAGCGTTATTTCAAGAATCACTAGAGTCAGGATTCGGGTTAGGGTTAGGTCTCAGATAATTGGAAAATTGTCAACATTTCCCCGCTGCACAAAAAGGGAGCAGGGCAGAATAGGGGGAACTATAGGCTGGTTAGTCTGACTTTGGTGGTTGGTAAGATTTTAAAGTTCATTATATAGGTATGTTACAAAACTTACCTTTAGCGGTGCTGCGGTTCTGTCACTGGCTGTGTGCGCGACTTTGACGCCTTTAAGGGGGGGTGGGGGGGTTAAAATGCGGTTTTCCCCATGCAATCCGGAGCTTTCTGGTGTTGGAGTGCGATCTATCTCTGGAGATGCGTTCCGACTGCCAGTAAGTCCGTTTTTTAAAATAAAAAGCCCGGCTACTTAATCACTGCAGTAAAATAAAAATTAGCTCATAATGCCGTGAACGCTGACAACGGGGTCCGATTTTACGTAGGGGACAGGTAGGTGAAAGGTGTTTATTTTTACATATAAACCTGCTTTTTTAGGGGACTTTAATCAATATTTCATGTTGTGAAATGGTGATTTAGCCCCCATACGAACCGGCAGAAAATTTCCTGCCGATATTGGGTTTAAATTCACCGCAACCGCAACATTCTAATCCATCGCGTTCCAGAAAATCCCACTCGCAAGCTGTTTAAAATGCCCATTAATTTACAGGCATTAAACACTGTGATCGCAGAAGTTTAGATCTAGTAATTGAATTTTGTAATTGGCTACAATTGGGTAACTAACTAATTATATGCTTTAATTTCAGATCATCCAAGTAAGATTGTTTCATATTTGTTTCAGAATACTTCAATCTATAATAACTGAAAATTTCTTTAAGTTCTCCAAATTTTTAAGGAAGTTATGGGCTTTTGACTGTCCTCGATCACAACATTTGTGTTAAGTCAATAGAAAAGCAATAGAAAGCAAGTTACTAATTTCCCAGTATGAAAATGCCCCTAACTTTTTTAATACTGAAGATATGAAAGTGAATTAGGTGTCAAATTAAACTTATTTTTATGCTTTATCTGATGGGATAAATTGCAGACTTGATTTTTTAAATCTCAAAATTTTGTAACATTGCTACATTATAAAGGATGAAGTACGAAGTACTCAGAAGTTCACGATAAAATAGGGCGAAGTCAGCATGGCTTTGCTTGACAAATTTGCTGGAATTCTTTGAAGAAGTAAATAGCAGGACAAAGGAGTCAGTAGATGTTGTTTACTTGGATATTCAGAAAGCCTTTGATAAGGTGCCACACAGGCTGCTTAGGAAGATGAGAGCCCATGGTATCAAAGGGCAGACACTAACATAGATAGCAGGTTGGCTGGATGGCAAAAGACAAAGAGTGGCAATAAAGGGGACTTTTTCTGGTTGGCCGTCAGTGACTAGTGGAGTTCCGCAGGGGTTGGTGTTGGGGCCGTTACACTTCACATTGTATATTAATGATTTGGACGAGGGGATTGAAGGCTTTGTGGCAATGTTTGTGGACGATACGAAAATAGGTGGAGGGGCAGTGACTCTGCAGAAGGACTTGGGCAGACTGGGAGAGTGGGCAGAGAAGTGGCAGAGTGAACATAGAGTAGCAAAGTATGAAGTCATGCAGCTTGGTGGTAGGAATAAAGGCATAGACTATTTTCTAAATGGGGTGAGAATCCAGAAATTGGACGTGCAAAGAGACTTGGGGATGCTGCTGCAGGATTCCTAAAAAGTTAATCTGCAAGTCGAATCAGTAGTAAAGAAAGCAAATTCATGCTAGCATTTATTTTAAGAGGGCTTGCATACAAAAACAGGGATGTAATGTTGAGGCTCAAAAAGGTGGAATATTGTGACCAATTTTGAGCACCATATCTGAGGAAGGATGCGCTGGCTCTGGAGAGGGTACAGAGGAGGTTTACAAGAATGATCGCAGGAATGAGTAGGTTAACCAATGATTGTCGGCGCTGGGCCTGTACTCGCTGGAGTTTAGAAGAATGAGGGGGGACCTCATTGAGACATACAAAATAGTGAAAGGCTTGGATAGAGTGGATATGGAGAGGATGTTTTCATTAGTGGCAGAGTCTAGGACTAGAAGTCATAGCCTCAGAATTAAAGGGCATTCTTTTAGAAAAGAGATGAGGAGACATATATTTAGTCAGAGGATGGTGAATCTGTAGAATTCTTTGCCATGGAAAGCAGTGGAGGCCGCCAGTGGATATTTTTAAGGCAGAGATAGATAGATTCTTGATTCGTACAAGTGTCAGAGGATAGGAGGGAGAGATAGATCAGCCATGATTGAATGGCTGAGTAGACTTGATGACTGAATGGCCTAATTCTACTCCTATCCCATATGACCTTATGGAGATAAGAAAGGCCAGATTTAGGCAGTTTATAAATTGGACGTGTTATGGACATTACATAAGATACAAATTACTCTGTCTTCATCACACATCTAATCATGATCAAATGGTTCGTTGATGTTCACTTTACATTTTTTTTGATACATTAGAACATAATATAACGTCTGGTGTGAATCTGCCCTTCCATTTCAAGAACATATTAAGTGATAAATCAGACATAAAAATCTCAAGTACAAACATAATTGTTAACAAAAGGTTATTCACGTTATTCCCTTTATCATGTATCTCTACATTATGGATGGCTCAATTGTAATCATGTATAGCCTTTCCATTGACTGGTTAGTGTGCAACAACACTCTACCTCGCTACACGTCCCAATAAACTAAACTAAACAATTTCCAAAAGAAGTTGCATCAAATTAGAAAACCAATTCTGGTGGGAAAGCTTGGACTGGTAAAGATAAATTTACAATGTATTTTCACCTTGGAAATTGTTACTGCTCTTTAATTATTGCAAATGATTGTTGTTTTGTCTTGTAATTCTCTTTCTTTTTAAAAAGGCTTTTGCTGTAAAGACCATTTGCAATAGCTTTTTTTTTAATGATCAGGGTGTTACTTTCTCTCAGTATTCACAAGACATGAATAATAGCCCCATCCCAAATTAATTGAGGGACTAATTGAGTTGAAACAAATAATTGCCTCGAAATATATCCCAAGGGATCAGTGAATACGTTTGAAAGGTAAAATGAACTAGAAATCTGAAATAAAAGCAAAGATATTCAGGTAGATGAAATTAAGTGTACAAAATTGTAAAATGCTTCTGGCGAGAACAGAACATACAGGAAGAGACTATAAATTAGAGAAGTTTATATATAAAAGGGATCCAGGATCATGTTTGATAATAAACTAAAACTTTTGCAATAATGCTTGGTGGCGATGAGTTAAACAAACCAATCACTTTATAAATTGTTTGTGCCACTGAATTAAAAACAAGATCTTGTAAATATTGATCCCGGCTCAATCCTGACCTCTGATGCTATCTGTGTGGAGCTTCCTGTGACAGCATGGATTTCTTCCAGGTGCTCCGGCTTCCTCCCACATCCCAAAAATGTGCGTATTTGTAGGCTAATAGGTCTCTGTAAATTGCCCCAAGTGTGTAGGGAGTGTATCCAAAAGAGGGATAATATAGAACTTTATGAACTATTGTGAATGGTCAGCATGGACTTGGTGGGCCGAAGGACCTGTTTCCATGCTGTTTCTCTCTAAACTAAATATTGTTGTTCACTGCAGAACAAACAATATTGGTAATATGTGGAGGATATAGAATAGGTTAGGTCGAGTAACAGAAGAGATAGAGGAGTTTGATTTGAAGTATTTATTATGTACATTGGGCATCTTTTATTTGGAACAGCTAAGAGATTGACAGGTGATTATGAATGTTGTTTTCAAGATTCTAAAAGAATACTTTCATCATATAAACCAAGCTCGAGTCGGGTGGTGGCGCCATCGAGTGTGGCTGCCTCGCCTGCAGCTTAGTCTTTTTAGTCTTTTTTATGTGGGGGGGTATGTGTTTTTATGTATTTTTCTTAGTCACTTCCTGGTCGAGGACGCAACTATTCTTCGAACCGCATCTTCGTCCCTTCCTTGCGGCCTACCATCTGGATTGGCGCGGCCCTTCCTGCTGGAGACCGGCCAGAGCTTCAGCAACGGTGCAGCACTGGATTCCACCGCGGAGCGAGCGATGCCTTACCGGGAATCGCCGTGTTGGAGTTCCAGAGTGCTGGGACTGCCGCCTTTGAACACCGTGGAGCTGTGGTCTGCGGGGTTTCCGTGGGGAAAGTGCTGACTTTCCCGCCGCTGGCCATGCTGGCTTTTAAATTGTGGAGCCTGGGATCTCTCGCTGAGGTCGCCAGCATTGAATCTCCGCCCAGCTCGGCCTGTGGACTTCAGATGCCGCAGTCTCCGATAGGAAGCGGCTGATTCGGAGGCTCTGGGCTGTTGAGAATGTTCTTCCATTCGAGGGCCTAAAACATCGGGCTACCGTGCGGCGACTGCGGAGGCCTCAATAGGCCCCGACCATCGGTGACCAAAGGAAGAGGACTGAAATTTGGTGCCTTCCCTCACAGTGGGAAACGTTGATTCCGCTGTGGGCGGATGTTTTTTGTTTAATGTTAAATTCTATAGTGTTGTGTTTATCTTATTTGTGTGCTGCATGGTAACTTAAATTTCACTGCACGAATAGGTGTATGTGACAATAAATATCCTTTGTCCTTTTGTCCTCTTATCCTTTTCCAAAATGGTAAAACTAATATAAAGGTACATGCTCGGAGTAAATTCACAGCTAATGCAAACTATTTGAACCTTGGTTCCACCATACCGCACACTATTCATCCTCCCGACTTTACATTTAACTCCTTTTCCTTCCTTTTCTGATACACTTTGGCATCTCTCGTCTTTGTTACTATCTCCACCTAACAATCAGCCCTCCTCAGCTGTATCCACATCTGAAATGATGAAATGATGATGATGAAATTCTACCTTTATTGTGATTCAGACCTTTCGGTCTAAACAAAATTTCGTACCTGCAGTCATACATATAATAAAAATAACAAAAACACACAATAAACACAAATTTAACATCCACCACAGTGAGTTCACGAGGCACCTCCTCACTGTGATGGAAGGCAAAATTCTTAAAGTCTTTGTCTCTTCCCTCCTTGTTCTCCCTCTCCGCTGAGGCAATCCAGGCCTCCGATGTTGTGGCCCCTGCCGGGTGATGGTAAGTCAGTCCCGCGGCTGAATCCAGCTCCGTGAAAGGGCCGATTCAAACTCCACGGCCGGCGGTGGTCGAAGCTGCCGAAGCTGCCGCGCTCCAGTCCAGCGGATGAAGCTGTTGTTGCGGGAGCTCTGGGAAAACAGGTCACCAACCTGTGACCTGACGAAGATGTCGTCCACTGGCCCGCGGCTGGGCCTCCGAAGTCGGGCCGCCGCTGCAGCCGGAACGAGAGAACGGTGCGACAGCCCCGAAGCCGCTGGAACACTGCCACAGCTCCATGTCGGGCCGCTGCCGCCGCCGGAGCACCGCCACAGCTCCAAAGTCGGGCCGCTGCCGGAACGCCGCCACAGCCCTGAGGTCGCCAGTTCCGCCATTAGGCCTCAGCGCAGATGGAGACGGAGACAAGGGACACGACAAGAAAAAGTCGCATCCCGCCGAAGGAAGAGACTAAAACCATGTTCCTCCCTCTCAACCACCCCGCCCACACTTACACAACCTAATAAACTAAACTAAACTAAAACAGGCAAAAGAAAACAACAACAAAAAGAAAAATCAGGGGGATTGCAGGCGAGCCGCAGCTGGCAGGCAGCGCCGCCACTTCCGGAACTTGCTAGTTTTTGTTCCACCCCTTTCCCTCATTAGTTTAGTTTAGTTTAGAGATACAGCGCGGAAACAGGCCCTTCGGCCACCGGGTCCGCGCCAACCAGCGATCCCTGCACATTAACACTATCCCATTGGGGACAATTTTTACATTTACCAAGCCAATTAACCTAAAAACCTGTACGTCTTTGGAATGTGGGAGGAATCCTCGGAGAACACCCACACAGGTCACGGGGAGAACATAAAACTCCGCACAGACAGCACCCGTAGTCGGGATTGAATCCGGGTCTCCAGCGCTGCATTCGCTGTGAGGCAGCAACTCTACCGCTGCACCACCGTGACCGCCCTCATCCCTCTTTACTAGTTTCTCCCCTCTACTCCATCAGTCTGAAGAAGGATGCTGTCCCGAAATGTTACCTGTCCATTTCCCACCACAAATGCTTCCTGACCTGCTGAGTTATTGCAGCACTTTGTTTTTTGTTCAAGATTTCAGCATTGGCAGTCTCATGTGCCTCCGTGAACATTACATGTTCTGGTTCCATTCAGTAATTCTACATTGTCAGGAGATAACAGTGCTGTAAATGGCTTTCCACTTCACAAACCCTGCAAAAAAGATGTGCTCAGCAGGGGCGTAAATCGCTATCAAAACATGGGGGGGGACACAATTCCTTGGTGACCGCACAAACACACATTCGAGGCTTTGGAGGCTTTTGCTGTGGGGCTTGAATTGGCCCGTTCGTGGGGCCTTTCATCGCCCGGCGAAGCTTAAAATCGGCCGGCGGGGGCTTCAACATCGGGAGCCTCGTTCGCCTCGTTGCAGCAGTTTCATTTTAAGCTGCACCGGGCAATGAAAGGCCCCACGAATGGGCCGATTCAGTCCTTAAAAAGCGTCTGATACCCGCTTGCATCTCGGATAAATAACACTTAAACAAATAAAACTGAAGCAAATAAAGGCAAACAGAAGAACCAACCTTGGAGGGGAGAGAGAGAGAGATGGGAAAAGAATACTAAAAATCGTGAGTGACCATGAATGAGGGACTTACCATGTCTCAGAGATCTTTTGCGGTGAATCAGTTTCTATTATGATTCAAATCTGAAAAAGCTACTTAACTTAAAACTATGCCTTCATTAGAAAACCAGTTCCCTTATGCTTAATTACAACTCATGAAAGACTTTTAACACACATGTAATTACAAATATATAGTTAAATTTAATATTTTAACCCTAGTAATTCAGTTAATGAAATAGAACAAAATGAAATGCTTTGAATCTATTCAAATGACTGTAACAATTTGGCTGTGTAGATAATATTGAAATGAACAAAACTGCAGATCCAAATCCTATTACAGAAAGGAACATTAATGAGTTTTACTGAAATATAAAGGCAGTTGTTAAGCTCTTAAATAAATGACATGTTATTAAACAACAGGTTTGAATAAACGTACACATTTCTTACATTGAAATTAATGTACTCATATATTATGTACATATGGACAGTGGTTCAGCAATCCAAAGCAATGCTCACAGGTTAGTTAATGTAAAGTCAGAAACACTAACAATGTGATAATGTATATATCAATGTTATAAAGTCCGAGGAGGTCTTTATAACTCTCCTTCATGCTCGAGAGTAGTTCACGGGTACTCGAGACCTCAGCTAGGTCGCGGCGTATTTTTCAACATGCTGAAAAATCCCTGCGAGTAAAAAAAAGGTCGCCGTGGAAAAAATTGATATTTTTTTTACTCGTAGGTTTAGTCGAAGTAGGTAGTAGTAGGTCGGCATGTTATTCGTAGGTATTAAAGTGTAGTCGAATGTAATTGAATGTAGTCAAAGGTAGTCGTAGATAGTCTTCAACATAGTCAAAGGGAGGTCGAAGGAGATCGAAGGAGGTCGTCTTCACTCTCCACTATTTGGCATCCAATTTTCCCGAAATTAGTCGAAGCTAGTCTTCAACATAGTCGACGGAGGTCAAAGGATGTCTTCTACATAATCAAAGGAGGTCTTCAACATGACACCTTCTCAAACTCTCCCAAACTCTTCTAAACTCGCCAATTAGGTCGCCACAGTGGGACAGCCCCTTGCTGGAGCATTGAGTTTCCCTGTGACTGCAGATTTAAAGTATAGAAATGTATAAAAAAGGTCTTGCGTTTTTTACAGTTTCTGTCCTCAGGCCTTCTCACACAGCATAATTGATGGGTAAGCCAAAACTGCTTCCTTACTTGGAATTGCAAGACAAATGTTAGACCTAAACAAAAAGATCCCTGTGGTTTTCCACTGAGAATTGCAGTGCATGTGAAAGTGTGAAGTATGTGTATGGCATACAAGCACATGCCCTAGGGCAATTGGAGATAGTGAATCAAACAAGATGCATGTCTTAGCAGTTCTCCAAGTGATACATTTCTAAAACTAGGGGACGTCAGAAGAAGAAACCATCCACAAAACTGGCAATGTGGATGTTATAATAGACCTCAAGCAGTGGAAAAAATGGACAATGTTCTTTCAAGGAACTTACCTGAGAGTTGACAGTGTTGGCAACAATGGTGGCAAATTGAGGCAACAGATCATGGATGATTAACCTTGGGAATACAAGCAAGAGTAGGAACAACAGAGAACACTAGCCAAAGCTCAGTATGAAAGGGGAGCAGCACAGTTGAAAGTGCACTTGGGTAAGTTCCTTTGGTCAAAGATCACCTCAATCTTTGTGCAGAAGAGCATGCCCACATGGAGACAGGGTTAGATACCAGCTCAGACTCAAGTTAGTTGCTTCAGAAGCTTTGGAGAATGCGATGGGGTGTAAGAGCCCTTCAGTTCATACATAAAATGTGAATGTTTTGTAGAGCAAATAATTTCATGAAATTGATGATTACGGTGAGAATGTGTCTGCATAAACTGATGGATTATGGAAGTGCAAAAAGATTGTTCGCTTAAGAAGCATCTATTTACTATCTTAATGCTCCTTTGCATTGGCGTTTAAAAAGGCAAGTAACAAGAATGGATCTACTAAAAAAATACCCTTTACCTAAGGCAATCAGCTTTCAACTAATAGTGGTAGTGTGTATAATAAAGCATCAGAGGTCATACCACGTTCTTAAAAATGAATAACACCATCAATAAACGTTCATGCATATAAATGTACATTATACATGTGCACCCACATTCAGGATATTATGTTAGCAGATCTTATAATGCCATGGAAAGCAAAAATAATGCTTTTGCATTGTAAAGAACAGGTGACCCCACTTCGTGGAGGGAGGGGTTGTTGTGTTCCTAACAAAATGGTCAGAATTACGATTTGCTGTAGCTCGAAGAGAATTAAAAAATGGGAGTCTAAATCAAAAATAATCTAAAAAAGGTACTTCCCCCCCCTTCCCCTGGAGAGTCGCTTGTAGCTCAAACATTTCAAGCTCATCTCAATTCTAAATCCTCAGGAATTATGGAGAGCTACAACTAGAAATCAGGCATCAGGCAAAATTGGCATTGGGTACATCACCTCATTGAAGATCTGCCTTGGCAATGCAACATTGGCACTCTCCTAGACTACATACTGCATGATAAATTTGTTTGTAGTTTAACTGGTGAACAAATTCAATCAGTTATTAAGCAGATGAATCCTCATATTTGATCTTGCTTTCATAATCCAAAACAAGATCAAAGGTGGAACGGCATGAATAGCTATTGAAGATGTAATGGGAGTTATCCACAGCTCTCATGTTAATTCCAAATGATAAAGTGTTTTAACTGTCAGAAATAAAGGGCACATATCCTCAGCATGAAAGTCTAAATCCAGGATTGATGGACGGGGTCCTTGATAGCATTGGCATTGATCTGCTTACGGCAACATTTCTATTGCCAATGATGTTTTGGAGCCAGGCTGATGGAGATAGTAAAACTGATTATGCAATGAATGGTTGTCAAGGCCTGTCATGACATAGGTGCCTCATGCATGTTTTCAGTTCCTCACATGGATAATCTGAATGTTTTACAGGCACCTTTGCTTGGATCATAGGTGTTGCCATGGTAACTTGCATGCTCATCTTTCTGGTGTAACAGGGTGTTGGAGATCATAGTCCAAGTATTTTGTCAGGGAGGGGTCCACATCCTGAGATAGCTTCTTTTGCCTTACCAATTGATTAGTCTTCTTCCCTGAAGTTGGCAAGGAGGTCCACTTTGTCTTCCTCTGAGATGTGAAACAGGAATCCCCCCCCCCCCCCTCCAAGGTTGCAGTAGTCTATACATAACCAAAGCTCTGATCTTGTGCTCTTCTGGCTTGCGCGGTTTTTCTATTTGTGCAAAAACAGTACGCGATAGCGCTATGATTTTTCGCCAGCTCACTCACCGTTCTCCTGTGCTGTGAGTGCAACAAGTTTCGATCCGATCAGTGATATAATATAAAAGTCAGCGAGGTTTAAAAATCGTAAAAACCGCACGTGCGCAGATCGATCTCCTCTCCTATCAGTCAGCGTCGCGTGGATTAGTCTCTTCTCCTGTTGCTTCCCGGGATGGTCCGCCCCTTCCTGCGCCATCGTGTCTTTACTGGAGCTGAGGGAGGCCGGCGGAAGTCTCCAACCATACAATTTTCGGAGCGACCGGAAGCTGCCCGGCCCGATGCGGCGATGTCGCCAAACAGAAAGCGGTGAAGCTAAGCCCGGTGGAGGAGAGCGCCCGCTGTGAGTCCCAAACGCACTGCCATTACAACACCCCGCAGCTCCGGCCCCTTCCCCTCTGGTCCCCCTCGCTGGCTCCTGCCCCCGTCCCCATGATAGCCCTCTCTCCCCCATGGCTCCCCCAAGGAGTGGCAACCTCGAGACTCTGGGAGGGAGAGTGGGGGAGGAGAGGGCATAGAGGGAGAGGAGGGGAGTAGGGAGGGGAGTGGAGTCATGGAGGGAGGGAGAGAGTAACTGACGGTAGGGGAAAGGAACGGTGAAGGAGGGATTGGGGAGGGTAGGAGGAGAGGGAAAAGAAGAGGGAGGAGGTGAGAAGGGTGAGGGGAGAAGGGGGAATAGAGGGAGAGGAGGGGGAGCAGAGGAGGGGGGAGTGGGGGAGGCAGGGAGTGGGGAATAGAGGAAGAGGAGGGCAGTGGGGAAGATGAAGAGGGATAGTGGGGCGATAGAGGGAGGTGAGGAGTGGGGATAGAGGTATAGGAGGGGTGTACGGAGGGGATAGGAGTTATAGAGGGAGGGAGGGAGCGAGCGACTGAGGGTCGGGGAAAAGAGAGGGAGAGAGAGCTGAGGGAGGGATTGGGGAGTGGAGCAGGAGAGGGGAAAGAAGAGGGAGGGTGAAGGGGAGGGGGATGGAGTGCTAGGGATGAGGGGAAATGAGCTGCGCCGGTGCAGTTGGGGGCGATGGGTGAGTGGTGGAATATTGCGTTGGGGGACCAAGCCTCCTGTGTGACAGGGACCCAACGGGTCCCACTTAGTCTAGTATAATTCCAAACCCCAAGGTTGGGGTGCCTGCACAGATGACCACAGCAGGTCAGTTCCATGTTAGAGTGAGCCTAGGATCATGAAGTATTGAATAATCCACCAGGAAGAGTCATGCTAAATAACATAGAACTAGTGTACGGGTGATCAATCTTCAGCATGGACTCGGTAGGCCGAAAGGTCTGTTTCCATGCTGTATTTCTAAACTAAACTATCACTGCTTTGTTCTTTGAGATACTTCTCTGACCCATCACACCTCACTCAGAGGATTTCCATTCAGTTCAGTTCTGTTGCAGTTTGGATTGTCCATAAAGGTTTTATGGAACCTCCTCAGGGGAGTGGAAGTTGCCTGTGGGGAGACAATGCAGGGGGTCAGGAATGCTGTATTTTAGACCACTAAGAAGGAGGATAAACTCAACTGTGGTAACTGCAGAGGCATTCAATTTTCTCTGCTTCAAGGAACGTCATTACCAGTCTTGGTATAGATTGCAAATAGCTAAGCTGCAGGCACATATCCCTGTGGAACTTTATTAGTTATAGCCTTCCAATCTAAGAAAGATCAGTTTTGATCCCACACTTCATCTCAAACACTAAAGGGCCCTGTCACATTTAGGTGGTTTTTCAGTGGACTGCCGGCGACTATCAAGTTGCGGGCAGTCGCCTGAAAAACCGGCAACTGGAACGGCGACTGTCAGAGTGGAACACACACACACACACACATCGCTTCCTTCACCAGCCCGTTATGCAGGCAGGGGGCAGGGCAAGCGGGGGGAGCGCTGTCTAAAAAATTCACACGATGCAAAGCCAAGGTGATACAGACACACACGCGATGAACAGGAAGGTTGTCGCTGTAAAAAGATGGCTAAAGCACAGTGTACAGTAAGTCCTTTAAAAGAGGGGAGAGAAGGGGGGAAAAGGAGTGGAGACAACTTTTAAGAAGCCAGAGATACACGGCTGTGAACCTCGGCGGACATTTAACTTAACCGGTCGGTTATCCTTGGTTCTGAAAACTACTGCTTACCTTTTTTTTCCCAATGAGCCAATGAAATTCACCGTTCCGCACCGGCTACAACATACGAGACCCTCTGAGAACCTTCAACCTCCTGGCAACCCATTAGATCCTCCTGGCGACTCACCTACAGCTCGAGAATTCTCGCTACTCTCCATGGCGGCTTCATTCTAGTCACCGCTATTTTTTCAACATGTTGAAAAATTGGTGGTGACCATAATGAGGCCGCGACTAGTTCCGAGAATGCGGGAACTCCTCACGACCATGAAGGCGACTCCCCGGCAATCACCTGCAAAAATGTGGCGACTGCATAGTCTCCTGCAGTCGCCTAAAAGTCGCTTAGGTGGGACAGGCCTATTACCAATTTTCTACCCACATCAGGACTTGAGGGCCTGAGCTATAGAGAAAGGTTGGGCAGGCTAGGATTTTATTCCTTGGAGCGTAGAGGATGAGGGGTGATCTTATAGAGGTGAATAAGATCATGAGGGGAATGGATAGAGAAGCTGCACAGAGCCTTTTACTCATACTAGGGAAATCAAGAACAAGAAGGCATAGGTTTAAGGCAAAAGAGGAAAGATTTAATAGGAATCTGATGGGCAACCTTTTCACATGGGGGTGTTATGTGGAACAAGCTGCCAGAGGAGGTACTTGAGGCAGGTACTATAACAACAATGAAAGACATTTGGACAGGTACATAGATAGAATAGGCTTAGAAGGATATGGGCCAAAACCCAGTCAGGAGTGGCTAGTGTAGATAGTGCATCTTGGTCGACATGGGCAGGTTGGGTGAAAGGGCCTGTTTCCAAACTGTGTGATTCTATCTGTAAATTACCCTAATTCCATCTGTCCTAGCCTTGTTGACTAATATGGAAGATAATCTACTGCCCTGTAAAATCTAAATACATCTGATCTACTGGCTTCCCCAAATCTATTCCACAAAGAACTCAAGTATTTTATTGAAAGATTATATACCTTTTGTTCTGGATAGCAAAGCTATGTTCCTGAAAACAGGAGACACAATTTGACATTTACATGTAAAACCCTTACATGAAATATTCAAGAGAATATTGAAGAGATGTCCAATTCCAGAAGTTAATCCGGTAGAAGCAACACAAGATTACACTGAAACTTTTAGTTTTAGGGTTAAGGCTTATTATTGTCACATGTGCAGTGAAAAGCTTTGTTTGGGCATGCTGTCCAATCAGATCAGATATAAGCAACATAAATACAATCAAGTGAACCTCAATTACAATGGATAGAGCAAAGGGGAAGAATTTTGTTCTCAGCATTGTCATGCATTTTCCAATGAAAAAGTCAAATGTCCACAATGGGGTAAAGATTGAAAGGACAGTATTTTAGCTTATGCAATAAAAACTGAATAGAGAAATTATGCTTTACACATGTAAAGTACATTGACAACAATATATTCCTTGGGGAAGATCAAAGACTCAGAAAGCCTGGAGTGGGTTAAATCTGTAAATCAAGTGAATATTTGAATCATTCTTTTCTTTCAAAGGATAAAAAGCCAAGTGGTATTTACGATGTATGCACATATATACAGAATAGTCTGAGAGTGAAATAAACAAGATTCACATGGTCTTTCCTTGTCTCTGTCTGATTTATGATATTCCTGGTACTCTCCATTACATAGGTATGTTACAAAACTTACCTTCAGCGGCGCTGCAGTTCTGCCACTGGCCGTGTGCGCGACTTTGGCGCCTTTGAGGGGGGGTGGGGGGGGCGGGGTTAAAATGCGTTTTTTCTCCTGCCTGTCCTGGATATATTTTCTCAGGCTGCTAGCTAATGCTGAAGAATTGTTCTGACTGCCGTTCTGTGAATTTTTTTTTAAAACGCGGGACAATTTCAGCGCTGGAGTAAAATAAAAATCCGTTACTAATGCCGTCAACGCCGATAATCGGGACAGATTTCACGTACGGGACAGCTAAAGGAAAGTCGTTTATTTAACATATAAACGTGCTTCTTAGGATTACCTTAATCCAAATTTTACGTTGCGAAAAGGTGATTTAGGCCCCATACAAACCGGCAGTGTTTTTCCTGCCGCTATGGGGTTTAAATTCACCACAAACCGCAGCGTTCCAATCGATCGCGTTCCACAAAATTCCACTCGCAAGATGATTAAAATAGCCATTAATTTATGGGAATTAAACACTAAATTCCTTTCATTTGGCCTATAAATTCATGACAATAACATTTAAAAATCATGTTATATTGTGAATTCTTGTGTGAATGTTATTTTGACACTTAGGCTATTTAAAAATGTTAATCTTTTCTTAAGAAATGGATAGATGTTTAGATCTAGTAATAGAATTTTGTAATTTGCTACAATTAGGTAACTAACTAATTATATGCTTTAATTTCAGGTCATCCAAGTAAGATTGCTTCATATTTGTTTCAGAATGCTTCAATCTATAATAACTGAACGGTTATTTCAGTTCTCTTAATTTTTAAGAAAGTTATGGGCTTTTGACTGTTCTCGATCACAGCTTTTGTGTGAAGTCAATGGACAAGCAATAGGGAACAAGATGCTAATTTCCGAGTATGAAAATGGCCATAACCTTTTTAATACTGAAGATATGAAAGTGAATTAGGTGTTAAATTAAACTTCTTTTATGCTTTATCTGATTTATCAAGTTGCAGACTTGATTTTTAAAATCTCAAAATGTTGTAACATTGCTACATTACATGTCTTCTCATGAGAGCAGGTTAAAATCATAGCATGTGGGACAAACAATGGCCATCTGCATGCAGCGTAGACGGCAATTTTAGCTACCTGCATGCATGGGTCCCACAGATTGGAGGATCAAAACTCCACTTTGCAGAGTAATTTCTTTAGAAAAATAATTATACACATGAAACAAGGTAATGAAAAGCTGTATTTTGAAAGTACTTTGCCAATAACTTACATGTTTTGCACGTTAGCATTCTTGTGCATTATTTTAGACTGCACTACAAATCTTTGCACCAATCTGCTGTTGTCACTTGCCATTATTTATCGTTAACATGTATGCTGTTTACTCTGTAAGTTGCATGCAATAAATAACCTTTTTGCACCCTGGTGTATAAGACAATAAACTGATCTAAATCTAAAGCCTGGACAGTATTGCACAAAGTCATCATCAGCAGTCACATCTCAACTGAAATTAGCCCCTTTGAATCAAAAAGGCAGATCTTGTTCTGTCAGGCTGTAGTGTAGTCAAGCATTGAGGCCAGGAGCGGCAGTGAACTTCAGATGATGCACACAGTGGACTTGAACAGACAGCCACAATGAAGCTCTTCTGGACGCCTTTTACCAGCAAAAGTCCCATGCATAACTGCTGAAGAATCTCAGCAAAGGCAGCATGGTGGCACAGCGGTAAAGTTGCTGCCTTTCAGCACTCAGTGTTGGAGTACCGGGTTCGATCCTGACTAAGCCTGAGTAATTTACTAAGGCTGTCTGTACGGAGTTTGCACGCTCTCTCCGTGATTGCGTGGGATTTTCTTCCTAGATCTTCAGTTTCCTCCCTCCTTCCTAAGACATACAGGTTTGTAGGTTAATTGGTATGGTATAAGTGTAAATTGTCCCTAGTGTGTAGGATAGTGTTAATGTGCGGGGATTGCTGGTCTGTGTGGACTCGGTGGGCCGAAGGGCCTGTTTCCGCGCTGTATCTCTGAACTACACTAAACTAAAGTCCAGCTCCGCTATTAGATTTGACGGGGAGTCCAGTGGCAGCAGCCAATTAAGATTATCCAGGCAGTTTGAGACTTCCACATTCACGCAGGTCGTGAAACTCACTGGCACATATGTTGAGCAATGCCAGCCACAAGTATGACACAATTTAATTCAAATTGGGTTAGTTTAAACTGGGTTTGTTCCACTCAGTATTCATCAGAGCAATTTTCCCTCTTGCTGGTAGCCTTTATCCAAACAGTGAATGCAAATAAAACAGTTTTAACTATTGTTTATATCCAGTTGGGTTTGTTAAAAAAGAGAAATAACAATTTGTTCAATTGCACAATTACCCATTATTCACTAATTAATGTATGCTTTGGGCAAGCATTCATTCCAAACCCAGGCTTACCTTTCATAACTGGATGAGACTGAGGCTTTGTCTTATTGGGTGATTGATGATTTGCCATGTCATTTGAAGCCTTTGCAACGACAAAAAGGACAATTTACATTTACCAAGAATAAGATAAAATAATTAAAGAATATACTCAATATTCTTAATCTTATTTTACAACAATTCCAAACGCCGACAAACAAATAAACATATTGGTAATAGACAGTTAATGATCCAAAATGAATTTACATTAATTTACTAAGTATAAATTATTTAACTAAAGTTTTCTTAAAATAATAGTTTCCATTCTTAGCCTGCGAATGTTTGTGATGGTGGGATAATATACTTGTAACAGATATTGTGAAGTTATATCATATATTACTTGAAAACAAACAAGGAAATGTTTAGGCACAAAATGTTGTAGTAACTCAGCGGGTCAGACAGCATCTCTGGAGAAAATAGATGGGTGAAGTTTCGAGTCGGGATCCTTCCTCAGACCTAACCTGAAACGTCACCTATCCATGTTCTCCAGAGATGCTGCCTGACCCACTGAGTACTCCAGCATTTTGTGTTTAACTTTGATATAGACTAGCATCTGCAGTTCCTCTTAATTACATTAAAGGAAATAGTTATCGAAGATAGTCATCTTTGCATGGTTTGAGTAGAAATAACCCTCATAATTTAAAGCAAGTGGACTCTTATTTCACATGCATCTACAAATCTTATGTAAAGAACATTACTGACAACATAGATGACTTTTTGTAAGTAACGAGTCATGTTTTCTAAGTAGAATAACTTACATAAATGTATAAAGGAAATTATTTTTACCCCAAACATGAATTGAACACATTGTGCATCAGTAATAGCACACTAATAACTTCTAGTCGTGCTAATGACTTATATTTTTAAATAAAAGCACAATGGGACAGTATTAATCTATTTAAGATTTCTAACTACATACTCCAAAGATTTTACCTTTTAATCTTACATGTGCTTAACAGAGTTACTGGCAAATCTATGCATTTCTATTTCATCCTTTCAACATCAAGTGGTAAGCAGCAAAAACTGGATCATACATCAAAGACTATGCGCAGCTCCAAGTCATAAAATGACTCTTCCATTTCACATATTGAATTCAAGCAGAATATCAAAGTGTTACCAAAGAACCTCAGGTCTTAACAGAGAAAAGGGCTTTAACATCTGTAGAATGTGAAGTGCAAGACAAATCACCTCAGGGAAATGCTAGCGTTTATTCACAGCAGCAAATTTCCAGCCTTTTGATTCTCTTATTCACTGTACCACCCTGTCTCTCCACAGAACCAGTTCTATGCAAGGAACCCTTTGTCTCAAAAACTTCAAACATTGCTATAGTGGTTTCATGTTAAGATAGTACAGCAGGGCAGCTCTGAATATATCTCAGACCTGTGCATTTAGGTTTTTGAACACAGACTGTGTGTTGAGTGTGCGTGTGCGTGAGAGACAAAGGGGGTATGAATAAGGAAGGCGGAGGAGGGAGGGGGCGAGAGAGGGGGGGCATAAGAGGGGGGTGAGACAGAGGGGTGTGAGGGGGCAAAAGAGAGGGGAAGGGAGAGAAGGGAGTGGGAGAGAGGGGGAGCAAGAGAGAAGGGGTGAGAGCGAGGTGAGGGCAAGAGTGCGCAAAAGAGAGGGGGGAACGAGAGAGAGGGGCAAAAGAGAGAGGGGCAAGAGGGTGGGGGGCGAGAGAGGGGGAGGCGATAGAGGGAGGGGCAAGAGTGGGGTCGAGCGAGATGGGGACAAGTGAAGGAGGGGACGCGAGAGAGGGGGAGGTGAGACAGAGAGGGTGCGTAAGAAGAGATGGGGTACGAGAGAGGACCTGAGGACAGAGGCCGAGAGAGAGATAGAGCCCATGTGAAGGCCTAGGGTAGTGTGTTAGAACAAGAGGAAATGGAATTGGGCAGTGATGATGGACTGTGAAAAGGAGAGGGTGTAAGCAAGACAGTTTATGAGTGTGCAAGGTGCTAGAGAGTGTGAGAATCTGTAAGTGCAGACAGGAGGTGAGATATGTGTGGCAGGCAGTTTGCTAATAGAGGGTGCAAGAGAAGGGGTATAAAAGAAATGTTGTAAGTATAATTGTATGGAAAAAAAGTGTTTGTATGTGTGTAAGAGTAAGTGTGTGTGTGAGAGAGCAAGTGTGTGTGAGCATGTGTGTGTGTGAGAGAGCAAGTGTGAGGGAGAGAGCAAGTGTGTGTGAGAGAGCAAGTGTGTGTGAGAGAGCAAGTGTGTGTGTGTGAGTGTGTGTGTGTGAGTGTGAGAGAGAGAGAGACAGAGAGAGAGAGAGAGAGGGAGAGAGAGAGAGAGCGAGAGAGAGAGAGAGAGAGAGAAGAGTCGGTGAGAGATTGGGAGGAGCAAGTGTAAGAAAAAGCATTACCTTTTCATCATTCGGGACTTCAATGCCTCCTTTATGAGATTCAACACGATTGATTTGACTGCAAATGAACAAACACATGGAAAATTCAAAGCTACAAGAAATATAATGACGCATTATAAAAATATAATGCCTGTGCAACAGAAGAACATTTAATGACACGTTGATCAATATGTTTCCATTATATATGCAGAATATCTGTCAGAATTACTTTGCTGGTTTCTTCCTCAAGAATAAAAAGGACCATTGATGTGGTAGTTTACATCAAAAGTACACGCTTGCACTGAAGCTTATGCTGATCAAACCGACTTGTTTAATGGCATTGAATCAAAAGTTCCCAGGGTGTTTCACTTACCGACAATACCTTGCAAAATTCTAAGGTGAGTGGGTTTGTTCATTGGAAGCTTACAAAGCAGACTTAAAAGATTATTTCTGGGGTGGATGAAGTGTAGAAAGGATTCTTGAGCTGAAACCAGTCCTTTAGATTCACCATAAATAAAATCAGCTGTGACTTCCACTGACAAGAAGCTTTTGCTATATTTTATTAAGTTCTAATGTAAATAAATAAGCACAGCAATAATAAGGTTGTTTGGATAATAAGGGCAATAAATCTAAAACCTAATTACTTTTTTCTCTTGATCGTGCTTTTTACGCGGAATGGTTCAAATTATAACAGGAAGGATGGGGAGGCTTTGGAAAGGATGCAGAGGAGGTTTACCAGAACGATGCCTGGATTAGAAGGTATTAGCTACAGGGAGAGGTTGGACAGACATGGCCTGATTATTCTCCATGCAACTGTGTACTGGGTGAACTGCTCCATTTTCACCATGATACTGAACTAACTTTAGCCAAGTCTATCATACCCTATAATAGACACAAAATGCTGGAGTAACTCAGCGGGTCATGCAACATCTCTGGAGAAAAAGGGTGGGTGACGTTTCGGATCGGGGCCCTTCTTCAGACTGAGAGTAGAGGGGAGGGATCTGGAGGTAAATCACAGAGAGGGAGCAGTGAGAGAGGGTTTCACAGAGCTCTGTCTCAGAAAGGAGAGCTTCTTCAAAGTCGGCATACCTTGTGGCGATTTCGCTGTGGAGTAGCCAAAATGTGTAGAAAAGAACTGAAGAGGCTGGTGTACGTCGAAGATAGACACAAAGTGCTGGCGTAAGTCAGCGGGTCAGCCAACATCATTGGAGAAAATGATGGGTGATGTTTCGTGTTGGGACCCTTCTTCATACTGAAAGCAGAGGGTCTCCTCCTCCTCTGTGATTTACCTCCAAGTTCCCTCTCCTCTATTTCAGTTTGAAGAAGAGTCCCAACCCAAAATGTCACCCATCCTTTTTCTCCAGAGATGCTGCCCAACCCAATGAGTTATTCCATGATTTTGTGTCTATCTTCGGTATTATCCAGTTCCTGCAGTTCCTTTCTACACCCTGTAAAATATACTCTTATGGTGAGACTGAGTTAATATTTTAGAGCTGCAACAACTGTAGCTTTCATTTATTGAGCAATGTTAATATCTCAAAACATCTCAACATGTTGCAGAGGTGCATAAGGCCAATGTCCAAAAAATGAGTCAATGAGGTAGGTTTTAGTCAACCTCTCTGTGACCACGTGCGTTTTCTCCGGGTGATCTGGTTTCTTACCACATCTCCAAATACGGGCATGTTTGTAGGGTAATTGGCTTCTGTAAATTGTCACTGGTCGGCATGGACTCAGTGGGCTGAAAGGCCTGTTTCAGCACTGTATAACCAAACGTAGTGTGTTGGAATGGGAAAACAAGCATAGATGGATGAGTGATTTAACAGCAGAAAAGATGAGATGGAGAGAAGCCAGGGTCAGAGGTGGTTGCAGGTGGTCTTTCTGATGGCATGGAAATGTGGCCCAAAATGATTTTGAGTTCAAATATGACTTCATGGCATGAAGAGATTGTTTCTGTTTCATACTGTTGCCAAGAATGGACAGTCTGTAGTTAGAAATAATGTTAGAAAGGCAGGTTGGAATATTCAGCTGGAGATGCATGCTCATCTATCTCTACATGTTAGAGTGGTTTAGTACTAAAAGGTGGCTAACATATCGATTTTCAAAATGGTATACAGAGCCAAATGCAGATCATTACAGATAATTGCTTAGCGTTTATGAAAAGTAAAGCTTTGCAGATTTTAAGTAAATTTGAAATGCCTATAATTTATTTGACAAAATAAGTAGAAACAGGCATTGCAGATTTTGTAAAAGGAACAGCATGTTGATAACGCTGAGAGCATGTTTGAACATGACTGAGAGGTGGCTCCAGGAATTACTGAGGCGTGATGTGTATGGACTTTCCAGAAGCTTTTGATCAGGCAATTATGAGTTCTATGGAAATGTAGCAGCTTCAAATGAAATCTGGTTGCAAATGAAGTGTCAAGGAATGGAAGTCATAGAGTTATAGTCCTACAGCGTGGAAAAAAAAGCCCTTTGGCCCAACTTGTCCATGTCGATCAAGATGCCCCTCCTACACTAGTCCCACCTGCCTGCATTTGGCGCATATATCTCTCTAAATCTTTCCAATTCATGTACCTGTCCAAATGTCTTTTAAATGTTGTGATAGTACTGTTAATTCTGGCCAAATTGGAGAGGCCTGGACACTAAAATTGAATAAAGGCTTCTGGGCTACTCGGCCATTTGGTCAATTTAAATGTGCCTTCTGCAGAAATAGGACAAGCTGCAGAATGGTGCCAGATTGTCTAGAGTCTAGATAAGAGCTGCAGGAAGAGAAGGGAAACATCTGCAGATCCTGACTATTAGGTGCAAATTGCATGGAATGGATTGGATGAATGCAAACAAGACATAAACATTGTATATAATGTTGCAAAGCTTTACTTTGCTAGATGTTGATTGAATTAAGTATTGAGCCTTGTCTGGGTTTCTTGAATATCAAAGCACATGTTGCGATGTTTGTTTCCTCTTCGGAAGCACCGTTTGAATACATCGTATTAGTCACTGTATTATTGGATTAGGGAAATGTCTATCATATACTGTGTTAATCGATATCTGTTATTGGACTGTATAGAGATCACCCCTATGTGGTTCGGGGACCTAAAAAAGACCGTTCCCACGAGGGTCCTGTGTCGATCTTCTGGGAGAACGCTTAGGACTGCATGACCTTCTGGAGTGTCTCTGCTTCAGCGAGTCTAAAGAATTATACCAAGCCAATTAACCTACAAATCTGTACATTTTTGGAGAGTGGCAGGAAACCGGAGCACCCGTGGAAAACCCACATGGTCACAGGGAGAACTTAAAAACTAAGTACAGACAGCACCCGTGGTCAGGATCGAACAGATGGAAGGTGAACTATTATTCGTAAACACGTATTTAATTCATTACCAGTGCAGGACCGTGCCGCCTTGCCAGGGCATTTTTTGGGATGTTAGAGGACACCTGGAAGAAACTAAAGGTTTTGTAGAGAGAGCACGCAAAATCAGTATCTGGGTCCATGATGTGAGGCAGCATCACCCCACCACCCCATGAATCTCTCTCAGTTCAGGAAACTGAGAGAGTGCCATGCCCAATTTCTAGCTTACTGCCTGTTACGAGAAATTAAAATGTGGCCTGTTTTTGTTAGAATAGACAATATTGGGGGAACTTGGCACGTGTTAAAAATAATCAAGAAAAGGGTATTGTTCTGAAGATAGACACAAAAGGCTGGAAACGTCACCCATTCCTTCTCTCCAGAGATGTTGCCTGTCCCGATGAGTTATTCCAGCTTTTTGTGTCTATCTTTGGTTTAAACCAGCATCTGCAGCTTTTTCCTACAAAAGGGTATTATTCTGATCGTTTCAGGGTTCTAGAATGGGAAAACACGAGAAAACAAGATTAAATGTGGCAGAGTAGCACAGTGGCAGGAGTTTCAAAGAGAGCAGCAAGGCTCTTTTTTATGATTACACTCATGGCCGATGAACATCCATATGGACATAATGGCCTGTTTCCATATTGTAATGTTGAGGGTATTTATATACTGAATGTATAATGAATGTATCCCTAACCAGTCTGAAGAAGGGTCTCGATCCAAAACGTCACCCATTCCTTCTCTCCAGAGATGCTGCCTGTCCGGCTGAGTTACTCCAGTTTTTTGCATCTATGAATGTATATAATGTCTGCATAAAGAAGAACTGAAAACAGCTGAAGGGAAAATAAATGGAATTCAGTGGACAATGTGGGAGCAGCTAGATGATCTTGACTTTGCAGACAACATAGCTCTCCTTTCACACACACAGATACAAATGCAGGAGAAGATGGACAGACTCTCACAAGCTGCAACAAAACTTGGTCTTAACCCAATACAGTAAAGACACAGGTGATGAGGATCTACTCCAAAACCAGCAACCCTATCCTTATGCACAGCACTGCTCTAGAGGAGGTGGAACATTCACATACCTAGGCAGTGTTGTGGACATAACCGGAGGGGCAGGGGCAGACATGAAAAGTAGAATGAATAAGGCTAGGGTGGTGTTTAACATGCTCAGGAAGATTTGGAGCTCAAAACACATCTCAATCAACACCAAAATCCGCATCTTGAACTCAAATGATGCTGTATGGATCAGAGACATGGAAATCAACAAAATACACTACAAACAGTCTGCAAACATTCATTAACACCTGCCTTAGGAGAATACTTAACATCAGGTGGAGAGACAAAGTAAGCAATGTGGACCTGTGGAAAAGAACAAGCCAGGAGCCCATTGGCTTACAAATTTGGAGGAGAAAATGGAGTTGGATTGGAAACACCCTCAGGAAACCTGCCACACATATCACCCGGCAAGCCCTAAATGAAACCCCCAAGGAAAATGGGAAAGAGGTCGCCCCAGAAGCAGCTGGAGAAGAGGTGTCCAGACAGAAATGTCTGAGAGTGGGTTCAACTGGGGAAATCTCAAAAGATCTGCCAAGAACTAAGTGAGGTGGAGGACATTTGTCAATGGCCTATGTTCCCTGGAGGAGCAAAGGGCTCAAGAAGAAGATAAAGAAAGAGCTTGTCATCTACTTCAGGAAGCGGCATCTTATTTATTAGTATTGAAATGGAGATGGTCAAGAATTTCAAGTTCTGAAGGTTAAATATCACCAACAATTTATCCTGGTCCAACCATCTTGATGCCATGAAAGCACATTAATGGCTCTACTTCAGAATACTAAGAAAACATAATCTATTTCCAATAAGTGTTACTAATTTCTACTGGTGACCCACAGAAATTATGCTATTGGGTAATTTATAACTTGGTTTGGCATTTGCTCTTCCCTAGGTGCAAGAAATTGCAGAGAGTTGTAGACATAGTGCAGTTCATCACACTAACCAGCCTCTCCACCATCGACTCCTCACATCCTCAGGAAAACAGCCAACATAATCTAGAAGCACTCACACCTGAACCAGTGGTCACAGTTTAAGAATAAGGGGGAAGCCATTTAGGACTGAGATGAGGAAATAGTTTTTTACTCAGAGAGTTGTGAATCTGTGGAATTCTCTGCCACGTGAAGGCAGTGGAGGCCAATTCACTGGATGTTTTCAAGAGAGAGTTAGATATAGCTCATCGGGCTAACGGAATCAAGGGATATGAGGAGAAAGTAGGAACAGGGTACTGATTTTGGATAATCAACCATGAATTGAATGATGGTGCTAGCTCGAAGGGCCGAATGGCGTACTCCTACACCTATTTTCTATGTTTCTACACCCTCATCATTCCCTCTTCTCCCCTCTCCGTGCAGAAGATACAAAAGCTTAAAACATGCGCCACCAGATTCAAGAACAATTTTGCCCCACTGTGATCGGACTATTGAATAGACTTTGTTTTTTAGTTTAGAGGTACAGCACAGAAACAGGCCCTTCGGCTCACCGGGTTCGTGCCGACTAGTGATCCTCGTGCATTAACACTATCCTACACCCACTCGGGACAATTTCTACATTTACCCAACATGTTGCACTTGCGTCCTGATTGATTGTGCTCATATGAGATATGATTTTTCTGGATAGCATGCAAAATATAGATTTTCACTGTGTCTTGAAAAACTTGACTATAATAAATCAATACCAATAACAATAATTATGAAGTGCTGCAAGACTCAAAGTTCAGGAAAGAGATTTGCTTTATCTGGTGCCTTTCACAAAACCAGATCATTCCCGGGGCTTCTAAACCAATAGAGTAATGGTACATTGTAATTATTGTTGTAATGTAAAAAAATATAATCAATAAAACTACCTCTCCTCATCCCATGAACATCTTTGGTCTGCTGAATTGTCAATGCAATATTGCTAATCCCACTTTCAACTGAGCATCAGATTCCAAGATTCACTCTTGCCATTGAATACATCACCCATTCCCATCCCTTCTCCCTTCTTGTACCAACTCCAAATCTCAGATTTCTTCTCATTTCAGTTCTAATTGACCAATCCCTTATCCTAAAACTGCAAGTCACAGTTTTAGACAAAAGCGAGTGTAATTCCTTTTCCACCCTAAAAAGTCCTGTCATAATTTTGAATATTTCAATTTAGCTTCTTTGAAGGCCAAACCTCATCCTCTGGAATTTACATCTTGAGCAGACCCATCTCCTAATTTAGTCAAAATTCTTCTTTATTTTCAAACTCCTAGTTAACCACTTTCCTTTTTGTATTTTAAGCTCCTTGTGAATATTTTTTAAAAGTATTGTTTGAGTCATGTAAAACTTGCTTTGTAACTTCACTATTAACTCACAGTGCTTTTTCTGAGTCATTGCTGGATCTATATTTCGTGCTCTGGAATTCTTGTCCTCTTGATAAAATATCACATTCTCTCATCATTTTATATTCTTTGCGAGCCAGATATCCCCTGGCACCTACAAAAGATGATAAGCAAAATTATAAATAAGGTATGCTTATGCTCGGGAAGCATTTAGTTAAAAAATCTGAGTAATTATTGACCAACGAATATAGTATGCAGTTTCAAATCACTTTAGACTTTAGAGATATAGTTTCTAGAGAGAGCTAGATAGGGCTCTTAAAGATAGCGGAGTCAGGGGATAGGGGCAGAAGGCAGGAATGGGGTACAAATTGGGGATGATCAGCCATGATCACATTGAGTGGCGCTGCTGGCTCGATGGGCCGAATGGCCTACTCCTGCACCTATTGTCTATATAGTGTGGAAACAGGCCCTTTGGCCCACCAAGTCTGCACCAACCAACGATCACCCTATACAATCACCTAGCACTATCCGACACACGAGGGCCAATTTACAGAAGCTGATTAACCTATAAACCTGTAGGAAGGAACTGCAGATGATGCTGGTTTACACCGACGATAGACACAAAATGCTGAGTGACGTTCGGGTCGAGTCTGAAGAAAGATCTTGACCCGAAACGTCACCCATTCCTTCTCTCCAGAGATGCTGCCTGTCCCACTGAGTTACTCCAGCTTTTTGAGTCTATCTAAGAATTTAATTGTCCCATTCAGTACATATGACAATTACATTGTCTTAACACTCTTTTGACTCTCAATCATTGCAGCATTCTTTTGACTCTCAATCATTGGTGACACCTTTTCACACAAAGGGTGGTGGGTGTATGGAACAAGATGCCGGAAGAGGTAGTCGAGGCAGGTGCAATGCAACGTTGAAGCATTTAGACAGTACATGGATAGAACAGGTTTAGAAAGATAAGGCCAAATGCAGGCAAGTGGGACACACATTGGCCAGTGTGGGAAAGTTGGGCTGAAAGGGCCTGTTTCCACGCTGTACAACTCTATAAGATTTGAGCACTTATGTAAGAAGGCTTTTCAGAACTCATCTATTCCCAGCCCCTTCTATTTTACCTGATGTTATGTGGGGAAATATTACATTACGGTCGACACATTGTTTGCTTCGACAGCAATCATTTCAGTGGGATATTGCAAGCCCACTGTAATGATGATGAAGATAAACTGCCTTCTTAGAAGCAGGATAAGCAGAGTACAAAATGCAAAGTTATGCTAGCTACAGCATCATCAACCTAAGGAATGGTGCCGGAGAATGCAGTGGTTATTATATATAGGATTATCAGAAATGTATTTTGAAATAATTTATTTTCGGTGTAGCTGCCTCCCAGTAGCCAAAACAATTATGTCCACGTTGTCTCCTCAGTAACAGCAGCAAACAGGAACAACAATAAAATAATTTATCGTATAACAAAGCCTGGCATGAACAGCCTCAGAGCAGTTTTATAAATGTTTGCACTACTTGTAGAGAAAAAAACTTTTGTTATGTTATATTAAAAGAGACATGAAACAAGAAAATAGATTGTACAGAAAATCGCCAGATCAATTCGCCTTTTATGCAAAAGATTTCAATGTTGAAAAGGAATATTAATAACTAACGTTTTTGACTTCAATATCCTCTTTTTTTCACTGCTGCAATGGCACGATACTGAAACTCCATAAAGGAAGTGCTGATGTTGTTTTTTATGCTGAATTTGAATCTTTTGCTTTGGTTTGTAACTGTCAGTTTTTAAACAATGCCTCAAAATTCAATGCCTTTCCTGGCATAACTTTAATGTACAACAATCTACCCATCATGTCCCGAGTGAGCTAATTTATAGCTACAAGAAATATTCTGTTTTTTCATAGCCAATACACTAGGGGCTGGTTAGAATGAGAATTAAAAAGTGCAGCTGTTGTCAGAATCAACTGAAAGAAAATTGGAAATTAAGAGTTGTGAGCTTGAAAACTCAACTTTCAATCGAACATTCTACAGCTAGGAGGTATTCTGTGGCACTTTATTGGCATTTTGTTCACAAGGACCAGATATACTTCAGGCTGCATCTAAAATTCTAAGATCATTGGAAGAACACGTCCCATAGCCCATAAAGAGGGCCTCACAGGGACAAATATGGCAATTCCTACGGCAATACCCTTGTATGCTATTTCAGAAGAGGATAGAGTAAATGAGAATCAGGTATTGTTTAAGGAATCAGATTCCACCCTTTATTAAGTTTTTTCTAGAATACAGAGATGATATTTCAAACAGGGACTTATATGAGGAGGCCCAAGGAACTGCGCATGCTGGAATCTTGTATAGAATGGGGCGGCACAGTGGTGCTGCAGCGGTAGCGTTGCTGCCTCACAGCGCCAGACTCCCCGGGTACAATCCTGACCACGGGTGCTGTCCGTGCAGAGTTTGTTCATTCTCCTTATGACCGCATGGCTTTTCTCTAGGTGCTTCGGTCCACAGTCCAAAGTCGTGCTGGTTTGTCGGTTAATTGTATTTTGTAAATTGCCCCGGGTATGTTGGATGCGAAACAGAGAACTAGTGTATGGGTGATCAATGGTCGGCATTGACTTGGTGGGCCTGTTTCCATGCTGTATCTCTAAACTAAACGCAGAATCTTGGAGTTACTCAGATCGACCCACACTTTGAGTTCTATGACTTATTTGAGGAGTGGTATGCAAGAATAAGCATTGCAGCAAGAAGCAATTATGCATCGTTTAATTGAAAGATACAGCAAGGAAATTGGCCCTTCAGCCCACTGAGTCCATGCTGACCATTGATCACTCGTTCATACTCGTTCTATGTTATCCTACTTTTATATTCACTTCCTCCCCGCAATTTACAGAGGCCAATTAACCTACCAATCCACACGTCTTTGGGAGGTGAAATGAAACAAGAGTAGCTCGAGAAAATCCACGTGGTCACAGGGAGACACAGTCATTCTACCTCCATGGAACTGCAAACTGCACATGGCATTGGGGAAATTAGGTTTCTCACGATGGTAATAGTAATGCAAGTTGTTGTTTCTCAGGGCTTTCTTTGGTAACTATTTGATCAGCTGTCTCAGAGACAAAAATCTAGACCCCATTGGAATGGAAATGAGGCAGCAACTGCACCTGCTACGCTACCGTGCCTGCCAAGATCTGTCAGAAGCACCATGAGAACTTTCAGGTCTGGTTACCTGCCTGCTGCACTATGGTTATGAGGATAATGACCACACATTTAAAGAACATAGAACAGCACAGCACAAGTACAGGCCCTTTGGCTCACAATGTCTGTGCCAAACAAGACCCAAGACCAACTCTTATCTGCTTTCACATAATCAATATCCCTCCATTATCTGCATATCCATATGCCTTTTCAAAATTCTCTTAAATGCCACTATCATATCTGCCTCAACAATCAACCCGGTAGTGTGTTGCTGGCACTCACCACCATCTGTGTAACAAAGTAGCCCTGCAAAACTCCTTGAAACTTTCCTCCTCTCACCTTAAAGCTATACCCTCTAGTACTTGATCTTTCCATCCTGGGGAAAGAGTTTTGACTGTCTACCCTATCTGTTCTTTTTATACATGTATCTTTTTTTTAGTTTAGAGATACAGCACGGAAACAGACCATTCGGCCCACTGAGTCCGCACCGACCAGCGATCCCCGCACATTAACACAATCTTACACACACTAACATTTAAACCAAGCCAATTAACCTACAAACCTGTATGCTTTTGGTGTGTGGGAGGAAACCAAAGATCTCAGAGAAAACCCACGCAGGTCACGGGGAGAACGGACACACTCGGTACAGACAGCACCCATAGTCAGAATCGAACCTGGGACTCTGACGCTGTAAGGGAGCAACTCTACTATTGTGCCACCATCACTGTGTAGCACAGTGGAACAGCTGATAGAGCTGCTGTCTCACAGCGCCAGAGACCCAGGTTCGATCTTGACCATGGGTGCTGTCTGTGTGGACTTTCCATCTTCTCCCTGTGACCATGTGGGTTTCCTCCGAGTGCTCTGGCTTCTTCCCACTTCCCAAAGATGTGTGGGTTTGTAAGTCATTTGGCCTATGTACATTGTCCCTAATGTTTGTCCGGAGTAGATGAAAATATGGGAAACATAGATCCAATGTGAATGGGTGATCGATGGTCGCCGTGAGCTGAAGGGCCTGCTTCCATGCGGTATCTCTAGACTGCACAGCAATATTTTATGTTACTAGTCTCCCACTGTACTTGTTTGGCATCCCAAACATTTTGAGCTATAGGGGGTTGGGGAGGATCGATTTTTGAATAGGAAGAGGTTCATGTTCCTGAATTTTTTAATAAACAGGTTCTGTGATACCATAAATAAAATATTCCAGATCAATATGGGATATGTTGTAAATTGTGAAAATCTGTTGCTATTTTAAACTTCAGTTCTCCTTGATCTCCCCAGAGTAGAAAAGGTGTCAGTGCCAAAATCTACCTTTAATTCCCATAAATGTGACTAATTGTTCAGAAAAGGTGAGGGATATATCTCCAAAAAACAAACTATCAATGGGATGACCAGTTAGTTTGTAAAAGTGCCACTCACTGGTGTGATCTAGGTGCCAAGTTCCATAAATTTTGTATGCCCTCTTGTATGGCAGGCAGGATCTCTGGCACTTGTTCCTGTGTGGACTGATTTCTCAAATTTCAAGTAACTCATGCATTCCCTCTCTCTCACCCCCCACCATCTCTCTCCCACCCCCCCATCACCTCTTTCTCACCACCCCCCCCCCCCCCCCCCCACCCGAGCCTCTCTCCTCTCCCCCACCCAGTGATATATAACAAGTTCCACTGTTGCTGGCCCTGTTTTGTTTTGCCCAATTCTCGCCTCTAGTATCCCCCCCTACATCCCTCCTCTATCTCTAGTCTGAAAAAGGGTTCCTACCCGAAAAGTCACCCATTCTTTTTCTCCAGAGACGCTGCCTGACCCGCTGAGTTCCTCCAGCAATTTGTGTCTGTCCTGCTTCCTAATAAATATACCCTGTTATGCTCCTTTTGAACATTGAACTTTTTCTCTGGAACTGTTACACTACAAAGTGAGGCACAGTGGCGCAGCAGTAGAGTTGCTGTCTTACAGCGCCGGGGACCCGGGTTTTATCCTGATTATGGCTGCTGTCTGTATTCAGTTTATACGTTCTCCCTGTGACCACATTGGTTTTCTCCAGGTGCTACGGTTTCCTTACACATTCCAAAGACATGTCAGTTTGTAGGTTAATTGACTTCTATAAATTGACCTTAGTGTGTAGAACTAGTGTATGTACGATTGCTGGTCAGCGCAGTCTTGAAGGGCCACATGGTCTGTTTCTACGTTGTATCTGAAACTATTGGTTTTTAAACAATGCCTCAATGTCCAATGCCTCTTCGTTCTACCTCATTAACTTGTAGTTGGCTTGATTGTGTTCATGTTTTAGCTTTAGCTAAATTTTAGACACACAGTGTGCAAACAGGCCCTTTGGCCCACCGAGTCGATGCTGACCAACGATCACTCCTTCACTAGTTCTATCCTTTACACTAGGAATTCACACTGGTTCTATCCTACAGAATATCCTACAGAAGGTCTAAGATGTAGAATTTACAGAGACAATTAACATACAACCTGCACATCTTTGGAATGTGGGAGGATACCCGAGAACCCAGAAAAAACCCTTTAGTCACAGAGAGAACTTGCAAACTCCATACAGATAACACTCGTTGTCAGGATCGAACCCGGGCCCCTGCACTGTCAGGCAGCAACTCTACTGCTGCGCCACTGTGCCACCCACACAGAGTATTATCCAGTCTGAAGAAGGGCTTCGACTCAAAGCATCACCTATTCATGTTCTCCAGAGTTGCTGCCTGACCTACTAAGTTACTCCAGCACTTCATGTCCTTTTGTGTATTAACCAGCATCGGTTGTTCTTTGTTTCTATGGTGTTATCTGATTTGATTGGATAGCATACAAGTAAAAGCTTTCACTACATCTTGGCGCACATGACAATAATAAACCTAAAGCTAAACCTTTCAAGGGCTGGCAGGTGCTGCTTCCTCAGTGGTCGTATTGAACTTGATAGCTGTAACCATTTTCATTTCAATGGGGTGCAGATTAATATCCCCAAGACAGCTAATGTCCCCAAGACAAAGAAAACCCTGAGATACAACAAAATTCATCACTATTACCGAGGTCAGACAAGCCAATTTTCCTAAGATGGACACAAAATGCTTGAGTAACTCAGCGGGTCAGGCAGCATCTCTGGAGCAAAGGAATAGGTGACCTTTTGGGTCAAAACCAATTTGCATTTTCATGGGCTGCTTATTTGGAAGGGTTTGCTACAGATGCAATAAAGTAGTGATCCACTCTATTGATCTTCACTATGAAGGAAATCATTCCATAATAATGTTATAAATAAGACGCATAAACTCAAGAACTCTTTTCATTGTCCAGCAACCTAAAGTGAGGGGATGCATGCTGATGTGATGGCCCATAGTATCAAATTATTAATTGTGAGGAACACAATTTGTGAGGAACACAATCAACCATTTGAATCTGGCATTCTTGTCAAGTGATACCATCACAGACATGGAACACTGGGAGAGAGAATTAGTCTGATGTTATAGCAAAATAAAAGGGGTAAGAGACAAATGTGATCACTCTCTTGGGAGCTGGCATGTATTTGATGAGTGAAGTGGCCTCCTTTGGGTATTGTTATGAATATGAGGTAAGATTCCACTGAGCCGAGCACTGCTGCTCCCCAGTATCCTGCTGAATCGATTATGAAGGCACAGGACTTCAATCCACATGTACTTTGGCACATTCCCGCTATTTAACATAAATATCAGGCTAATCACCATTATAATGGATTTGCAAATAAACTAATCCATCAAGTTATTCGTAAGCCATCCCATGGGATGGCCTATGATTTGCTTCCTCTACAGATGAGAGTAAGATGCCTATGCATCAATGCTTTTAAAGTGGGCTGGCTGATGCACATCTCATATCATGCGGCTTTGATACAACAAGGGGTAGGTCGAATTACAAGGTCTAAGGTGATTGAGTTCATAGTTCTTCTGACAATGTATGCACACTAGGGGGCCTGTTTTCTTGCTGTATCTCTAAACTCTAAACACTGCTGAGAAGCCTTTGGCACTTTTCTATTAGCTCCACCTCTTGTGCTTGCAGTTGGCTTGATTGTATTCATGCTTTAGTTTTTGTTTAGTTTTAACGATACAGAGTAGAATAAAGGCTCTTTGAACCAAAGGGCCTGTGCCGACCAACGATTACGTGTACACTAGTTCTATACTGTGTTCCGAGGTTCCCAACAGCTTCAAAAGGGCATTTATCATACCCATGAAGAACAAGGTGACATGCCTTCCAGTAGCACTTGCATCCACCATAATGAAGTGCTTTGAGAGACTAGTTATGGCACAAATCAACTCCTGCTTCAGAAATGACCTGGATCTGTTTCAATTTGTCTAATGCCGCAACAGCAGATGCTCTCTCTCCACTCTGCCCAGGAACATCTGGATAACAGGAGCACATATGTCAGGCTGCTGATCATCGACCACAGCTCAGTGTTCAGCAGTGCAACAAACCTTCAAACTCATCACCAAGCTCCAAGCCTCTATTGTCCCCTTGCAACTGAATCTTTGACTTTCTCATTGGCAGACCTCAATCAGTGTGAATCGGTAACAACACCTCCTTTTCACTGACAATTGCACAGGTGCCCATCAAGGCTGTGTGTTTTGCTGCTGAGGTCTGCCGATGAGAAAACTGGAGATCCAGTTGCAAAGGGACATACAGGATTGGAGCTTGCTGATGAGTTTGAAGGTTTGGTAGTCATGAACTCTATCCAGCTCCAATCTCTCAACAGCCATGATAGTCTAGCTAAGCACTGCTTCAATGCCATCAATAAGGTCTCCAACAACATCATTTTACTTGGTCGAATCACTGGTGGTGACAAGTCAGTGTACAGGAGAGGGACCGAACACCATTGGGCAGCACAGTGGTGCAGCGGTAGAGTTGCAGCCTGACTGCACCAGATACCCGGGTTCAATGCTGACTATAAGTGCTCTCTGTACAGAGTTTGTACATTCTCCCTGTTACTGTGTGGGTTTTTCTCCGGGTGCTCTAGTTTCTTCCCACACTCCAAAGTCGTGCAGGCTTGTAGGTTAATTGGCTTCTGTAAATTGTCCTTAAGTGTGTAGGATAGAACTAGTATAGAGGTGATCATGGTCATCAAGGACTCAGTGGGCCTGTTTCCATACTGTATCTCTAACCTAAACCTGGTGGAGAGGTGCCACAACAACAACTTCTCGTTCAACATCAACAAGACCAAGGAAGTAATGCTGCCTGAGCTGCTGAATTTGACCTGCACCATGTGTTCTGCTCAAGAATCCAGCATCTGCAGCTTCTTGTGTCTTTAAGGAATTAATCGTTGACTTCAGAAAGGGGAAACTGGAAGACAACACATCAGTTTTAATTGGTGGGTTGGCAATGGAGAGAGTTAGCAGCTTCAAATTTCTGGGTGTTAACATCTCAGAATGACCTGTGCTGGACCAGATATAGATGCAATCTTGAAGAAGGTACGCCAGCACATCTACTTTCTGAGAAGTTCAAAGAGATTTGGGGTGTCTCCGAATACTTCAACCAACTTCTGCAGATGCACTGTAGAATGTACCCTGACTGGTTGCATCATGGCCTGGAATGACAATTCCAAAGCAACAGGAACTCCAGAGGTTGCAGAGAGCAGTGAACTTAGCCCTGTCCATCACAAGCATAGCCTCCCCTTCCATTGAAAGCCACTTCACGCTGCTTCAAGAAGGTGGCATCTATCATCAAAGATCCCCACCATCCGGGCCATGCACTCCTCCTCCTACTACCATTGGGCAGGAGATACAGAAGCCTGAGGTTCCACGCCACTATGCACAAGAACAGCTACTTTGCTACAGCTATCAGGTTCTTGAAAAAAACCCTACCTCAACATCAAACACTGTGGTTCACTGTGAAAATGTTAAAAGATTAAGTTTGAATTAAAAAAAAGATAAATACAGTTCTCTCGTAAACAATTTAACTATCTTGTTGCTTATTTTGCTTAAACAGTCAGGGAACAACTTTCCAGTAAAATAATCAACGTGCAATTACATAACTATCTGACACTTTAGTGAGAAAATAATAAAATGGCAGTGTTCTCTGACTATTGGAATTTGAGGCATCAGTTTCCACCCATTTACTTCGATGGCTAGCAACATTAAATGTTGCAATCATCCCCCCCCCCCCCCCCGCAGAAGAACCATGCAGTTCAAACGAAAGGCTCCATCCCCATTTATATAGTGAAGTGAAAGATTGAATAAATCCAGAATAATCCCAGAGTTGCACCCCCGTCATTTTCTGCAGCCACAAAAAAAACTCAGCACATGTGTGGACCAGTAATTTATACCGTCTAGGGCATGAAATGGTTCAGCATGGGAGTAAATATAAGGAGATTATATCCAGTTCAAATGAAAATGATGTACATTTCTGAATGTTAATCGTGTTCAGGTTTGTAATGCAAAGACAGTTTACTATTTGTTTAATCATTCTTGTAAAAGTGCAAAGTATTAAAAATATAGAAGCAAGTCTGCATGTACAGTGCCCTCCATAATGTTTGGGACAAAGACCCAACATTTCTTTATGTGTCTCTGTGCTCCACAATTTGAGATTTGTAATAGAAAACATCACATGTGGTTAATGTGCACATTGTCAGATTTTATTAAAAGGTATTTTTATACATTTTGGTTTCACCATGCCATTTCAGGGCACTATAATGTTTGGGACACATGGCTTCACAGGTGTTTGTAATTGCTCAGGTGTGTTATATGTAGGTATAAGTCAGCTCTCAGCACCTAGTCTTTCCTCCAGTCTTTCCATCACCTTTGTAAACTTTTATTGCTGTTTATCAACATGAGGATAGTGAAAGTCAAATAAGCCATTATGAGACTGAGAAACACGAATAAAACTGTTGGAGACATTAGCCGAACCTTAGGCTTACCAAAATCAACTGTTTGGAACATCATTAAGAAGGAAGAGAGCACTGGTGAGCTTACTAATCGCAAAGGGACTAGCAGGCCAAGGAAGACCTCCACATCTAATGACAGAATTCTCTCTATAATAAAGAAAAATGCCCAAACACTTGTCCGACTGATCAGGAACACTCTTCAGGAGTCTGGTGTGGATTTGTCAATGACCACTGTCCGCAGAAGACTTTATGAACAGAAATACAGAGGCTACACTGCAAGATGCAAACCGCTGGTTACCCGCAAAAATAGGATGGCCAGGTTACAGTTTGCCAAGAAGTACTTAAAAGAGCAACCACAGTTCTGGAAAAGGTCTTGTGGACAGTTGAGAAGAAAATTAACATATCAGAGTGATGGCTAGAGCAAAGTATGGAGGAGAGACGGAACTGCCCAAGATCCAAAGCATACCACCTCATCTGTGAAACACGGTGGTGTGGGTGTTATGGCCTGGGCATGTATGGCCGCTGAAGGTACTGGCTCATTTATCTTCATTGATGATACAACTGCTGATGTTAGTAGCTTAATGAATTCTGAAGTGTATAGGCACATCCTATCTGCTCAAGTTCAAACAAATGCCTCAAAACTCATTGGCCGGCGGTTCATTCTACATCAAGACAATGATCCCAAACACACTGCTAAAGCAACAAAGGAGATTTTCAAAACTAAAAAAATGTGAATTCTTGAGTGGTCAGGTCAATCACCTGATCTGAACCCAATTGAGCATGCCTTTTATATGCTGGAGAGAAAACTAAAGGGGACTAGCCCCCAAAACAAGCATAAGCTAAAGATGGCTGTAATACAGGCCTGGCAGCACATCACCAGAAAAGACACGCAGAAACTGGTGATGTCAATGAATCGTAGACTTCAAGCAGTCATTGCATGCAAAGGATATGCAACAAAATACTTATCATGACTACTTTTATTTACATGATATTGCTGTGTCCCAAACATTATGGTGCCCTGAAATAGGGGACCATGTATAAACACTGCTGTAATTTCTACATGGTGAAACCAAAATGTATAAAAATGGGCTTTATTAAAATCTGACAGTGCACTTCAACCACATGTGATATTTTCTATTACAAATCTCAAATTGTGGAGTGCAGAGGCAAATAAATAAATGATGGGTCTTTGTCCCAAACATTATGGTGTGCACTGTATATTAGAATATTGTTATCTTTTTTATCTGCTTTTGATGGTTCAATGATTAGGGAATAGGCAAGGCCATTTGAGACCTTTGGGCCATTAGCTCTTGTACTTGAAAGAAATGTGTTTATTTTTAAAAATGCTAATGTGATCTACCTCAAAGCAATAGCTTTAACAAATGAACAAAATAAATGAGTTACGAGTTTTCCATGAGGAGCTACTGATCCCTGTTCTCCCACCTGTGAGCATCAGCTGTCAGAATCATTGAACAACATCATATACGCAAGATTAATAAAGTACCATACAAATCAAAATAGGCAGTCAAGAGATCAAGAAATACCACGTTTAATTTCTGCATCCCCTCACTGTTTTGACTTTTACAAAATATAATTCAGTGTCTCTGAAATATTCGCTACTGTTGACAGAACACTGCCCGGAGGAGGGTCATTGATAACAATTAGACTGGCCCTCTTACACTACCCTCACAGTATCTGGCATTGGTTCTGATGAAAGAAAACCTGTTCAGGTTAATATCCCCCCTTTGATCTCTGTTGAGGCGAACCAGAAAGAATTAATTTACATTACAGATGAGAAAAATGTTGATGCTATGAAAAGGCATCTTGCTTCTGGTATGCGAATGTTCTGCGAGAAAAGAATCTGAAAGGAGAGGAAGTGAGGAGACAGAAGGATAAGCAGCAGAGCTGCCTTTATAGTGGAGTAGATGAAAGGAGATTAGATTCTAACACAATGTACTGCAGCTGAAAGAGAGGCATGTCAACCAAATGCTTCTGGAATCTCAGACTAAATCTTCACATAGAATGAAATAATAAATGAGCAAAGATTTCATTAAGAATAGTATAGTTTAGTTTAGTTTATTGTCATGTGAATCAAGGTACACTGAAAAGCTTTTTGTTGCGTGCTAACCAGTCAGCGGAAAGACTAGATATGAGTACAATCGAGCCCTGCACAGTGTCGAGATATAGTATAATGGGAATAACATTTAGTACAAGATAGAGATCAGTAAAGTCCGGTTAAAGAAAGTCAGACAGTCTTCAATGACGTAGATAATAGTTTAATTTTGTTTTGTTTATTATAGAGATATAGCGTGGAAACAGACCCTTAGGCCCACAGAGTCCACGCCAACCAGCGATCACACCATACACTATCGCAGGGATCGGCAACCTTGTTCCACGTGTATACATGGATCCCGCCCCGGATGGCAGGCATCAAATCACGTGTTCACAGAAGGTAGACAAAAATGCTGGAGAAACTCAGCGGGTGAGGAAACCTCATTCAATCCTTGCATGTCTTACCAATTTCTCCAGCATTTTTGTCTACCTTCAATTTATCCAGCATCTGAAGTTCTTTCTTAAACATGTTCACAGAAGGTGCGCAGCCATGCCAGTGGCTTTGCGCAGGATGCGGTACAGCCAGAGCTCCTCCGCACTCGGGGAGGGCACTCGGCCGCTCGGCCGCTCTCGGGGCGGGCGCTCAGCGGCCCAGATGTATACGGGAAATAAAATCCGCCTGCGGGCAAGATGATTTCGGGTTACGGACCGCATTCGGCCTGGGGGCCATAAGTTACCGACCCCTGCACTAGCGGTATCCTACTAACCAGGGACAATTTATATAAGCCAATTAACCTACCAGCCTGCACGTCTTTGGAATGGACGTGCAGGAATCATCTTTATAGTTAAACCTTTTCGTCTGAAAATCTACTTGTTTGACAAGCAGAAGAACACAAGATGGTTTATTGAATTGTACCTATTGAATCTAATTGCATCCAATTTTCTAAGTCACAAACATAATGTATCAACCTGTTAAAGAAGGAACTGCAGATATTGGAGAATCGAGGGTTACACAAAAAGCTGGAGAAACTCAGCGGGTGCAGCAGCATCTAAGGAGCGAAGGAGATAGGCGACATTTCGGGTCGAGACCCTTCTTCAACCTACTCTCTAAAGTTGGAGATATGGAATGCAGCACGTTGTTAATTTCAAAGCACTGAATGTATTATCTTCTTTAAGATCTGGTCGATGATTGGAACAGGAACATCTAGGAAGATCACGATGCCAGCTTATGGAGGAGAGGATTTGTGGTCCACCTGAGTGTCAACCGGGTGTGCAAGAGAGCCCTGAAAGTATGAGCAGCTGAATTTTGCAGAAGATTTTGAATATACACTTTGTAAAGGGGCAGTAGAACATGGAAGCATCAAAAGGCTTGTTCTTGGGCTAAGGCATGGTGTTTAAGACAATCAGAACTTTCCTCTACCCCAACACCCTTCAGCAAATTGGGTTTAGTGACTAACCCAACTATCTGTTTTGCTCAGGTGGTGCACAAAAAACTGATATAAAAAGACTGTTTTGTGCTAATTACTGCTTATTTTTTTCCAAAGCTCCTATATGCAGGAACAAAATTCTTGCATTTCTCTTTATTGCATTTTGAACCATATATTGAGTATATATTTTCAAATCAGTGCACATATATGATTGAATTTCATTACATATTTTTTCAAGATAGCCATGGGTAGTATATTGTATATAGGGTAACTTTACAAATGTTTTTGACAAAAACATTACTAGAAAAAAAGTCTACGTAACGAGATGGAATTTTGTGTTGAAAAGGGAATTTGGGGCATTCCATTAGGTAGAAGTTTATTCTTAGTGGCAGTGGAGATCAAAGAGTCATATAGTAGAGATCATGGAGTCATACAGCCTTCAGCCCAACTTGCCCACGCCAACCAGCGTGCCCCATCAAACCCAGTCCCACTTGCCTGCTTTTGGCCCATATCCCTGTATACGTGCCCTATCCATGTAACTGTCCAAATGTTTCTTAAACATTGCGATAGTACCCGCCTCAACTACCTCCTCAGGCAGCTTGTTCCATATAACCACCATCATTTGTGTATGGTAGGTCATATGGTTTCCCATTAAATCTTTCCCCCCTCACCTTAAACCTATTTCCTCTGGTTCTCAATTCCCCCACACTGTGCATTGACCTGATCTATTCCTCTCAAAATGTTGTACACCTCTATAAGATGCATCAGATTGATCATCAATTGGGGCCAGAGCTCTTTCTCATTCTCATTGCAATCTTCAGGAATGCATCAGGTGAATTGTTTCATCAGCAAATTTATATTTAAGGTTTACATTGTAGGAGGAAAGTAAATTACCGGCAGATCCTGATTCACACTGAAAATAAGACGGTGGCAGGAAATGTAACTTACTTTCAATACATCTTGTATTATTAAAGCTAAATCCAATGTGTGGAAATCAGTAAGAACTGTGAATTAAATGAATGACGCCGGAGAAGTACCTCACTGTCATTACAAAGGAATATCTGAAGGTTCACAATCATTGACCCATGGTCATATCAAAGCAGTTAGGGCATTAGAATGTTTGCCGGGGTTATGAGCACAAAACAAAGAATACTTATTGGCAGTATGTAGAGAGTACACATAGTCATTATTCAGGAAATAAGAATGAAAAGAAAAAACACAGTACAATGTGCATATGCCACTGCATCTTGGATGAATGTATCATGGAGGAATTTCTATTTTTGACAAAGGTCTTTACGAAATGGTGCATACAAAACCCTCAGCGGCAGTGAAGGCAGGGGCGTATAAAGTGATATAAAACTTCCGCTAATTACAGGTGGGCTTTTCAACCTTTATTTTTTGTAAGTAGTGATGACAAAATCCAAATGTTGTTAAATCCTGCCAGATATTTAAATACATATGTCCCAGACTTTGTCATAGAATGGAAAATTCTTCAAACAACAGGCAGAAAAAAATCACTTCTACAATGACCCATAACAAGCCACTATCTGCAGATTTTAGGCCTGAAATAAAAATAAAGCATAATGAAAATTGATAATGTTTGCATCAATTCCCATTCTGTTTTGTTATGGGGTTCATGCCATTGTATAAAATGTTAAAACTAAGATTGATTTAAGCATTTGAGAAAAGATGTAATGTTTGAAAATAGTTATGGAAATAATGTTCCATCATTGGATTAGCATCTTTTTGTGAGGTGCTATTTACATCATTTCACGACGTAATTGTAAAACGATATTTTAAGAGTACTTGCCATACCTGCTTGGATGCAAATTGCAGCTTCTCTTTGTGTCTTCAATTGCTTGTAGATTTTATGTGCAACATATGCTCTCCAGGCTAATAACAAACGAGGGAATGATGAGCCAGTGATAGGAAGGAATAAATTGGTTATGATGAATAATTATTAAAGACAATCTCCCTTTGGCTGGTCTGCATTCTCCTAGAATTGAAATGAATGTCGTATAACTTGGTGGGCAAATGGTGCTTTTCTTCTCAAAGCAATTTGACCAATTTTAAAAGGGGGAGTGTTGTTTTTAATGATTTGGATGTGTAACTAATATAAATTATACATTTCTATTGATTTTAGAAACAATTGAAAATACTAACATCGGTATTTAGAAAATTGTAAGTCAAAATTCATTCCCCATTATCAGACTATCTACGACTAACGTTACTGTTACCAGCCATGTTTCTTTTAAGCATTTGCACAGAGTTTATTTAAGACATGGCAATAATCTGGAGAAAGGAAAGCAAAGTGAATTGAGACCAAGGATTACCCATTGATTGACATTGCAGTCTCAAGAAGGTTAAAGACTTTCTCTTGCTCCAATTTCGTATGCTCTTATATACAAATTATTTCCCTTGTACATTCTTAGCAGTTTTAAGCTTAATTACCAAGAAAATAAAGGCATCTGTCCAAATATATTCTGAATAGACATTACGGCGGGAATTAATTTCTTATTCAGCAGTGGTCAATACTGACATCAACAAATGGATGCGAATTAAACTTGCAGTCAGTACTTGCAGTATAAATCATTCCGTTGCAATCTTATTCTGGTTAATTCTAGATTTTGGACTGGCTGCCTTGGGAACAATTAAAAGTGATATTAATTATGTTGCAGCTGTATAATTTAAAGTTTGTGAGGTACAAAATATGGCCCTCTGTAATATAATCGCAAGCTTAAATATTCAAATTGATTATGAATGTGGTGATTCAAACTGGGATTATAAAATGCCTTGCAAATCTGACACATCCGGTAAACCACTGGCCACATGATATGATACATTGTGGAGGAAGTTGGTCTCATTTTCCAAAGGAAAGAGAGCACATTGGGGCAATTATCTAAGCATGTGCTGGTAGTCCCTGTAAGTCACAACAGCAGAGCTTTAAATCCATTCCTGCACCAGACATCCTGTTTCTTCTGCATGCCGACAACATGTGGCTCAACCTACACTGAAAATACCAGCATTAAGCTGATTCAGATAGTGTCTTTTATGTCAAAGAAAATGTTCTAAAATGTACAGCTTGTGTTAAAAGAAACGCACAATATATTGTAAGGCCTGTGCTTCACTTACAAGCAATTGGATATGGTATCACCACACTGGAAAGTTAGCTCTATACTAATGCTGTTAATGTTTTGTTTGTAATTTAGGCACAGAGCAACTATGAACCTTCCAGCATCTGCAGTTCCTTCTTTAAAACTATGAACCTTCCACTGCAGACTGGAAAATTAAGTTTCTAAGGCTCTTGATTCTGATGTTTATCGACTTTACTTTAGACTTTAGAGATACAGGGTGGAAAAAGGCCCTTCAGCCCACCGACTCTATGCCGACCAGCAATCGCTCTATACATTAGTCCTGTCCTACACCCTAGGGACAATTTACAGAAACCAATTAACCTACAAACCTGCATGTCTTTGCAATGTGGGAGGAAACCGGAGAATCCAGAGAAAACCCATGCGGTCACTAGGAGTATGTACAAACTCTGTACAAATAGCACCCGTAGTCAGGATCGAACCCTGCTCTCTGGTGCTCTCTTGTAAGGCAACAACACAACCACTATGCCACTGATCCGCCCAGATGTATTAAAGCACAACAATGTAAGATCTGGAAGAAGTTGAGGGAAATGTCAACAAAATCAGATAAGCTGAACTCTGAGTATGGAACATGTTTGGATGAAAACAAAGCAAGTTATTTTGGGCAGTGGACAGGTGCTATAGAACTGCACGGGAAGGTAGACGCTCCCATCCCCACGAGTCTCGGGCAAATGGGGCACGTCAGCCTGGGAAGGCAGTCCATCTCGGAGAGGGAAAACTCTGATTTAAAACCTCCACTGCCTTGTGGCCATATCCAGTCATAGAAAAGGCTCCTGGAGTAAACCTCAAGAAAATCCGGAGTCCCTAAGGTAGTTTGTCGTTGTCTACAACCTCACTCTGGCAGCTCCTGCGACGGCGCTGGTGCCAAACTGTAACGGCCCTGCTGTTCCTTTGGATCGATCAGCAACGTGGGGGGGGGGGGGAGGGGGGGGGGATGGTCGTGCTGCATGGGCAACAGCCTGTCCTTCATATGGCATCACCTAGGCTTGCATTCGACCAGGATGCATCACCCATGGTCAGTCATGACCGAGAGGGGCCTATGAGTTGTAATTGCCTATCTATTGCTCTCCACAATAATTGTGTATTGTCCTCAAAATCACCAAACCACTCGACCAGTGGTTCTATTGATCATTAGGCAGCCCAGAGTATTATAGTTGGCCTAATGTACATGAGCAAGACACATTCGATGGATCCCCAAAATGAAGGCAGAAATATGTACAAGGGCCAATGCAATACAGGATGACGGCTTTTGCCTGTGCATCAAGCACCCCACCAATCTTGGACTTGAAAATGGTCCAAGCTAATATTTGCCCTCTCGTCTTAATTCCACAACTTTACGACAAGCAATGAATTTTTTGTACTTCCCCAGCTAATTCTTCTCCTATCAGGTAGCTGGTGGTGAAGATAAATGTTATTTTGAATGGAGGGAGATCACAGGTCAGAAGCAAAGAAACAATCGTGACATTCAGGTACTTCATGGATTAAAGATGTCTGGGCCAGGGAGGCTTCAATGTGTTCCTTTAGGCCAAATAAGTAAAAAAAATATACATTTGTAGGAAAGAACCACAGATGCTGGTTGACACTAAATATAAACACAAAAAGCTGGGTCAGGCAGCATCTCTGGAGAAAAGGAGTTGGTGACATTTCGGGTCAGAACCCTTCTTCAGACTAAAAGTAGAGGTGGGGGGGGGGCGGATTCTAATGACCCCTCTTCTTGTCCGCTCTTCTGATTATTTTGACCTGATGGGAAATTCACAGGGAAACTCAATACTATAATTTTAGAAAAACCCACTGCAGCAAATTATGCCACTGTGCCAAATCTGCCATAACTTCATTTCTTACTTATTACGATACAGAAGACCATTCTGCCCATCGGATCACTGCAAAACAATGCTATCAGTCCAATTCCTAGTCTCCATATTTCAGTGCATACCTGAAACCTATTCACTCTAACATGCCCATCAATTACTCTTTAATTCCTTTGACTCATTAATAGATGATTTATACCAACCAATGAAAAAAACATTAAGTGGAAAACCACACAGTCAGAGGAAGGGTGCGCAAATTCCATGTAGGTATTGCTGAGGATTGAAATAGTCCCAGGACCTATGAGGTCACTATGCTAACTGCTGTGTTATCATTTAAGGTAGAACTCCACCAGGATGCCAGTGGGTTAATGAAATGGCTGATTTAACTCATATCTATCTTGTTTCCACTAACATTTCCACTCTTTGGCCCCGACAAGCTTAAAGCCTAATGACATGAACATTGAATTATCCAATTTTAGGTAAATAACCTACAAACATCCACTCACCCCCCACTTCCCTGTGCCCCAACTAGACTCCAACCCATTTCTCCCCTTGCCTCTCCACTTCCACCTGTATTCCTTCCTCTAGCTTTGCAATTCAAACCTCTTCTATCCTTATTTCACACCTTCTGTCTCTTTTCATCTCTGGCCTTTGTCCAATCATCTGCCTATCTATCAAAGACCCCCACCCCCCCTCACCTGTATCCACCTATCACTCGCCAGACTGTCTTTCCCCTACTCTCTTCCAGCCTTTGAAGAAAGATCCCAAACCAAAATATCACCTATCCATGTCCTCTAGAGATGATGCCTGACCCGCTGAGTTTTCTCCTGCACTTTGGGCCTTTTTTTGTAAACCAGCATCTGCAATTCCTTGTGTCTATCACTCTTGGCAGTGTTCATTAAATATAGACAGTTTAAATTTCAACATACTTATTTTCATCCATTTTTATTATACGCATTTAGCAACTGTTTTGTGCGTACCTGACTGGATAATGATGGCACCGCTTTGCTTTTCTACTTGTGCTTTCTTGTATCTCTTGGCTCCTAGCCAGCCTTTGATGTGGGCTTGAATAATCACAATGCTGGCAATGACTTCTCTGAGCAGCAAATTTAACTGTTCTACTTGATAATACTTGAGGAATACCTACAGGAAACAAGTTTATCGACTTTGAAACAAAGTAATACAGTATAAATAATCATTAATTAAATGTAAAAGCATATTACATTACAGCTGAAGTTCTTTATGTGCCATTGTGGAAGTCTGTGAACAATTACTTACCCACATTCTTTGTTAATGAGAACCAATAACACCATGCATATCACACACTTTCACACAGGGTATAAACTCTATTTCGCAGACAACTCAAATTCCACAAGAAAGCTAGACATAATTGAGAGTGAAATACTTGCACTTTTCCCAACTTTTGGATGTCCTAAAGTACTTTACATCCAATTAATCAATTTTGGATGGTAGCCATATCACAGAATATTTACAACATAGAAGTTGGCCATTCAGCCCATTATGCCTGTGCAATCAACAAATAACTTCCTAGTCAACCCCACCTTCCAACACTTGTTCCTTATCCTGTGGATCATTGCACTTCACGTATACATCCACGCGCCTTAAGGGTTTTGCATCTATCAACCTCTCAGGCAAGGGTTCCACATGTCCACAGGCCTCCAGATGAAACAAAGCACCTTTACTTGATCTTCCACTAGTTACTTTAAATCTGTAGCCAATGGCTTTTAACCCCACTGCTAAAGGAAGTGGATACTTTTTAAATAACTTTTTAATAAGAAAATTGCCATGCTGACATTTTCAATGAACTGTCTTGAAACTTTCAAAGTGTGGATATTTTCCCAGAGCTTTTTGAAGAAAGCAGTTGGTTGAAATGAAAGATGGGCTGCAGTTATGATAGTTGATATTCTATGGCGATTTAGGATTACCAAAATACCTTTCTTCCATTAAATGTAGAATTGAACTTCGATCTGCAACTTCTGCAAACTGAAAAATACCTAATGTGCAAATTAATATTAAATAACATGACATGGACCAACAATTGTTACATCCAGTGATTTTTTTGTACACAAAAAAGGTGGTATGCACAATTAATAAGGATATGTGTCAAGTGAGCTGAAAAAAGCACTGGATACATCTGTAATTTACAACCTAAACTTCTATAATCACTTCTATCCAAATCATTTCTATAATACATCCAAAGATAAATCCCATCATGGCAAAATAAAGAATAAAATAAGATCACTTGTATAGCCAACTTTGAATTGGTTCAAGAACGCAGAACAGTTTGTTGATTTTCTTTGATTGGATTCTTTAATTTTTTTAAATAAATGATAAAGAAGATAGTATTAGCTCAATTTATAAAGTCTGTCCCTTTTTTTTTACAAAACTAAAGAGTTACAAATAAAGGAGTAATATCTTGAAATTTGCACCATTAGGCTAATTTCTGGTATACCCCTAATAACATTTGAAATATAGTCAAGCCCATGAGAATTCAACATGTGAACTTGAAGCAATTTACATGAATAACGAGCAAATGGTTCCATAAGAAATGCACAGAGAAATATTGATGACCACTTATGATAGCATCTGGATCTGGATGTAATACGCTGAAAAGCTCTAGAAAGAGCATCACTTAATATTAATGCAAACAATGTCCAAACTAATTCTGTCTAGCATAGATTAAGAAATTACTTACTACCCCACCCTTACAATTATTTTTTGTTATCAGCTGATGTATGTTCAATACATTTGTTTCATCTATGTCAAGAGAACTAGTTTGGTTGGCTCTTTTCACCTGATTAAAAAAAAGACACAAAGTGCTGGAGTAACCCAGTGGATCAGCGAGGTGCAGCAAGACCTGGGTGTTCTTGTACACCGGTCACTGAAAGTTGGCGTGCAGGTACAGCTGGCAGTGAAGAAAGCTAATGGAATGTTGGCCTTCATAACAAGAGGATTTCAGTATAGGAGTAAAGAGGTTCTTCTGCTGTTGTATAGGGCTCTGGTGAGACCACATCTGGAGTATTGTGTCCAGTTTTGTCCTCCAAATGGGAAGAAGGACATCCGTGTGATTGAGGCAGTGCAGCGTAGGTTCACGAGATTGATCCCTGGGATGGCGGAACTGTCATACGAGGAAAGATTAAAAAGACTAGGCTTGTATTCACTGGAGTTTAGAAGGATGAGGGGATCTTATAGAAACATATAAAATTATAAAAGGACTGGACAAGCTAGATGCAGGAAAAATGTTCCCAATGTTGGGCGAGTCCAGAATCAGGGGCCACAGTCTTAGAATAAAGGGGAAGTGAGAAAAAACTTTTTCACCTAGAGAGTTGTGAATTTGTGGATTCCCTGCCACGGAGGGGGAGACAAAGTCACTGGATGGATTTAAGAGAGAGTTAGATAGAGCTCTAGGGGCTAGTGGAATCCATGGATATTGGGGAGAAGGCAGGCACGGTTTATTGATTGGGGACGATCAGCCATAATCACAATGAATGGTGGTGTTGGCTCGAAGGGCCGAATGGCATCCTCCTGCACCTATTTTTTTATGTTTCTATATTTCTATCAGGCAGCATTTCTGGATAACATGGATAGGTGGTGCTTCAGATCACGACTCTTCTTCAGACTGTTTCTCCAGAGATGCTGCCAGATCCCCATCTTACTTCAGCACTTTGTGTTTTTTTTAGTAAACCAACATCTGCAGTTCCTTGTAGAAACAAGGTTACCCACAAAAGGACACAAAGTGTTGGAGTAACTCAGCTGATCAGACAGCTTCTCTGGAGAACAAGGATAGGTGGCGTTTTGAGTCAAGACCGTTCTTCAGACTGATTGTAAGTGGGCGGGTGGGGAGAAGAAAGTTTCTTGTTTCTCCTTTCATCTGATGTCAGGAGATTATAACCAACTTTCCTTGCATGCAATGGATGAAGGCACCTTCCTTGAAAGATCTTGCTTTTAACTCATAAATTCAGTGCACAAATAACAGTATGAACAATGCACAGGAGACTCTACTTTTGCAGAGCACCTGACTAAAGATGAATAATTTAGTATTAACTGGCAGCAAGTCGGCAAGTTCCTTTGTGCACTGGTGCAGAAAAGAAAACTTTTTGTTTCCTTTACTGACAAATCCCAATTTAAGCACCAAACTGATGTATAATGAACAAACTAAATTATTTATGGACATGCTGTCTTGTGGTAACTTTATCCATTGAAAGAGTCCCATATTTGCATATGTATGCTGATGGCAGTTATCCTAACTTCTTAACCACCTTTCTTATTGACTTGACTTGCTTTGTACAACCTTTTTTCATTTCATCATAGAGTCCTTCTTCATTTACATCTGGGCAGGTATGTTTCTGGTTTCCTCACTTCAGTTGCTGAGGAGGTCAACACTGTAGCACAGAGGCATAGTTGGTAGAGCTGCCATCTCACAGCGCTAGAGACCCAGGTTTGATCCTGACCTCGGGTGCTGCCTGTGTGATGTTTGCACGTTCCCTCTGTGACCAGAAGCAATTCCTCCTGGTGTTCTGGTTTCCTCCCACATCCCAAAGACGTGCAGGTTTATAGGTCAATTGGGCTCTCTAAATTAACCCTTGTGTGTAAGGAGTGGATGAGAAATTGTATTAACATAGAACTAGTGTTAATGGGTAATTGATGGTCAGCGTGGACAAAGTAGACTGAAATCTGCTGTATCATACATGTTGTATCTCTAAACCAAATTAAATTAAACTAAACTAATGTCATGTATCATGTCAGAATTGCTGAATTGCGAAAAGTAGAATAATTGCTAGTTTGTGAAATCACAGGTAGACTTACGCTGCTAAGGAGGAGATTTCTCCAGCTAGAAATATATATACCCTGGCCATAAGACACAATGTGTGAATTTATCTGTCACTGGATGCAAGCTAGACCGGAATGAGATATTTTGCATTAGAAACATAGAAAATAGATGCAGGAGAGGGCATTCGGCCCTTTGAGTCAGCACCGCCATTCAATATGATCATGGCTGATCATCCAAAATCAGTACCCCATTCCTGCTTTTTCCCCATATCCCTTGATTCTGTTAGCCCTAAGAGCTAAATCTAACTCTCTCTTGAAAACATCCAGTGAATTGGCTTCCACTGCCTTCTGTGGCAGAGAATTCCACAGATTCACAACTCTCTGGGTGAAAATGTTTTTCCTCATCTCAGTCCTAAATACCCTACCCCTTATTTTTAAGACAAAATGCACATCGCAAGATATGGTATAGAAAGATCTCATAATTTTGAGCCAACTCAGCACACCAATTCAAGGATTCAAGAACAGCATAGGAGTTAGGAGGAATGCAAAACCTGTTTATTGTATATCCTATGCAAGATCCTGACCCCAGAGGAAAACTAGAGCAAGAAAGAAAATAAACTAGAAGGCATTTGACAAAGTGCCATACAAAAGTGCCACATGATATGAGTTCACATCTAAACCTCTCTTTCTTCTTCCTCATTCTGCACTTCTCACTGCACTGTTAGCAGAACATAACCTGAAAACAAAACATTAGAATATTTTAGAGAGTTCTTTGGTCTTAGTATTCAATTCTACTATCAGGTAAAATGAAAATGAAGGTACAGGATACTGAGTTGGATGATCAGCCATGATCATATTGAATGGCGGTGCAGGCTCGAAGGGCTGAATGGCCTACTCCTGCACCTATTTTCTATGTTTCTATGTATCTAAGTACCAGGAAACAACTATGCAAGGGTGATAATGTTGCAACTATACTTGGTGCCTGCGTGAATCCTTTGTGTTATACAGTCACACTTTCCTTCATAAATAACTATAGTAGATGTCAAGGATAACGAGCTCATGGTACAGGATTTATAAATTGAAAGAAGGTAATTAGATCACAATAAACATAGATGATGATTGAGGCATGCACAACTATTACTTTGAACCAGTTCTGCTTATATAACCAAAACAAAGATCACAAAGATTATTGTTCAATTTTTCTTTTGGTTTTGAAAACATGTTGAATCTTGTGCTGGTTTAAACCGAAGGTAGACACAAAAAACTAGAGTAACTCAGGCAGCATCTCTGGAGAGAAGGAATGGGTGATGTTTCGGGTCGACACCCTTCTTCAGACTGGTTAGTGATAAGGGAAATGAGAGATACAGATGGTGATGTGGAGAGATAAAGAACAATGAATGAAAGATATGTAAAAAAGTAACAAGTAAACAGACCATTGTTTACTGTTTGTTTGGTGAAAACGAGAAGCTAGTGCGACCTGGGTGGGAGAGGGATAGAGAGAGAGGCTAGCTGAAGTGAGAGAAATCAATATTCATACCATTGGGCTGTTAGCTGTCCAAACAAAATATGAAATGCTGTTCCTCCAATTTGCATTTAGCCTCACTCTGACAATGGAGGAGACCGAGGACAGAAAGGTCTGTGTAGGAATGGGAAGGAGAATTAAAGTGTTCGGCAACCGGGAGATCAGGTTGGTTCACGTGGGCTGAGTGAAGGTGTTCCGCGAAACAATTGCCCAATCTGCGTTTGGTCTCCACAGTAGATGAGGTTGGAGAAGGTACAATTGAACCTCTGCCTAACCTGAAAGGACTGTCGGGGTCCCTGGACAGTCAAGAGAGGAGGTATAGTGACAGGTGTTGCATCTTCTGTGTTTGCAGGGGAAGGTACCTAGGGAGGGGGTGATTTGGGTGGAAGGGATGAGTTACAGGGAGTTGCTGAGGGAATGATCTCTGTGGAAGGCGGAAAGGGGTGGAGATGGGTAAATATGGCTAGTGGTGTGATCCCGTTGGCGATGGTGAAAATTTCTGAGGATTATGTCTTCTATCCCCACAGTTGCTGGCAGCCTTCCAACACCTCGGAAAGATGGCCTTTCCTATCATGGGATCATAGAAAATAGGGCACATAATATCATCTAAACCATTCTGTCTTCAGGAATAGACAAGAAGTGCTAGGATAACTCAGCGGATCAGGCAGCATCTTTAGAGAACACGGGTGATGTTTATGGTTGGAACATTTCTTCAGACTGAAGAAGGGTTCCGACCTGAGATGTCTCCTGTCCATGTTCTCCAGACATGCTGACTGACCCGCTGAATTACTGCAGCCTGTTGTGCCTTATTTTGTAAACCTGCACTTGCAGTTTCTGCTCTCGAGAGTAATGCTAGATCGTGACATAGATCTCAGCCAAGGGTCTTGTCCGGAAGGGTCTCAACCCGAAACGTTACTTATACATGTTCTCCAGAGATGCTGCCAGACTTGTTGAGTTACTCCAGCACTTTGTATTCCTTTTTATTCCATCTCTCTTATTCTTGTATTCTTGCAAATTCTCTGCTCAAATGGTTTTACAATTATATTACAGCCTCTATAACCCCACCTGAAATAACCCAACCCGTGTTAAAAAATCCGTACTTCCTTTTTTCTGCAGGTTACCATTCCATCATTCTATAAAGTTATAATCATCGATCCTTGCCAATCATATCTAATTTCACAGTTAAATCAGTCTCTCATGTTCCTCCTGCAGAAATGTTCTTGTAACTTTGAAAGCCTTTATCAATGACCTGTAATCTTCTTTGTCATTGAAGAAAACAAAAAAAATTGAAAGTGAAATGTATTAGTTGTAGCTATATGATCTTATTTATAATATTTCTCAAATCGTATGTTACTTAATGTTTTTAATGTAACTTCAGCATTCCCTTTTTTGTTTTGATTATTTAGAAATCTACTTGAATTATGATTCAATGCATTTTCCATTGCACTTGAATGTTTGAAGGACAATATGTTTGCACCAACATATAAAAGATTGCTCCACCACTGTGTCAAGACCTTTACTATTTGCGTACATTTCCTTCAAAGGAATTTTCCAAAAAATATCCACTGTGAACCTCAGATTCACTATTAATATTCTGAATCATTAATATGTTATGGATAAGTAAGTCTAAAGTGAGCTCGAGGGCAAGGTTTGTGAGGATAACAGATTTTCACAAAAATAAAATAAGGACAAAATAAACAAAACAAATTGAAAGTAAAGTGGCAGAGAATCCACAGTAGGAAAAAATCTCAAAACAATATTATATGCAACGTGATAAAATGTAAGGTGATCTACTGAAAGGGGACCATCACGAGTTGTATGCAAACAAAATGGCAGAACAGAAACATTTCCTTGGGCCACCATTTTCAAAGAGCACAACAGCAATGCGAAGGAGTTAAGTATGTTTGGGTGGCACGGTTTGATCCTGACTATGGATGGTGTCTGTACGGAATTTGGACGTTCTTTTTTAAAAAATATTTTTATTAGAAGCAATGCATGTTACCAATGATATAACAGTTTTTCAAATGCACATTTAACTTATTTCAAAAGTTATACAAATATTACGGAATTATTTATATAAGCTTCTATTTTTTTTAGAAAGTAAAGAGGTGAAAGAATAGGTGTATAATCAATGAATATTGCGATTAAATAATATTGATTATGATTATATATTAAAAAAAAAATAATAAAATAAAATAAATAAACCAAAACAATAAAAATAATAAAAATAAAAAATACAAGCAAATAATTATTATATTAAAAAAAAAGTATACATCTTAACAATGAATGGAACAATTTCACATAACAATATCTATAGAGACGTGTATACAAATCTCAGAATAGATCTTTTCATCTAATCCTACAACCGGGTATTTATTGAGTTCCAATGCTGAGCTCAGCTACCCCTTCATATAGTCAGTGAATGGAGACCATATTTGTTCAAAAAGTTCATATTTGTCCATTGGGACAAACCTGATTATCTCCAAATGCAGCGTCTCCAACATTTATATTTTTCCAAATATCAAACAGTAATCAAGAAAATTTCTTTGATTTACTGTTAATATTAGGTTTAAATCTAATATTAACAGTAAATATGTTTACTGTTTAAAAACTCCTAATATTATTAGCTTTGGGTAAGGATCCAATTTAATCTTAAGAACTACAGAAATGATTTTAAACATTTCAGTCCAATAACTATTAAGTTTTATACATATTACAAAACTATGCGTTAAATTAGCTGAGTTTGTACGTTCTGCCTGTGGGGTTTTTCCGGGTGCTCCGGTTTCCTCCCACACTCCAGGTTTGTAGGTTACTTGTCTTCGGTAAAAACTGTAAATAGTCCCTAGTGCGTAGGATAGTGTTAGTGTATGGGAATCACTGGTCGGTGCAGACTCAGTGTGCCGAAAGGCCTGTATCCACACTGTATCTCCAAACTAAATAAAACTATGTTAAATAAAAGTAGAGAAAATATATAAAAGCAAATTATTTAAGTGCAGTTAAAATTAGAGGAGGGAAAAGTGATGCATCTGTTTCAATATGTCCAGTGATTCAGAGGGGTATAAACAGACGCTATAGGAAAAAACCTGCATTGATATAAGGAAAGCACAGGAGAATGGAGATAATTAGATTGAAACAGCTGGTGCAACTTGATGGGATGAATATTCTCATTTTATGCTGTCCTGGTTTTTGATTGTCTGCAAAATTAAGTTGCATATCATGATTCATTTGAATCTTTTGAGTGCTCTTTTGGTTCAAAAATAGTACGCAATGCACAAAGAAATATTTTGGCACAAGCCATACCAGATATCTTATTGATGAGGGAGGTTAGCGGATGCAAATCCAATATCCACTGGAGATAAATATGGCATTTCAGGATCTCCAGCTAATATCTTGACTTATAATTAGCCAAAATATACACTACAGAAGGAGGCCTTTCAGCCTATTCTGTCCGGGCTGATCAAAAATAAGTTATCCTACCTTACTTCAGCTCCAATACTACATCAGTAACTATTTTTTATGATTTTATTTAATCAATATTAAATATTTCATTTATTGAGCGATAAATAATATTGTTTTATTCTGTTACTGAAACATCAGATATTTAGCAGAAAAGACACAAAATGGTGCAGTAACTCAGCGGGTCAGGCAGCATCTCTGGGGGACAGGGATAGACAACATATCGGGTCGTAATCCTTCTTCAGACAGATTATGGTGGGGGAGTAGAGAGTTGGAAGTGAGGTGTGAACAGGAAATGTGGTAGCTGGATACAGGTGAGGACCGGGAAGGGGGTGGGTGGGGGGTTGATTGGCAGGTGGTTGCATAAAGGCAGAAACGAAAGGACAAAAAGTGTACGATAAATGGATAAGGATAGAAGAGTTGCAATTGTGAAGGCAGAGGAAGGGATATAGGTGAAAAGGGAGGGATGGGAAGGGGAAATGAGTGTGAAAAAGGGGGAGGAGAGGAGAATGGGATGTGTTTGTACGCTTCATTTAGTGAAGCGCAGTATAACCATATCTCCTGGTGCAGAGTATTCAAAAGAGCAATGGTTTTCCTAAAATTACTTGCTCAGAGAGATTTTGTGGCCATGATGCCAAATATAAATGTGTTTGTGGTCTACAGTATGTTTACAGTGTTATGTTAACTACCAATATTCTCAGTAAGTAAAGAAGATATTGTGATGGAAATAATCATTTTGCAGTCGTTACTGTCCATTTCTTGCCATATTGCAAAGTACAGTAGATTCACTTCTACCCTTGTACGAGAAGCACAAGCATGAATGACGTCTATTATTCTTAAGAACAAAATGCTGGAGTAACTCAGCAGGGTAGGCAGAATCTCTGGATAGAAGGAATAGGTGATGCTTTGGGTCGTGACCCGTGTTTACACTGAGAGTCAGGGGAGGGGGAGTCACAGAGATAAAGAAGGGTAAGGTGTCAAAACAAAATGTAGAATACATCAATGTTAGTTAGGAGAAGGTGACAACAAAGCAAACAGATAAAATGCAATCGAGGACAGTCAGACTGGTCAGAGAACTGGGAAGGGAGAGGGATGGAGAAAGAGGGAAAGCAATGGTTACTTGAAGTTAATGAATTTAATATTCATACCACTGGGGTGTAAGCTGTCCAAGTAAAATATAAGGTGCTGTTCCTCCAATTTGAACTGGGCCTCACTCTGACAATGGAGAAAGCCCAGGACAGAAAGGTCAGTGTGGGAATGGGAGGGGGTGTTAATGTGTTTAGCAACTGAGAGATCAAGTAGGTTTAGGTGGGTTACACAAAAAGCTGGAGAAACTCAGCGGGTGCAGCAGCATCTAAGGAGCGAAGGAGATAGGCGACGTTTCGGGTCGAGACCCTTCTTCAGGTGGACTGAGCGGAGATGTTCAGCGAAACAATCGCCGAGCCTGCGCTTGGTCTCACTGATATGTAGGAGTCCACACCTGGAACAGCGGATACAGTAGACGAGGTTGGAGGAGGTGTATTTAACGAAAGCCTTCAACATTGTGTCTAACTAGTAACAGGAGTGTTGAGCTTCTGCTGTTGGAATAACTTAAGTAATGCACAGTGATTAAGATCCAAAGACTTTATTAGCTTTATAGCATAGGTAACTTCATCTTAGCACATAACTCAAAAGTGAGGGAGAAAGGGCAGAGAAGCTTTCTGTTAAACTAGTGGTCGTAGCTACAAAGTATGACTCATAACATGAGTGACACTGATCTACATCCTCCCTCTTAAATAATTAAATGTCAGCACAAAACCATTGACTAAATAAGGCATGCATAGCAGTTGATAATAAGCTGGATGAAAATCAAACATAGCCCGGGTACTTCACGGTGGGCTTGCAAACACGACCAGCATGTATGCGATAAAAACCATCTCCGTTTTTCCCCACCGGTGGCTTCACAGGTGACGGAGATTGAACCAGCATTCCCGGTGATGAAACAGGGGACTGTGGTACAGGTGGAGGGGGCGTCACCACTGGCAAAGCAGCCGTTCCTGGAGTGAGTTGTTGTGCTGGTGTAGGCGGATCAATGCTGCTGGACATGGACGGAAGTACATTTGTACGGTCTGGAAAATACGGAGGTGGAGCTGGCTCATTCACACGCAGGATATGTTGTCTGTTACACCTGTAGGTGCTGCCATTGGCACTGACCAGATATGAGCGTGGTTTAGAAGCAGTTCCAGAAATAACACCGACACTGTTATGGCCTTTGTCAGTTTGCAAACAAACCAACTGCCCCTTGATTTATTGGTGGCAGCGGCCTACTTATTTTGTCATACCACTGTATTTGAATGTCACGCTTTTGTTGTAACCTGGACTGGACTGGCCTTCCGATGGTGGAACCACCTGTGGGATTAATGCCTGATCCGCCACAGGCACCGTGGCTCAGGTCTGCCTCGACAATAAACGTTGAGCAGGTGAACCCAAAATGGGGTCGTGGGAGATGTTGCGTGAGTTGAGTAGATCCAGGAACACGGTGGAATTAGCTCTGTATGAATGTTCCTTGAGCTGTTTGGCACTCTTGACAGCCTGCTCAGCTAGCCCATTCGACTGTGGATATTCAGGGCTGCTGGTGATGTGGCAAAAACCCCAGTGTGCAGCAAACTCCTTGAAGTGTTGGCTGGTAAATTGACTGCTGTTATTAGATAACAGTGTGCACGGAGCTCCGTGCTCTGCAAAATGGCGAGCAAGTTTCATAACTACCCCGCAAGAAGTGGGGCTGCTAAGAAAATCAATGTCAAGCCATCCAGAATACTAATGGGCAAGTACTAGGTCATTCGACAACCCAATGTCGTTCATGTTATGAGTCATACTTTGTAGCTACGCCCACTAGTTTAACAGAAAGTTTCTCTGCCCTTTCTCCCTCACTTTTGAGTTATGTGCTAAGATGTATACCTATGCTGTAACGCTTATAAAGTCTTTGGATCTTAATCACTGTACATGACTTAAGTTATTCCAACAGCAGAAGCTCAACATGGTGTCAGAAGTGGGATACGAACCCACGCCTCCAATTGGAGAAGTGGGGCTGCTAAGAAAATCAATGGACCACAGCCTTGTATCCTTTTACAATAATGCTATCCTGCAGCACTAGCTCATCGTGGACGGCAAAGAAAGGCTGAACTGGCAGCGGAACGTTGTAGTGTTGGTCTGGCCAGCTGTGCTTAACGACGGGCGGCCGTAAAGTACTGTCAGCAGCAGTGTGGGCAACCAAGTCCTCCACACAGGACAAGGGAATAAAGGACACAGTCATTACATATAAGTCATCATCCGGCGAGGACGGACCCTCGCAGGTCTTCCGGGGTGCACGCGAGAGAGTGTCAGCCAGGTGCATATACTTGTCACATTTGTAGGTCAGAACAATATCATATGTTTTAAGTTGCAGCAGCATCCACTGTAGCCCTGGAGAGGCATGAATCGGTTTGTTAAAGATGCAGATCAGAGGTTGGTGGTCAGTTTCAATCATTACCGTATGTCCGAAGATAAAATCGTTAAATTTCTTGCAGGCAAAACCAACCGCCAGCAGCTCTTTCTCAATTTGGGCATATCGTTGTTCTGTGTCAGTCATAGTGCGCGAGGCATAGGCAACAGGCATATTGCTGCTACCGTCATTTTGAAGACATGCTGTGCCCAGTCCGTGTGTTGTGAAGCATCACAAGTCAGTGTGACCGGTCGTTTAGGATCGAAATAAGCGAGCGTAGCAGCACAAGACATCTGTTGTTTAAGAGTGTCGAACGGCCTCTGCTGTTGCTCGTACCAGGTCCAAGCAGTGTCATTGTGTGTAAGCTGGCGCAACGGGGCTGATATTTCGCTGAAGTCCGGAATAAATTTGCTCAAGTAGTTAACCATGCCAAGGAATCTCTGCAGATCAAGCACATCTGTGGATGCTGGGAGCTCTTGATGGCACTGGTTTTCGTCGGATCAGTATTTAGACCGTCCTTAGTGAACACATGGCCTATGTATCTCACCTCACTTACCCTGAATTTGAATTTTTGAGGGTTTAGCTTGAGGTTAATGGCCTTGGCGCGATCCAGGACCTTTGTTAGATTATCATTGTGTTTTTCGACAGTTCGTCCAGCAACAAGGATGTTATCCACTACAATGGGTAACCTGCAAACAACTGCTCCATAGCTTGTTGAAATACTTCACTAGCAGAGCTTATGCCAATAGGCATGCGAAGAAATCTGCAACACCCGAACGGTGTGCTGAAGGTGGTTAACTTGGAGGCGTTGTGTTCCAACGAAATCTGCCAGAATGAACTCTTGGCATCTAGAACAGTGAATACAGTTGCCTCAGCCATCTGCGCTGCAATCTTGACAACAGTGCAGATCATTTAATGGCTGTGTTTAAGTCCTTAGGATTGATACAAATCCATATTTTGTCCTTATTCTTCTTCTTTGCCACGACCATGGTGGAAACCCAATCCAAGGGGTCAGCGACGTGAGCAATCACACTTAGAGACACCATTCTGTTGAGTTCACTTTGAACATGGTCCCGCATAGCAGGGGGAATCTTGTAAGCTGGACGGACAACTGGATTAATGAGTTAATGGTAATTGTGTACCTAACAGGCAACCTGCTCAGCTTATCGTCAAACAAAATTTTGTATTGTGTCAGGATCTGTTGGCTAAAGTCACAGGTTGTAGTCAGATGACAAACGTTGTAGTCAGATGACAAACAAAGGGCTGAAAGAGACAAGTCCCAGGTCTGGACATGCGTCGGCACCCAGCAGAGATGGCACATCCACACGAGTGGCGTAGAAACTCAGGTTGTGGACCTGTGAGTTAAGACAGCAGCGTAGCTCAACTTGACCGATAGGGTGCACTGGACATCCTGCAAATGGAAGAAGGGAGGCAGCTATAGGAGTGACAGTCTCTGTTTTTCGTAACTTTTTCAACACAGCTAGACAGATCACGTTACCCCTGGCTCCTGTGTCAACTTTCAGGTAAAAGTTCTTGCCATTATCCAGCAGAGTGCCCTAAAACGTATGTATGAGTGTCAGCCACTTCAACAATGCGACAGAGTTTTTAAGCAGTCTCTAGAGTAAGCTTAGCATTCCACAGTAACTTGTCGTGTAATTTATCATTGCGGACACCATAGAACCAAAAGGTCACGGACTAGGCTATCACATATATCCCTGAAATCGCATCGACTGGCAATGTGCTTCAACGCACTGACATATATCTCCACAGGTTTAACCTGTCTCTGGCTTCGGGAAAAGAACAAGTGCCTCTCCATGACCAAGTTAGTTCGTAACTCACATAACTGTCAGAATATGCATAGTAGGCAGTCAGGGTCTCGGATAGACTCAGCGGGAGCGATCTGGATACCAGCCGGGTCAGTCTAGCCGGTTCATAATGAAATCTTCTGGCACGTCGAGCAGCTTCTGTGCCTGCTAGATTAAGAAGAATTGATGCTCGAACAACGGGAGCAGCAGTAGGGTGAGCCACTTCAATGTAAATTGAGAAATCTTCTTCAAATACATGCCACCGTTCTGTGAGGTCCTCGTCAAACACCAGGATCTCTGGTTTTCCGAGAGCAGAAGCCATAGTAATATATACCGGAGAAAACAACAAACTAAAATAAAAGCAATATAATTAACCAAGGTGTGAGTCCGTACACTCTGACACCATGTTGAGCTTCTGCTGTTGGAATAACTTAATTCACGCGTAGTGATTAAGATCCAAAGACTTTATTAGCGTTACAGCATAGGTAACTTCATCTTAGCACATAACTCAAAAGTGAGTGAGACAGGGCAGAGAAGCTTTCTGTCAAACTACATAGTATGACTACATAACTACATAGTATGACTCATAACATGAGTGACACTGGTCTACAAGGAGTTCGGCATGTGTATTTCTCAACAATTACACTCAGTAATTTTAAAATCCGGATGGAGGTGATGGCTGGATGCCATATAGCAGCCTCGGGCTTGCCTGGATCGGGTGCAACTCCAGGAGACCGAGCGCACAGACCCGACTGGACTTTGAAAATGGCGCCAAATCCTGGCGACTTTTGCATGCAGTCTCAGTGGACTACTTCTATGCTCATTGTATTATCGGGGATTGTGCTTAATCAATACTTTGTTGAACTGAACTGTATATAAAAAAATAATTTCACTGTATGTCTGCACATGTGACAATATAGAACCATTGATCCACTGATGCCTACTCATCGCCATCAGTAACTTCAATCAAGCGGACTTCAGGAACGCACTCCTCAAATACCGGCTGCATGGGGTTTGTTGTCTCCTGTCCTTCGCTGAGTAATAAGACTCTAGGCCTCTGCTACACGACCATCAAACCATCATGTCAGCCATTCCAATCATCTGCTGATGCTGTTCTGGTTTATAGATGGAGATTGAAGTATAAGGCAGCACCAAGAAAAGTAAAAGAATAGTGGTCTGAAAATACTGAGGATCTACTTCAGGGTTATCTTGAGTTGGTGTACTGAAGCACATTCCAAATACTTAATCCAGACTGAATTAATATATCTCAATCATCACCGGCTTCATCAAGAAAGACCGACCACAACAAACAGCATCTATCCTAATCAGAACTCTTGGTTGAACATAGACACAAGGAACTGCAGATCTTGGTTTACAAAAAAAAAGACACAAAGTGTTGGAGTAATTCAGCAGGTTAGGCAGCATTCCTGGGGAACATGGATTGGCAATGTTTCAGGCCGGATCCTTCTTCAGACTGATTATAGTAGGGTGAAGAAAAGCAGGGGGAAGAAATTAAATATGGAATTTTATATTTAAAAGCTCTTGAATATGTTGGAGTATAAAATGATCAATTGGACTATACAAGCCACTTAAATTTAGTTTGGATAGAAATTGATTTAATTTGGTGGAAATCACATTCTATGATAAAATATCTTCTTTGATCATTAATTTTTTTTTTTCCAGCAACTGTTTCTGTTCTCCCATTTTTTCCCCCTTTTACGCGAGTGCTGACCGAATCAGGGCATAATTCCACAAGATGAAATGCCAGAATGTTCTGGACACGAATAGCCTTTGACAGGCTAAACAACTGTGGAGGTCACATTCAGACCCAAAAGCTAAATAACTATTTACAGGAAAGGTAATACCCAGCAATAAGAAAATGAACGCTGGCTGAACATTGGTTCCCCAGTCCTGTACGACGAGATCAATAGTCAAGCCAAGTCAGAACAGAAACAGACCCTTTGGCCAATCTTGCCCATGCCAACCAAGATGCCCCTTCTAGGCTAGTCCCACATACCCCACAAATGCCTTTTAAATCTAAATAACAAAGTGGCAACAAATCATTCTCATGGACCTGTTAAAAATTATCAGTGAAATAAGATCACTAACTCAGTTCAATGTAGGATAATGCCTGAACTTTCTTGGTCTGCATATTTAAATAACAGACCGATTAGCATTGTTATCCAAGGAAACTAGGACAAGTGTGACCATTATCCCCTTGGGCAGCATGACCCTGAGGGGAAAATGCAGGTTCTAGTAAATTTGACAGTTTAGTTATTCAAAGAAAGAAATGCCATGTTGTGAATAATACAAAGCTTAAATGCTAGCATTGAACCTCTTTTATGCCAGGGATCAAAATCAGAACATGTTTTGTTCGTACTTTGGGTTCTGAAAATATTATTTTGCACGAAAGTCTTTGCAGAAGAAATTCCTTAGGCCAGATGTTGTGATTGGAGCTATGTTAACACCAGTGTTGTTTCATTTAAACTAAAACTTTCTGCAGGTGCTAAATTACCTTTAATAAAAATACCTTGGTAAATGTTTTGAGAAACATGAGTATGTAGCCCAATCTCCATCAATGGTGCTGTAGTGGAGATGACCGAGAGCTTCTTTCTCCTGGGTGTAAATATCACCAACAATTTGACCTGGTCCAACCAATCGACGATATGGCCAAGAAAGCACATAAACTCCTCCGCTACCTCTGAAGATTAAATCAATTCAATATATCCTCAACGTATAACATGTAACGCAAAGCTTTTCATTATATCTCAGTATTCGCCAACAATAATAAACCTGTTGCTGTGCGATTGCTGTTCATCCCAGATTCGGTGGAGTGAAGGGTCTGTTTCTGCACTATCTCAGAAGTCTAAAGTCTGAAGTAAATAAGTGATAATTAAAAATTCAGCAGAACATTCTCACCTTGGTTTTTCCAAGCACCCACTTGTCCAGCCTTGCTTTCTCTAGGATAACAGTGCAGCTTGCACTGTCAGCAGGAGGTGTTTGATGTGCCCTAAAGGCAAGGCAGTAATATCTGGCATAGAAGAACAAAGCACAGGTGAACATTTCACAGGCTACATATTAATAATCACACATCAGCAATATTACGAAGAAGAAGATTCCACAAGTAGTCAAAACACACTTAAAGCTCTTGTAATGAAGTTACCCTAAGGGCAAAACAACAACAATTTCCTCAAGGGAAACAAATAACAATCTTAGTTTTTCAGCAAACTTGTATGCAATTTACAGGTCACAGCACATACATCATAAAAAAGGACACTGGATCAACTCAGCCGGTCAGGCAGCATTTCTAGAGAACATGGATAGGTGATGTTTTGGGTTGGGATCCTTCTTCAGACTGTGTCAAGAAGGGTATCGACCCGAAACGTCACGTATACATGTTCTCCAGAGATGCCGTCTGACCTGCTGAGCTACTCCAGCACTTTGTGTTATGACCAGCATCTACAACTCTTTGTTACTACATACATTATACATTGTAAATATGTGTAATTTTCTTGAGTTGTTTTGAATGAAATGATTCATTTGGGAAAGCAAAGATTATTATCATTATGTCATCATGAAAGAATATTAAATGTTTAATACCAGCATTGCAAAACAAAATTTACAGTGCCCTCCATAAAGTTTGTGGCAAAGACCTATAATTTATTTATTTGCCTGTGTACTCCAGAATGTGAGATTTGTAATAGAAAAGATCACATGTGGTTAAAGTGTACATTGTCAGGAGCACAAAATAGGCCCTTTGGCCAACCCAGTCTGCACCGACCAGCGATCAGCCCGAACACTAGCACTATCCTTCACCTTTACAGATGCCAATTAACCTACAAACCTGCACGGCTTTGGAGTGTGGGAGGAAACCGGAGCACCCGGTGAAAACCCATGTGGTCACAGGGAGAACATATAAACACCTTACAGACAGCACCCATGGTCAGGATCGAACCCGCGTCTCTGGTGCTGTAAAGGGCCTGTCCTACTTGGACGACCTAATCCATGAGTTTAGACCCGAGACTAAATGAAAAAAATGTCAAGGTTGTGTTAACTCGCCGAAGTAAAAGACCTCCTATGACTATGTCTACGACCTCCTACGACTATGTCTACGACCCCCCTCGTCCTCAGTTTTCCACATCTAAGACCAACTACGACTAGCTATGAGTGGAAAATGATCACATGATAAAATTATGTTATGTTTGCATTTTTTTCTCGGGCTAGTTACCGACCCACGACTATCTACGACTACCATCACGACCTACTACGACCTACTGTGACCTACCTACGACCTACCTGCAAGTAAAAAGTATCAATTTTGTCCATGCAGACCTTTTTTGTACTCGTGGACATTTTGTATCAGGCTGGAAAAAACGCTGCGACCTACTTGAGTCCACAAGTACGTGGAGGCCACTCACGAGCAAGAGGAAGAGTTACGAAGACCTCCTATGACCTCGTGGCGACCATGCTGCGAGTATGAGTCAAGGGCAAATTCGGCAGAGGTCGCCAATTAGGTCGTGAAAGTGGGACAGCAACTCTACTGCTGTGCCACCGTGCTGCTGGGATTTTAATAAAAGCCACAATTATACATTTTGGTTTCACCATGTAGAACACCATGCAGTGTTTATACATGGTCCCCCCATTTCAGGGCAACATAATGTTTGTGACACATGGCTTCACATGTTTTTGTAATCGCTCAGGTGTGCTCAAATGCTTTCTTAATGTCTTGTGGAATGGATGAGACGAAGATTAACTTATATCAGAGTGATGACAAGAGCAAAGTATGGAGGAGAGAAGGAACTACCCAAGATCCAAAGCATACCACGTCATCTATGAAACACAGTGCTGGGAGTGTTATGGCCTGGGCATGTATGGCTGCTGAAGGTACTGGCTTACTTATCGTCATTGATGATACAACTGCTGATAGTGGTAGCATAATGAATTCTGAAGTGTATAGACACAACCTATCTGCTCAAGTTCAAACAAATGCCTCAAAACCCATTGGCCGGCGGTTCATTCTACAGCAAGATAACGATCCCATCATACAGCTAAAGGAACAAAGGATTTTTTCAAAGCTAAAAAAATCTTGAGTGGCCAAGTCAATCACCCGATCTGAACCCAATTGAGCATGCCTTTTATATGCTGAAGAGAAACTGGACTAGCCCCCAAAACAAGCATAAGTTAAAGATGGCAGCAATACAGGCCTGGCAGAGCATCACCAGAGAAGATACCCAGCAACTGGTGATGTCCATGAATCGCAGACTTCAAGCAGTCATTGCAATGCAAAGGATTTGCAACAAAATACTAAACATGACTACTTTCATTTAAATGACATTGCTGTGTCCCAAACATTATAGTGCTGTGAAATGGGGGGACTATGTATAAACACTGCTGTAATTTCTACATGATGAAACCAAAATGTATAAAAATGTTTTTAATTAAAATCTGACAATGTGCACTTTAACCACATGTATTTTTTTCTATTACAAATCTCAAATTGTGGAGTACAGGGGGAAATAAATAAATGATGGGTCTTTGTCCCAAATATTATGGAGGGCACTGTATATCATGAATCGTTTTATATTATTATGAGTTATGCAGTAAGAACATTTTTCACAACTGTAACTATAAGGCACAATAAACTAATTATGTTTGATGTAGGTGGGGAGGGGTGTGGGGGGGGAAGGAATAATTCATTTTGCATGCCAGGTGAAATAATGAAAATAATGAAAGACAGAATGTAAAGAAAAAGACATGAAGTAAATATGAATAAAGTAAAGGAGAAAGTATAAAGAGAGCCTCATCATTTTTTCCAAACTAGCTCTGTCAGGCATTTCACTTTATACACAAATTGCAACATATGTATATTTAAATAAAAACAGTAATCTTGACGTGAAATCCACAAAAAAGCATGGGTTGAAAAACATTTCTGTAAAGCACCCGGGGTGAATTTATTTCTGCCTTCCCTTGCTTCCATGCTGTAACTTTAGTCAGAAACTTGTTTTCACATGAGTTTTTAAATCTTCATCAGAATCAATGTGACCCTTGCTGAAATGTCAGTCTAGCTCAAGTCATGAACTGGATTGAATCACAACCATTAGTTTAGAATCAAGATTACCACCAACTGAAAACAATACATTTCAACTATGACCTTTGTCCAACCATTTGCCTATCAATTCCCCCCCCTCACCTGTTTCCACTTAACAGTCATCTAGCTTTATCCGACCCTCCTCTCTTCCAGCTTCCCCCCCACTTCCCCTTACTGCTATCAGTCTGAAGAAAAAGGATTCCCGGTCCTATACGTAATCTATCCATGTTCTCCATAGATGCTGTCTGACCCGCTGAGTTACTCCAACACTTTAAGCCTTCTTTTTACATTTTTCTTATAGTGTTAAACATCATATTTCTTTATGACGTAAGATGGCCACCTGCTTCCATGACCACACTGACTCTCAAAGTGATTCTATCAATCCTATTTTACCAACTATTTCTCTGCAACTCATTTTCACACACATGTTGATGCACTTCACATCCATTCTCCTACGTCCCAGCAGTAACCAATTAATCTCTTGACCAGCATGTCTTTGGGATACGTAAGAAACTGGTGCATCAAGGGGAAATCCATGTTATCGCAGGGAGATCATAACCTTCACACAGATAATACCGAAGGTCAGCTTTGTTTGAACTGTGACAACGGCACTCCTTGGTGCTACTGGGTCATCATGAAGTGTCTGAAGAAGGGTCTCGACCCAAAACGTCACCCATTGCTTCTCTCCAGAGATGCTGCCTGTCCCGCTGAGTTACTCCAGCATTTTGTTCGTATCTTCAGTGTCATCATATAAATCGATCAAGCAGAGCCATGCTGATTTTACCTAATCACCTTGAATTTCTCTAAGTGCCTGCTATCTTTTAATAATCTTCTAACATTTCCTCTGCGACAGAAGTTAAACTGGACTGCAGTTTTCTGTTCTATCTCTCTCTCCCTTTCTGAATAAAGCAGCTGTAGAATAAACCTTATTAATCCATGCCATTTATAATCTCCACTACATATATATATATGCATGGCACCCATTACATGGTATTACGGTACTACACAGTTTTACACTAACAAGCCACGTCAAGCTGGATATGAATGGCTGGTGGTTTAAATGTTCCGGATTACGTATGGAATAAAGATTGATCTATCGCCATGTATGTTGTCATGGATCATTCACAAACATGGTGTCAAGATACAAGATACAAGATACATTTATTTGTCATATGTGCCAGTTGGCACAGTGAAATATGATTACCATACAGCCATACAATAAAAATAAAGAACACAACACAGGATAGAATTCAACATAAAACATCCCCACACAGCAGTATCAAAAGTTTCACACTGTGAGGGAAGGCACCAAAGTCAGTCCTCTTCCTCTAATTTTCCCCACTGTTCACCCGTGGTCGGGGCCTCCCCGAGCCCTCCGCAGTCACAGCTATGGGCGGCCCAATGTTCAGGCCCGCTCGCCGGGGTGATGGAGGTCCGACATCAGGGCTGGGGGACCTCCTCAGCGGGCTGGACATCAGAGTCAGCCACCTCCTACCAGAGTCCGCGGCTCCCAAAGTCCGCTGGCCGCTCTGGGCGGAGATGCAACGCTGGCGGCCCTCAGCAAAGGGCCCCAGGACACCGCGATGACGCATTGGAAGCTCTCCCAAACCGCAGCTCCACGATGTTGGAGCAGCGGTCCAACTCTCCGGAGCTCCAAACGGTGATCGAGGTTGGCATCGCCCGTTCCGCGGTGAATTCAGCGCTGCGCTGCCGCTGTTGTCGCTCTGGTCCGGTTCCCGGTCTCCGGCAGGAAAGGCTGCTCCGATCCAGGTGATAGGTCACGAGGAGGGGGGCGAGGACGTGACTCGGAGAAATAGTCGCGTCCCCGCCAGGAAGCGACTGGGAAACAGTTTCTGGCTAACCCTGCCCCCCTCCCCCACATAGAAAAGTCAAAAGATTCCCCCAAAAACAGACTTTAAACTAACTAAAATTTTTTTTACAAGATTGAAAGACAAACAGGCTGTAGTCAGAGGCTGCCGTCAATGCGGCGCCCCTAGTGGCACCTTCTGGGCATCGATGCATGCCGTGATATGAGCCTAGTCTCTTTCGGCAAAACTGTGCACCAACTAGCTATCACTCAAAGTCCCACCCAACAACTACTCGCACAATACAAAGACTTTTTTGATAACCAGCTGGGCAAGCTTCACACAGAATAAATACAGCATTGTAACCGACAAGGAAGTTACAACTGTAGTTCGTTCTCCTCACCAAATCCCACATGCAATGACGGACCGTGTCAAAACTGAACTTGACAGAATAGAAACACTCGGTGTGATAGCCCCTGTCAACGACTCCTCCTCCTGGATCTCCACCATGGTCGCAGAAGTCAAGAAGAACAAAGTCAAAATAAGGATTTGTATCAACCCTAAAGATTTAAACACTGCCATCAAACGACCACACCACCCAATGCGGACGGTGGATGAGGTCGCAGACAGTCTGGGTAAAGCCACAGTCATCTCTGTCCTTGATGCAAAGAACTTATTTTGGCAAATACCGCTGGACCATGCATCCTCCATGTCAACCACATTCGCGACACCCTTCGGAAGTTACCGATTCTTACGAATGCCATTTGGCATCAATTCACCCGGTGAAGTTTTCCAACGTACTATGGAACAACTCTTTACTGGCTACCCATGCGACATAATCATGGACGACATCCTGATCGCTGGGCGCAACGCACAAGAACATGACTCAAACCTGAAGCAGGTCCTGGATCGTGGAAGAGAGGTAAACCTCAAACTCAACCCTCTGATGTGCAGGTTTTGGGTCAATGAAGTGACTTGTGTTCACCAACAACGGCCTCAGGCCAGATCCGTCTAAAACCATTGCCACAACAAAATGCCAGCACCTATGGACAGGACAGCTCTACAACGATTTCTAGGCATGGTAAACTACCTGGGAAAATGCATCCCAAACTTCAGAGAGCAGTCAGCCCCAGTGCGACAACTGGCCCACAAGTATACACACTGGTCCAGCCACCAGCACCAGCACCAGCAGAGGGCATTTGAAACCCTCAAACAACTAATGTCTTGCGCCCCAACCCTCACATGCCGAGTTACCCGTCACCCTCACCTGTGATGCCTCCCAATATGGACTGGGTGCCACTTGTTTACAAGACGATGGGAAGGGTCCCAGTCCAGTTGCCTTTACCTCCGACACTGAACAGCACTACGCTCAAATCGAGAAGGAGCTACTCACGTTAACCTCTGCCTGCAAGAAATTCAAGGACTTTATATTTGGAGCATGTGGTAAGAAGTGCAAAAGAACTAATGGAACGCTCACACAGTGCCAGCTCTGATGTCTATCTTGACTTACTCAACCTACGGCACATCGTCTGCGACCCTCTCCTGGGATCTTTGGCCGAACGACTCATGTCAAGGTGAACCCGCTCCATCCTGCCTATGGCCAAGCAACTGCTAGAACCACAAGTTCACGCACAATCGGTGATCCAATCCCAGCTCCAACACCGCCGCAACATACAAAGAAAATACTACGATAAAACCAGTTCTTCACTTCAATCGCTCAACAAGGGACAGGTTGGCTGCTTATGGTCACTCCGAGACTACGACTGCCTCTGAGTCATTCTGGGGTCAACCGCAAAGCCACGTGCTTACTTGGTCAGTATTGACAACGGCATCTATCGACACACCTGCCAACATCTTCTCCCGGTTAATGAACTGGGACCTCTACGTCCTTACCCTGACCACCTGTCAGTCTTCCCTCACGCTCCACGAATGCCACTCCAGCGATCCCTCTTTTGGCGCCAGCACCATCCCTGCCTTCCCCGGTGCCCCCATCTCCACCAGTGTATTCTCCTCCGCGTTCACCCCATAAGGGACTAGCTCCCTCAGAGAAGGACGAGGCGCACGAGGGGTACTACCGTACACGTGTAGGTCATGTCTGCAAGCCAAACCCGCTGATTGGAAAGTTCACCGGCTATATTTGAACTGTGCATGACCCGTTTTGTTATATTGTTTTATGTGCTCACATATGCACAAGCGTGTACAAGTAAACTAAGAAATGCACACACCTTCTACTGGTGTTTTACAATATGCTCCACCAACCACTCTATATATGCTTTGCTTCTTTAAGAGGAAGGATGTAGATTAACCCTTATTAATCCATGCCATTTATAATCTCTATTATAACTACATATATATGCATGCCACCCATTGCATGGTATTTCAGTACGACACGGTTTTACACTAACAAGGTCAGCCATTCATATCCAGCTCTCACAAGCCACGCCGAGCTGGATATGAATGGCTGGCAGTTTAAATGATCTGGATTACTTATGGAATAACGATTGATCTTTCATCTTGTATGTTGTCATGGATGATTCACAAACAGCAGCTACACCTACTGTTCTCCGATCCAATGGAACTTTCCTTTAATCCAGGGAATATTCAATAAATAAAACTAATGCATCAACAATCCCAATAGCACTGGCAGCACAGTGGTGCAGCTGCTGCCTCACAGTGATTTCAATTCTGACATCAGGTGCTGTCTGAGTTGAGTTTGCACGTTTTCCCTGTGACTGTATGGTTTTCCTCTGGGTGATCCACTTTCCTTCCACAACCCAAAGACGTGCTGGATTTGTAGGTTAATTGGCCTCTGTAAATTGCTGTGGGTGTGTAGGGAGTGGATGAGAAAGTGGGATAACATAGAACCAGTGGGCACTGGTGATCAATGGCCAGCATGGACTTGATGGGCCGGAGGGCCTGCATCCCTGCTGTATCTCTAAACTAAACTAAAAAAACTAAACAAATAGCATACAAATCAAATAAAAATTTGTATAAAACTGCAACCTGGTTTTGAGAATCAGAGCACAGTGTCTGGCATTATGCAATGTCAACTGAACCCAAATAATCCTTAGCATATTAGCTATTCATCAAAGCACACATAAAAGCAAATAAATACAATATTAGCTCATGGAGGAATTTCCCTTTCACTAACGTTTGCACAAATTTGCTTGTGAAGTTATCTGCACCTGCTTCTGCAAACATGAAACAAGCTTTAATAATTTGGCAGATTAGAAAAAAAAGGGGGGGAAATTAAGTTGTAGCCTGCACTGTGGCAATGCAGTAGCAGCACCTGTAAATATCCAGCATGCTGCAAAACATACTGGTTGATTGGACCACTACCAAGTTTAAATATAGACATCAGCAATAAGTAACACAAATGCTGATGCTCACATTTATCTTTCAGTCACCAGCAAAATGAAACATTAAATTCAAAATCCAGCCAGACTAGCAACTTTTATAATGAATTGTTAATTAAAAAAACAAAATGTTATTAATTGTTTTAATAATGCTCAATGCACAGAATTTATATATTTATATATAACTAGATGACCCATGGACCCGATGGGTCCCCGTAGTGATGCTAGTCAAGTACACACGGAAGGTTTAGATCAAAATGGCACCAGGCCCGGCAACCATCCCCCAACTGCGCACGTGCGGATACCAGGACCGGCAACCCTTCACCAACTGCACACACGCGGATACCAGGCCCTGCAACACTCCCCCAACTGCGGCGGCGTGGCTGACACGCCCGGCAAGTGGGCGCGCACTGCCAGACATGGCTGCCATGTTGAAACTTGTCCCATTCACAGTATAAAGTTCATTAAATTTTATAAAGTGATTGACTTTTTAATATATAACAAAACTTGATACTGCACATCACAGGCGAATGGTGAGTAAGGCACCCCTAAAATTGTTGCGCTATCGTGTACGTTTTGGCTGTATTTCGGGAACATACATACATATACAGATACAAGATGAGACTTTTAGTTATCTATAGATTATATCGCATCAAGGACTGGAAATTAAAAAAAAATTAAGACAGTCAATAAATAATTTCAAGAATATAAATATTCTGAATATACAAAGTAAGAGACTGTAAATTGACCCTGTGTAGGGTAGTGCTAGTGCATGGTGATCACTGGTCGGCGTGGACTTGGTGGGCCAAACCGCCTGTTTCCACGCTATATCTCTAAAGTCTAAAGTAAAGTCTCGATGTCCTGTCCTCTCCTAGAACAAGCAAATATTTTTGGCAATTTGAATTATATTTTAGCACTCCACCTTGATGGTGCCAGAGATACTACAGATTCATCTAGATTTTGCACTTGATGGATGTGGCAGACACAAGGTAGTTTCCAGTCCACATCCACATCCACAGGAACATCTCAACACGCAGCTGCTGGATTCCTATCTGTAAACCTGACCTAATTCTTCTGCTTTAGATGGAGAATTGAGTCCAGTTATGTCCCATTTAGAATATTTGCAACAGAGAGCAGCAAAGGGGCAGCGCGGTGAAGCAGTGCTTCACAGCGCCTGAGAGCAAGATTCAATCCTGACTGCAGAGTTTGCACGTGTTCCCTCTGACTGTGTGGGTTTTCTCCACGTGCTCCAGTTTCCCCCCCACATTACAAAGACGTTTTGTAGGTTAATTGGCTTCTGTAAATTGCCCTTAGCGTGTTGGAGGAGATAAAATAGAACTAGTGTATGGGTAATCAATGGTCAGTGTGGACTCATTGTGCTGAAGGGCCTATTTCCACACTCAAAAAACTCTAAAAAGTAGAAAGGAATAAAGGTGAAAACTGAGGTAAATGTCCATCATGAAAGAAAAATCAGCAACAATAGGACCTGCTGGGAATCTAAATTCATATTGTCAACCAACATCTAATGATAGAGACACATTTTATTGCAGTTTAATATCCAGCAATTTAGATGTGGGCACTTAATATCTAAGATATTAACTAAATCCAATGAACCTGTCCTATTTTCTAGCCCATTAGCCAAAACACTCTATGAAAATTTAAAGAAATTTCATCTGTCATATGGTACTTCATGGAAGCAATGTGAAGGCATGGTAAATTGAGATCTCTGACTAAAATGCTGCATTCAAAATAGAAAAGAAAATGACTGGGAGTGGAAATACACTCCCAGCATCCCATTGCTTGTGAGAATGACAAAAAGATAATAAAACTGAATTGGAACATTTATGTTATTTTCAACCACAAAATATTGTAATTTAACTCGAGATTAATAGATCATTGAAATGTTATAGTATGTGGTAATTTAAATGGTGATCCACAGCATGGGCTATAATTTAAGCAAGAGCAATAAGACTTTGGTAATAATACAAAATATAGAAGCAATAGTGGGCCATTAAGCCTCTCATAGCCTTGCATTTCAATATGACCATTGTTGATCTTTGTCCTCAACACCGCTTTCCTGCCATGATTCCATAACCCTTAATTCCTTCAACTGCTAAAAATCTATTGAACTCAGTCTTGAATATACTCAACTGCTCAGCCTCAACACCTCCTGTGTAGAGATACCAAAGATTCACTACCCATGGGAAACAACATTCTTACTCATCTGTCCTGTGCAGCAGTCCTCTTGATTTAAGCCCGTGATACTCTAGCCAGGGGAAACAATATCCATGCAGCAAGATTTTCATGTATCTGTACTTCATCATACTTGTGCATATAACAATGAACTCAAAACAACTTGACTCTGACAATCCTTGACAGGATTTTGCAGCTCAGTCTGCTTAATCTCTCCTGCGACAACAAAGTTGGCATTTCAGGGTTCAATCTGTTCCACTCTGTTTATAAATTCAGCTGTGAAACCAGATCAAACTCAATATTCCACATCTGGTCTTATCACAGGCCTATACGATTGGAGCAAGACAACTCTGATCATCAACTCAAATAGCGTCACAAGAAAAGCAACACGTTGTTTGCCTTCCCGATTGTTTGCTGTGGCTACATGTTAATGCTAGGTGATTATTTTACATGACCTCTCCACATACCAATTCCATTTAATGTACCACCATGTAAAAAAAAATCTTTGCCATTCTCCAGTTTCTAACATAGTGATAGACTTCACATTTGTTCACATTATGGTCTATCTATCATGCCCTTTCTCACTTGTCCTATCAGTCCACATCAGCTTTGTGTCATCAACCAACTTGAAAATATTACATTGAATTCCCTCATCCAATTTATTAATATTGACTGTTAATAGCTGCAGACACGTTCACTAAACATTACTAGTCAGAGCTTCCCAATCTGTAAACAAGGACACAGGGACAGAACTGCAGTCGCAAGAATAGGCTTTTGACGGTTCCTGTTCATCTCACATGACCACAATTAATCTTCAATTGCTTCTTGCTTCGACTACACCCTACTGCAGTATTCCAAAGTCCCTTACTTCCTCTATTCTCCACAAATCTATTGATCTGAGCTTAAATCATTGATTTAACATCTACAAATCCCTACAGCAGAGGATTAAAAAAAATTGCCACTCTCTGCCTCAAGGAATTTCCATTTGTTTCTGTCTTAAATAGGCAACCACTTATCTTGTGACAAACGTCTGGGGCACAGAACAGTACAGCACAGGAACAGGCTCTTCGTCCAACAATGTCTGCACCAAACATGATGCCAAGACCAACTCTATTCTGCCTGCACTTAATCCGAATCCATCAATTCTCTGCATATCCATGCATCTATCCAATCGTATAGAGTGTAGCGGCACCTACTGGCGCACGCAGGTGTCGAAACCGGCGTTCGGAAGCCACGGTCATGTGACTCGGGAGGAGCTGATTGTTTTCGCACTTTTTTGCTTTCGCACGCTAGTTCAGCACTGACCACCAATGTGGCCAGACGTGTCTAGAGAACCTGTTTACTGAGAAGTGAATTTTCGAATAAAGGTTTGTTTAAAACTTCAGTTGTCGTTCTTGAGACCGCCAAATTGGTCACCCCGATCTGTCTAGCCATTGTTAAGACAAAATAATTATGCAGGAAGACAACTTTCGCGCTGAATCAGCCAGCACGCGGCAGGGCTCACCGTCTTTCAAATTGCCATCATTTTGGCCTGACCAATCTCAGGTGTGGTTCGCCCAGGTTGAGGCACAGTTTCACGTCCATCACATCGTAGCGGACGATACAAGGTACTTGCATGTGGTGGGGGCATTGCCGCAGGACTGTGCCTCAAGGCTGTTGCCCTACATCAGGGACCCGCCGACCATCGCCAAATACGAAGGGCTGAAGGCTCTGCTGCTCCACGCTTACGGTCTCAGCAGCGGAGACAGGGCAGGTAAGCTGCTGCACATGGACAGTGTTGGTGATCGACGACCATCCACCATCATGGCGGAGATGCTAGCCCTGATGGACAGGGACCGCCCAAGTCTGCTTTGTGAACAGGCTTTCCTGCAGCAGATGCCCGACAAAGTCCAGCTGATGCTCGCCGGAGCTGATTTCAGTGACCCCCAACAACTCGCGGAGAGAGCTGACAAATTGTGGGCACACAGACGACGGGACGTGTGTGCTTTTCACCCACCCACTGGTCACGGCGCGGGTGCAACTGAGACGACGTCGTGAGGAAGAAGGAGCCCAGCCCAGCGCCGAAGAAGCATCACCGCGGCCAGTGGTCGACAGCCAACGTCGCTGGTGTTACAACGTCAACGATACGGGCCCGAAGCCTGAAGATGCCGGAGCCCCTGCACCTATCAGGGAAATGCCTCGGCCGATCGTCCATAGAGGTGAACGCGATCGGCCCAAAACGAACGCCTCGCTTTTGGGCTGATCGCTTTTCCGCCCACCGTTTCCTGGTGGACTCCAGTGCCCTTGCCAGCATCCTGCCTCTGAGCGCCCGAGATACTCACGTCGGTAAGGTAGGACCAGTGCTCTCGGCTGTTAACGGGAGCGACATTCGCACTTACGGTACGCGGTCCCTGGACTTAAATTTTGACTTCCACCCATACAGGTGGAAGTTTATCGTTGCTGACGTCGCCCAACCGATCCTGGGGGCAGATTTTGTGTGTGCGTTCTCCTTGTTAGTCGATGTGCGAGGTGGACGAATGGTCCCTGTGCCGGACCTGTGCCCTGCCAAGCCGTGCATTCCGTCAACGCCTCTACAGCAACTCGACGAGGTAGCTGAGATCCAGCAACCTTTCGGAGCCCTGCTCGCCAACTTCCCAGGGTTGCTCGCGCCCCGGTTCGATGGGGCTGCGCCCCGTCATGGCATGGTCCACCACATTCCCACCGAGGGCCCACCGGTTCACGCCCGATAAACTGCGCATCACACGAGACGAGTTAAGGCTTATGGAGGACATGGGGATTGTCCGGCAGTCGGATAGCCCTTGGGCTTCCCCGCTGCACATGGTACCCAAAGCATCCAGGGGTTGGAGACCTTGCGGTGATGACAGGCGTTTAAACGCGGTAACCACGGCAGATCGGTACCCAGTCTCAAACATCCAGGATTTCTTGGCTCATATGGAAGGCGCAAACTTTTTCTCGAAGGTCGCCCTCATTCGCGGATATAATCAAATTCCGGTCCATCCTGACGACGTCCCTAAGACGGCCACCATCACCCCTTTCGGCATTTTTGAATGGCTTAGAATGCCTTTTGTCCTGAAGAACGTCGCTCAGGCATTTAAAAGGTTAATGGGTCAGGTCGGTCGGGGTTTGCCGTTCATATTCATCTACCTCGATGATATTCTGGTGGCCAGCAGCTCGCAGGCAGAGCACATCAGGCACCTCCGCCTGCTTTTTGAATGGCTGCGCAAACACGGGTTGGTCATCAACCCTGCGATGTGCCAGTTCGGATTGCGCTCCATTTCATTCTTGGGTCACAGCATTATCTCCCACGGCGTACAGCCGCTGCCTGAGAAGGTCGACGCTATCCGTCGCTTCCCGAGGTCCCTATCGGTCAAGGGTCTACAGGAGTTTATCGGGATGGTTAATTTCTACCACCGATTAGTCCCGTCAGCAGCCGCCATCATGCGGCCGTTGTTCAAATGGCTGGCCGGTAAGCCTGAGGACCTGGTCTGGTCCAAGGAGGCAGAGAAGGCTTTCGAGGAGGCTAAGACTGCATTGGCCAACGCCACTATGCTAGAACACTCTAGGGCATCAGCCCAAACGGCCCTCACCGTGGACGTTTCCGACGTCGCAGTAAGCGCCGTCCTCGAGCAACGCGTAGGTAGTTGCTGGGTGCCGCTATCATTTTTCAGCAGGCAGCTGCGAGCCCCCAACGTTAAGTATAGCGCTTTCGACTGGGAGCTCCTTGCATTCTACCTAGCGATCCGCCATTTTCGGTATAAAAGAGCATAGTTCTAGCAAAGATCTTAGAGTGGAGCAAGATGGTCCACTCCTGCGAAATCCATTGGACTGAGGTGTAGTATGCACCGGAGCGTAACTTCCACCATTTCAGTAAACCCGACCCGACTTCAGTCATGCCTCTCACAGTGTAATGAGCATTTCGAGGGAACAGTTTGTGTGTTTTTAAATGTTTTAAATGTTTTTTTTAATTTTCTTTTTAAATGCAGTAAACCCTAATCAATTTCCCCCATCACTGTCAGCACTGCCTTGGTCGCTATTTGCTGGCACTTCTCCCCTCAGACTCCGCCAAACAAACAAACTCACACAGAATGTCCGGTAGATCGGTGAAGGCCGAGACCAGGAGCAGGGTGAAGGATGACATCAAATGGGTCATGGCAGCTATCGAAAAAGTACAGAAATGTTAAGGGGGAGAAATTAAAAAGAAACACCTGAAGGTAATAGATGTTTAACAAAAAAAGGGGGGCCAGCGATCGCTCTGTGCCGTGTCGGGGGGGGGGGAGGGGGGGGTGGGGGGAGGATGGTTTGAGTTCCTCTTTCCCCTGACTCAGTCTGAAGATGGGTCTCAACCCGAAATGTCACCTATTCCTTTTGTCCAGAAATGCCGCCCGACCGCTGCATTTTGTGTCTATTCTTTAATCTCTCGGACTGATATAACAGAATCTCCTTGATTTAGGTTGACGCCATGACGGATGCCGGTTATGGAAATGAGCCTGAAGATTACCCATCACCTACTACAGCTTTTTCGCGGAGTGAACCATCTTGATCCACTCTATGATCTTTGGTTCTAGTTCTTGACTCCTTAGCCAGCGAAAACATCCTCCCCTCATGTTCCCAGCAGATTTTCCGAAGTATTTTGCATGCTTTAACGGAGGCAATGGCTCAACCATATACGTTTTGTGAAATGGACATCTTCACTCAATTCCTTCTCACACGATGAACCGCCGTCTGAGGAACCAATCAGGTTAAACTTTCTTGCCCTCCATATATTGCGTACAGAAATCAAAACTGCATAATACAATCACAATAATACTTTATTAGCCAAGTATGTTTTGCAACATATGAGGAATTTCATTTGCCAAGTCAGTCATACAGCCAAAAAGCAACAGAACCCACGAAAAACATTTTAACATAAACATCACCACAGTGACTCCTCCACATTCCTCACTGTGATGGAAGGCGAAAAAAATGTTCAAATCTCTTCCCTTCTTTGCTCTCCCGCGCTCGGGGGTCTCGAGCCCTCCATTGACGGGACGATCTTGACTCCCGTAGCCAGCGGTGTTTGGCTCTCCGCAACGGGGCGATCAGTTCCTGCACCGGGGGGATGTCATCTCCCCCACACCGGCGACCGGACCTCGGGTCAGTGCTGGTTGAGCCTCTGTGTCGTTGGAGCTCCCACCTAGCCTCTCGCAAAACTGCGAGCTCCTGATGTAAATTCCGCAGGCCGTGCTCCCAGGCAAGGGGTTGACTCCAATGTTAAGTCCACGTCCCACGGTAGGGCTCAAGTCAGTCCGAAGAGGCCTCCAGCTCCATTGATGGTAGGCCACAGAGCGACCGGAGATGAAATCCGGAAAATAATCGCATCTCCGGCAAGGTAAGTAACTGAAAAAAATTTCCCCCAACCTCCTCCCCCTCCCCCTACATAAAACATTTACACGGACTTTTAACACACACTTAAACATTTAAACAAGGACAAAAAAACAGACTGTTGGCAGGGCTGCTGATCGTTCGGCGCCCCTGGTGGTGAGGTCTCAACAAAGTCCTCTGCAGTTGTGGTGACCTAACTTTGACCTTGTATTTAAATCCTCATATTTGGTTACAACATATATGGAAGCCATTCCACCCATCAAATCTATGCTGGCTCTCAGAACAATCCCCACAATCCTGTTCTCTCATTTCTTGTAATCCACTAGAGCCAGAGAATCAAAAAAATAAACTTTTCGGCTCAAATTGTCCATACTGACCAAGGTGATCTATCTGAGCAAGTCTCATTTGTCTGCCCATATTCATCTAAACCATTCCTATTAATGTTTCTGTTTAAATATAATTTAAACATTGTAATTATACCTGCCTCTACTTCCTCTGGCAGCTTGTTCCACATACCAACATTGCCTTTGTAAAAAAACTGTCCCACATATACCCTTTAAATCTTTCTCCTTCATCTTCAACCTATGCCATCTAGTTTTAGAATCCCCTATCTTTATAAAAAGACTGTGACCATCTATCTTATCAATATCCCTCATGATTTTGTATACCTGTATAAAGGTCACCTTTTTGCCTTCCTGCACTCAAGGGAAAACAGACCCAACTAATCCCGTGTCTCCTTATAACTCAAGCTGTACAATCCCAGTAACATCCTCATGGATGTTTTTCTGCACCCATTCAAATTTAATAATGTCCTTCCTACAACTAGGCGACCAAACTGCACACAATTTTCTCCCACATGTTTATTAACATCCCAGAATTTCACAGCAGCCTCTTACACTGGACTAATCTACAATAACTAATTACTCAACAGTCATTTGGGATGACAAAATGGTCACAGTGAGAATGTGGAAACGCCACAGCACTAATCAAAATTGAACTCCATTGTTGTGTGGGACTCTGAGAAAAAATTCACTGCAGGGTTCTGCACAAATCATCTTGCAGGAAAGGACAACATATTATTTGCTTTCCTAATTGCCTGCTGCACTAACGTACTAGTTCCAGTGATTTTTGTACAAGGGCATCCAAGTCGTTTGATCCCTCATCATTTAAAAAATATTCAGCATTTCAGCCTTTTCTTACCAACATGAATAACCTCACATTTTCCCAAACAATTCTCCATCTGCCACGTCACTTGCCCACAAACCTAGCTTGTTTATATCCCACTGAGGCCTATGCACCTACATGAATGCTCACATTGGGTTACACAAAAAGCTGGAGAAACTCAGTGGGCGCAGCAGCATCTAAGGAGCGAAGGAGATAGGCGACGTTTCGGGTCGAGACCCTTCTTCAGCAGAATGCTCACATTCCCATTTAGTTTCATGACATCAACAAACTTGAACATTTTAATTCTGGCCAATCTTGGCAAATTGTTGATTTGCATTATTAATAGTTGAAGCCTTGAAGCATCCACTTGGCACAGACTTCCAACCTGATTAGGACCCTTTTATTTGTACTCTTTGTTTTCTATCTGTTGACCAACTCTTAATCAACCCCCAAACTACTCACACTAACCTTGTTCATTTATCTCCTGTTTGTGACCTTCTAAAAGCCAGAAAATCCAAATACACCACATCTACTGGTTTCAGATCGTTCCCCAACCAATCAGCTAGATATTCCTTTATTGAAGGCTTCATGTCAATCCAAATCTGCCACATCAACTGGTTTGCCCTTATTTATTCTGCTAATTACAATAGAAAAAAAACACAAGTTTTCAAGTATGATTTCCCTTTCATACATCAATGTTTACTCTGCTTAATTCCATCATCACTTCTTTAATAATACATTTGAACATCTTCCCTAGTACCAACATTTAGCTACCTGGTCGATAGCTCCTTGTTTTTTCTTACCTTCCTTCCTAAGTGGCAAAAAAAATATCAAAGCAATTTACAGGAACATTACCACACACCAGGCTTTTGCTGAGGACAGTTTAAGACACATGATCACAGTTTTATTGACAAAGTAGATTTTAAAAAGGATGAAAAGGAGATACAGTGATTTTATGAACAGGAAGGGTTGGAATTTTATAGCACAAGAACCTTGGGAGATGAAGAGACTGCCACGAGTGATCAAATTCAAGGATCAAGAAACCAGAGTGAGATGAGCACAGAAGTATCAGAAGGATAAGGTAGCCAGGGATTACAGAAAAGGGGACAGCAAAACTTTGCAGTGATCTTCAAGTAGGAATTTCATCTGGTATCGTATTATACTGAAGATAAATCCCTATACAGAATATGTATAAAAATTGGTGTTCGCACATTTGAACCAATTTCGAATAGGAACACACCCAATCTTGATAAATACGTATGGACACAAGAGTCCGCAGATGCTGGAATCTTGCGCAGAACACAAAGTGCTAGAGTAACTCAGCGGGTCGGGCAGTATCTCTGGAGGACGTAGATATGTGATGCAACTTCAGCACTTTTGGGTCTTTTTTGTAAACCAGCATCTCCAGTTCAATGTGTCTAATCCAGCACTTTAATAAATACTTATGTCCACTGTATTGACAGATCTAGTTGCAATATGTGCTCCACAAAATAACAGAATGACTACAGCCAGAAAGAGATGACTTTGCTCGTCAAGTCTGCGCCAACTCTATGTGAGAGCAATTCCAGCTCTTCTCAGTTCCCAGCCCTCTCCCCAGAGCCCTTCAACCTCTTTCCTTTCAGATACTTATCTAGCTACATTCTGAATGTTCCAATTGTATCTGCCACCACTTTTACCCATAGCAGTATATTCCACATCCTAACCACTGACTGCATTATATTTTATGTCCTCATGGTTCTCAAGTATCTTTTATTGTCATATGTCCCAGACGGAACAATGAAATTATTTTTTGCAGCAACTGAATATGTAAACAAAGTGCTCTGTAAACGATATAATAAACGAGAAAAAAATGGTTGGCAGCTACGTTGCTGTCAGTAGATCACAATAGCACTAATGCATTAATGTGGATTTAATGCAGTTACAGCAATGATTTGTGCTGTTGCCTAATACCTCCATTCTCCGTCTCCCTGTCTACTGTGTTCATAGTTCTCCAAATTTAAAACACCTTTATCAAATTACTTCAGTTCCAAAGAGAACAACCAAAGTTTTTTGAGTTGCCGCTAAACCAATAGTTAATAACGGGTCACAAAGTATTCCTAGCTCGTGTACTTCTTTAATTATAAAGTACAGGATCGTGCGAGTCATTTTGATTACCATCTCAGCCTGCCCTGCCACCTGCAGCAAATGATGCATGCATGCACCTAGACTTCTCCTGTCCTGTCTCTCTGTTAAGGGCCTGTCCCACTGTACGAGGTAATTCAAGAGCTCTCCCGAGTTTAAAAATAATCAAACCTGTGGTACTTACGTAGAATGTATGTAGCGGCTACGTTGGAGCTCGTGGATGTCTCGTGCGGCTCGTAATGCTAACGGCAGGTTCTCGGGAAATGCGGTAACTCGTGAAGTTTTTTCAGCAGTGTGAAAAAAAAAATTCACGAGAACCCCGAGTACCTTCGAACAGCTATTACCGTAATTCTCCGAGTTCGAATCAAGAGAAACTCGGGAGAACTCTTGAATTACCTCGTACAGTGGAACAGGCCCTTTAGTATGTTGTCTGTCCCTAGACATAACACTTTGCATTTCTCTGCATTAAATTTAATCTGCCACCGATCCACTCATTTCACCAACCTGTCTATCTCCCTGCGGTCTTTCTTACAACTAACTATACTTCCCAGTTTTATGTCAAATGTAGATTTGAAAATCGTATCTGCGCACCCAGCCAAGTAATCACTGTACATTAATGAAGTACTCCCCAGAGGCTAGTACTTCCCCAGAAGTACTATGCTCTGGGGGAACGCCATTGTACATTTACCACCTGTCCAAAAAACAAACAATTCACGAAAACTCCCCTTCCCATACTGACCACTATCCTGGGCCTCCTGCACTGGTGGAGTGAGGCCACAAGCAAATTGGAGGAACGGCACCTCATATTTCGCTTGGGCAACTTACAGCCCTGCGGTATGAGTATTGATTTCTCTCAGTTCAAGTAACCTTGCATACCCTCTCTCTCTAGCCTTCCCCCACCCGAGTTGTCCTGCTAGCTTCACTGTTCGTATCCCTGTTATCACCTCCTGCACAACCAACAATGGACCACTGTGGGCTCCTTGGCCATCAGTGCCGGCTCTGATTTGTTCTGTACATTTTCATACTTTTCCCTCTCCCTGACACTCAGTCTAAAGAAGGGTCTCTACCCAAAATAGCACCTGTTCCTTTTCTCCAGAGAAACCCGCCTAACCGCTGCCTAACCCGCTGAGTTACTCCAGTATTTTGTGTCTATCTTTGGTGTGAGCCAGCATCTGTAATTCCTTCCTACACACTTCACGAATACTCTTGATTTCCTGTTTCGTAACTTTCTTGGGCTTCAATGTTGAAAAGAAGCCTCCCATGTGGCACCTTATGGGATGCCATTTTGGAAATCCATATTTACCAAATCAACTATATTGCTCTTGTTGGCTTTGTAATTTCATCAAAAAACATTCCAACACATTCATAGTCAATATTTGTTCTGAACATGTGGACACAAGTAACTGCAGATGCATTTTTTAACAAAAAAAAAGACATAAAGTGCTAGAGTAAGCGGGTCAGGCAACGTCTCTGGAGACCATGGAGAGGTGACGTTTTGGGTTCAGACCTTTCTTCAGACTGAGAAGAGTCCCAACCTGTTCTGCAGATTTAGGCTTGCTAATTATTAGTCTTTAGATAATTAGATACCGCGCTGGAACAGGACCTTTGGCCCACTGAGTCTGCGATCACACCGTACACAGGCACCATCTTACATACTATGGACAATTTACCATGTTCTCCAGAGATGCTGCCTGACATGTCATCTTTTATTTTTAATAAGACCATGATGGCTTTCTCGATTCAATCCACTCTTTTCCAAGTGATTGGTATATCTGCCGCTGATCGCTGTTTCTTTGCTAGCCTCTGAGGTTGAAGTGGTCAATCAGTAATTACTGGACTTATAAAAACACCCTTCTTTGAATAAGAATAGAACACTAGCCATTTTCCAGCCCTCAGGCAACACCCCTAAATCTATTTACTGTACATTATACAGAGCCATCAAAGCTCTGGAAAGGAAGTTAAAATATCAAGCAGCTTTTCATAATAAGACCTCTCATTGATCTGGTAATGCAGACACATATTTAATCTGCACCACCTTTGCAAATTCCCTTTTCAGTTCCAACATTTTTTTGTGATTCAAAATTAATCTGCAAATCTGGGGTTGCAGATTTTTAGACTTTCGAGATACAGTGTGGAAACAGGTCATTCGGCCCACTGAGTCTGCGCAAACTAGTAATCACCCCATACACTAGAAATATCCTACACACTAAGGACAATTTAAATTTACAGAGACAAATAACCAAGAAAAATACCTACATTAGAAGCTGAACAAGTGCAGCAAAGTATTATAGACGAAAATGCTAGAGCAACTCAGCAACTCAGCAAGTCAGGTGGCATCTCTGGAGAAAATTGATAGGTGAAGTTTTGAGTCGGGACCACTGATTGTAGTGAGGGAAGTGGAGGGGGGGAAACTGGAAGTGAAGGACAAATTGGGGTGATGACGTCTGGCCAGAGGTTCCTGTTCCTGTTCATAAGCTGACTGTTGGCTAAGACAGGTGTGAGCCCAAGTGGGTTACATTGTTGTAAACTGCAGGATTAGTTAACCGACTTTTAGTGGAGGAAGTGGGAGAAAGAAGGGGGGGGGGGGGGGGGGGGGGAAGAGACAGAGGGGAGGGAGGTTTTTTTGGAAGTTACCTAAAATTGGATAATTCAATGTTGTAGACTATCCAACCAAAATATGAGGTGCTATTCCTCCATCTCCTCCCCAGGTACTTCCCCCTGCAATCCCAGGAGATGTCACATTTGGCCTTATACCTCCTCCCTCACCTCCATCCAGGAATCCCAGCAGTACTTCTAGGTAAGTTAGAAGTTCACCTGCACCTCCACTAACCTCATCTACTGCATCCGGTACTCCCGAGCCCAAGCGTAGACTACGATTGTTTTGTTGAACACTTACGTTTGGTCCGTCAAAGCCTACTGGATTTCCCTGTTTGCTAAACCACTTTAATTCCCCTTCCCATACTGACCTTTCTGTCCTGGGCCTATCCATTTCCAGAATGAAACCCCACATAAATTGGAGGAACTGCACTAGTTTCCACTAGTTCCACAATTCACAAGTATGTATCCCTCCTGTCGCTAGCCAACAGCCAGCCCATCAGCGAATCTCCTTGCCTGAGGTCATCTGTTGCCAACCCTGATTTGTCCTGTTTTTTTCTTCGGTTCTGTTTCTCCCCCCCCACTCTCCCCACTACAATCAGTCTGAAGAAGAGTCCCAACCTGAAATGTCATCTATATCCAGTTTCTCCAGAGATGCTGCCTGACCCGCTGAGTAATCCCGCATTTTGTGTCTATTTTTGGTATAAACCAGCAACTGCAGTTCCTTTTTATTACAGTAAAGTATTATCTTCTGTGTAATTTAATAATAATCCTGATTTAAAAACCTTAATTCTTCCTATGGAACAATTTGTTCCCTGCCTCCATCAATGGTGTGGATGTGCAGTGTACCAAGTACAAACACCACTGAGTTTACCTGGACAGACTGACTCCCCATCCCAATCTTTGCACATCCCCAATCCTTTGCACTCATCCCTTTAATTTCATGTTTCATCTATCTTGTGTTTTATGACTGTTGGCAGATCAAATTCCCTCCTGGGACAAATAAAGTTCTATCGTATCATATCGTATTCAGCAGAAACAATGAAGACTGAAAATATCAATATTATCAATGCTGTGCCAGTTATGCAAAACCCCAAACTGAGTTCTTAATCTGTGGACAAACAATAGTTGTTGTTTCTTCATAAAATGTGATGTGTGACTGATAATGAATCACAATTATACCTGTAAACATATGACCTTAGTGTCTATGCAAACTTTACTTATATTAATATAATCAGGTCCTTGAACACTGCACAACACCAACCTCAGTAACTATGAATTACTATGGATTGTCTTTGGTTGCATAAAGGTTGTTGGTTTTTTTTGCAATGATATTACATGTTATTCATTTATTGCATTTTAAAAAATCCATTATCAAGGCATTGCATTTGAAGGTCTGCTATGCTGCAACAAGCGAGAATTTTATTGTTGCATTGTACGTTAAACAATTAAATACTCTTAGCTATACGTCAATCAACATATGCATTAATAAATTATAAACTAATAAAATGTGTATAAGATCAGACAATGTTCAAATTTAGGGTGGCACAGTGGTAGAGTTGCTGCCTTACATTGCCAGAGACCTTGGTTCGATCCTGACTATGGGTGCTGTCAGTATGGAGTTTGTACGTTCTCCCTGTGATTGCGTACGTTTTCTCTGGGTGCTCTGGTTTTCTCCCACATACCAAAGACGTACGGGTTTGTACATTAATTGGCCTCTGTAAATCTTCCCTAGTCTGCAGGATAGAACTGGTGCATGGGTGATCCCTGATCGGTGTGGAATCGGTGAGCCAAAGGAACTGTTTCCGCACTGTATTTCCAAACTAAAACTAAACTGATATTCCAAATGTGTAGAAAGGAACTGCAGATGTTGCAGATGTTACCGAAGATAGACACAAAGTGCTGATGTAACAGTCTGAAGAAGGGTCCTAACCTGAAACATCACCCATCCTTTTTCTCCAGAGATGCTGCCTGACCCACTGAGTTACTCCAGCACTTTGTGTACATTTATTATTCCAAATATTGTGTAACTTGAAAATTAAATTGCATCTGAAAACTGCCATGTAATCTGTAGGGTACATAATGCACTCATCAGATGTTACAGACATTCACTCATGCTGAAACTGTATGCACATTATAATGAATAGCTCATACTGATATCATTATCTGCACATCTGCTGGTGAAGCCAGGAACCACCCACTCCCAATATAATCCAATGCACGCAGCACTTAAAACAAGAATTCAGTTGAGAAAAACATTAAAATGACCATTTTTATGGTCCATTCCTGGATGTGAATAAGCTCCATTTCCTGCGATGGTGAACCTATTTCTTAAACCTCTAGGGTACACAAAAGGCTGGAGAAACTCAGCGGGTGCAGCAGCATCTAAGGAGCGAAGGAGATATGCGACGTTTTGGGTCGAGACCCTTCTTCAGACCTCTATCCATGTTCTCCAGGGATGCTGCATGACCCACTGAGTTACTCCAGGACTTTGGGTGTAGGAAAGAACTGCAGATGCTGGTTTAAATTAAAATGCTGGAGCAACTCAGTGGTACAGGCAGCATCTCTGGAGAGAAGGAATGGGTGACTTTTCGGGTCGAGACCCTTCTTCAGACTAAACTAGGGTCTCGACCCGAAACGTTACCCATTCCTTCTCCCCAGATTTGCTGCCTGTCTCGCTGAGTTACTCCAGCATTTTGTGTCTACTCCAGGACTTTATTTCATTTTTGTTAAAACTATCGCATTCTTAGATCTCGTATTTCCTCTCAATTATGAAGGGAACCATTTTGTCAGAGGGGATTCCCCAAACTCGCGGAGGAACACAGGTACAGCAACTTTACCTGCAAACACCGGGGAGGCCTTCAGGGAGTCTGGAATCGAGGCCGTAGGGCAGGATCCCTTAGCAGCAATAGAGCTGGAGATGCAGACTGTATGGGAATTCCCAATCTCTGGGGATTCCCCGACCTCACGGACACCCGTAAGTACTGTACCTGTAAACAGTGAGGAGGGCTCCATGGAATACGGAAACGTGGCCGTCGGGCAGGACTACAGGTCAGGCTGAAATGGAGGGGATTTTGGCCCCCTTTTCCTACTATCCTACTTGCCAACGTACAGTCACTGGAAAATAAAGTGGAGGACTTAAGGGCAAGGCTGCTTTATCAAAGGGAGCTGAGGGAATGCTCTGTGGTCTGTTTCACAGAGACATGGCTCACCCCCAGCTCCCCAGACTCAGCTGTCCAGCCTGAAGAGTTCTCCATCCGCCGTATGGACCGTACGTAGGCATCTGGGAAAGGGAGAGGAGGGGGCGTCTGCCTCAGGGTCAACTCTGCGTGGTGCTCAGACGTGGCAGTCCTGTCCAACTCCTGCTCTCCACACCTGTAACATCTGGCGCTGAAGTGTCGCCCCTTCTACTTCCAAGGGAATTCATCTCCATTATCCTGACCGCGGTCTACATCCCACCCCAGGCAGACGTCCGTCTGGCACTGGAGGAGCTGCACGCCGTGATCAACAAACACCAGACGTCTTACCCCGAGGCATTTACCACCATTGTTGGGGACTTCAATAAAGCCAACCTCAAGAAATCACTCCCCAACTTCCACCAACATGTCTCCTGCTGCACCAGAGGGCCAAACACCCTCGACCACTGCTACACCACCATTAAGGACACCTATCGCTCTATCCCTCGCCCTCACTTCGGTAAATCCGACCACACCGCCATGCTGTTTCTTCCTGCTTACAGGCAGCAATTGAAGAGCGCACCCCCAGAGGTGAGGACTGTACAGAGCTGATCGGGGGGGGGGGGGGGGGGGGGGCAGAGGAACAACTCCAGGACTGTTTGGAGTCAGTAGACTGGGCAATGCTCAGGGACTCGGCATCGGACCTGAACGAATACACCACAGTCGTTACAGACTTCATAAAGAAATGTGTGGAGGACTGCATCACTACAAAAACCTTCCGAGTGTTTCCCAATCAGAAGCCTTGGATGAACTCTGAGTTCCGCACTCTTCTGAAGTCCAGACACCGGGCATTAATGTCTGATGATACAGTGGTCTACAAGAAGTCCAGATACGACCTTGGTAAGGCCATCAAAAAGGCCAAAAGGGACTTCTGCTCCAAGCTGGAGGATGAGACAGATGTTCGGCAGCTGTGGCGGGGCCTGAATGCAATCACCTCCTACAAGGCGAAATCAGGAGGTAGCTTGAATGTCGGCGAAACATCACTCCCTGATGAGCTCAATGCGTTTTACGCATGCTTTGATAGGGAGAACACTGATGTGCCTTCCCGAGCTGTGAAGGTATTTCAGTCTCAGTCACAGAGGCCGACGTCAGAAAATCCTTCAGATAGGTGAACTCTCGAAAAGCACCTGGACCTGATGGTATACCAGGTCATGTTCTAAAAACTTGTGCGGACCAACTGTCTGGAGTTTTTGCAGACATTTTCAACCACTCACTTCTGAGGTCTGAGGTTCCCACCTGTTTTAAAAGGGCATCAATTATACCGGTGCCCAAGAAGAGCAAGGTGACGTGCCTCAACGACTATCGACCAGTGGCACTAATGTCGGTGGTGATGAAGTGCTTTGAGAAGTTGATCATGGCGCATATCAACTCCTACCTCGACAAAAACCTGGACCCACTGCAGTTTGCCTCCCGCCACAACAGATCAACGGTGGATGCAATCTCGCTGGCTCTCCACTCCGCTCTGGACCACTTGGATAACAAAAAATCATATGTCAGGCTGTTATTCATTGATTACAGCTCGGCATTTAATACAATCATCCCCTCCAAGCTGGTTACCAAACTCGCAGAACTGGGTCTCTGCGCATCCCTCTGCAATTGGATCCTCGACTTCCTCATTCACAGACCACAGACTGGTCGTATTGGTGGAAATGTGCCACCCTCGATATCAGCACGGGAGCACCTCAAGGCTGCGTGCTCAGCCCCCTGCTGTACTCACTCGATACTCATGACTGCGTAGCTGGTCATAGTGCAAACTCCATCATCAAGTTCGCTGACGACACCACTGTTGTGGGACGTATCACTGATGGGGACGAGTCAGAGTACAGAAGAGAGATCGACCGACTGACCAAATGCTGCCAGCACAATAACCTGGCCCTCAACACCAGCAAAACCAAGGAACTGATTGTGGACTTTGGAAGAGGTAGGATGGGGACCAACAGTCCCGTTTATATCAATGGTTCGATGGTGGAAAGGGTCAAGAGCTTCAAATTCTTGGGTGTGCACATCTCTGAAGGTCTCTCCTGGTCCAAGAGCATTGATGCAATCATAAAGAAAGCACATCAGCGCCTCTACTTCCTGAGAAGATTGCGGAGAGCCGGTATGTCAAGGAGGACTCTCTCTAACTTCTACAGGTGCACAGTAGAGAGCATGCTGACTGGTTGCATCGTGGCTTGGTTCGGCAACTTGAGCGCCCAGGAACGGAAAAGACGACAAAAAGTAGTAAACACTGCCCAGTCCATCATCGGCTCTGACCTCCCTACCATCGAGGAGATCTATCTCAGTCGCTACCTCAAAAAGGCTGGCAGCATCATCAAGGACCCACGCCATCCTGGCCACACACTCATCTCCCCGCTTCCTTCAGGTAGAAGGTACAGGAGCCTGAAGACTGCAACGTCCAGGTTCAGAAACAGCTACTTCCCCACAGCCATCAGGCTATTGAACTCAACTCAAACAAAACTCTGAACAATAATAGCCCATTATCTGTTTATTTGCACTTTATCTGTTTATTTATTCATGTGTGTATATATTTATATAATGGTATAGGGACTCACCGATCTGTTCTGTATTCATGCCTTCATTATTCTGTTGTGCTGAAGCAAAGCAAGAATTTCATTGTCCTATCTGGGACACATGACAATAAACTCTCTTGAATCTTGCATCTTGAACCAGCATCTGTTATTACATTTATAAAACTTCCTTCTCTTTTAAAATTAAAAATTTAGGGCATTAAAATCATCGTCCCACAACATTGACCCCTCATGGAAATCCAACTACATCCCAACTCCAATGCCTAGATTGGTGAATCTTCACAGCACACTATTGATTAGGCATTGATAACCTACAAAAGTGCAACTTTACTCAGAATTCCTACCAACAATTCCTTTACGGTAAACACCTAAATTATATTTATGCTGCGTTTCAAATCGTAGTTATATCATGCATCCGATTTGTCATGCATTCAGAAGATAAAAATGTATTTTCTCTCTTTTGATCATTTTTGTGAACTCTCTCTTGCAACAAACATTCCTTCAAGTGGTATTGACTCATGAACCAATAATCCTTGGCTCTTGCTAGGTGTAATTGCATTTTTTGTAAATTTACTGATTTGAATTAAGACCACAATAGGGCTTCTCATTTATTCTAATGCAGAAAAACATAGACGAAAAAGGGCAACACAAAGACTAGAATCTGGAATCCTGTGGAAGTAACACGAGGTTAGAGATTTTGAATTTCTTGCTCATGACAAGAGACAAATTCATTCTTTTTGCAGATGTGCACATCTGAGAAAGGTTTTTGTGCTGATACAATTCATTTTTATAAAAATACAAATCCTAATGTCCGTGTTTTTTTTACCTTTTAACAAAGTCGTCAAAGAGGATGCGATGAGAATATCCCTGTCTACGGATGCTTATGGTTTCCAAGATACCAGTGTACCGCAGTTGGACCAATACTCTTTCTTCAAAGAACTTTTCTGCTTGACGATCATCATTGGGTTTGATGCAACGGACAAAATGGGGCTGACCCACCACCATTTTAGACAGGAGATCCATCAGTGAGTACTGTCAGATAGAAAAATAATATTCACATGAAGAACTATTTGCTGACTGATAGCCACCCAATTTCCTTTGTGCCTAGTGTGTAGGATAGTGTTGGTGTACAGGGATCGCTGGTTGGATCGGACTTGGTAGAGCATAGGGCCTTTTTCTGCACTGTATCTCTAAACTAAAAATCTAAATTAACAATTTCTGGTGCAAATTACCAGATGCCAAAAAAAGAAAGGTTGGAGCAAAATAAATAAATAAAATTACTACTATTTAAGAACATGTCAGTTGAATGCAACCTGTCGCCCCAATAAATTACTAAAGGATTCCTTGAAAAGCATAATAAAAGCTCTTTCACCTTTTGAATGTTAGGCAGCCTACAGCTTCTAAGTTCATAAGTCATAAGAGCCGAATTAGGCCGTTCAGTTCATCGGGTCTACACCGCCATTCAATCATGGCTGATCTATCTTTCCCTCTCAACTCAATTCTCCTGCCTTCTCATCATAACCTTTGACACCCTTACTAATCAAAAAACTGACAATCTCCGCTTTAAAAATACCCATGACTTTGCCTCCACAGCCGTCTGTGGCAAAGAATTTCTCAGATTCTCCATCCACTGACTGTGGAAATTCCTCCTCATCTCCATTCTAAAGTTTTTATTCTGAGGCTGTCCTCTGGTCCTAGACTTTCCCACCAGCGGAAACATCCTCCCCACATCCACTCTGTCCAGACCTCTCACTACTTAGTAAGTTTCAATGAGGTTTCGAACTCCATCTGCTTTATCTGTAAAAATATTTTCTTTTGGCAGCATTGCACATGTTTTTATTATTAATTTTATAATATTAAAATATACTAGACCAAGTGCAGACCCGTTGGGTCTGCTCCCCCGAACGCACCCATTTCCTACCCGTATCCCCCACGGGAGGCGTGGTCCTCCAACTCAAGCCGTTCCCGAACGTAAGATTCCAGCAATCCCCTTGCCTTCCTTAGCAGTGATCTTTAAAAAAAAATCCAATTGCACTTGCCCTGTGTGTGGCAATAGCAATTCACCCTCCCCATGATAGTCGAGCCATTGTGACGTCATCATTTGAAGCAGGTCAGTTTGAAATTAAAGGTATTTTGATTTTTTTTAAACTTTAATCAGTAATAAGTCGAGAAATAAAGCATAAAATGTTCAGTGAAAGTGATCTCGGCCTCGAGGGGAAACATGTGAATCCGAATATGTACAAATCTTGTGAAAGTTGGCATTTTTAAAGCTTTAATCGCGAATAGTGTCAAATATAGGATGAAATCTTCATTCAGGCTGGTCTCTGCTAGCTGAGCCATTGTGACATCATAATTTGAAGCTGGTGGTTTTAATTTCAGTCTTTTGATGATTTTAAACTTTAATCTAATGTCGAGAAATAAAGCATGAAATGTTCAGATAAGGCAGTGGTTCTTAACCTGGGGGTCGTGACCCCCTATGGTGGTCATTTGGGGCTTTGCCGGGGGTCATGAAGGGGACACAAATAACATATCAATTTGTTGAGCCCATGTTTAGGAACCTAACAAAGGTACATACCACACACAGTATTTTGTTTGCATGTGCTTGTACTGGTGCCAAAAAGGTTAAGAACCACTGAGATAGGGTGATCCCAGCCTCGATTGGAAAAATGTCAATGTAAAAAGGTTATCGTTACCATGTAGTTTTTTCGCGAAGATGTAAAGACGCACATATATAGACCCAGATATACACACTAACAAGGTCAGAGTTTTAATATGATTTCATGATATATTTGCAATTATATTTCTTTAATTAAATATTTCAGTCAAAATGTAAAGGAATATTTTTAGAATACAGTATAACAACAAAAGCAGATGCACAATATTAAGGTATGTAATGACCTCCATCAGTATTTGAACATAACAGTGGGACGCACTTCCCACTCCCAACAACAAATGCATGCTCCCTTTTAAGCTCTTTAGTCCTACTGAAAATTAGATTTTTCTTATTAATGCCATATTTCACTTGAAGGTAGTTGTTACTGAAATAATAATCTTACCCTAAAATAAGAGGCCACAGTTTGTCTTTTCATGTTTGTTGTTTCCTCAGGATGTCGCATTGCTTCCATTGTATCAACCTGGTTAAAGGACAGAAAAAACTATTATAATTTAAATTTAAAAAAACTTAACCTCCAAGAACTACTATTTCCAGAGTGTTAAAATTAACAAAGCAAAAAATGCAGGGAATCAGCAATTGAGAGTCAATAAAAATAAAATAAATCAAAGGGTACTAGCTTAAAGGCATACTCTGTATATTAAAGCAGAACTCAATTCATATTTTTACTATTAAACCAACATAAAATTTGCCCTTAATATAAAATTCTGTCTTCAAAGTAGCCATATTCACCATACTCTATTAACATTTTGATGATGTTATATTTTTCATACAACGTATTTCATCAAATCTAATGAAGCACTAAAATGAATGCCTTCGGATTATGCTTACAATGCCATCATAAATACTGGTATGCATTTGTGTTTGCAATGTAAACATATTTAGAACATAGGTATGTGTTTGGCTTAGTGCATAATTTATTGTTATGTCCTTCCATTGAGACAAAAGAAAGACATTTAATTTATTTATGAACTAATAACTTTTTTTCCTCAGTAATTTTCAAACTACATGTATTCATAAATGTACCACAAACATACAGTGATGTTGGAGTTATCTATATAAATACGACTTTAAAATGCTTCATTTAAAACCTGGAGAATTTAACAATATTTTTTAGATTACCTTTATTGTCATTCAGACCTTTCGGTCTGAACAACATTTCGTGCCTGCAGTCATACATATATTAAAAGTAACACAAACACACAATAAACACAAATTTAACATTTAACAAATACTGTGTTGAGGTCGAAACAACACCTTGCACTACAAAGCGATGGTACTTCACTCCATCTTGTTACTTCCTATGTGGGAAATACCACCAGATGGACCAAATAAACACATGCTCTCCGTATCTGTAGAAGTGATCAGAGAGAGAACCATCCCAATATTCATTACTTAGAATATTTAATGAGTCAGAGCCTGGGAACAGATCATCTGATCTTGATAGGAGGAACAGAGCATAATTAAGGAGATAGACACAGTACCTCAGCGAGTCAGGGAGCATCTCTGGAGAAAATGAATAGGTGACATTTTGGGTCAATACCCTTCTTTAGACTGAGAGTCCGGGAACAGGGGAACTAGAGGTATGAAAAGGTACGGAACAAATCAGAGAACAGATATGGAGATATGGCAACAGGGAAAAAAATAAATAGAAATGGAATTTAAAAAATTTGTCTGAATACATGCAAGTTTAAAATATGCTCAGTATATTTTTGAAAATATGAATTTTATTCTAGAATGTATTCCTTTTTCTCAACTTTCAAGCATGTAAAACCTGATGTAGCCAAATTAGTAATATAACGACATAAGGAGAAAATAAATGGATATTTGGCATATATAACGTTTTAAGTTTTAGTTATTAACATCAACATTCCTCTGCAGGTAGTGAATGACATGTTGCTGAGATGTTCAAATCACCCTGATGTTAAGGTGCCCATGTCAAATATTCTTTGGCAAAAATACACGTTGGAAAAGATTGTCCCATTAAAGCAGCTCTTGTTTCTAAAATAGTCCTAAAAAGTAAAATAGAGCTTCCATTCGGTACAAATGAATTCACAGAATACAAAAAGTGGCAACATTTGAATAGTTTTTGGTATGATTTACCACATTTCCATAAATTGCCAAGTAAATTGTGATTTCATGTAAGGCATACTCAGAATTGACAGCATGGTTGATATATTGACTTGGAACACTAGAAATTGATGTTCTGATGCTCCCGAGCACTGATATTCCCATTGGATGCCATATACTAATCTGGAGTTGAAAAAATGTCCAACTTTGACTATACCTTCCATACATTTGCAGGTATTTTCTCCATTTATTTCTCTATCCTCTGAATATAAATATATTGATTATTTAGATTAACAATTGATATTCACCTGTTAAAAAAAGTGTTCAACGCAAATCCAAATTCATGGGCCTCATTGTCAAAGCAAAGAGACGAACTGACCGATGAATTGGCAGCTGGCTGATATTGCACAGTACTAAAGTTTAGGTTTTGGCATGGCACAGGGGACATGAAGACCAGGAACAGGGAATGGATGAAAGGATTGAAGTCCTGGAGACTGCAATTAGTGTTGGAATAGTGGTGGGATCTGCAATCAGGCAAGTCTAGGGATGAATGAGGTCTGAAGACCACAATTAGGTTAGAGGAGATTGTTACATTGTCGACAGTGGTGGGAAACAAATGCAAAGCTTGAATCATTTGAGGCTCAGATTTAGAGATGCAGCCTGGAAAAGGCCACCTGCACACAAGGACAATTTATAGAAGCCAATTAACCTACAAACCTGCACATCTATGGACTGCGTGGGGAAACCGGAATACTCAGAGAAAACCCACATGGTTGCAGGGAAATGTGCAAACAGCAGACAGCACCCGAGGTCAGGAACAAACCCGGGCCTATGGTGATGTGAGGCAACAGCTCTATCAGCTGAGCCACTGTGCCACCCTCTCAGTCAACAGTAGCACTCCTGTTCCATCTAGTTCCACATTCATTTAACTGCCTGAATGCACCTTGATTAGATGTCGGGAAACAAATGTTGGAGTATGATTTGAGAATGAAGGGACAGCAGTTTAGGGGTGACAAGAGGGGGAACTTCTTTACTCAGAGAGTGGTAGCTGTGTGGAATGAGCTTCCAGTGGAAGTGGTGGAGGCAGGTTCGATTTTATCATTTAAAAATAAATTGGATAAGTATATGGACGGGAAAGGAATGGAGGGTTATGGTCTGAGTGCAGGTAAATGGGACTAGGTGAGAGTAAGTGTTTGACATGGACTAGAAGGGCTGAGATGGCCTGTTTCCACGCTGTAATTGTTATATGGTTATATGGTTAGTGGCATTGAGCAGACTTTAGGCTCCATATCTGCATTTACAAAGGGACTAATTCTGTCTTCAATTAAAGATACTGTCTTGTATATTCCTACCAAATATGCTTCAGTATACACTTCTCACTGAATGTATGTGTAAACTTTCTGTTTACAGTTTTAGTTGGTGATGTAGATCTGAACAAATAAGCATAGCGTAACACAATATATGGAGAAATAAGGAAGTGCAGATGTTGGGATCAAGCAAAACACAGTGCTGGAGTAACTCAACAGGTCATGCAACATAGAAACATAGAAAATAGGTGCAGGAGGAGGCCATTCGGCCCTTTGAGCCAGCATCGCCATTCACTGTGATCATGGCTGATCGTCCCCAATCAATAAACCGTGCCTGCCTTCTCCCCATATCCCTTGACTCCACTAGCCCCAAGAGCTTTATCTAACTCCCCCTTAAATCCATCCCGTGACTTGCCCTCCACTGCCCTCTGTGGCAGGGAATTCCACAAATTCACAACACTCTGGGTGAGAAGGTTTTTTCTCATCTCAGTCTTAAATGGCTTCCCCTTTATTCTAAGACTGTGGCCCCTGGTTCTGGACTCGCCCAACATTGGGAACATATTTCCTGCCTCCAGCTTGTCCAGTCCTTTTATAATTTTATATGTTTCTATAAGATTTTCCCTCATCCTTCTAAACTCCAGTGAATACAAGCCTAGTCTTTTCAATCTTTCCTCATATGACAGTCCCACCATCCCAGGGATCAATCTTGTGAACCTACGCTGCACTGCCTCAATCACATATGTGGGGGGATTGGACATGTCACATTCTGGCCTCAGATGTGGAATAATAATGATACTGACACAATATTTATAGGTTACATTCCTTGGTCTCTGTGTTTATTATCCCACTCAGCTATGGCCTCCTACCTCGGCTTACACAGTGCACATGTGATCTGACCTCCAAGTCATCTGATACAAAGGTCATGATATTTGCATATCATCATCATGACTCATCGTCATGACATCCCTCCTTTACCAGAATTAAACTTTAAATTAATGTGTGTTATTTCTAATATACTTTCCAATTAAATTCTTACAAAACATATTTGTGTTTTCATTTGTGTTCCAATAACTCAGAAAACAGATGCATTACAACTGCAAAACAAATGCAACTTTTTACACTCTTGTAACCTCAATAAACTCCTTGCTCATAATAAATAGTATTATACTAAACAGTATCATAATCTATAACACATAATTATCGTATCGCTTGGGGACTCTCCTTTCACATTTTGGTCTACCAGTTGGCACAGAAGCATCAGAGCCTGTTGAATCTGCCAAAGTGTTGTCACCCAGACACCTTCTCTGCTCACTACCTGCGTTGCAGCGTGCTGCCTCTGCAACTCTGGTCACCACCTCGGAAATGTCGTCTGGCCCCTCTGAATCAGTAGCTCTTGGTGGATTTTGGGCTATTTCGTTTTGTTTGTCCTTGGACATGAACTTTTTGATGCTCGATACATTTATTTTGTGGATAACACCATCTGGAGACTTGACTGTCAGCATGCTGCCGCTCCTGGATACAACATTGTATGGCTGGCAATGGTAAGGAGTTTCTATCTTACCGCCATCATTTTGCCTCACAAACATATCATCCCCAGGAATTATTTCAGAGTGCCTGGCTCCTTGTTTCAAGTCGGCATACCATTTTGTCACACATTTCTTTTCGGCATCACAGTCTCTCACCTCCTGGTCTTCCGTGATCTCTCGCACTTCTGGTATTTTAGTGTGAATTTTCCTTCCAAACAAAGCTTCTGCTGGACTTTTCCCTGTCGTTGAGTGAATGATCGCCCGATATACAGCTACGTATGCTAACAGTGTCTCCTTCCAGTTTTTCCCTTCGGCATGGGCGATTTGTATCCTCTTCTCTATGGACTGGTTTTGTCTCTCTCTTCTCCATTAGCTTGTGGCCATTTCGGAGTCACCTTGTGACGATGGATACCTATGATTCTCATGTATTCAGCAAACGTCTCAGAAACAAACTGTGGTCCATTGTCGGAATACAGTGTAACAGGCTACCCGTGTCTGGCGAAGATCTCTGCTAATGCCTGCACAGTCTTTTCTGCTGTAGTTGACTTCATCACTGCATACTCATAGTACCTACTATAGTAGTCTACCACTACCATCATTGATTCACCTGTTGGAAGTAGTCCAAGAAAGTGAACAGCTATGTCAACCCATGGTCCTGTTGGCAACTTTGTACTTCTAATTCGTTCTGGTGGGTTGCTGCTGCTTCAGATTTGGCATCTGTGACATGTCTTGACAAATTTTTCGGCATATTTCTCACAACGTGGCCACCACACTGTGCTCAGCAAATTCTGTTTAGTACCGACGATGCCTAAATGTCCTTCATGAGCAAATGACACGATCCTTGGTCGTAGTGCTTGCGGGATCACCAATCTGCTACCTCTCAGCACACACTGACCAATTACACAAAGTTCTCCTTTTATGGGAACATATGCTTTGTAAGGGCATTGATCCCATTGTCCACTGTGAATCCATTCTCTGATATCTTTGAGTTCAGGATCATGTTCTGATTGCCTTTCAACTTCCTTCGTTGTCACGGCTCCTGGCGTTGACTGAATTGCGACGAATCACACAAAGTTCTCTGCTTCCCTCTCTAGCGTGGATGTTGCTCTCAGCTGTTCATCCTTCAGCAGTATCGACAGTGGGTCCGCGATGTTTGTTTTCTCGGCAATATGGACTACTTTGTACTTGTACTGTTGGAGTCTCAGCACCCAATATTCTATTCTGGCACATAGCTTAGATCTTGTCGAATAGATAACTTCCAGCGGCTTGTGATCTGTAACAAGTTCAAATTCAATGCCGTCCAAGTATGCATGGAACCTTTTACATGCCCACACTAGTCCCAATTCTTCTTTCTCAGTTTGAGAATACCTTCTCTCCACGCTGGTTAATGATCGACTGGCATATGCTATGATTCTGGGTCCATCTGCATGTGTCTGTACCAACACTGCTCCGAAGCCGACCAGACAAGCATCTGCTATGACTTTTGTTGGTGCAGCTGGATCATAATATCCAAGGGTTTCTGCACTCATTAGACTCTGTTTCAATGATTTGAATGCCTGTCTCTGTTCACTACCAAACTGGAACGGTACGTCTTTCCTGGTCAACTTATCAGTGGATCTGCCAGTGTAGCAAAATTTGAAATACATTTTGAACAATAATTGACCAGTCCTAAAAAACTCCTCATCTCGGTTGCATTCTGAGGTTCACGTGCATCTGCAACAGCTTTCACTTTAGCTTTGGCTGGGTTCAGCCCTTCACTTGTGAATCTGTGTCCCATGAAATCCATCTCTTGCACACCAAACCTGCACTTGTCTTCATTCACAGTGAGACCTGCTTCTTGAGGTTTAGTCAACACTAGCTTCAACCTCCTGTCATGCCCTTCACGACTTGATACATGGACGATGATGTCATCTGATATGTTTGCTACTCCTGGTACACCTTGAATCACTGTGGATTTCATATTGATAGATCTCGGGAGCAGCATTGATTCCAAACATCAGTCTTTTTTATCAGTACAATCTGCAGTGAGTGACGAATGTTGTCACCTCTCTTGACTCAGGATGTAATTCCAATTGATGATATCCCCTCAAGATCAATTTTGGAAAACACTTTACTGGTTGATAACTCTTGTAGCACCTCATCAACCGTAAGAATTGGGTGTCTTTCGCTGATTATTGCCTCATTGGCTCTCCTCATGTCAATGCACAGTCTAATGTCATAATTGGGTTTTGGCACAATCACAAGTGGACTCACCCATGGTGTCGAACGTTCAACAAGTTCAATAATGTCCTGATCAATCAACTCTTTGATTTTAGCTTCTACTTTTTTACGAAGTCCAAATGACACTCTCCGCACCAGTTGAACTATCGGTGCTAACTTCACTTGCCGGCCTTCACTTCAATTTTCCAATTCCTTGGAATACTGAATGAAATTCCTGCCTCATGTCATCATATGACTGCACTGAATTGACATGCACTCCAATGTGAAGCACTCCCAGTTCTCGAGCTATATTTATACTCAGCAGAGATTCTCCTTTCTCCTCTATCACCACAAATTCTTCTTCAGTTTCTCTATCTCATACTTCTACTTTAGCCATGAACATCCAATGGTTTGCAATGGTTTAGTTGCGGTGTATGGATTTAACTTCCTACTACACCTCCTTGATGTGTACTTGATTTTCTGCTGTTTCAAGCATTCCCAAAGTGATTTGTCAATTACGTTGCTGTCACTACCAGAATCTTCAATCACTGGCGCTGTAACACCTCCGATGGTCACGGCAACTTTCTCGTGATGGCTCTCATTCAATGCAAACTGATAATTCCTTTTAACAGCATGCTCACCAGCTTCATCATTGCCTTCATCACTTCTGAAATCACCTTCTACCTGATGGACATGATCCTTCTTTTACTGCCAAGGTCTGTCATTCTTTTCACTGGACTTCCTTTTCTTGTTGTAATCACTTGTCTTGTCTCTGGCCTTACTTTTACATTTCTTGGCAAAATGATCTTTATCTCCACATTTCCTACATGTTCTTCCTTTTGCTGGACAACATGCATCTTTCCCTATGTGACTCTTGTTGTCACACCTGTAACACTCAATCTCGCGTTCAGGCATACTTCGTGGTCTACTGTTGGACAGCTGGTTAACTTGCCCAGTCTTGGAATCTTTTAATTTCATGCTGTGAAATTGTCCCTCAATATCTTCCAGTGCTGCTGCAATCGACAAAGCATCATTAAGGTTTAACTCACCCCCCTTTCCAGCAGCCTTTTCCTGAGCTTGTCTAACCTGCAATGCTGGACAACCTGATCCATTATCTGGTTTTCCACATCAGCAGCCACATATTTGCATTCTACACACACCTGTCTGAGTCACATCACAAATTGAGCAACAAACTCGCCCTCTTCCTGCATTGTTTTACGGAATAAATGGCGTTGAAATGTAGCATTCGGTACCACCACATAATGACTGTTCAAAGCATCAACGGCTTTCTTATAGTCTTCCTTCATTCCGGTGTCCGGGAGTGTTTTAAAAATTTCTCGAACTGCTGGCCCCGCGGTGAAAAGAAGCAACGCTCTCCGCTGCGCCTTCTGCCCCGGTGTACTCTCATCAAGAAAGAGCCCTTGACTGTCAGCGTAAGCTTTGAATTCCTCCAGCCAAGCATTCCACTTCACGCTGACGGTACTCGCATCACCCGTCGGACCGAAGTGTGGAACTCCGCGAAGTGCTAAGAAATCAGCTCCAGCGACCGCCATTTTAAAAAAAAAATCTTTTTCCAGCTCGAAGCCACGGATTCAGAATCCAAAATATCTAAAACATCCGAAATATCTGAATTATCCTTGTCGCCAATGTCACATTCTGGCCTCAGATGTGGAATAATAATGATACTGACACAATATTTATAGGTTACATTCCTTAGTCTCCGTGTTTATTATCTCACTCAGCCATGGCCTCCTGCCTAGGCTTACACAGTGCACATGCAATCTGACCTCCAAGTCATCTGATACAAAGGTAATGACACTTGCATATCATCATCATGACTCATCGTCACGACAGGACAGACAAATGTTGGCTCACTTCTTTAGACTGATAGTCATAGCACAAAGTGCTCAAATGTCGTCAGTGGAATATCAGGGACTGCTTGTTGTGCAGTACAGGAAAGAACAGCTTTGTAAAATTAATACCGAAAATAAACATTGTAAATTCAATACAATCCCACGAATGACAATCATTTTCATGTTGTACATGATTATTCCAAGAATTATAAAACCACAGATTTTGAAAATTGTGCACATTATAGAGTTTGAACGAGCTGACAATGAATGCCATTTTTTTGCCATCTTACCTTCAATAAATATTTGGGAGACTGTAGATGAAAAATAAATAGAATAAAACATGGTAAATAACAAGTCAAGTGGATTTCATTCAAAAAAAGCAAATTTAATATCAGCACTGCATAATTAAAACAGAGGTAAATGCTGTAAGATGACCATTGCCATAATAACAATATTGTTGTTTCAAACTCTCATTACAACAGGACACAAAGTGCTGAAGTAACTCAACGGGTCAGGCAGCATTTTTGGAGAACACAGATAGGTTGGGTCGAGACCCTTCTTCAGACTGAATCGGCACCTGTCCATGTTCTCTAGGAATGCTGCCCAACCTACTGAGTAACTCAGCATTTTGTATCCTTTTGTGTATCAACCAGTATCTGCAATTCTTTTTTCCTCTCATCACAACTTGCAGTTTGTATTCTTAATTTCTCACAGCAGTTATAAACTGCACTGATGAATAAACGTCTGTAAATAAAATTCTGCACTGAGCCATAACATCAAAGCATCTGAACTCATCACATGACCAAATAAATATCAGACGTTCATTATTTAGTTTCTCACATCATAGTGTGAAAGCAATCACCAAGGAGTTTTTTTTGGATCATACTTATTTCTCACAGCTTGTATTCTTTTTCTTGAAATTTCAGAAACAGCTCTGGATATACGTAGGACAACATAATACCAGCATCTGCTGCAATTTTATTTTTAAGCATCAAGCTACACAGCACCTGCTTGATGAAAAGGTTACAGCTAAATGTTTGCTGTTTAAGCATGGTGTATGTACATATTGGTTTTGTGCTGGCTGTGCTCATTGATTGACTTAACTTCACTTGTTTTCTTTGAAGATGCAGTAGCTAGAGGGATAGGTACAAGGCCTGGTGACTCACACCGTGGGATGCAAATGAAGAACGCAAGAACTAAAAGCTTTGAAGTAAATGTAAATGTGAAATGCATGTGAAATACAGTTATGATATGCAATCAAAATTGATCAATTAAAAACTTTAGTTTTAACTACTCGGAGGTAAATATTTTCGGTCCAGTTAGATCTACCATTTATGTGTGCTGCATCTTAGCATATAACGGAAAAGACCAAATCCATGTCACCATTGTTCCTATTAATAAACTGTTCTCATACAATTATTTTATACTTTCTCAATTCACACCTGACATTAAAACAATTTGTACAAACAGTTAAAAGGAATAATGTCCAAGGATCATTATCGAGATGGGTTTATTAGACAAGAACAAGATGTACATCTGTAAGAAGGAACTGCAGATACTGGTTTTCACCGAAGATAGACACAAAATGCTAGAGTAACAGCGGGACAGGCAACATCTCTGGAAAAATGGAATAGGTGACGTTTTGGGTTGAGAACCTTCTTCAGACTGAGAGTCAGGAGAGAAGGAAACTAGAGGTATGGAAAGGTACAAAGCACAAATGAATAAAATGCATGAAAGAATGAAAGGCATTAATTTGTGCTTTGTACCTTTTCATACCTCGAGTTTCCCTCTCCCATGACCCTCAGTCTGAAGAAAGGTCTCAACCCAAAACACCACCTATTCCATTTCCCCAGAGATGCTGCCTGACCCGCTGAGTTACTCCACCATTTTGTGTCAAACAAGATGTGCATTGTTTATTTCACAAACCTAATTAAAAGTAATTTCCTATTTTTAAGTGTGATTTAAAATACAAACAAACCTTGCTCCGTCTGACATTTAGTTGTGGGGGTAATGACCTGGATGCTGCACTTACTCTTGCTCTTGACTGTGCTAAGTTACCTGGAAAAGGGAAATGTGTAGTAAGATGTTAAATAACCATATGTAAAACATTCAGGATATGTCAAAGTGTTACTAAGTCTAGCACAAGATGTCCAAATGTTTTTGCTGGCTATACCTTCAGAGGCTAAACTGTGATTAATAGCAATGAAAGGAGCCTTTGAAGAAGGATTGGTGACATCAAAGTCTTAATCCATGGGTGGCAGGATTTTTTTTAATTGAGTAGGAAGCATTTTAACGCATTTCAGCAGATTTAAACCATGAATAAATAACAGGCATCAGCAGATAGTCCACACACCTTTCAGCAAACACTGAAACTAAGGTGTAATTCTCATTTTAAGTGTGCACAATGCAATAGCTATAGGATACATTGTAAAATAATATTTGGGAATCATGTAACAGGTGACAACAACATTCCTACATATATGATTGATATGTTTTTGGAAAATAAGTTGATTTCATAACATGTTCACAGCATTTTTACCACATGTTGTCAAAATCACGACAAAGCCAATTCAGATGTGACCCAATTTGTTCTTTAGGAGAGAATCGAGTGTTTAATTGCCATATGTACCAAAATGGATGAATACAATTCTTACTTGCAGCAACATAACAGGTCTGTAAATACAGTACCATAATAGACAACATTAAACAAACAAAAAAAAGTTCTATATATAAAATAAAACAATATTAGTGCAAAAACCCCAATAGTAGTGCAAAAAAAAGTACATATTTTTTAATGGAAGTACCTAAAGCATTAAATAAACATTTACTGGAATGAAGATAGACACAAAAAGGAGGGGTAACTCAGTGGGACAGGCAGCATTTCTGGATTGAAGGAATGTGTGATGTTTCGGGGCGAGACCCTTCTTCAGACTGAGTTATTCCAGCATTTTGTGTATATCTTCATTCTAATAAATGTTTATTTACTTTAGACAAAGGATCTCGACCTGAAATGTCACCCATTCCTTCTCTCCAGAGATGCTGCTTGTCGCACTGAGTGATTCCAGCTTTTTGTGTCTATGGTTGATTTAAACCAGCATCTGCAGCTCCCACCTACACATTTATTAGAATGAATTTCCTTTTCATGACCTTCCACCTGTGCTGTACCAATATTTATCAAAAAACATGCTTTTTCTGTGACAGTATGATGTACCAGCACCGCTAACATGTTAAACGGCATTATTTTGTTTTATGGCCATGTAACATAAAGGTCGACCATCGAATTCCCGGCAACTGATGCTACGACACCTCCGTTAATCCGGACATAATTACAAGAACGCATTTGACATCCCCCCGGAAGTCCCTCCGAAAATGTGCTACCTGAGCAGGGTGAGGCGACCGATCTCGACCTCATCGGGACATCCATGGCCAATCAATGGGTCTTATTTGCCAGCTGCGGCCCGGGCTCTAAAAACTCGGCCCAGCAGGAGTTGGAAGATCCATTCCCATAGCTGACTTCCAAAGCTGACTTTGTGGCCTGGAGTCCCTTTCCCCCCACATCCCCCCCCCCCCCCCCCCCCCCACCCCACCACCACCAGAGGTTGTGACCTCTGTTGATCTGGCAAAACAGATAATACAGCATGGCTCTGGAACAAAAGGTGCTGGAAAAACAATGTTGACATGTAGATGCTCATTAATCATGCATACCGTCATTTTTTTGTCTACGAAAAGAAGCACTGCCTAAAACAAATGTGGAGGGACTACATTACTGGCTTGAAGTACCCAAGGCTTCAGCAGTATGACTTGAAAAGAACCAAGGCATTTAATAGTGCACTGAGAATCCTCTGGCCACGAAATGTCTGAAACTTCTGACAATCAGGAAGAAGGGTCTCGACCCGAAACTTCACCGATTCCTTCTCTCCAGAGATGCTGCCTGTCCTGCTGAGTTACTACAGCTTTTTGTGTCTATCTTCGACAATCATGTCTCTGGCATTCAAACGCCTTTTAAAACTAGCCACAATAAAATTTGTCATTCAAGGAGTTAATTTTAAAATATTGAAGCAAGACCCGGAGGTTGAGTGAAATAGTTTTTATTCACAGAAAACAAAACCAAAACTCGTAAAAACCGTGTGCCTAGTTGAGTTTACAAACACAGCTCCTGCCGCTGGGAGGAGAGCTGATGTCTGACTAAAAGCCCGCAAATGAACCCCCGCGGTCAAGTGACCATGCCAACCTATGACGAAGGTTCTGACTACCCAGCCCCACCACTAGATGCCACTACAATATTCTGAAAAATATATAATGCTATTTTGTAAAAACGACCTTAAAAGTTGCAAATAAAGTTAACTAAACTAGTTAAATGAAAGTACGTGTAGAAAGGAACTGCAGATGCTGATTTAAACCGAAGATAGACACAAAAAGCTGGAGTATCTGAGGGGGACAGGCAGCATCTCTGGAGAGAACAAATTGGTGACGTTATACTAACACTATCCTATATACTAGGGACTATTTCCAATGTTACCAAAGCCAATAAACCTAAAAGCCTGTATGTCTTTGGAGTGTGGGAGGAGAAAGGGGGCACCCAAAGAAAACCCACACGGTCACCAGGAGAACATACAAACTCGGTACAGACAAGATCGAATCAGTCTCTGGCGCTGTAAGGCAGAACTCTACCTCTGAGCCATCGCGCCACTCCTGATAGATGCTGCTTTTTCTGTGTATCTTAATGGGGATCATCCTTTATCCTTTATTATGGATTTCTACCTCCAAATTCCCACAATTTCCATTTATTATGAACAAATTAACCTACAATGTGCGGAACGCTGTCGATGTTTGAGGTCTTCCAAACAACAGCAAACTTGTTAATATGTCATTTAGCTAATTGTTGTACTAAATCAGTTATTGTATCAACACTAGTCTTTGAACGTGTTTGCTGGTATAGATGTTTGGAAGCTGATTTTCCCTGTAAGCTACAAAATACTCAAAAATCACTTAATATGGTAACATATTACCAGGATGGCTGAATGCATAACGGACTGCATCAACTTCTGTAGGGATGTTGTTGGGCCAGTAAGAATTGTTTGTTGCTTTCCAAACAACAAACCTTGGATTACAAGCAACATCAAGAGCCTCCTAAACGAGAAAAAGGAGGCTTTCAAAATTGGTGACCAGGAAAAGATCAAGAGGGTACAGCATCACCTGAAAAGGAGCATGAAACAGGCAAAAGGGGACTATAAAAGGAAGCTGGAGAGGAAACTGCAGCACAACAACATCAAAGAGGTGTGGAGAGGAATGAAGACCATCACTGGCTTCAAGGAGAAGAGAAGCCTGCCGTCAGGAGACGTGGATAAGGCCAATGAGTTTAACCTGTTCTATAACAGGTTTGATCTGGTACCCCTTCCACCTCTACATGTGCTGCCTCTCCCCCACCATCACCTCCATGAGGCAGCCCCCCCAACACCACAGCTGCAGCACCTCCTACGCCGGCATCTCCTCAGCTGTTCTTCACGGCGGACGAGGTGAGAGCTGAGCTGAGGAGGTTACGCCCTGGTAAAGCAGCTGGCCGTGATGGTGTATGTCCCAGGCTACTGTAAGACTGTGCGGCCCAGCTAGCGGAGCCTCTCCAGACCATTTTCAACCTGAGTCTCCAGTCGGGGAGGGTACCAGGTCTGTGGAAAACATCATGTCTCGTGCTGGTTCCCAAAGCAGGGCGGCCGACCGAGATCAACGACTACAGACCGGTGGCCCTTACATCTCATATCATGAAGACAATGGAGCAGCTACTGAGACCACAAGTCCAGCATGCACTCGACCCACTACAGTTTGCGTACCAGGAGAATATTGGGGTGGTTGACGCAGTCCTCTACGTGCTGCACCGGTTCTACTCCTTTTTGGACAAACCCGGTGGCTACATGAGGATTATGTTCTTCAACTTTTCAAGTTCGTTCAACACCACCCAACCCCTAATTCTGAAAGATAAGCTTAAGAAGATGGGGGTGGACTCCACCTTTATCTACTGGATATACAACTACCTGACGGGTCGACCACAGTTTGTTAAGCTGGGGGACTGTTTTCCGGGACAGTGGTGTGCAATGCTGGAGCCCCACAGGGAACGGTTTTGCCCCATTCCTCTTCACCCTGTATACTGCAGACTTCAATTATAAGTCTGACACATGCCACATACAGAAATATTCAGATGACACAGTGATTGTGGCATGTGTAAGGAACGGGCATGAGGAGGAATACAGGGACTTGACTTCTGTGCCTGGAGTAAAGAGAACTGTCTCCTGAATACAACTAAGACCAAAGAGATAGTTGTTAACTTTGGCAGGTCCAAGCTTCCCCTTCTGCCGGTCAACGCTGCAGAGGCTGACATTGAGGTGGTGCAGACTTATAAATACCTTGGAGTGCACCTTGATAACAAACTGGACTGGTCTGTCAACTCTGACGCCCTCTACAAAAAAGGCCAGAGCAGACTCTTTTTCCTCAGAAGGCTCAAATCCTTCAACGTGCGTAATGACATGCTGTATATGTTTTACAATACTGTGGTAGCAATACTGTCATTTTTTACGCTGTTGTCTGTGGGGCAATGGCATCAGTGCAAAAAACAACAAGAAGCTGGACAAACTGGTAAAACGGGCTAGCTCAGTGCTGGAGGGGAGAGTGGACTCTGGGATGGATGTGCTTGAGAGGCGTATGAGGTGCAAGGGGCAGGTCATCCTGGAAAACCCTGGGCAGCCTCTCCATGTAATTCTGGAGAGTCAAAAGAGCACTCAGAACAACAACCAGCTTCTCTCCCTGCGCTGTAGAACAGAGCGGTTCAGGAGATCCTTCACCCCTGCAGCCATTAGATTTTATAATACGGATGACTAGGCTGTAGGGGGATGCATTTTTGCATTTTTTTATTTGTTCATTATTGGTCTTTTTAATTATTTATTGCCCTCAGGTATTGTACATTGTCCACATTGTAGTTTATGTATTTTCTGTCTGATTTCGTTTGGCTGCAACCTTCCCTCCATTGATGAACTGTACACTGCAAGGGCTAGGAAGCGAGTGGGCAAGATCACCTCTGACCCCTCTAACCCTGGCCACAAACTCTTTGAATCACTTATCTCTGGAAGGCAACTCTGGACTGTCAAAGCTGCCACAGCCAGACATAAAAACAGTTTTTACCCACAAGTAGTTGCTTTACTCTTTGATGGTTCACATGCTTGATCAATGGTGTTTTATCTTTAATGTTTTATTATTTTTAATGTTTAGTGTTTTCTGAGTCATCGTAACTGTCACTGTATGTCATGTTGTTACTTGTGAGAGGAGCACCAAGGCAAATTCCTTGTATGTGAATACTTGGCCAATAAACTTACTTACTTAATGCCATGATCAAGAAAACATATCAGTGTAGTTACTTTCTTCGGTGTCTGAGAAAAGGGGTACAAAACTAGACTGGGACAATTTTACTAGAGTGCAAAAGCAAGTCGATCGTGCTATTAGGATCTCGATACAATGGTTGAGTGGTCACAACAATGGGGCATGCAGTTCAACCCGTCCAAATGTGAAACCATGGGTGTCACCAGAACGAGGAATCCAGGCGAAACATCTTACAATATACTTGGTACCACCCTTGAAGAATCCAAACAAACCAAGTATCTTGGCATCAAATCGCAGAATGATCTGCGTTGGAATGGTCAGACTCATCATGCAACAGTGAATGCGACAGGTGTCCTAAATTTTCTGAGGCGCAACTTTCATCATTGTTCAACTTCTATCAAGGAGAAGCTATACTTCACCCTCGTTAGACCTCATTTGGACTACGCAGTTGCAGCTTGGGACCCATACACAAATAAAAATATTTCTTCCATCGAACGTGTCCAAAGACTGGCAGCTCGATTTGTTACGAACACCTATGAGAGAGAAGCGAGTGTTACCAAACTTCTGAATTCTCTGGGGTGGAACCCTCTCCAGGACAGACGTGAAGCACACCATTTGACCTGTTTTTATAAAAAGTTAAATGGCCAGTTTGACATAGATTACAAGACCTACACGAAACCCAAACCAACTAGGAGCAGATGTGGGCATTCAATCCAATTTGTGATTCCAGCTACCAAGACAGATGTGTACAGCAATTTGTTCTTCCCCCGCTCAATTAAAGCATGGAATAATCTCCACCCTACTATAGTTACCCAACCAGATGCAACTAAATTTAAGGTAGCTCTTTCTTCCCAAAAACCCTTTCTGGCTTAAGTCCTCCCTCCACCACCTCCAGTTTAAATTCCATTTGGAAAATTTTGGAGGACCAAGAAACCAAGAACCAAGAGAAGATTCAGCACGTCCACAATGATCCTCTCAAACTTCTACAGATGTGCTACAAAAAGTATTCTGACAGGATACAAAAAGTATTCTGACAGGATGCATCTTAGCCTGGTATGGCAACTGCTCTGCTCTTGATCACCTGACGCTGCAGAGTACTGAACACAGCCCAGTCCATCACAGGCTCGTCACTTCCTTTAATCTACATCTTCACAGTGCATTGCTTCAGGAGAGCTGGAACTATCTTCAAGGAGGTCCGTCACCCTGGAAATTCGTTTTTGTCTTATACCTTCTGAGAGATGGCACGGGAGCTTGAAATCCTGAATATCCAGACTTAAAATCGACAAAAAATGTTGGAGTAACTCAGACGGTCAGGCAGCATCCTTAGAGAACATTTGGGGTCAGGAACCACAACACATTCTCCAGGGATGCTGTCTGATCTGCTGTGTTACTCCAGCATCTTGTATCCAGCTTTGGTATAAACCAGCATCAGCAGTTCCTTGTTATTACATCAGACTTAAAAACAGCTTATTCGCCACTGCTATCTGACTCCTGAATCAATCATCTTGCAGAACCCTTCTCAGAGGTGCTGCTACATATTCTTATTCTTAACTCTACCTTATTCAGTTTCCATTTATTACATTTTAGGTTGTTTTGCACTACCTCACATTACACTACAATCTTTGCATCATTCTGCTGTTTTGTATGCATCATTTTATTTATTTAGTTTAGTTTAGTAATACAGCATGGAAACAGCCCTTCAGCGAATGTCGATCATTGATTCCCCCTCCCTATGGGCAATTTACAGAGACCAATTAACCAAGTCACAGGAAGAACATGCAGGAAAACAAAGTGTGTACATACTTTGGACTTTTTAATTTAAAAATATTATGCAACTAATTTGTATGCAGGTGTACCCATGTTGGGTGTTCGTAACTGGCACTGTACTCAAGGATATAAACATAAACTTTACTGAAATCTACTCATTAGCTTGATGATCCATTCGATGCTTTAAGTTCTTGGATATCAAGAATTTTGCACCCATGTGTAATACAACAGCATGAGGATTTGCACATCTCCCACTGCTTACATTTCCTGTATCTGAAAACATTGGGTTAACACCAACAGAAGTTACAACTTGTTTCTGCATGAATTTCTAACAAACGTTTGCAGGCACAGTTAATTTGAATTATATTCCTTGCGCACCCTGGAAAGATTTCGGATTACTTTCTGATGAGAATTAATTACAACTCATTATGTCATGTAAGTATCCTTGAAAATAGCCTGAGAAAGAATCAGGTCACAGCATGGATTTGTATAAATTGCAGCAGTTGAAAAGCACAAAGTTGCAACCAAAATTTGAATTTTGTATTTGGATATGCAAAATATAGGATCAGTACAATGTTGAAGTCTATATAATATTATTATGACTTTATCACTTTTGTGAAGGGACTGTCCCACTGTACGAGGTAATTCAAGAGCTCTCCGAGTTAAAAAAATAAAACCAAACTCATGGTAAGCACGTAGAATGTACGTAGTGAGTACGTCGGAGCTCGGGACGTCTCTTAGCGGCTTGTAACGCTAACGGCAGGTACTCAGAAAACGCGGTAAACTAGTGAAGACTCGTGAAGGCTTTTCAACATGTTGAAAAATGTCCATGAGAGCCCCGAGTACCTATGAACGGCCATTACCGTAAATTCTCCGAGTTTGAATCAGGGGAAACTCGGGAGAACTCTTGAATGAGCTCGTACAGTGGTGCAGCCCCTTTATTAGCGGGGTTGAAAAGATTTAATATATTTATTACAAATACATTTTAAATCCAAACAAAATTCAAATTGTCATATTTTCAGCAATTTTTGTTAGAATATTTGAACAAAAGAGCATTTTGACTTTGTTAACAATGTAAATGAATACTGCATGTGTGTTCTTGGTAACCAAGTTGCTTACTCTATAATTTTCCAGAACTGGAACACTGACAAATTTATATAAATCAACTTTGGAAATATTTTAATAATGTGCATAATAATTTATTTCTTTATTACTCCTAGTTAATTGAGTCAAAGAAAATGAAATCGCTGCAATGAAGCAGTATGCTCGCCTGCTGTAAAACAACTGCTGAAGGACCCCTGCCGTTTTAGCTAGTGAATTACATGAGAAGCTGCAGAAAGCCTTTGATAGACTAATGCATAATCTGAACAATCTACTTGTGAATATTGAAAAGTATTAGCTTTCTCAGAGTAGCTGTAGGGGTAAGAAGAACTATTACTTGCAGCCAAGCAATCAAACAATACTGCTGGACATAGCTTTGAACCTAATATAGTACAAACACAGGGTTACACAAAAAGCTGGAGAAACTCAGCGGGTGCAGCAGCATCTAAGGAGTGAAGGAGATAGGCGACGTTTCGGGTCGAGACCCTTCTTCAGACTGGTCAGGGATCAGGGAAACGAGAGATATAAACAGTGATATGGAGAGATAAAGCAAGAACAATGAGTGAAAGATATGCAAAAAAGTATTGGTGATAAGGAAAGCAGGCCATTGTAAGCTGTTTCTGGTGTGAAAATGAGAAGCTAGTGCGACTTGGGGGGGGGGGGGGGGGAGATGGAGAAGGAATGTCAGGGCCCGAGGGCTGAGGGAGAGGTGGGGGGGTGGGGGGAAAGGAGCAGTCTGGGTTAACAGAATTGAGAAAATTCAATGTTTAAGCCCAGAGGATGCAGACTCCCCAAGCGGAATATGAGATGTTGTTCCTCAAACTTGCGGTGTTGTTCACTCTGGCCATGGAGGAGGCCCAGGACCGAGAGGTCGGATACGGAGTGGGAGGGGGAGTTGAAGTGCTGAGCCACCGGGAGGTCGGGTTGGTTATTGCGGACCGAGCGGAGGTGTTCGGCGAAACGATCGCCTAGCCTCCGCTTGGTCTCACCGATGTAGATTAGCTGGCATCTGGAGCAACGGATGCAGTAGACGAGGTTGGAGGAGGTGCAGGTGAACCTCTGTCGGACTTGGAATGACTGCTTGGGTCCCTGAAAGGAGTGGATGGGGGAGGTGAAGGAACAAGTACAAACACAACTGTTTTAACAATACAATACCCAGTATTATGCAGTGTGAACAACCCTGCACAAATATTGACACAAAGTACTGGAGTACATTCAGCATCTCTGGGGAGCACGAATAGGGGACATTTTGTGTCGGGCCTTTCTTCCATCTGAAGAACAGAAACATCACATATTCATGTCCTCCAGAGGTGCTGCCTGACCCGTTAGTTACTCCAGCACTTTGTGTCTTTTTTTTTGTAAACCAGCATCTGGAGACCCTTTGTGCCTGTACAAACACTGCATGTTCCGAACAAAAGGCAAGTTATGAGGAATGTCTTTAAGGAAACAGAGAGGCAAACAGGTGTAGTGAGGAATACTGAACATAGAATAGTACAACACAGGAACAGGCCCCTTGGCCCACAATGCCTTTGCCAAACATGGATAGAATAGTGTATTAGTTGCTGAAGAGTTACCATTGGTGAGGTGCATAAATTACAGAAAGGGTTATAAATACAGAAGTGGAAGGACACCATTCTGCAATCAAGTCCACACTGCTCCACGTACTAACAGTCCAGCTAGTCCCACTCAGCCTCTCCCTGTCCCCAATATTTGTTTCCAGTAATTATTTATCTAGTTCTTTTTTGATGCTACAATTGAATCTGCTTCCACTAGCACTCCTGGCAGTGAAAAAAAAAATCTCTTCATCTCCTTTTCGGTTCTTTTGTTATCATCTTTAATCTATATCCCTCAGTTCTTGACCCCTGTGCCAATATGATCTGTTTCTCTCTATGCACTCTGTCCATCTATTTTTAAATCTTCTATCAGATTTCCTGGTAAACATTCTCTGCTCAGTCTATCCACCTAAGTGAAATAGAGTCATAGTCATACTGCATGGAAACAGGCCCTTCAACCCAATTTTCCCAAGCCAACCACCATGCCCCATCTACACCAATCCCACCTGCCTGCATTTGGCGCATTTCCCACTCAACCTACCCTATTCATGTCTAAATGTTTCTTAAATATTGCGATTGTACCTGCCTCAACTACCTCCACCGGCACCTCGTTCCATAGACCCACCACTATGTATGAAAAGGTTACCCCTCAGGTTCCTATTATGTCTCACTCCCCTCACTTTAAACCTATGTCGTCTGGTTCTCGATTGCCCTAAATCTCCCATTTTGGAATCATTTTCATAAATCTCTTCTGCAACTCCTCTGAAGCCTTTATATAATTTCTTTCGTAGGACACTCAGAACTGGACACAATGTCAACTGTGGCTGAGTCAACACTTAAGAAAGAGCAGGATCAAATATGCTTTTTGACTATTGCCTCAACACGCCCTGCCATTTTTAATTGTGTGTGCATATCCCCTGAACTCCCCATCTGGTATCCCACGTTGAATTCTTCCTTCTAGTTTGTGAATTTGGAGAAGAATGAGAGGCCAGAAATCGAGGATTAAAAAACAAGGAAAGGCAAGGATAACAGAACAGAGGGCAAGTAGTTTATTACCAGACACAGGTTAACCAGGAGCTAGTACAAGGAAGATGGTTTTGCTTTAGTTTTAGACTTACAGCGTGGAAACAGGCCCATCGGCCTTCCGAGTCTGCGCCGACTAGTGATCACCCCATTCACTAACACTATTCTGTGCATTAGGGACAATTTACAATTTAATTGAAACCAATTAACCTACTCTTTGGAATGTGGGAGGAAACCAGAGAACCCCCACATAGAAAACCCACACCGTCACAGGAAGAATGGTAGTCAGGATCAAACTAGGGTTTCTGTCGCTGTAAAGCAGCAATTCTACTGCTGCGCTGCCCATGGTGAATTGGACTTGGTGTACTTAATGAAACAGAAAGGAAATATGGGTGAAAATGGATAGTCTTAATGATGCCACAAATGCATAGTCATACAGCACAGAAGCAGGCCCTTTGGCCCAACTCATCCATGCCACCCAAGATGTCACTCTGAGCTCATCCCATCCGCCTGCCTGCAGAAGGCAGGAACGGGGTACTGATTGCGGATGATCAGCCATGATCACATTGAATGGCGGTGCTGTCTCGAATGGCCGAATGGCCTATTCCTGCACCTATTGTCTATTGCATTTGGCTTGTATCACTTTCAATCTTTCCCATGAATGCATCTGTTGAAATGTCTTTTAAACATTAAAATTGTACCAGCCTCCATAGTTTCCTCTGGAAACTCATTCCATATGCCCACACGCTTTGTGTGAAGAAGTTCCCCTCAAGGCCTTTGTCATTTTTCCCCTCTACCCTTAAATTTATGCCTTCTAGTTTTAGACTCACCTGCCCCTGAAAAAGACTGTGACCATCCACCTTATCTACACGCGTCATGATTTTATAAACCTCTTTAAAGACTACTATAAGCCTTCTACACTCCAGGGAAAAAGACTCCCAGCTTTAATGACATTCCACTTTAATGACATTCTTCCTATATCTAGGTAACCAGAAAAGGACATAATACTGCAAGTGTGGTTTCATCAATTATTTGATACATGATGTCCTAACTCCTGTACTCAGTGCCCTGACTGATGAATGTAAGTATGCCAGAAGCCTCTTCACCACTCTATCAACCTGTGTCACTACTTTCAGTGAACTAAATACCTGCAACCCGAAGTCTCTCTGTTCGACAACCCTATAGGGCCCTATAATTTACTGTGCAAGAGCTGTCATAGTTTAACAAATCAAAATGTAACACCTTGCTCTTGTCTAATTTAAATTCTATCTGCCATTCTTTGGCCTCTTTCCCGAATACATCGAGATCCAATTGTAATCTTGGATACCATTCATTGCTCTCCACTACATCATCAATTTTGGTGCCTTTCACACTCTACTAACCATGTTCACAATATTGTCATCCAAATTGTTAATATAGATGCCAAACAACAGTGGACCTAACACCAGTCCATGCGGCACACCACTGGTTACCATTTTGCTCTTAACATACATGTGGAATCTCTTAGGATTCTCCTTCAGTTTAGTTTAATTTAGTTTATTGTCACATGTACCAAGGTGCAGTGAAAAGCTTTTGTTGCATGCTAACCATTCAGCAGACTTTACTTTAACTGTCAAAACGATCTAATGTCTCCATTTCCCCCCCTCCTAACCCCTGTCTAGAGTGCAGTCCTACACCTTTTATAGTCCATATGGGATTTGCTTGCGTCTGTACCTGACATACACCTCCTTTTTAATCTGTAGCTCAACATCCCACATCAGCCAGGTTCCCTAATGCTGCCAACTCTGCCCTTCACTTGAGCAGGAACACAATATCCCTGAACTCTCCCTATCTATTTATTTTTTATTTTTTAATTAGAAGTACATAATAAAAACATTGTGTTTGTCGCAGTCATACATTATTAATATTGTCAATATTATCAATTATTTAATAGTTCTAAATATTTTTTTTTATATAGATAGAAAATAATAGAGAGAAAGAAAAAAACAAAAAAAACAAAAGGTATAATAAAAGAGAATGGAATAATGAACTAATAATACATCATTGGAGATATATTCGTAACATATAAAATGTAACTCTTCATCTAATCCTTAATTTGGGTTTCGGTCAGGTTCTCGTGCCGAACAATTTTGCCCCTTCAAATAGTCAATAAATGGAGACCATATTCTGATAAAAAAAGTTCTTGTTTGTCCATTAACACAAATCTTATTCTTTCCAAATGTAGGGTCTCCGACATTTCCATAATCCCCATTTTGATTGTGGGGGTTATAGGACCTTTCCAAAAATTTAATATTAATATTTTCCCAAGTAATATACTGTGGTCGATAAAGTTTCTTTTGCTTGTAGTAGATATTTGATTTTGTTCTAATATCCCTAATATTATTAGTTTTGAGTCGGGGTCCAATTGGGTGTTGACAACTTCCGAAATTATCTTTAAAATTTCCATCCAAAAATTATTAATATTTATACAATTTACAAATGTATGCGTTAGGTTAGCCTCTGAGTGCTGACATTTTTCACAGATTGGAGATATACTTGGAAAGATTCTATGTAATTTAGTTTTTGAATAATGTAATCTATGTAATACATTAAATTGTATTAAGGAATGTCTAGCATTTAACGAACAGTGATGTATATGTTGTAAGCTTTCGTCCCAAATAACTTGCATTATTGGTTGGCCAAGTTCATTTTTCCATGATTGCCTATATATTTCCGTCGTAGATGTCTCACCGTCTAATAGGATATTATAGATATAAGATATTAATTTTTCTACATTAGGGTGTTTATTCAAACATTCATCAAGAATTTATGGATCTCCATTTCTATAGTCCTGTGTATTTGATTTAGCATAATCTCTAAGTTGTAGATATCTGAAATAGTCATTTGAGTGAAGTCCATAAATTTGTTGTAACTCCTGGAATGAAAGGAATGTGCCTTTCCTATAGAGATGACCCATCTTTTTAATTCCGTGATTTTTCCATTGTAGAAAGCCTTTATCCAACATTGAAGGTTTAAATGTAGGGTTGTTTACAATGGGAAGAAGTAGTGATAGATTATCCAATTTTCAATATGGGTCTGAATCACATCTAGGTCAAGAGACAAGACTGTTTAATTGTGATGTGTACCGACGAGCAAGCAATGAAATTCTTACTTGTAGCATAACAGCTATGTGAAAACATTACTCATGAATAACATAATTACCACAAAAACAAAAACAAAAAAAAACCCCAATATTATTGCAAACAAGCCCAAATGCCCTTCAGGCAACCAAGACAGTTCATAGTTCATAGTTCAGTTAGTGTTTGCTGTATTCAAGAACCTGATGGACTGTTTGCAAGAAGCTGTGGAGGTCGCGATTTTCGGGTTCAAACATCAAAAGCGCAAACATGTCAAAATTGCTAATTGTTTAGTTCAGTTTCTGGAAAGAAATTAAGTTGGTGGCTGTGATGAAATATTTCTGCTTGTCCAGTAGAGGATTTCAGATGTTGAGTTTGACAAGATGGACACAGAGAAAGAGTTAAGAGGAGTGGTACTGAGGTAGAGCTGTCGTCATCAGAGGAACCTGACCTTATGTCTGATAATGTTGCCAGAGCGTAATTTTAAATTAAAATTAAAATTAGGTTTATTAAAAATACTTTTAACCTTCCTGATATAGCATTGTGACCTATATTTTTACACTTTATATTTCTGCTTTGCAATAAGAACATAAACAGTACAGGACAGGCTCCTTTGTCTACAATGACTGTGCCAATTATGTTACCAAGTTAAACTAAACTTCTCTGCGTGCACGTGATCCATTCCCTCCATATCCTTGTGCCTATCTGGAAGCCTCTTAAATGCCACTATTGTATCTGACTTCACAACCATCCCTGACACTCACCACTCTGTATAAATAATTGTTTTTAAGTTTGACCCTCTCATCTTAAAGCTCTGCCCGCTAGTCTTTGACAATTCCACCTTGGGAACAATGTTCTGACTGTCTACCCAATCTATTATTATAGCCTCTCACTATTATTATATAACTCTATCAGGACTCCCTCAGCAGCTGACACTCCAAAGAAGTTTGTCCAACCTCTCCTTATAAACCCTCTTTATATCTAGTACCTCCTAATCCAAGCTGCATTCTGATAAATCTCTTCTGCACTTTCTCCGAAGGTCTCCACATCCTTCATGTCATGTATTGTACACAATACTTCAAATGTGGTCCTAAAAAACTACAACATGACTTTGTGTATAGGATGGCCAAGTGAATGGTTAAACATTGTTTAAATCATCCCTCTCGAGAGTGGCACTGAGACAGTCACTTTAAACTGCTGTCCAATGCCAATACTGAGGAGCTTCAGATGTGGGAATAACCACCTAAGCCATTGGTAGAGGAAAGGTCCCAAAATTGATGGCCACGGAAAGTCTCTTTCAGCTGCATGTTTCACAATGCTTTTCTTCAATAGCCCTCAACATTGTTTAATAGTCCTCTGACTTGTGTCATATTACAAAATGCTATTCTTATTTGTTATCTTATTCTTCAAGGTATGGCAAAGGAATTCAAGTAAACAATAATGCAATGTAATCACTTAGGAAGGCAACTATCAGCGGTGCATTGTATTGCACACTTCTCCAATGGTCTTGCAGCGGCTCCAACAGTTGCTTTTGTTCCCTTTCAAATATTCAGGAGATTTGTCTCTCTACCTATTATATAAGATACTACATACATTTAACTTCCCCCCCCTCCCAATTTTGATTTAACTGCAGGAATAATGAAAATAAAACAACAATTTGGTTACTGTTATCGTGTAGACTCAGTATTATTATTTTAACTTACTGACAGGTGCTATTCACACGATTTGGTGTATCTGTATTGGAATTTGCACGTTGTTCTGTGAACACATAGGGTTTCTCCAGGTGCTCTGGTTTCTTCTGACCTCCCAAAGATGTGTAGATTGGTAGGTTAATTGGTCATTATAAATTGCCTTTAATATGTAGGCTTGTGGCAGATACTGGATGGAATTAATAGGAATGTAGGGAGAAGAAAATGGGATTAGTGCAGGTGGTACCCTGATGAATAGTACGGACGGTGGGCTGAAGGACTTTTTCCGTGCCATACGGGCCCATGACTTGGGAAAAGAGCAGAATTATAGGCAGAGGCAGAGGCAGCCATAATTGTATAAAATGCCAGAAAAGGCCAAATGTTTTCCAACTGTTCGTGCTCTTTTTCCATGTATTCAAATTTTTCTCAATTTGCCACAAAATAATATACCCCAAAACTTTTAAATTCACGGTTTCTTGATTAAAACAAACTGCATTTCCTATTATTATAATTTGAAGGACTAATGGAAATTAATAAGAAGTAAAACCTACTAGTGAGCATGGATGTCATATTTCTTTAGTGCCAAAATCTGTTTCTTTTAGTGGTAACAACTGTGCCCAAAAAGATTAAAATAATTAAGACAAACAACTGGTGCCAAAGAAGAGGTTACGAGAGCACAGCCTCACTCTGTGCCTATGAGCTGTCTGTGAATGCGCAAAGAGCAGCAAGAAAGAAATTAATGATTGGTTGAACACAAGTCCATAGCTTTGCACTACATTAGGGATAAAATAAGGAATTTTGAGAGAAAGAGGATGTTTGATATTTCAAATAAGAACTGATAATCCATCCCAAGGATAAGCCACATTGATTTGGACAAAAGATCGATAGTTCCGTTCATAAGAGACCTCACCCTGTAGAAAATCACGTCACAAAAACAATTGTGCCAAACTGTTTTTGAGGGTAGAAACGTCAAAGATTCAAGCGCATAGCTTTATGTTTAGTTTAGTTTGAGATACAGAGCGGAAACTGGCCCTTCAGCCCACTGAGTCCACGATGACCAACGCTATCCTGCACATGCGCACTATCCTACACACGAGAGATAATTTACAATTTTACCAAGCCAATTAGCCTACAAACCTGTATGTCTTTGGAGTGTGGGAGGAAACCAGAGATCCCAGAGCAAACCCACGCAGGTCACGAGGAGAACGTACAAACAAAACCCGTAGACAGGATCAAACTCAGGTCTACTCTACCACTGCGCCACCGTGCCTCCCTAAAGCAACCCGGGAGATGCCGGGTTTTGAACATGGGACCTCACACATGCCAAGCGCGCTCTCCACCAGTGAGAGGAGCAATATTTAAAACAGATGTGAAAGGCCCTTTATTTTAAATATATAGAGTGTGGTGGTCACCTGCAACATGCTGCTTGGGGTGGTGGTGGAGGCAGATACAATACTGACACTTCAGAGGCTTCAGATAGGCATGTGGATACTCAGGTAATGGAGGAACACAGAGCATGGGCAGGCAGAATATATTAATTTAACCTGGCATCATGTTCGGCACATACACAGTGGGCTAAATGGTCTGTTCCTGTGCTGTACAGTTCTATGTTCTCTGATCCAAATGGGTAAAAGGGTGGTTGGGGCTTTTCAGACTCACAATAACAAAGTAATTTTGAGAAGGGTCCCAACCCAAACCATCACCCATCCTTTTTCTCCTGACCCGCTGAGTTACTCCTGATATAATGCCTGACTCACTGAGTTAGTCCAGAACTTTGTGCTTGTCTAAAGTTATTTTAGAATACAGGAATTTCAAAAATAAATGTGTTTAAATATCTATACATTTATCGTGTTACTGCAAGCTGAGTATACTAAAGGTGGAATGTTATATTCTTCATTTGAGTATGGTTGCACAAGCAAAGAGTGCTTGTCATTTTCCAAAGTAACTCTTAAATGGACTCCTGTGGTGAAACTGGCAGCCTGTGTTCTTTAGAGACAATTGTGTCTGATTATTGTCGGGAGGTTACATGTAAACAGGTTTTGTTTTCCCAAGACAGCATTTTTCTGCCTGTCAATTTCTAAAGTAACTCACTTTCAACTCCCGCAGTGAAATTGGAAACCTGTGACTGATTAATGGGAGGCAAGATCCCGATTGAAAATGTCCTCCAACCAATTCAGCTCATATAATATAAATAATGTTAAAACATTCTCATTACATCCAATCCATGTTGTGGAAACACGTGTTGAGGCAGAAATAGTAGAAACATAAACTCCAGATGCTGGTTAACCAAGGAAAGTCACAGAATGCTGGAATAACTCAGTGGGTCAGGAAGCATACCAGGAGAACATGGATAGGTGACGTTTCGAATCAAGACCCTTCTTCAGACTAATCACAAATGCACTTCTGGCGGTGGTGGTTAAGGCAGATATGAGAGAGGCATTTAAAAGACTTTTGGTTGGGCATATGGATATGCAGGGAATAGAGGGATTGGATCATGTGCAGGCAAATAAGATTTGGTCTTGGCATCATGTTCAGCACAACAATTGCACTGTGGTGTTCTGTGTCTATGTTGGAGACTCCATTGTGAGAGGTACGGACAGGGGTTTTTGCGGCAACAGACGGGATTCCAGGATGGTGTGCTGCCTTCCTGGTGCCAGGATCCAGGATGTTACGGACAGAGTGCAGACAATCCTCAAGGGCGAAGGTGACCAGCCGGAAGTGGTCGTGCATGTTGGCACAAATGATGTTGGAAAGAAGGAGATGAATTTTTTGCAGCGGGACTTCAGAGAGCTCGGAAAAATGCTGAAAAGCAGGACTTCCAGGGTTGTTATCTCTGGTTTGCTTCCAGTTCCTCGTGCTGGCGAGAGCAGGAACAGGGAGATATGGGACCTGAATGTGTGGCTGAGGAACTGGTGCAGGGGGCAGGGATTTAGATTCTTAGATCACTGGGATTTTTTTTATAGTAAGGGGGAACTGTACAAAAGGGACGGATTGCATCTTAACAGGTGGGGGACCAGCATTCTGGCCGGCAGGTTTGCCACTGCTACACGGATGGTTTTAAACTGAATAAGGGGGGTGGGGTATCAAATGGGATAGTCGAGGACGGAGTTAGAGGGAAAGAGAGTAAAGCGATGGTTAATGACCCCAGAATTAACGGGGAAGAAAGCTCACAAAGGGATAGGAGAGTATGGCCAAGTGTAATAGGGATCGATGTGAAAGGGGCCACTTGTCAACATAATTGTATAAGGAGTAAGAGTGTTGTAAAAATGAGCCTGAAGGCTTTGTGTCTCAATGCGAGGAGCATTCGTAATAAGGTGGATGAGTTGAAGGTGCAGATAGCGATTAATGACTATGCTATAGTTGGAATCACGGAGACTTGGCTCCAGGATGACCAAGGCTGGGAGCTGAACATCCAGGGATATTCAATATTCAGGAGGGATAGACGAAAAGGAAAAGGAGGTGGGGTAGCGTTGCTAGTGAGAGAGGAGATTAATGCAATAGAAAGGAAGGACATTAGCGTGGAGGATGTGGAATCGATATGGGTAGAGCTGCGAAACTCTAAGGGGCAGAAAACGCTAGTGGGAACTGTGTACAGGCCACCTAACAGTAGTATTGGAGTTGGGGATGGCATCAAACAGGAAATTAGAAATGCGTGCAACAAGGGTAACACGGTTATAATGGGTGACTTCAATCTGCATGTAGATTGGGTGAATCAAATTGGCAGGGGTGCTGAGGAAGAGGATTTCCTGGAATGTATGCGGGATAGTTTTCTCAACCAACATGTGGAGGAACCAACGAGAGAGCAGGCTATTCTAGACTGGGTATTGAGTAATGAGGAAGGGTTAGTTAGCAGTCTTGTTGTGCGTGGCCCCTTGGGCAAGAGTGACCATAATATGGTTGAGTTCTTCATTAGGATGGAGAGTGACAAAATTAAGTCAGAAACAAGGGTTCTGAACTTGAACAAAGGTAACTTTGAAGGTATGAGATGTGAATTGGCCAAGATAGACTGGCAGGTGATTCTTAAAGGGTTGACAGTGGATGTGCAATGGAAGGTATTTAAAGACTGCATGGATGAAGTACAAAAGTTGTTCATACCAGTTTGGCAAAAGAATAAATCGGGGAAGGTGGTGCATCCATGGATAACAAGGGAAATCAGGGATAGTATAAAAACAAAAGATGAGGCATACAAATTTGCCAGAAAAAGCAGCCTACCGGAGGACTGGGAGAAATTCAGAATCCAGCAGAGGAGGACAAAGGGCTTAATTAGGAAAGGGAAAATAGATTATGAAAGGAAACTGGCAGGGAACATAAAAACTGACTACAAAAGTGTTTATAGATATGTAAAGAGAAAGAGACTAGTTAAAACAAATGTTGGTCCCTTGCAGTCAGAAACAGGTGAATTGATCATGGGGAACAAGGACATGGCAGACCAATTGAATAACTACTTTGGTTCTGTCTTCACTAAGGAAGACATAAATAATCTGCCGGAAATAGCAGTGGAACGGGGGTCAAATAAGATGGAGGAACTGAGTGAAATCCAGGTTAGCCGGGAGGTGGTGTTGGGTAAATTGAACGGATTGAAGGCCGATAAATCCCCAGGGCCAGATAGTCTGCATCCCAGAGTACTCAAGGAGGTAGCCACAGAAATAGTGGATGCATTAGTGATAATTTTTCAAAATTCCTTAGATTCTGGAGTAGTTCCTGAGGATTGGAGGGTAGCTAATGTAACCCCACTTTTTAAAAAAGGAGGGAGAGAGAAAGCGGGGAATTACAGACCAGTTAGTCTAACATCGGTAGTGGGGAAACTGCTAGAGTCAGTTATTAAAGATGGGATAGCAGCGCATTTGGAAAGTGGTGAAATCATTGGACAAAGTCAGCATGGATTTACGAAAGGTAAATCATGTCTGACAAATCTGATAGAATTTTTCGAGGATGTAACTAGTAGAGTGGATAAGGGAGAACCAGTGGATGTGTTATATCTAGACTTTCAGAAGGCTTTCGACAAGGTCCCGCATAAGAGATTAGCATACAAACTTAAAGCACACGGTATTGGGGGTTCAGTATTGATGTGGATAGAGAACTGGCTAGCAGACAGGAGGCAAAGGGTAGGAGTAAACGGGTCCTTTTCAGAATGGCAGGCAGTGACTAGTGGGGTGCCGCAAGGCTCAGTGCTGGGACCCCAGCTATTTACAATATATATTAATGATTTGGACGAGGGAATTCAATGCAACATCTCCAAATTTGCAGATGATACCAAGCTGGGGGGTATAGTTAGGTGTGAGGAGGATGCTTGGAGGCTGCAGGGTGATTTGGATAGGCTGAGTGAATGGGCAGATGCATGGCAGATGCAGTACAATGTGGATAAATGTGAGGTTATCCACTTTGGTGGCAAAAACATGAGGGTAGACTATTATCTGAATGGTGGCAGATTAGGTAAGGGGGAGATGCAACGAGACCTGGGTGTCATGGTACACCAGTCATTGAAAGTAGGCATGCAGGTGCAGCAGGCAGTGAAGAAAGCAAATGGTATGTTAGCATTCATAGCGAAAGGATTTGAGTATAGGAGCAGGGAGGTTCTACTGCAGTTGTACAGGGTTTTGGTGAGGCCACACCTGGAGTACTGCGTACAGTTTTGGTCTCCAAATCTGAGGAAAGACATCCTTGCCATAGAGGGGGTACAGAGAAGATTCACCAGACTGATTCCTGGGATGTCAGGACTTTCATATGAGGAAAGATTGGATAGACTCGGTTTGTACTCGATGGAATTTAGAAGATTGAGGGGGGATCTTATAGAAACCTACAAAATTCTTAAGGGGTTGGACAAGCTAGATGCTGGAAGATTGTTCCCGATGTTGGGGGAGTCCAGAACAAGGGGTCACAGTCTAAGGATAAGGGGGAATTCCTTTAGGACCGAAATGAGGAAAACATTCTTTACACAGAGAGTGGTGAGTCTCTGGAATTCTCTGCCACAGAAGGTAGTTGAGGCCAGTTCATTGGCTATATTTAAGAGGGCGTTAGATGTGGCACTTGTGGCTAAAGGGATCAGGGGGTATGGAGAGAAGGCAGGTACGGGATACTGAGTTGGATGATCAGCCATGATCACATTGAATGGCGGTGCAGGCTCGAAGGGCCGAATGGCCTACTCCTGCACCTATTTTCTATGTTTCTATGTTTCTATGTTAATGTCTATGTAGAACCATTTACTGTCTGTTTTTATCTTTATCATCAGTTGCATCATATATTTACTCTTTCCTTTTTATATTAAAAAATCAACTCCTTAGTCTTACTTTGCTCAGTTCTAAAGTGATCGACATTCCGATTTACGCAGTGTCCAATATTACAATTTTATCTTGTGGCCTATAAATAACTGCTCCCGATATTCCCTGCTATTTTTCCTATCTCAACCGAAATTTATTCTAATTTTGCTGAACCAAGGTAATTTCCTCCCACTGTTTTGATCTCCTTTCTTGTTAATAATACCACATCACCTGCTTTGCCTTTTTTTTGCTTGCCCTTCCTAAATGTCAAATAACCTTGAACATTAATCTCCCAGCATAACCTCTGCATAAATGTTGTGATTGGCAGAGGAGTAGAAGGGCAAGGACAGAATAACCGATGGCCGTGAAGATGCTCAGCAAAAGAGCTGACAGCTGGCGAATCTATAACCCTGACCTAGCTGGCTGTCAAAACAATTCAATTTATCAAATTTTGGAAAACATTCAAAAATAGTTCGAAATTACTAATGTTCGGTGGGTTTTAACAGACAAGTGCAAAGTGATGCTTTTTGTGAGTTAAACCATGCTATAATTAAACAATGAATGGCAGAGTCCTTGGAAATGTTGTTAAACAGCAAGAAACAAATGATCTGTTGGAGGAACTCAACGGGTCAATCGGCATCTGAGGGGGGAAAGGAATTGTCACCTTTTTACGTTGAAACCCTATATTAGGACTGAGAGGAAACAGGGGAAAAAACAACATGCTAAAGGGAGGGGGAGTAGTGAGAGAGGGGCAGTTGGATGATTGGTGGCCCGAGGAGAGGTGATAGATGAGAGACAGATGGAGTTGAGTATATCATTATGAGAGGCAGAGGGATGGAGTTGGGAGAAAGAGGCAGAAGAGGCAGACAGAAAAAGGCAGATGGAGGCAGGTGGGGGGAGGTCTCATCTCCTGTCACCTCTCCCCTAATGCTTCCCATTATCACCTTCCTTACCTATCAGATACCAACAATGGTAGAATTTATGTTCCGGCTTAACAACCTCCCAGCTGTCGCCTCGTGCACCTTCCCCTTCCCCCCATCTGACTCCTTGTTTTTGTCTGCATCTGCCTCTTTATTTGAAGTGCACCTTTCTCCTTGCCCCTCCCCAACTCCATTTGCCAGTCATCTTTCACCTCTTCTCTGTCCACCTACCTACTGTCTCACCACAGCCCCTCTCCTCTTTATGCTTGCTATCTTCCCTCTCCACTCACAGCCCTGATACAGCGTTTCAACCTGAGAAGTCGATAATGCCTTTCGCCCTACCTGTGCTGCCCAACCCACTGAGTTCCTCCAGCAGATAGACACAAAAAGCTGGAATAACTCAGTGGGTCAGACAGCATCTCTGGAGAAAAGGAATAGGCTACGTTTCGGTTCTGAAGGATGGTCTCGACCTAAAACGTCACCTATTCCTTTTCTCCAGAGATGCTGTCTGACCCCCTGAGTTACTCCAGCTTTTTGTGTCTATCTTCAGTTTAAACCAGCATCAGCAGTTCTTTCCTACACGGGTTTTACAGCAGATTGCTTGTTGTACCAGCTTCTTCAGTCTCTAGTCTCATTACTCGTTACTAGTACCTCGTGAGACCTTGGGGTGCAAGTACATAGCTTCCTGCAAATGGCGACAAGGATAGACTGGTGAAAAAGTCATACGAGATGCTTGCTTTCATACGCTGAAGGAGTTGGGACATATTTTACAATTGTACAAATCGATAGTTAAGCTGCACTTGGAGTGCTGTGTACAGTACTAGTCACCATACTGTAAGAAGGTTGTCATGAAGGTGCAGAAAAGATTCACAGTAAAGATTCACACAAATTCTAAGTGGCTGAATTACAGGAGTTCAGTAAGGGGAGACCGAATAAGGTAGGTCTGTTTTCTCAGGGACAAAGGCAGCTGAGGGGAGACTTCACAGAGGTTTATAAAATCATGAGAGGCACAGCTTGGGTAAATAGTCAATCTTTTTCTCAGTTTAGGGCAGACTAAAACTAGAGGGCAAAGGTTTAGGGTGAGAGGGGATAGATATAAAGGGAATCAGAGGAACGTTTTTTTTGACAGAAGGTGATGGGTGTGTGGTATTAACTATTAGGAGAAATGGTACAGGCATGTACAATTACAGCATTTAAAAAACATTTGGACAAGGTTTAGCAGGATATGGGCCAAACACAAGCAAATAGGCCTAGCTCAGATCAGCATCTTGATCGACATGGGTGACTGGGCCAAAGGGCCTGTTTTCGTATTGTATCTATATCTATGAAGTGCTCAATTTGGTGAAAATGCTTACAATTTAAAAAAAATAACACACACTAAGTTACGATTAATTAAAATAAATTTTAACTAAAATTGAGCCTAGTCCCTTATAACTGCCGTTCAACTCAATATGAACGATGCTCTTGCTCCAGGTCTATGTTGCGGGTTGTTTGAACAAATTTCTTCACAGTTTATGATTGAATTAAGTCAGGACTGGCAAACAACTGCCTGGAAGTCTGGGTCTTCAGTGTCCAAATGCATAAAATTATTTACTTTCTGAACCTTATGTGCGATACGTTCAGTGCGGAACTATCAGGCCATAATCCATGAAATAAAAAGACACAAAAAGCTGGAGTAACTCAGCAGGTCAGGCAGCATCTCTGAGGGAACATGGATAGGTGATGTTTCAGGTCAAGACCCCACTTCAGAAATAATGTCAATGCTGGGAATTAAAGGACTTTACATTAACATGTTAATCTTGATATCTGATTAATTGTTTTTGCTATTGTGTTATCTTGATGTTTGTATTAAATTACAGTGGATAGACTTTAATGGGCTGTATACAAGGTTATCCTTAACCTCCTGTCCCACTGGCATGCTGCAATCAATTTAATTGACGAGCTCGTTAGACCTATTGGTTGTAAACAACAGATCCTGCTTATCTGCTGAATACATGAGTTAGTTTTAAAATATACCCAATACTCTGGTACGAATACTGCTCTTGGCCCATTTCCTATATTTTCACTATAGCATTAAAATGCAAGTGTGCTTAAATGTTCAATTTATTATTACATTGTTAAATTCAAAATTATGTTATTATTGCAGCGGTAATTAACAGCCGTTTAGCTGCGATTCTCTATTCTTCTGATCCATTGCTACAAGTTTAGTGTGAATTTGATGAGAACTTTTTGAAACATTTTGCATTGTAATTCCTACAGTTATAAAAATACTTTAAAAGACCAAACCTTCTGCTTTACTCCTTTAAAAAACCTTACATTTCACAGGGATAAATTAAGGCCCATCACCCTTCATAACTTCTGGTGAACAATCTTTCATGTATCTAATATTGCAGATGGAATATCGTGTGAGGAAATATGAGGTCATCCTCTTTGTTAAGAAAATAGAAAGATGGAGTACTTTCAGCTATTTAATCTTATCTGTTCATTGGTTATCAAACAACAAAATGAAAATATTATTTTTGGTTTAAATCGTACATTAGCCATGATAATAGTACAATGATCTTATTTCAATACTGGTAAGCAATTGGGCTCGGCCACCAAGAGTCATTTGCGGCTGTTCATCAATGTTAACTTTAGGAGACGTGTACAAGACACTTCCATGAATGCCAAACACTTTCACCATCCAGCAGTATTATATTCCATCTGCCATATTCTTGTCCATTTACTCAGCAACTATGAACTTAATTTTTGACTGTGTCTTTGGTTGCACTTCGAACTTTGGAGTTTGCACTGTGGAAGCGGGCACTGTGTGGAAGCAGGCACTTCATACAGTGTGGAAGCAGGCACTTCGGCCCCACATGCCCACACCGACCAACATGTCCCATTGACACTAGGTCACCCTCTGCTCTTTATTTTCCACCTGTTAACTAATCCTCAGGACATGCCTGTGTATTGCCTCCAATACCATGTCACCCAAAACACTGTTAATATCTCCTTAGCAACAGATGCCAGAGTCTTTCAACTAATATTACGCAAACTGATCAGCTTTTACAAGATTTCTTTATTCTTCCTTTCCTAAATAACAAATTTGTGCTTCATAATCTCTGGGATCATTCACAAATGTATGTAGTTTTGGACATAACAATCAGTGATTCCATCGCTTCCATTGCTGCCACCCAAAAATAATAGGATCAGGTCCTGAGGTTTATCACCTTTTAATGTCATTCATTTATCCACTACTAATTTTTGTAATGATGCTATAATGGCAGTTTTTACAACGTTCTCACAGTCCATCTTCGATAGCTATTAATTATCAGAGATGATTCGGAGATATAGCCTAACGCACTCACACACATAAAACAGCAAAGAAATCTTCCAGACGTCGTTTCTTGATTAATCGCTTTTTAAAAAATTAATACAAAACAAAGAAATAACATAACATTCCGTTCTTATTTGCTGTTCCATTCACATCATATAAATCACATAAAAGCTTCTTCTTATAAACGTGTGTCATCTTGCAACATGTGTGTGTCATGAACACGTTAGAAAACTATTTCCCCTCATTCTCCTTTAGTTTTTCAGGATCTTCAGAAATACTTTCAGCAATCTCTTTCCTTTTTCGAGCAAATAACAATAACTTTGTTTTAGCTTTAAGCACCCAAGCTACCACATTCACCCTCTTATTCCATGATGAAAATGGGTAATTATGTCATTTGTCAATCCTTAGCAATAACATTCACTGTGACGTTTTGTTTAATTTCTGGATAATTAGCAGAGTTTTTCAATCCCAGCTCAAGCTTTGGCAATTCTCTGTCTGGCTTACAGAGAAACTCTGGTCCATTGATCCATCTCATATTGCTTAAGAAGCAGTCTGCTGTTAATCCTCTAGAAGCTTCTTCTGCACGATTTTCCTTTGTATTAACATATTTACGCTATGATACATTAGTTCTCCTTATATAAGAAATTCTGTTTGCTACAAATGTTAGAAAATGCTTGTTCTCATTGTTAAAGTAAATACTTAAGCACATGTACTATCAGTCCAAAATATATATTTCTCCAGCTGAAGCTGCAGTTCCTTTTGCGGCATTATGTCAACTTTAACAGCTAAGACTGCGACAGTAACTTCCATTCTGGGAATTGTCATTTGCTTCAATGGTGCCACTCTGGCCTTTCCCATTAAGAATGCAACATGTACTTCATTGTTATCGTTTTCCAGTCTTAGATATGAAACAGTACCATAGCCACTTTCACTGGCATCTGAGAAATGATGCAGCTGTGCATATCTGATTCGACCAAAGTTTGTAGGCTTCATGCACCGGTCCACATTGAATTCTGAGATCTTGTTGAGAGCTGCTAACCATTCTGTCCATCGATGAGAGGAAGTTTGCATTATACTCTCATCCCATCAACATTTTTCCTTACAAAGATCCCAAAGGGTCTTAAACAGCTCCAATCATGGATAGGATACCCCTTCTAGTACATGGTCGCTCTTGAATCGAGATTCTGAACTGGAACATATCTGTTTCGACGCACCAGTGCAGTCCCAATGCTCTTTCCATTGGCAGATTGTCATTGTCCAAATACAACTCCTCCTTGGCTCTTTCATCTGGTGGAATGCTTTCCAATACAACACGGCTGTTGCTGATCCACTTGGATAGCATGAATCCTCCCTTATTACAAAGAGAAGTCAGATGTTTCACCATTTGAATTACTTCCTCTTTTGTAGACATGGATTTTAAACAATCATCCACATAGAAATTATTCTTTACTGTGTTTGTCACTTCTTCTGGAAAGTGAGCTTTATTGTCGTCGGTGGTTTTCCTTAATGCAAAGTTTGCAAACTTGATGATGACACTGCTCCAAAGAGATGTACCTTCATCCGGTATTCAACAAGATCTTGTTGTGCATCACCATCAGGCCACCATAGGAATCGCAAGTAGTCAATGTGTGTTTCTGATACTTTGACTTGATGAAACATCGCTTTAATATCAGCCATCAAAGCAATCGGTTCTTGTCTGAATTTAATGAGAACTCCAATGAGTGAGTTGGTAAGGTCTGGACCTTGCAGTAGTTGACAGTTAAGTGATGTTCTTTTGAAGACTGCAGCACAGTCAAAGACCACCCTCAAGGTCCCTTTCCTTAAGTGATACACCCCATGGTGTGGAATATACCAAAGCTCTCCATCACTTCGATTCAGCTGGTCTGTAAGTACCATTTCGGCATAATCATTGTCAATCATATCCTTTAGGAAATATGTATATTCATCATGAAATTTCATATTCTTGCCAAATTTGAGTTTCAGATTCTGGGTGCGTTGCTCTGCCATACGACGGTAATTTGGCAGACTAACACTTTCTTGTTTGAAAGGTAAGTCTAGACAAAAATGTCCGCGTATCATCTTTACTGAGTGATTCATAATATCCAACAACTTTAACTCTTCTCTGGACATTTCTTCTGATACTTTCACTGAAGTCATGATTGCATTGCTTTATCAATAGTTCTTCTAATTTAACAGTAGATATTTGATTGACAGCAGCAGCAGGGTGGTTATTCTGGTTCCTGCTTCTGTAGTTGCTTCTCAAGGAGCCATAGATAACCCATCCGAGTAGGGTTCTCACGGCAAATGGTCCATCCCCTTCACTGCTGACAAACTCTTTAGGTTCCAATGCCTTCAAAGCATTTGTTCCGATAAGTAGGTTGGTACCAGAATTTATTCTAGTTATCTTGACATCCTTCAAGTAAAGACATTGTTTCAAGTCTTCTTGCTTGGGTATATTTAGGTGAAAAACAGGCAAGGTCTCATGTGTAAACACATCAGATAGTTGTATAAAATTGTCTTCATCCAGACTAGATATTTCCATACCTGTAATATGATGACTATCACAACATTTCTCTTCATTCATGGTACGCAATAGAATCTTAGTCTTTCCTGTGATGGTCCAGCCTTCTCATCAAGCTTTCTGTGCAAAAGGGCTCCCATGATCCAAAAATGCATATGTTTGCAACACTTTGCTGCTCCTTACCTTTATTGGTAAGATGGAGAAAATACAAGTTTCTACCCTGGCCCCAATATGCACATTTATCTGAGGTGAGGAACCGCTTCACTCGTAGCTGGCTTCTCCTTCCGTTCTATTTGCTCCGGCTTCTTTTCCGTATTCTTCTGTTCAGTATTAAGTCATTCAGAATTATCTTGTCTGCACTTATTGTAAGTCATATGACTCTTGCACTCTCTAGCTATGTGTCCTTCCTTCAAACATCCAAAGCAGATTCCCTTCTCCTTTAAGAAGTCCATCTTTTCTTTATATTCCTTCTTCTTGAATTTTCGACACCAATTTATGGTGTGACCAACCTCATCACATGACAAACGGAACCCTTTTTGCTTAATAGTGGTTGCATCTCCTTTCATTCCTCCTGTTGTTTCTACATGTGTTACAGCGGTAGCAAAACTGCAAAAGGCCCTGATCTTCCTTTTGTTTTAGGAAAAGTAGAACCGTTGACAGATGTAATTGGTTTAGGATATGGAATACTCCCATAGCGTAAATTTGACATTAACCGTACTTCCCTTTCCATGAAGCGTGGTCTCTCGATCGCCATCTTCCTGCTTTATCCCTCCACTTTTCTCTAAGCCTATAGGGCAGTTTTAGAATGATTGTTCCCATATTGCTAACAACATTAATTTCTTCCATGTGGTCGAGATTTCTCATCGAGCTACAACAACCTCTAAGAAATATCGCAAACTCATGCAATGCCTTCACATCTTCTGCCTTGTCAGCTGTCCGAGCATAGGCCTTCTTCGTGTATGCATTAGCAATCTTCTGTTCATTACCAAAATGTTCTTTAAGCAATTTTCTTGCCATTTGATAGTCCTCCTCCGCAGGCAAATTTCGACAACTTATTACAAGCTGCTTTGCATATCCGCTTGTGTAGTGCTCCAGAAACCGTAAGCGATCTCCTTCATTAGTAGTTTTCATTTCCACTCCTTCGTGAAACACTATTATGAAAGTTTCATATTGCAAAGGATCACCATCATACTTAGGAATTTCCATTGGGGGTAATGTGGAAGAGAGATTTTGTTGAGCTAAGAGCTCATTGATTCCTCACCAATTCGTAGAATTGACTGGCTGGGTGCAGATGGATGATGAGCAGGCCTCTGAAAAATGAACTGTTCTGGGTAAGTTTAGTCATGAGTGCCATGACCAGTTATTTGTCCCTGGTTGGGTGCAGATGGATAATAAACAGGCTCTGAAAATCTTGGCTTATACAAGCCTGTGTATTGGCCCTCTGAGAAGAATGCTGGGTTTATTACGAGCCTCAACAGACAGCCCAAAAGTTGTGTGCTTCAGTCTAGGTCCTTGTTGCTGAAATGAAGTTTTGTAGCCCATCCACCCACTCAGTACTAGTTCTGAGTCATGCCAGATATTCTCTGGCCGTAGATTTGATTGAGCTGCTGCTCCCAGCTTAGCAACTCCTTCTTGGACTAAGGAACTCTCGATCTGAGATATTCTCAAGCCGCATCTTGTACCTTGGCCTTCCAATATCTCACTCCTTGGTCCCGCAACTGCCAGCCTCGTGGCTATTTCCAGCTGTTCCTTCTCCTTCCTCAACTGCCTTCTTCCTTCCTCGGTCTCTTTCTTCAATTGTTCACTTCATTCCTCGGACTCTCTCTTCAGCTGTTCTTCTTTTTCCTCAATCTCAGATTTTTTCTCCAAGACGGCAGCCTCTAGCGAGAGAGCAGCTGCTTCAGCTTCGGCTTTGAGCAGAGACCCTTGTAATTGAACTGGCTACAGAACCAGATTTATGCCTTGATCTTCGTGTTAAGACATTTGAAATACTATCTTGAGGTGTAATTTCTTCTTCCACTTTGACATCTTGTTGCATAGCACTACCGACTGTTGTTCGATTTCAAGTAAACACTTCTTCACATACTCTACAAAACCATTAAAAAATTCCACTCTTTCTTGGAACCACTAGGTGTGCCTTTCGAGTTCTCCCTCAGGCATTTGTAACCTCAGCAATGAGTTTTCTTTTCTCCAACCTCGTGGCCGAGGCTGAATAATTTCTCCAGATTAGATTGCACCATCTTCGCATTCTCATCTGATTCCATTAGTTTCTTCTGGATTTCAATTTCCTTGGCTCTCTGCTTCCATAACTTGGTTCTTTCCATCTGGCATCTTTCCAGGAAGGCTGCTTCTCCCTTTTCAGTGCGCTCGGTTTCTCTCTTTCCATATCTTCTCTCTTCTGCCTCCACGGCTCCCTCTGGTGGCGATTCTTCATACTTACCTGTCTGTGGCTCCATGAGTTGGTGTATCCTTGGCTGACTGCCAGATCGTTATACGTTTAAAATACAGCCTGTTCCGCTTCTTCAAAACAATCATTCTTTCGAAGGTTTCCTTAGCCAGAATCTTGTAAACATTCAATGGCTGAGCACGTCTTGTCAAAGTTCAAAACATAATTATTTCCAAGGTCATGGCTCAGCACTGGCTGCTTATCTTCAATTTACCGTAAACAAGCTTCGTGGCTGTTTTCTATATTTCTGCAGGCTTTAAGGACGCGTTGACGTAATAATGTTTCGACATAATGACGTGTTCACGTAAGACATTTGAAATACTATCTTGAGGTATAATTTGCTTCCAAACTGAAATTCTGGATGTATGCTTCCAGAATGAAATTCAAAAGAATCTGCAGCTGTTCTTCAAAACAATCCTCAGGAACTCAAAACATTGGCTAAAGTTTGAGATTTTCAAGGTCGCTTCAATACAGCATTGAAGCTTATCTCAAGGCTGTTTTCAAGTCTGCAATAGTGGCCTTTTAAAATAAAGCCTTGTCGGCCATTTATAAAGCCTTAAAATACAGCGTTGTTTTGCTGCTCGTTACTCACGATCTGGTCCGGCTTCAATCTTCGTGGCTTCTGATAACCCAGGGCATGACCGTGTCAGATGCCGGCGAACAGCAGATTCTTTGATCCAGGATTTAAACTCTAATCTCTGGCAAAGATTCAGCTTCTTCTTAGGTTCCACTGTTGAAACCGTCTTTGGCAAACTACCTCAAGGTAGTAACAGTTTTCTACTTAATATAATGGTAGTTTTTACAACGTTCTCAACGTCCAACCGATAATCATTAATTATCAGAGATGATTCAGAGGTATAGCGTAACGCACTCACGACACACATAAGACAGCAAAGATGAATCTTCCAGACGTCGTTTCTTGATTAATTGAAGCAATACAAAACAAAGAAATAACATAACATTGCGTCCTTAATTGCTATTCCATTCACATCATATAAATCACATAAAAGCTTCTTCTTATAAAGGTATGTCATGTCGTAACATGTGTGTGTCGTGATCATGGTAGAAAACTATTTCCCCTCATTCGCCCACACAAACTGAAACTTCTAATCTGAGAGTCTGCGCCAGAACACAACCCTACTACGTATCAAATCCCACTTACAAAAGTACAGGCAGATAAAAACTAAAACTAAAAAGATAATAATCCTGACTTAACCTTAATGGCTCCTACAGTTGCTATGTCCTTGATTAGATTTGTCATTATTGCTTCCCGCCTTAAGCTACACTGCATTCAGAAAGTATTCAGACCCCTTCACTTTTTCTACATTTTGTTAAGTTCCAGCCTTATTCTAAAATGGATTAAATTATTTGTTTTTTATCATCAATCTACACACAATACCCCATAATAGAAAACTGAAAACAGGTGTTTAGAAATGTTTCACAGACTTGTCACAAAGCCACTCCTGCGTTGTCTTGGCTGTGTGGTTAGGGTCGGTGTCCTGTTGGAATGTGAACCTCTGTCCCAGTCTGAGGTCCAGAATGCTCTGGAGCAGGTTTTCATCAAGGATCTCTCCGTACTTTGTTCCGTTCATCTTTCCCTCGATCCTGACTAGTCTCCCAGTCTCTGCCACTGAAAGACATCCCCATAGCATGATGCTGCCACCACCATGGTTCACCGTAGGTATGGTATTGGCCAGGTGATGAGCGGTGCCTGGTTTCCTCCGGAATGGACACTCAGCATTCAGGTCAAAGAGTTCAATCTTGGTTCATCAGATCAGAGAATTTTGTTTCTCATGCCCTTTGGCAAACCAAGCAGGCTGTCATGTGTCTTTAACTGAGGAGTGGCTTCCGTCTGGCAACTCTACCATAAAGGCCTGATTGGTGGAGTGCTGCAGATATAGTTGTCCCTCTGGAAGGTTCTCCCATCTGCACAGAGGAACTCTGGAGCTCTGTCAGAGTGACCATTGGGTTCTTGGTCACCTCCCTGACTAAGGCCCTTCACCCCCGATTACTCAGTGTGGTCGGGCAGCCAGCTCTATGAAGAGTCCTGATGGTTCCAAAGTTCTTCCATTTAAGAATGACGGAGGTCACTGTGCTCTTCGGGACCTGCATTGCTGCAGAAATTGTTTTATACCCTTCCCCAGATCTGTGGCTCGACGCAATCTTGCCTCAGATGTCTACGGACAATTCCTTTGTCTTCGTGGCTTGGTTTTTGTTCTGACATGCACTGTCAACTGTGGGACTTTATATAGACAGGCTTGTGCCTTTCCAAATCATGCACAATCAATTTAATTTACCACTGGTGAACTCCAATCAAGTTATAGAAATATCTCAAAGATAATCAATGGAAACAGGATAAACCTAAGCTCAATTCTGAGTGTCATAGCAAAGGGTCTGAATACTTATGTAAATGTGATTTATGTTCTTTATTTTAAATTTCTTTTTTTCTAAATTTTCTAAACACCTGTTTTCGCTTCTTTACTCTGGAGTATTGCATGTAGATTGGTGATAAAAAAAATGAATTTAATGCATTTTAAAATAAGGCTGTAACATAACAAAATGTGTAAAAAGTGAAGGGGTCTGAATACTTTCTGAATGCACTGTATACATGGCACACATGAACTTTGGATGATGGTTTCCTTTTTAACACATAAAATGGAGGCCTGTTTTCTGGCTTCTTGACAGCAGACTCTCGTACTCTACCTTCCTTCGATGGTGCAGAGGTAGAGATCTCCCCACTATTGAAGGGACCTATAAGAGGCGCTGTCTCCGAAAAGCAGCTAATATCATCAAGGATCCACACCACCAAGGCAATGCTCTCATTTCACTTCAGCCATCAGAAAGGAGGTAAAGGAGTCCGACAACTGTAATGTTCAGGTTCAGAAACAGCTTCTTCGCTACAACCTTCTGGCTATCGTACATTATGAACTCCAACTAAACTCCGAACTATAAACAGCCTGAGTTACACTAGAGACATTGGGCTTTTTTTTGTTTTTGCACTGTATTGCTTCTTTTGTATTTATTGAACTTTATTTGTTTGTTCATTATATTATTGGTTGATCACTGTAATTACAAACCTGTTATGCTGCTGCTGCTGCAAGTGAGAATTTCATTGTTCAAACTCAGGATATATGGCAATGAAACACCCTTGATTATTTATTATCAATGCAATGGCCTTCCTTTAATAAATGTGGTAACCTCAGACTTACTGTTTTTTGGGAGGGAAATTGTAATAATTTTTTCTGTGATCTGTTAATTCTCTTGGTAACCCTAGTTGGACTACTTTTCCTATTTGATAGGCAAAAAGCTGAAGTAACTCAGTAGGTCAGGCAGCATCTCTGGAGAAAAGGAATAGGTGATGTTTTGGGTCAAGACCCTTCTTTGGACTGAGAGTCGGGGGAAAGAGTCAGGGGGTATTGCGTACAGTTTTGGTCTCCAAATCTGAGAAAATACATTCTTGCCATAGAGGGGGTACAGAGAAGGTTCACCAGACTGATTCCTGGGATGTCAGGACTTTCATATGAGGAAAGACTGGATAGACTTGGTTTGTACTCGCTAGAATTTAGAAGACTGAGGGGGGGTCTTATAGAAACTTACAACATTCTTAAGGGGTTGGGTAGGCTAGATGCAGGAAGATTGTTCCCAATGTTGGGGAGGTCCAGAACAAGGGGTCACAGTCTAAGGATAAGGGTAAATTCCTTTAGGACCGAGATGAGGAAAAGATTTTTCACACAGAGAGTGGTGAGTCTCTGGAATTATCTGCCACAGAAGGTAGTTGAGGCCAGTTAATTGGCTATATTTAAGAGGGATTTAGATGTGGCCCTTGTGGCTAAAGGGATCAGGGGGTATGGAGAGAAGGCAGGTACAGGATACTGAGTTGGATGATCAGCCATGATCATATTGAATGGCGGTGCAGGCTCGAAGGGCCAAATGGCCTATTCCTGCACCTATTTTCTATGTCTATGTTTCTATGAGAGGAAAACGAGATATATGAAAAGGTACAGAACAAATTAATGAATGACCCACTGAGTTACTCCAACTTTTTGAGTCTATCTTCAGAGTAAATCAGCATTTGCAGTTCCTTCCTATGCTTTTCCTATTTCTTTTGCCACTAAAGGAAAATTAAGCAAGAAGAGGTCAAGGCAGAAGAGTATGGTCTTCATCATCTGAGAGGTGGCATGGTGGCACAGCGGTAGAGTTGCTGCCTTACAGCGTTAAAGATCCAGGTTCAATCCTGACTATGGGTGCTGTGTGTATGGAATTTGTACATTCTCCTCTTGGGTTTTCTCTGGATGCTCCGGATTCTTCCCACACTCCAAAGACAAACGGGTTTGTAAGTTAATTGGGTATGGTAAAATTGTAAATTGTCCCAAGTGTGTATGATAGTGCTGGTTGGTGTACAGGGTGATCGCTGGTCGGTGTGTTTGTCTGAATCCATATGCGTGTGATGTTCCTGCTGTAAGATTTCCATTGTAACATACCTCACCGTACTTGGGATTATAACAGCAAACTCGACTCTGGTTTTCATTTTAACAAGGAAAGAGAGACTCTGTTCATTCATGAGCTTTCATTTCCAAAACAAATCCAAATTTCCACCCTTTTTCTCCCCTATCATATCATATCTATATATACTATTAAAACTGTGTGTGTGTGTGTGTGTGTGTGTGTGTCTGCCGACCAGCTGTGTGTCAGATTTGCCCTTTGATTTCATGGTTCACCAAAAGCACACATTCAAACCCCGAGATATTTTCCATTTTGCTACACAATACATTTTTCCATTCACCCATTCACTTCTCATTACATTTAGACATTTTTATGTACACTTTTTAAAATAAAATCCTTCACCCCACCATCACCACACACACTCATTTTGTGGCCTCCTGCTGGCCAGACACCATAACGGCAGCTGCTGCAGCCCGCTGTCCTCCAAACATGCTGCCATGTTTTGTCCCCGTGGCCGCGTTTCGCGACTGAAGCACGTTTGGGGACCAGACCCAACGGGTCTGCACTTGGTTTAGTATACCTTTAAAAGAGAGAGAGAGAGAGAGAGAGAGAGAGAGAGAGAGAGTGTGTGTGTGTGTGTGTGTGTGTGTGTGTGTTTGTGTGTGTTTTTGCATGTGAAATATCTCCTCGAAAACGAGATGCAAAAACGCGGAGATTTTTACAATTTCGGTTGAGATTTTACTTATGAGTTCAGAAATCCACTCCTTGGTCAATTATTTCCCCAGATTTTGAAAACATTTTTTCACAAAACTCAATTTTTAAATTATGAACGCCGCTCACCTGCTGCTGACATCACAATGCCCACATGCCCACCAATCCAGGCCCACCTGCGTCCTGACCCACCCCCCGCTGCTGTGGATTAAAGGAGCGGAGATATTGAGAAAGTTCTGCAGAACAAAGATTCCACAGCTGCGTTCCGCTACAGCTTCTTTGTTCTACAGACCTCGGGGCAGCGACTCCTAACGCGCTGAACCTCCCCTCATATGTTCCGCTGAACTTTCTCTTCACAGCCGGCGCAGCTCGTGTAGCCCCGCCCTCTTCCGCGCCCCTCCCACCCCCTGCGTGCTCATTCCAGCTGTGGGTTTCCAGAGAGTCAGAAGCCGATGCATCTTTGCTGTCAACGCTCGCTCCTGGGCGAATACGTCTTGTCTTAGCGGCTTTAAAGGGCTGTTGTCAGCTGGCAGTTATCTCCCCCCCCCCCCCCCCCCCACCGACGCGTGCTGGCATTTGGCTCTCTACCACCTCCCTGTTCTGTGTTACTCTCTGTGAACGAGCAAGTACTGCAGATCCGGAGGACAGGCAAGATCCTGGGGAGGTGCAGAGGAGTGGGGGGGGGGGGGGGGGGGGGGGGGGGGATTGAGGGAGAGGAGGGAGTAGGAAGGGTGAGGGGGGAATGGGGGAGGTGAGTGTGGGCATAGAGGGAGAGGAGTGGGTGTGATAGGGAGTGGGGAATAGATGGACTGCCCCCAACCCTCTCCCCCACACTCCCCCTACCACTCTCCCCCTCGCTCCCCACTCTACCCCCTCTCTCCCCTACCCCATGTCACCCTCCCTCCCTGCTCTTCCCCCTCTCTCCCCCCTACCCCTCTCCCCCTCCCTCCACACTCTTTCCCCTCTCTCCCCACCCCATCTCCCTCCTGTCCTCCCTCCTCCCCTCCCCTACCCCCTTCCCTCCACCCCATCCCCTCCCCCCTCCCTTCCACCTCTCCCCCTCCCTTCCCCCCTCTCAGCCCCCTCTCTCTCCCCCTCTCCCTCCTCCCTTCTCTCTCTCCTCCCATCTCTCGCACCCCTCCTCCCCCACCCTTCCCCCCTCACCCACCCTCCCTCTCCTCCTCCCCTCCCTCTGGTTCTAGCCCTTCTGTCTCTGCCCCTTTCGCTCTGTCTCTCCCCATTCTCTCTCTGCCCCCACTCTCTACCCCCCCCCCTCTCTAGTCACGCCTGCAAGTTGGGGGCTATGTGTCAGTGGATAGGGTGGTTATGGGGTAAAAGGAGGAAATTAATAATATGAGTATATCAAGCGATGTAGTTAGCGTGTGTGCGGGGGGGGGGTAGTTAGTGTGGGTGATGCCACATGCGACCCCCCCAGCCCCCCCTCCCGCAACCACACGTTGGGGGAACAGACCCAACGTGTCTGCACTTGGTCTAGTATCTATTAAAACTCGGTGTGTGTGTGTATGTCATTTTGCCTTTGAAACGTATCTCCTCTTAAACCAGACGCAAAAACGTGGAGATTTTTACAATTACGGTAGGGATTTTACTTGTGATTTCATAAATCCACTCTCTAAATTTAGTCGAGTATTTCCCCAGATTTTGAATAAAATTGTTCACAAAACATCACAAAAATGTTAAAATCAAACTGCTGCATGAGTCACAGTGCCACCTCACAGATGTCCAATCACAATGGATCTCATTTACATATATGACATCACAATGGGACAGGGGTGGGAGAATGGAACCTTCACATGGTCCCACTAAAATCAAACTGCTGCATGTGTCACAGTGCCATCTCACGCCACCGCTGCCCAGTTGCTGACATTCCAATAACAGAGAAATTTTTACAGCTTCTGGTAGAAATTTTCCTTATGATTTCAAAAATCCAATCCAAGAGTGACATTTGGTCACTCTTCCACACTGCAACTTTGCGGTGGCATTGGCATTGATTGACATTTATTAAAATAAGACTTGCCGATTGTATTGGATAATTGAAAAATAATGCCCTATTGCATTGATTAACTTTTATTTTAAACCAGTTGGATTTAAAAACAAAACTCAATTTTATTTTAAACGGGTCGCATTTTGATTATTACTTCGCGATTTTAAACTTTAATTTGACTGCTGCTTAAAAAAAAACTTGGGCGATTGCATTGATCAACATTTATTGAAAAAAGACTTGGCGATAGCATTGATTGACATTTATTAAAAAAAAGACATGCAGATTGTATTGATCAATTGAGATTTCACACTTTAATTTGACTGCTGCTTCAAAAAAAAACTTGGCCATTTCATTCATTAACATTTATTTTACAACAGTTGCATTTAAAAAAATATATAGATTAACATTTATTTAAAAACACTTGGACTTTTAAAGAAAACGATTTCTGCTCCGGGACCCACTTGAGGGGAGCACAGCTCCACAACCACTCTTCTAGAACATTCTGACTTTGCTGTCTTTAACGATAAGCTTCGGACCCGCTCACTGACTTCAGCTCCGCTCGCTGGCCTCGGCTCCGCTCGCTGGACTCCCCCCCCCCCCCCCACCCCGCGTTGCGTTGGGTCTGCACTTGGTCTAGTACTATTATAAAAACAATGCATAGCAAAGCTCCAATATTTTTTCATTTTTTAAAGTTTCAGTTCTTTCATATATGTAATAGTATCCAGTCACATAAACCCTAATATTATGAGTATCCCACATTGATACTAAACTGTTATGCCAAATTGATGCATTACTTTCTGAAACCTATGATCATTCTCTCCCTCCACTGAGTGTCAACTCATCTCGGAATTGTCTTCGGGTGACGCTGCGAGTGGCAGCCTCGCCAGCAGTCTGTCCGTCCTTTCTCCCTTTTTGTTATTTTTAGTCTGTTTAATAGTATGTTCCTGGAGGTTTCTTAGTCTTTTTTATGTGGGGGAGGTGGGGAGGGGTAGGGGGAAACCATTTCTCAGTCACTTCCTGGTCGGGATGCATCTTCGCCCCCCCCCCCCCCGGCCTACCATCTGGATTGATACGGCCTTTCCTACCGGAGACCGGCCAGAGTTTCAGCGGCGGCGCAGTACTGAATTACCATCGCGGAGCGGGCGATGCCTTACCGGAGATCACTGTGTTGGAGCTCCTGAGTGTTGGGCCAGCTGACGAACATCGTGGAGCTGTGGTTTGCGGAGCTTCCAGCCGTGGGCGGCGCTGACTTTAACATAGCGGAGTCCAAGGATCCTTTGCCTGGGGTCGCCAGTGTTGGAGCTCCGTCCAGCTCGGCCTGTGGACTTCGGGAGCCGCGGTCTCCGGTAGGAAGCGGCCGATTCGGAAACTCCAAGCTGCTGAGAGTGTTCTTCCGTTCCGACGTCGGAGTTCCATCCTCCCGTTGAGAGGGCCTGAAACATCGGGCCGCCCATAGCGGCGACTGCGGAGGACTCAAAGGCCCCGACCATGGGTGAAGAAAGTAGAAGATGACTGAACTTTATTTCCTTCCCTCACAGTGGGAAACATTGATTCCGCTGTGGGGGAATGTTCATGTTAAACTCTATCGTGTATTGTGTTCTTTTTATTCGTATGGCTGTATGGTAACTCAAGTCTCACTGTACCAATTGGTGCATGTGACAATAAATGTAACTTGAACTTGAAATGAGTACTATCAAAATTGGAAGAATGAATTAGGAAACACTGTCGTTTCAGGTCGTGATGTAGTATGAACCAGAGGCCGATGAAAATAATAATTTAAAATAATCAATGAATATAATGATTTAGACTTTCCATACTTCATCATGCAAATAATTTTGGTTACATTTTTGAACAAATTGCAGACAGGTGTAGCAAAAAAAACCACACAAATTGGAATCAATGCAGATTTTCTTCCATTTGTATAATGTTTTGAAGTAATATTTAAATCACGTGCAGTTTTCAGACCACATGCCTGAAAGGTCAAAGACTTCAGGAAACGAATTAATCATCCAAGTGTTATTACTGTCCTAAGGGGGAGAACTGGGGAGAGAATAAACTACAATAATGATATGTAAGGAGAAATAACAGAAAATTGATTTCATAAACTGTGCTTAGTTTGTTCATTAATTTTATTCCATCACATTAACTTCATCACATTAACATTGTGTCAAGTCAGGGTTATTTCGAATTTGGAGACAAGTAAATATTTGAACTATTTTCAAAAATGAGTCATAGCTGGCTGATCACTTATTGTAATAATCATTTCAAAGCCAATATTATGCAAGTTGTCAACCCTCATCTATGAATATCTCTTACACCATGCATATTTGTTTTAATGAAAACCATTATGCAAAATTATTATACAACCCCAAAGGTTCTGTCATGGGAACTAATTACAGATCTTGTTAGCGTGGACAGCCAAGAGGAGCAGTTGTCCTACATACTGCGGCAAGAGCAAATAGATCTGATAACTTTAACTATTGCAGCAAACACTTCAATATTCTTCCAAACCATGTACATACGACAACAGGAGATTATTTTGGTTCATGAAAGGCATTTTACTTCTATAGTCATGTGCAAATTGCATCCATTGCATTAAAAAGCAATAGTTATTTTAATGAAAATACTTTTTTAAAAAACATTTTGCTTCTATCTGGCCACTCCTCTTATAATCTAATTAGAAATTGTGGATAACATTAAACAATCAAGTCAGCATATGAACAGTGGACAAGATAACATTCCAGATAGAGAACCAATTCACGATCCAGACTCCCAACATCAGGACATTTTGTTTGTTGTTTTTTGCCCAACTATAACTAAGTGGCGAAAGGATGTTGGTTCATTGAATCCATTGATGCGTTTAGCTTTAGCCATAGTTAAGATTTATCTGGTACAGAATAAGCATGAGTGTTGTTAATGACGTAACAACAATCTTTTCCCCTTACATCAAAATGAAGTTGCAGACTAATTTAAAGACCTAACCCAATTTGTCCCGTAATTTTAGCCCAGATTAATTTTTAAATAAAATGAAATTCCAAACCGAAAGAATATAGGCTTCAATTTGTGCCAGCACCTTCCCAACTTTACAACATGAGGAAGGGTAACATTTCAGTAATTTCCAGGATAAACCAAATTAAGATAATAATGCATGAAATTATTAAAATCCCACCACAAGCACAATTTGTTTAGAGGATGAAGAATTACCACACTGTTGGGAAACAAGGGAATGGACCATCTGCAGAATTGTCCTATATTTGTTCTCCTGTACATTCTCAACCTAACATAGTCTATACCAAATCATAAAACAGCTTTGATATTACCAAAAGTTACATGTGAAATTTGGTCTTCAACAAACAATCTAACCCAAGTTTCCTTTCTAAATAAGGAAGGGAATAATGGAAATATTGGTTAATTTATGTATCCTACAACTACAGGCAGGTAAATGGAAGCCTAGCAATGAAAACTGAACAGTGATAATTGCAGCAGAGGTTCCAAGGGATGGTTGGTCATGAGATCTGACTGTCTCTGACCAAATACTATGATGGGATAGAGCGGAAGACGATTCATCAACAAGTGATAGTCATGACGTTGACCACACTTACTACTCTGCTTTCAGGAAGCAAGACACGAGTTTCAAAAACTTCCAATATGAAGTACTTCCAATATAATTCCTAAAAAAAGATCCATTGGTGGCCTCTCAGCAAATAGCTCAAAGACAAATTTATTATCAAATATTTTTCTGGGTTCAATCTGGTAAAATGTAATAATAAGGACGGCACAGTGGGGCATCAGTAGAGTTGCTGTCTTACAGTGCCAGTCAGGATTCGATCCTGAACCCATCTGCTCTGTGTGTGAAGTTTGCACATTCTCCCTGTGGGTTTTCTCCGGGTGGCCAGGTTTCCTCTCACATTCCAAAGACATACATGTTTGTAGGTTAATACGCTTCTGTAAGTTGCTCCTTGTGTGTAGGATGCAAAACTGGGATGACATAGAACTAGTGTACAAATTATCATTGGTCAGCGCAGACTTGATGGTCTGAAGGGCTTGTTTAGTGTAATTTAGTTTAGAGATACAGCATGGAAACAGGCCCTTCGGCCCACCGAGTCTGCACCGACCAGTGATCCCCGTACATTAACACTACCCTACATACACTAGGGATCAAGTCAAGTATACCATGCCAATTACAAACCTGTACACCTTTGGAGCGTGGGATGAAACCGAAGATCTCAGAGAAAACTCACGCAAGTCACGGGGAAAACGTACAAACTCCGTACAGACAGCACCCATAGTCAGGATTGAACCCACGATTCTGGCGCTGTAAGGCAGCAACTCTACTGCTGCGCCACGGTGTCGCCCTATGACCATGGCTTTTTTCCACACTGTGTATCTAAACTAAACTGTATCACCACATCAATGTATATCAATGTGACTTTTATCCCTAATTTAATTTTCTTTTGTTTCCCAACTTGATGTAAAAGTTAGAAATTTTATTTTGGGATGACTAATGCATCATAGGACATTAGGTCAAGTGGTAACAGATTATTTATTTTTTGCTATTGGTCGGCTAATTTTTCATCCTTAGTATCTAAACAATCCTTCTTTGTAATTTCCCTTGCGTTGGCATTCCATAATGGCTACTAGTTATTCATGCTTCAATTTTACAAATAATTTTATCTTGCTATTTATACCTTAGCAATTTGCACACTCAAACATCTTTCTTCCATAATTATCAAAACAAAATTATGCTGCATCTTCTGGCAATTTACAAAATGAATTCATGATATCTGTGAAATACTAATACTTAAAAATCAGTGACATTGGTTTTGAGGAACAGAAATTTGAGGAATCAAATGCACAATGCTACATTTGTGCTTGTACCCGTAGAGAACATTCACTTCACAGAATCATAGTCATAAAACAAGGAAATAGGCCCATAGAACCAACCTATCCACAGTGATCAACGTGCCTATCTAGGCTAAGTGCATTTGCCCCTTATGTCCCCGAATCTTTCCTATCCATCTACCTATCCAAATATATTGTAAATGTTGTAAATGTACTCGTCTCTACCATTTTCTTTGTTGTTCTTCAGAGAAACAACGCGTATACAGGCCCTCTGGCCCACTGAGTCTGCGCCAACCAAGCATTTGCACGATGCTACACACAAGGGACAATTTTACAATTTTACCATAGTTAATTATCTACAAACCTGTACGTCTTTAGAGTGTAGGAGGAAACTGGAGCACCCAGAGAAATCCCACGTGGTCACAGGGAGAACATACAAACTCCGTACAGACAACACCCATAGTCAGGATCGAGCCCTTGTCTCTGTCGTTGTAAGGCAGCAACTCTACCACTGTCCCACCCCTGATTTTCTCACTCAGCTCATTCTACATATCCACCTAATTCTGTGTGAAAAACCTACCGCTCACATGCCCACTACCTGAAGATCAGCATCTATAGTCAGGAGTAACTGCATGGTCTTTTTTTTGCTTCAACTGATTAATCGGTAGACTTCCTCAGCCTAACTCTGGGAGCACCAGCCTAGATAGAGAGTTCAAGTGTCGAGCATGGGATTTGAAGTCACACTTGGCATTGCAGACATTGGAAACAAGACATGGTTGGGTGGTATTGGTGACAACTCTAGGGTCTGAGGTGGATGAACCCAATGCCCAGATCTGGTAGATAATCCAGAAAGTGAGATATGCGTCCACAGTCAGGCTGAGGAGTGAAGAGCAGCAAATGATATTATAACTGAGAAAATATGTTTTGAGAAGACTTTCACTACCAAAATATATTCCCCTTCAGTAAAGGTTAATTCCAGGAGAATAAGAGGCATGTGTTTCATCATCCCTGTAGGCAATTCTGATTTCTGTTTCTCTACTTTAAATGTTGTGAGTAATGAAATTACAGAGACTAGCTCTCTGATTAAATCACTGAGTCACCATGATACATCGCACCACTAGAAAGAGGTTTATTAAATACTCCTTGCAAACCTCTTGATTCATTAACTTTATCCCAATGGATCATATATCAGTCGGCAATTTCCACCTATGTTCCATTGAGAGTTAATGATTAATATCACCCCACCCCCTGCCTCATTTGATTTGGAGTTGATAACTTTCACTCCTAATCAAAGTAGTTATCTATACACTCCTAATCAATGGGAGAGGCATGGTAAATTTCTCCCCAGTTAACCAGAAAAATTATAAAATGTCACCCCTAATCAAGTGAGGGATAGAGATCAATTTCACCCAATTATTTAATTTCCAATTGATGAATCTAGAACTAGTGATCAAATTCACTCCTAATCATTCCAGAATCACCAATTAATTTCACCACTCATTGTTCAGCAGTTTGTGATCATTTGAGCATTAATTGATCAAGGATTATCAATTAATATCACCCTAAACAAACCCCTCATCATTATATTTAATTTTATCAGTTAGGCCTCAACCTTTAACCCCTCAGGTTGTCTTATGAAATTGACTGCGTTTTTTGAAGAAGTAAAGGGACTGTCCCACTGTATGAGGTACTTCAAGAGCTCTCCCGAGTTTAAAAAAAAAATCAAACTCGTGGTAAGCACGTAGAATGTAGTGGATATGTCGGAGCTCAGGACGTCTCTTAGTGGCTCGTAACGCTAACGGCAGGTACTCGGGTAACGTGGTAAGCTCATGAAGATTTTTCAACAAGCGGATATTACCGTAATTCTCCGAGTTCGAATCAGGGGAAACTCGGAAGAACTCTTGAATTCGCTCGTACAGTGGGACAGGCCCTTAACCAAAAAAAGGTTGATCAGGGCATAGCAATAGATGTTGTCTATATCGACTTCTGCAAGCATTTGATCAGATTCTGCATGGTTAGGTGCTCTGGAAGGTTAGATCGCATGGAATCCAAGGAGAGCTAGCTGACAGGATAGAGAATTTGTTTCATGGAAGGAAGCAGAGGATGATGGTTCGAGAAACCTCAAAGAAAAGTCGAAATAGTACTTTGAAGATCATTATTTCAGGATCATATGCCTAAAAAGAGCAAGTCATGTCTTTATTTTCATTTATTCTTGTATATTGTACATATATATATATACAGGTTTATTCACAAATCCTGCCAACAGCAAGGAACGCGAAGCAACTACTCTGGTCAATCAATATTGAAGATTTGTTTTTTGCTGCCCACTTTCAAGATAATTACACTACAGCAAATTAATTTGACATCTATTTCACAACTCTACAATCTTTAGAAATATTCTGAAATGTATCAAAGACCTTCAGAAAGTCGAAGTTATATTTCTGTACCTTCATCGTCAAATTTGGTCCTCTCATAGATTTTACTCAGATCACAAGGGGATGGCACAAAGCTGGGTAGCAGTGTGAGCTGCGAGGAGGATGCTATGAGACTGTAGAGTGACTTAGATACTTCATCCAAGTGTCACAGAGTGAAACTTCTTCCCATTCTGCTTTCTGTAAAGACTCTATCCACTAATCCCAATTCCTGCGTCGCGCCCAGGATGAGGTGTTCCATACTCAGGCATCGGAGATGTCCTCATTCTTTAGGGAATGGGGGTTCCCCTCTTCCATTATAGATGAGGCTCTCACTAGGGTCTCCTCTATATCCCGCAGCTCCGCTCTTAATCCCCCTACCCCTATTCGCAGAAAGGACAGAGTCCCCCTTGTCATCACTTTCCACCCCATCAACCGTCGCATACAACATATAATTGACATTTTCATCACCTCCAACGGGATCCCACTACTGGCCACATCTTCCCATCTCCAACCATTTCTGCTTTCCGTGGAGACCGTTCCCTCCATAACCCCCTGGTCAATTTGTTCCTTCCCACCCAATCCACCCCCTCCACGGGTACTTTCCCCTGCAACCGCAGGAGATGCAACACTTGTCGCTTTACCTTCTCCCTCCATTCCATCCAAGGACCCAAACAGTCTTTCCAGGTGAGGCAGAGGTTCACTTGCACCTCCTCCAACCTCATCTACTGCATCCGCTGTTCCAGGTGTCAACTTCTCTACATTGGCGAGACCAAGCGCAGGCTCGGTGATGGGTTCGCTGAACACCTCCGCTCAGTCCGTCGTAACCAACCTGATCTCCCGGTTGCTCAGCGCTTCATCTCCCCCTCCCATTCCCAATCTGACCATTCTGGCCTGGGTCTCCTCCATTGTCAGAGTGAGGCCCAGTGCAAATTCAGGAAAAGCACCTCATATTTTGCTTGGGTAGTTTACATCCCGGTGGTATGAACATCGACTTCTCTAATTTCAGATAGCCCTTTCTTTCTCACTCATTCCCCTCCCCCTTCCCTGTTCTCCTACAAGTCCTACTGTCTCCGCCCACTTTCTATCGTTTTGTCTCGACCCGAAACGTCACCCATTCCTGCTTCCATAGATGCTGCCTCACCCGCTGAGTTACTCCAGAATTTTGTGTCTACCTTTTGGTGACTTGGATAAGTTGGGTGAGTGGGCAGATGCATGATAGATGCAGTATAATGTGGATAAATGTGTGGTTATCCACTTTGGTGGCAAGAACAGGAGGACAGATCATTATCTGAATGGTGTCAGATTAGGAAAAGGGGAGGTGCAACGAGACCTGTGTGTGCTTGTACATCAGACACTGAAAGTAAGCAAGCAGGTTCAGCAGGCACTGAAGAAATCTAATGGCATGTTGGCCTTCATAGCGAGAGGATTTGAGTTCAGGAGCAAGGAAGTCCTACAGCAGCTGTATAGGGCCCTGGTGAGACCACACCTGGAGTATTGTGTGCAGTTTTGTCCTCCTGATTTGAGGAAGGACATTATTGCTATTGAAGGTGTGCATCCTAGGCTCACCAGGTTAGTTCCCATGACGGCGGGACTGACATATGATGAAAGAATGGGTCGACTGGGCCTGTATTTACTGGAATTTGGGATGAGAGGGGATCTTATAGAAACATATAAAATTCCTAAAGGATTGGACAGGCTAAATGCAGGAAAAATGTTCCCGATGTTGAGGGAAGTCCAGAACCAGGGGTCACAGTTTAAGAATAAGGGGTAGGCCATTTAGGACTGAGATGAGGAAAAACTTTTTCACCCAGAGAGTTGTGAATCTGTGGAATTCCCAGCCACAGGCGGCAGTGGAGGACAATTCACTGGATGGATTTAAGAGAGAGTTCGCTCTTAGGGCTAAATGGATCAAGGGATATGGGGAAAAAGCAGGAACTGGGTACTGATTTTAGATGATCAGCCATGATCATATCGAATGGCGGTGCTGGCTCGAAGGGCCAAATGGCCTACTCCTGCACCTATTTTTCTATGTTTCTAAACTAACTATTTCTTCTCAAGCCAGGCAAGCTACTCTCAATAACCTCTATGCCTTTTAGATGAGAATGTTATATGTGTTCTGCAAGGATGTGATATACATACTGGATAATCAAATGCCACATTTCAGAAATCATTTGGGAGAAGTCGTTTTACGAATCACAACCCAATTATTTTTATCCTTTGATTTGGAAGGAACCGCAGATACTCGTTTAAACTGAAGATAGACACAAAACGCTGGAGTAACTCAGCGGGTCAGACAGCATCTCTGGAGAAAAGGAATAGGTGACGTTTCCAGTCAGCACCCTTCTTCAGACTGAGTCAGGAGAAAGGGAAACGAGAGATATAGATGGTGATGTGGAGAGATATAGAACAAATGAATGAAAGATGCAAAAAAGTAACGATGATAAAGGAAACAGGCCATTGTTAGTTTGTTGGGTGACAATGGCCTGTTTCCTTTGTCATCATTACTTTTTTGCATTTTTCATTTATTTGTTTTATTTCTCTCTACATCACCGTCTATATCTCTTTTTTTCCTTTCCCCCGAGTCTCAGTCTGAAGAAGGGTCATGACCCGTTACGTCACCCATTATTTATCTCCAGAAATGCTGCCTGTCCCGCTGAGTTACTCCAGCATTTTGTGTCTATCTTCGGTTTAAACCAGCATCTGCAGTTCTTTCCTACACACGATGCTGTTTGACCCGCTGATTTACTCCAGCTTTTTGTGTCAATCTATAATTATCCATTTAGTAGTTGATTGTTGCTTCCACAATTAATGTTGAATTATATTTAGAAGAGAAAAACATTTTGATTTAAAAAATGAGAATATAAAAATACAGGAATTATGTGTCATATATTTTTGTAATGTAATAGTTGCATGGAGTAAATGCACCCTTTAATGAAATCCATTGCAAAATTTGATTGAACACATAATCTTCCTGTCGGCAGTCTATACCAGTTCAGAATATTGCGGATAAAAAGCAAAAGAGTTGGGCAAAAATGTCCCTCCTGTTAAAGATCCTTTCAGTGAAGTCCCAGGATATCTATGAGCCCTCAAGAGGGGGTTCAAGGTACATTGCACTGTATTACTCAGCAACACTCACCTTCTTGTGTTATTCAAAACCCTTAAGACACTAATATATTAACTGGAATTGCCTGCTACCAAGGTACTCTCTCTGGACTTTTTCCTATTCAAAGCACCTAAATCCAAACTATATCTGTTTGAGGAGTTTAAAGTTTAGTTATTATGGGTAGCAGTGATCAGGGATGATGTGACTATCCATAGTCAAATTGGTTTCTCAGTAGTCCTTATTTTATTTTGGCATTTAAAGAATTACATTTAAATGCATTTTAAAGCATTGAGCATTCAATGCTCGAAGATAACAGGTGTTTGAGATGGTAATGAGCTGGCTTTGATGTTGTTTTCAAATAGACTTCAAATAATAAACAATTCATTAGCTTTTCTTGGTGAACGATAAACACTTCACAGTGTGTTGGTGAGCTTTTCGTCCTGCTGCCCTGCAGGGTGTCTAGCATACCTTCCCTCTCTGCTGTGAAAAACAAGAAGTACATACAGACTCCAGCAGATTTTGGGGAAATCTGCAAGCTTGCAAGACAACAAAATGTGTGAGAAAATTGTAATTCAACACATGGCTAGGAGAGAAAGACTTGCGTTAAGAACAGGTACTATCCCTTCATTACAATCCAAATCAAATTAATTGAATACATTTAAAAAGTATGAAGGTTGGCAATCAGTTGGCTCAAACCAAGCTCTCTCAAACAGCTTTGCGACGGGCAGATAATCTGAATTTAAGAAAAGCAGCGTGGGATAAATATTGACACCAGGGATAACTCACCCCTTTGAAAGAATATTGTAGGATCTTTCATCGCTTCCTGAGAAAGAAGAGGGGGCTTCTGATCTAAAAGACCACACCTCAAAATTTGCAGCTCCTACTAAGTGCGCTTACCAAGTTGGAATGTCAGCCTAGATCTACAGTGACTTGCAAACGTTTTCATACCCCTTGAACTTTTCCACATTTTGTCACGTTACAACCACAAACGTAAATGTATTTTATTGGGAATTTATGTGATAGACCAACACAAAGTGGTGCATAATTGTGAAGTGGAAGGAAAATGATACGTGGTTTCCAAATATTATTACAAATAAAAAACTGAAAAGTGTGGCGTGCAAAAGTATTCTGCCCCCCTGAGTCAATACTTTGTAGAACCACCTTTCGCTGCAATTACAGCTGCAAGTCTTTTGGGGTATGTCTCTACCAGCTTTGCATATCTAGAGACTGAAATTTTTGCCCATTCTTCTTTGCAAAATAGCTCAAACTCAGTCAGATTGGATGGAGAGCATCTGTGAACAGCAATTTTCAAGTCTTGCCAGAGATTCTCAATTGGATTTAGGACTGGGCCATTCTAACACATGAATATGCTTTGATCTAAACCATTCCATTGTAGCACTGGCTGTATTTTTAGGGTCGTTGTCCTGCTGGAAGGTGAACCTCCACCACAGTCTCAAGTCTTTTGCAGACTCTAACAGGTTATCTTCCAAGATTGCCCTGTATTTGGCTCCATCCATCTTCCCATCAACTCTGACCAGCTTCCCTGTCCCTGCTGGAGAAAAGCATCCCCACAGCATGATGCTGCCACCACCATGTTTCACAGTGGGGATGGTGTGTTCAGGGTAATGTACAGTGTTAGTTTTCTGCCACACATAGCGTTTTGCATTTAGTACAAAAACTTCCATTTTGGTCTCATCAGACCAGAGCACCTTCCTCCACATGTTTGCTGTGTCCCCCACATGGCTTGTGGCAAACTGCAAACGGGACTTCTTATGGCTTTGTTTCAACAATGGCTTTCTACTTGCCACTCTTCCATAAAGGCCCGATTTGTGGAGTGCACGACTAATAGTTGTCCTGTGGACAGATTATGCGCCACTTTGTGTTGGTCTATCACATAAAATCCCAATAAAATACATAGAAACATAGAAAAATAGGTGCAGGAGTAGGCCATTCGGCCCTTCGAGCCTGCACCGCCATTCAATGTGATCATGGCTGATCATCCAACTCAGTATCCCGTCCGTACCTGCCTTCTCTCCATACCCCCGATCCCTTTAGCCACAAGTGCCACATCTAACGCCCTCTTAAATATAGCCAATAAACTGGCCTCAACTACCTTCTGTGGCAGAGAATTCCAGAGACTCACCACTCTCTGTGTAAAGAATGTTTTCCTCATCTCGGTCCTAAAGGAATTCCCCCTTATCCTTAGACTGTGACCCCTTGTTCTGGACTCCCCCAACATCGGGAACAATCTTCCAGCATCTAGCTTGTCCAACCCCTTAAGAATTTTGTAAATTTCTATAAGATCCCCGCTCAATCTTCTAAATTCCAGTGAGTACAAGCCGAGTCTATCCAGTCTTTCCTCATATGAAAGTCCTGACATCCCAGGAATCAGTCTGGTGAATCTTCTCTGTATCCCCTCTATGGCATGAATGTCTTTCCTCAGATTTGGAGACCAAAACTGTACGCAATACTCCAGGTGTAGCCTCACCAAAACCCTGCACTACTGCAGTAGAACCTCCCTGCTCCTTTCGCTATGAATGCTAACATACCATTTGCTTTCTTCACTGCCTGCTGCACCTGCATGCCTACTTTCAATGACTATTGTACCATGACACCCAGGTCTCGTTGCAATACATTTACGTTTGTGGTTGTAACGTGACAATTGTGGAAAAGTTCAAGTGGTATGAAAACCTTTGCAAGCCACTGTATCTGCTCAATTCAACGAGTAACATAGTGATGCACAATAACAACATTGCTATGTTTAAGACAAAATTGGTAGCTGAATCTACTCTGGCCACTCCGCACCAACTGTTTTCTGGTCTAATTTTAGTGAGGTTGATAAATCACACATGAAAAAAGGTATTCACATGAACAACGCGGTTATACCATGCATTATGGACTTAAGCAAAACAGCTCTCAACAAAGCAAGATGTTTGGCTTGGGAACAACTATGGTCACGAGTCCTAATAACTTTGTGTAACTTTTAAAACACCTATTGTAATATTGTACAATACTTGGTCATGCAATACAAGTTTTAAATTTAAATCTGAATCCCTCAGCAATCTTCTCCATCAGCATCATCCAGGGACCTAAACAGCCCTTCCATCTGGGCAAACGTTTCACCTCCAACTGTGTCCCTTGCATTCGCTGGTAAGGGCGCACAGTGCCGCAGCGGTAAAGTTGCTGCCTTACAATGCTTACGGTGCCAGAGACACGGATTCTATCCACACTACGGTGCTGTCTTTACTGAATTTGTAAGTTCTCCCCATGTGGGTTTTCTCCAAGATTTTCAGTTTCCTCCCACACTCCCAAGACGTACAGGTTTTTAGGTTAATTAGCATGGTATAAATGTAAATTTGTCCATACTGTGTGTAGGATAGTGTTAATGTGCGGGGATCGCTGGTCGGTGCGGACTCAGTGGGCCAAAGGGCCTGTTTCTGCGCTGTATCCTTAAACTAAACTCAACTCTCAACGTGGTCTCCTCGACAAAACTCAGACTGAACACCTGAATTCTATCTGCTGGAGCCATCCAGATCTCCCAGTTGCCAATCACTTTAATTCTCCTCCCATTCTCCCACTGTCTTATCTATCCTCAGCCTCCTCCACAGTCAGAGTGAGGCCACATGCAAGCTAGAGGAACAGCATCTCACATCCCCACCTGGGTAAACTACAACCCAACAGCATGAACGTTGAATTCTCCAATTTTGGTGATCTGTATCCCCCATTTCCCTTTCTCTCTCTCCTCCTTTCTCCCCTGATACTCTCTGGCATCTTGTTTTTCCCACTGTACCCACAAGTATCCTTTCACCCCATTTCTTCCCCCCACGCCCCCCATGTACTCTCTACCTGGTGGATCCTCTTCCCCTCCTCATGCTCACCCCTTGTCTCTCACTATTGTTCCCATCTCTCATCACCCCTCATTCAGTTCCATTCCTCACATTCTTTTCCTAACAGATGCCAGAACACGCAGCCTGTGGCTTTCCACTTATCATCTTCCATCCTCTGTTCCTCTATCCACCCTCTCTTCCCCCACTTATTTATTTGCCAATCAGCCCCTTCTCACATGCATCTACCTACTGCTTGCACTCTCCTGCTCCACCCCTCCTCGCACCTCTATAAAATGGTGACGCAGCGGTAGAGTTGCTGACTTACAGCGAATGCAGCGCCGGAGACCCGGTTTCGATCCTGACTACGGATGCTGTCTGTACGGAGTTTGTACGTTCTCCCCGTGATCTGTGTGAGTTTTCTCCGAGATCTTCAGTTTCCTCCCACACTCCAAAAACATACAGGTTTGTAGGTTAATTGGCTTGCTAAATGTAAAATTTGTCCCTATTGGGTGTAGGATAGTGTTAATGTGTAGGGATCGCTGGTCGGTGCAGACCTGGTGGGCCTGTTTCCACTGTATCTCTAATCTAAACTAATAAGCTAAATTAAACTGGCTACTTCTCCTCCACACTCTTACTACAGAAACCCAAAACTCTAGAAACCCAAACCCAACATTGTCTGAAGAAGGGTCTCGACCCGAAACGTCGCCTATCTCCTTCGCTCCTTAGATGCTGCTGCACCCACTGAGTTTCTCCAGCTTTTTGTGTACCCCAAAACTATCCATTTCCGTCCACAAACACTGACTGACCTGCTGACTGTCTCCAGCTGCTCTCCTTCTTTTGCAATGAAGGTACTTAAATGTTTTTTAATGTACGTGTTCATAAAAACAGTGGGGATCAAAGTGAAAATATGATAATGCTCTACAACAGTAAAATAAATAAGCTTTTACTTCTCTATTCAAACATATGCTGATTAATAATATATTTTGTTTAGTTAAGTATACTACCAAAGGCCAACAGTACAGTTGGAATTAGAAGCTGACTGTACATTAATTTTAGCTAAATTGAAGTCATATCCAGATTGTTTTTTTATTACAAGTAAGTTGCTGGAAGAAACATCATTAAAGATGATGTTAGTGAAATTGGTTCTGCACCCACTGAGATGATTATGAGATAAGACTAATCACAAGGAGAACCTATCAGTGTGTTGCATAATCTTGAATAGTATAGTAATTGTGCTGGAAGAATTCTAGTTTAAACAGTGCAAAGAAATCCAATAAAATTGTAATTATTATAATTTGGCAATTGAACTGAACGTTGTAGTGCAACAGTAAATGATATTGCTTGCCTTTAATTGGTTCTATCATATTGTACATTGAGTTTTGAATGAGAATAGCATTGGAAATTAGAATACAGCACAAGAACAGGCCCTTCAGCCCATAATGTCGGTACCAAGCATTATACGATACACAAGAACTTTATTTATCCCAGGAGGGGAATTGGTCTGCCAACAGTCATAAAACACAACAAGATAAATGAAACATAAAATTAAAGTAACGAGTGGCAAGTCCAGGATTGGGCATGTGCAAAGATTGTGGAGGGGGAAGGGGAGTCAGCCTACCTCACGACATAAAAACATAGAAAATAGGTGCAGGACCTTCGAGCCAGCACAGCCATTCAATATGACCATGGCTGATCATCCAATATCAGTACCTCGTTCTGGCTTTTCCCTATATCCCTTGAAGGGGGAGGAGTTCTACAGTTTGATAGCCACAGGGACAAAGGATTTCCTGTGGCATTCTGTATACATCTTGGTGGAACCAGACTTTTGCTGAAGGTGCTCCTCAGGTTGACCAGTGTGTCATGGAGAGGGCGAACTGTATTGTCCAAGATGCTCCGCAGTTTGAGGAACATCCTCCCCTCCAAGAACATCTTGGAATCCAATTCCACCCCCAGGATGGAGCCAGCCTTCGTGATCTAATTGATAGATCATCTGCAGGATCTTACTGCAGATGTTGAAGGAGCGGAGCCTCCTTAGCCGGCTCTGTCCCTTCTTATACAGTGCCTCAGCATTCCTGGACCAGTCCAGTTCATTGTCCAGATAAACTCCAAGGTACTGTGTAGGAAGGAAACGTCACCCATTCCTTTTCTCCAGAGATGCTGCCTGTCTCGCTGAGTTAATCCAGATTTTTGTGTCTAACTCCAAGGTATTGGTACTCCTTGGTAACCTGCACATCCACACCCTTGATGGAGACAGGGGACAGGGGACAGGGGTGTTCCTCTCCTCCAGATAGCCAGACCATCACTTAACTACCTGCACGTAATCCATACATCTCCATTCCCTGCAAACCCATATGCCTATTGATAAATCTCTTAATCCCACTATCGTACGTGCCTCAACCATCATCCATGGCAATGCATTCCAGGCACTTACCTCTTCCAGTATAAAAATAAACTGTCTTTCTCACCTTAATGATATGCCCCTTATTATTTGACTATTCCATCCTGGGAAAATGTTTCTGACTGTCTGTCCTATCTACACCGCTCATAATTTTATGTACATGGTTTTACATGCAGCTCCGTATTTCACAATATACCTCTGTTTGATAATTGTTGGAAATTACACCGCTATAATGTGTTTTGTAGGATGATAATTTTGCAGTCTGCTTATCTTAATTGTTGTTCAATATATTGCATGTTTTTGACTGAATGATTTCACTTCAGCAAAGGAAAAAAATGGATGCAGAAAATACAAATCAACAAGTTTTCAAGCAAAATTTCAACCTTGAAATGTGCTGGAACTATTCAGTCAACATTTCATAGAGTAAACTATCCAGAGGGAATAATGTGAATGATTCTTCAACTAATCTTTCAATGCTTTTACTCGTTCACAACTAAATAAATGGTTTCCACTTTCTTACATTTAAAGCACTGTAAATCAAACCTTATGAACCCAGTGACAAATTTTGTTTTGGCCCGTCTCTGAGAACATGTTTAGTTTAGATTTAGAGAAATAGGCCCTTCGTTCCACCGACTCCATGCTAACACGACAACTACACATGTTCTATCCTACACATTAGGGACAATTTGCAAAGGCCAAATAACCTACAAACCTGCACGTCTTTGGAATGTGGGAGGAAACCGGAGCACCCAGAGAAAATCCACGTGGTCACAGGGAGAACGTTTAAACCCCTTACAGACATCACCCACAGTCATAATCGAAGCCCGGTCTCTGGTGTGCTATAAGGCAGCAACTCTACTGCTGCACCACTGTGTCACTCCATGCTGGTGGTGCATTTTAGTATATGTTCAGTCTACTCCACAGATATCATATAATCTGCTCCTCCAGCATTTTGGTCTGTTTGTGATAATTTTGTTATAAACAACAACAATTCTATTCTCAACATTCTTCACTGTTAAACTGAGAATTCCATTTTTAATAGCCTGTATTGATATACTTCCCCTGGGCTACTGCTGAGAAATCTGGCACCATTTGCCTTGAAATTTAACTGCACAAATGCCGATTAAATAGCATAAAGCAACAGAATACCTATTTTTTACAGAAAAAAATGAAGTAAAAAAATCATTTCTACTGGTTTTGTGCAATTCTAAAAATATATTTAGGTACTTCTTGTGGCTCTGATGCGATTTATACATGGATCTAGAGGTGATTATGTCATTCCTGGTGCTAAACCCTCTTGAAGTACTTCAAGGTAATCAATCAAAATCAATCAATGAAACAAACTTTATTGTCATTTAGATATACAGCGATATATGTAATTCCAAACGAAATTCCGTTGCATTTGGCTCCCCGTGCAACACGATAATAAACAGAAGGATAAAATGGATACAATGGATAAAAGGATAAAATGGATAAAAGGATAAAATAGACAATGGTGGCAGCCCATTACATGGCATTCAGGTGTCTGATGGCTCGTGGGAAGAAGCTGTTGCAGAACCTTGATGTTCTGCTCATGCTACGATATCTTTTGTCCGAGGGCAGCAGAGTGAAAAGTCCGTGATGGACATGTGTGGGGTCCTTTATAATACTGCTGGCGTTAGACACGCAACGTTTGGTCGCAATATCCCCGATTGAGGGGAGAGAGGTCCCGATGATTTTTTCAGCTATCCTCACCACTCTCTGCACGGATTTCCTGTCGGAGGCTTTACAGTCCCCAAACCAGACAGAGATACAGCTGTTCAAAATACTCTCGATGGTGCCCCTGTAGAAAGTGGTGAGGAATCTGTCCCAGGACAACATTATCTTGTCAAGATTGCACTGAAGCTAGGAAACTTGTGAAGTAAATGAATGTCATACATTGATCCTCAGCACAAAACCCAACATTGCATCAAAGCAAGACAAGTGCTTGAGTAACTCAACGGGTCAGGCAGCATCCCTGGACAACATGAATAGATGATGTTTCAGGTCAGGACATTGTTCTACATTGTGAATGTAGAAACTCAGCACTTCCTTTAAGGTGCGCTAGAATTTTTAGCCAACAATTTAACAGATTTTATTTCATTTTGGCCTCTTTCAAATGATATTAGATTAAGATGAAAAGTAAATTATATATCTTGCCAGACTCGATGCTTTTAATAATATTTTTGAATATTTTTGATGCAGTTTGTCTTTTAAATAAGCCAATTTTCGAAGGATCAACCATTTCAAACTCACTTTTAACTGTCTATTTTTCACATTAAAAATGCAGTCTTTTTATATGCCAACATTTTCAAAAAAAATTGAAACATTCTAATTGCTTTTAAACAAGTATATTCGTAAACCCGCACATCAAACCCCCAAAATTGAAGCATTAGCTCAGAATAATTTTCAAAATATTACTTCTCATTTCATTTGATTTCCCCTCAAGTTATTAGGGTATGTGCATCATTATTAGTTCTTATTTAACATATTTGTAATCTGCACTATATATTTATATTCAACCAGAGAGTATTTGTACTGTATTTATCATGTCAGCAAATAATAATTGTCAAATGTACGCAACTTTGTGCTTGCATCGCACAGATAAATTTACTGTTCAAATATTCATAGTACTTTATATTTTGTAATAGTTTTTAACCAGAGGAATTTACAGATTCTGTTATTTCCTGAGGCAACCTTCATAAACTCTCATGCCACCGTACATAACTAAAGGACTTGCATAGTTTATCTACTTTCTGGACTTTATCTTGCAATAAACGTTGTACCCTTTATCCTGTATCCGTACACTGTGGACGGCTTGATTGTAATCATGTATAGTCTTTTCGCTGACTGGATAGCATGCAACAAAAAGCTTTTCACTGCACTTCGGTACACATGACAATAATAATAATAAACTTGAACTAAAAATTAAACTAAACATTTCACTATTCATGAAGAATACCCATGGAAAATTAAATAGATTTGTGCAGTGTTGATTTTTACATTTTATGGACTAGCATGTATTATTGTCCGTATTGTTATAGTCAGAGTCATACAGCATGGAAATAAACCCTTTGGCTCCACTCGCCCAAGGCAACCAAGATGGCCCATCTACACTAGTCCCACCTGCCTATGTTTGGACCATTTCCCTCTAAGCCTTTCCTATCCATGCTGTACCAAGAATATTCCTCAAATAATTCGAAGGTAATTCCTACCTGTTTTAGTGAGTGGTCCAGAAAAGAGTTGTTGAAGCAATTTATTCTCCGATGTCCTTAGCACAACTACTATATCTGCAGGAAGTGTGTCTCTATTTTTTTCAAGGAAACCACATGCATCATATAGAACCTGTATAAACATTACACATTCTGATCTTAATTTATTGCAAGGTTACCACACATAAAGATGTTTACATATTTTAAAGTCATAACAATATTTCCTGTTTAATCATGATAAATTACAAGAATAAGGAAAATAGAAATGACAAATATTATGCACGTCTCATTTTAAGTTTATGTTCATACCTTGCCAGCGTAATGTTCAATTCCAAAACACAATTCCATGCCTTTTGGTCTCCAAAAATAATTTGTCCGTAAGTTGTCTTCGAATTTATCTGAAATATAATATGCAGTAAACAATTGATTTTACTATAGTATCTGTATATCCATGGGAGGTTGAATTAGTGGCACTATGTAAATAAAAAGTTGAAATGCTAAACACTATTTATATCGTAAACTTTACAAATATGAATGAATATTTTCAGGTTTACTGGATTAAAACAATTTTGAGTCCTTTAATTCATGCAAATATTATAAATTTGCATGTTTGCTTAAATAATTCTGGGACCTCTAATGCAAATGCTGCAGATCGTCTGATGACAGTTTTGCTGAATGGGCGTTGCAGGGTTTAGACCAACAAATATGTAGAAACAACAGTATATTTCCATCAGATTGTGGGCAACTCAGGCGGAAAGGGGATGGAGTGAGATGGGAGGGAGAAACATGCGGGTGATGGCATTCCCTTGTCCTTTTAGGCGGCAGAGGCCGTAATTTGGCAGGTGTTGTCAGAGTATCTCAGCCAGTAACTACTGTGCTGTTTGTATACAGTGCAATCTGCAGCTTGTGGTGAAGAGGTTCATTTGTTTAGTGGTAGATGGAGTTCTTAATATATAGAGTCATATATCTTTATTGTTATTCATACTGCAGTTATCCAGGCATGCGCCAAGTATTCCATTAACCTTGGTATCTTGTAGATCTTGTAGATATTGGAAAGTTTTAGGGTTTCAAGGAATTCACACCTTCAGCTTTTGACTTGCTCTTTTAGTAATGGTATTTATATGACTGGACTAGCTGGGTCTATGTTCAACAGTGACCTGTGTTATTAATACTGGGGTGTCGCCAAAGGTATAAATCCCACTGAATATCGGAGTGAGGGGCTTGGGGTGGTAGTTAAATTCTCTTTCACCTGAGACGGTCACATTTAAATTATTTAGTTTAATTTAGAGATACAGCATGGAAACAGGCCAGTCAGCCCATCGAGATAGCGCGACTAGTTCGAACACACACCAGGCACAATGTACAGAAACCAATTTAACCTACATGTCTTTGGAATGTGGGAAGAAACTGGAGCACCCGGAGAAAACCCACACAAACACAGGAAGAATGTGTAAACTCTGTACCGACGGCGCCTGTAGTCAGGATCGAACCCGGGTCTCTGGCGCTGTAAGACACTAAATCTATTGCTGCGCAACTGTGCTACCCGTAATATAGGAACATTTATAATAATCACTATCATAAGAGACAAAGTATTTGGTAAAACTGATAGTATTAATGTTAGACGTCACCAGGTGCCAAAAGCCTGTACTTGAAGTGGTTGCAGAGTTAGTGGAATTATTAATACAAAGATTTCCAAACTTTAAAGGTACCAGCAGATTGTAAAATTGCATCTCTGGATGGAAGGATGGCCATCCGTCTGACCATCCGTCCGTCCATCCATATATATAATATCATATCTATATTACTAAAAGTTTGATCTTGACCACTTCTTGTTGTTCTGTATATTGATTTTAGAAGAAACGTTGCCACTTACGGCTGTGATTTTTGGCCATCTTACACAGTCCCCCTCCGCCGCGCAGGACAAGACGATTTTTCCCATTGATTAAACATAAAAGAGTTATTAGTGTTTAAAAAATGTTGAGATTCTCTCTCCTGAAGGCCACGCCCCTTACGGAGGGACATATAAAACCCGGAGTGCCTCAGTCAGTCTCTGCAAGATGGGGGAGCGAGAAGGTCACGTCTCTCAATCTGAGAGGAAAGAGGAAAGAAACTGCACTTGAATTTGGTGGCCTTGCACCCTGTTTGAAATGGAATTTCAAGGAATAGCAGTGAGTCAACTGCCAGCCCACCAGCCATGAGTGAGTGAGCTGCCAGCACAACCGGCTTGAGTGACTGAGCCGCCAGCCCAAGAATCCATTTGGGCCACAATGTCCATACTAGCCCTCTGGAAACCAGTCCCTTCAGCCCACAACACCCATACTAGCGCAATGGATTCCCCCTCTCCCCTCCCCCTCCCCCCTCCCCCCCACCTCCCTCCCCATCTCCCCCCACTCGGCCCCAGTCCCCCCTCTCTCCCCCTCTCCCCCTCCTCTCTCTACCCTTCCCCTTCTCCGGTCTCTCCCCCCTCCCCCCCTGTGTTTGTGGGGGGTGGTTAGTGTGTGTGTGACTCCGCAGGCCCCTCCCCCGCAACCCCGTATTGAGGGGACGGGACCCAACGGGTCCCAATCGGTCTAGTATATATAACTAAAACTGAGCTAGTTATCTTCCGGTTTGCGTGTTTTTTTCTTTTAGCGCAAAAATGGTACATGATAGCATCACAATATTTTGCCACCTTACTCCCAATTTTTCCTGTGCTGCAAGTGCAACAAGTTTTGTTCCAATCAATTGTACATTTTAAAAGTTATTAAGGTTTAAAAATCTTGAAAACCACACATGCGCAGATTGGTCTCCTCTCCTGTCAGTCACCGCTACACAGATTGGTCTCCTCTCCTGTCTGTTACCACCACAGCCGGGAGGTGAGGAGGGAGAGTGGGGGGATTGAAGGGGTAGGGAGGGAGAGGGTGGAAAGTGCGGGAAGTGAGGAGGATGAATAGGGGGAGAGGAGGGGGGGAATGGGGGAGGTAGGGAGTGGGGAATACCTGGGGAGGTGAGGAAGGAGAGTGGGGGGATTGAGGGAGAGGAGGGGGGAAAGTGGGGGTGAGGAGGGAGCGTGCGGGAGGGGGGAATAGAGGGAGAGGAGAGGGGGTGGTAGGGAGTGGGGAATAGAGGGCGAGGAGGGCAGTGTGAATGTCATGAGGGATGGTGGGGGGGTAGGGGAAGGTGAGGAGTGGGGGAGGTGGTGGATAGAGGGGTAGGAGGGGAGATGTTATGGAGGGAGGGAGGGAGTGGAATATTGCATTGGAGGAACGGGTTGCATTGAGGGAACGGTGAGGAACGGAGAGGGAACAGGCAGCATCTGGAGAGAGAATGGCCAGGTGGCATTTTGCCTCAAGACCCTTCTTCAGACTGGATCCGGAAGCAAAACACTGCCTGTTGATTCCCTCCCAAGTTTCCAGCATCTGCAGTTCCTTCTGTCTCCAAAAGCAATGATGGTGTGCCATAAAAAGATGTAAACAAATTAAATAGAAACGAGGGACTGCAGATGCTGGTTTACAAAAATAAAATACACAAAGTGCTGTAGTAACTCAGCAGGTCAGCCAGCATCCCAGGGGAACATAGATAGGGAAGGTTTTGGGTCGGGATCCTTCTGCAGACCGATTGTCAGGGGGTGGGTGAAGAAAGCTAGAAGAGAGAAGAGGCAGGAAAAGTGTGGCATGTAATAGCTACACTAATTAAGTGACTGGACAAAAAGATGGCAGACAAAGTATAATGTAGTGAAGTATGAGGTTATCTGCTTTGGCCGAAAGAATAGAAAAACTTGTTTATTACTTAATAGATGTTGGTATTTTGAGAGATCAGGGTGGACTTACACGAGAATCACATAATTGGCATGTAGGTTAAACACATAATTGAAAAGGCAAAGAAAATGTTGTCTTTGATTGCAAGAAAAAGGTGGAAAGGGAGACCACATTACAGCTGCTGCAAAATGTTTTGGATTCCTTAGTAGTTGATGTTTTGACCACAACTTCTTTCTTTTCATTGCTTTAATCGAGTTTTTCTTCTTGCTAACTTAATTTACAGAAAGCCTTCTGCAATCTGAACAATTTAAGTTCACCACTTACGCATCTATTGTATCTTTGTAGTTATCTATTTCAGAACCCCATGAATGGATTGTCATGCCCAGGGAATTCATTGGCTTTGTCTCCCTAAATGTCCTCATTCCTTTCTCTAAAACTGATTTGTCAATTCTACGCGGACACTGATCATTGATTTCCTTACTGTTTCAGTCTGTTTAATTATGTCTGGTATGGTGAGAATAGATCCAGTCATTTGCTTAATGCCTCACAAAAAATGCTTGTGGAGTGGACGGGTTGGGAGAGTTGGCAGAGAATTGGCAGATAAAATTCAGTATAGCAAAGTGTGGAGTCATGCATTTTGGTAATAAGAATAAAGGCATAGATTATTTTCTAAATGGAGAGTGAATTCAGAAATCGGAGGTGCAAAGGGATTGGGACTGCTGGTGCATGACTCCCAAAAAGTAAATTTGCAAGTCAATTCAGTAGTAAGGATGGCAAATTCAATGCTTGCATTTATATCAAGAGGATTGGAATACAAAAACAGAGATGTAATGCTGAGGCTCCATAAGGTGCTGGTCAGGCCGCATTTGGAGTACTGTGAGCAAAGATGGGGCCCATAAATTGAGAAAGGATGTGATGGCTCTGGCGAGGGTCCAGAGAAGGTATACAAGAATGATTCCAGGAATGAGTGTGTATGCATATGATGAGCGTTTGACAACACTAGGCCTCTACTCGCTGGAGTTTAGAAGGTTGAGAGGGGACCTCATTGAAACTTACAGAATAATGAAAGGATGTTTCCACTGGTGGGAGAGTCTAGGACCAGAATTAAAGGAGGTGAGGAGGAACGTCTTCAGTCAGAGGGTAGTTAATTTGTGGAACCTATTGTCACAGAGGGCAGTGGAGGCCAGGTCAGTGGATATTTTTAAGGCAGAGTTAGACAAATTTTCGATTAGAACAGGTGTCAAGGGTTATGGGGAGAAGGCATAAAAATGGGATTAGGAGGCAATGATCGGCCATGATTGAATGGCGGAGTAGACTAGATGGGCCGAATGGCCTAATTCTACTCCTGTAATTTGTGAAGTTGCTGGAAATAACAGGCCTGCATCAAAAGAGAGAAACAGAGTTAACTTTTCAGCTCAATGGCCCTTGTTTGGAGCTGGGCCAGTACTATCTAAGGTAAATGTGATACTTCTGTTACATTCTTCCCTTTTAAATAGTTATATAAGTTTTCAAAACTTTAAAAAATATTTCTTGCTATTTTGCTCTCCTATTCTACTTTTTAGCTCTATCAAAATAATTTGGATAGGCTATGCTGGCAACTTTAACTTTTGCAATCATTACTCTTCTTCACAACATACAATTCCTTCCTTTAATCTAGTATATCTTTAGTTAGCACAGATGGATAACTTTTCCAGTGAAGTTAATATTCCTCAATGGAATATATATTGCATGTTCCTTACAAGCTTACAAAACTCATTGAATTGTCCTCAGATTTACTTCATCTTTTAATCGCCCATCTGTAACAAAATGTAGAATGGGCAACGATGAAGCAAATTCAATCATTATATCCATTGTAGAATATGAACTGAACTAGTTTTACTGCACAAGATTTATCACCACACTGCGGAAATAATTTTTATTTTGTATTAAATCCTTTATTGTGCACTGGAAGAAATGTTCTAATTTTCTCTATAGTTATTGGCTAGATTAATTTTACTTCTGTTTAGATGCCGATTATTTGCTTGATCTCACAATCCTTAATTTCATGGAGGCATACCATTTCATGCTGATCATCTTCCCCCTACTCTTTTAGTCTAGATGAAGGGTCTTAACCCAAACTGTTGACTATCCATTCCCCTCCAGAGATGCTGCCTGACCTAGAGTTATATCCTATAACTCTACTTTTTCCTTCATGGTATTCCATCTTGGCCTTGTGAAAGTTCTCAACTCTTCACCAGTATTGTTATTCAACATTTTTGGAAAAGTATAAACATTATTTGATATCTCCTCTTCCCTGGTGTTGCACTCTGAAAGTCCCCAACTGCATTACCAGGTATTTTAATATACGGGGAATGGAGGAACATGCATTATGTGCAGGCAGATAAGAGTTGGTCTTAGCATGATGTTCAGCACAGACATTGTGGGCCAAAGTTCAAGTTCAAGTTCGTTCACATTTAATGTCACATGCACCAATTAGGTACAGTGATATTTGAGTACCATGCAGCCATACAATTAAAAGAACACAACACAATTAAAAGAACGATAGAACTTAACATAAACATCCACCTCAGTGATCACTGTGATGGAAGGCAATAAAGTTCAGTCAGTCTTCCTCCTTTTGTTCACCCGTGTTTGGGGCCTTGACCCTCCGTAGTTGCCGCTACGGACGGCCCGATGTACAAGCCCTCTCGTCGAGATGATCGAAGCTCCAAAGTCGAGATGGATGGAACACACTTGGAGTGCCCGAATCGGCAACTTTCTTACCGCAACTTCTCGATGTTATAGGCCGCAGGCAGGCCAGCGGTCAGAGATCTTTTCTGGCGATCCCTGGCAAGGGATCCCCGGCTCCGGGATGGTAAAGTCTGCTCTACGCCTGCTTCTAGAAGCTCCGCAGACCGCGGCTTCACAAGTTAAAATCAGCAGGCCGGCGGTCGGAGCCTTTCTTCTGGCTCCGCGATGGAAGTCCATGCCGCGCCTGCTGCTGAAGCTCTGGCCCGTCTCCGGCAAAGGCCGCACCAATCCAACTTGTTACGCCGTGAGGGTAGCATAAATGCGACTAGGAGAAAAGTTGCATCTCCACCGAGGTAAGTGACTGGAAACTGTTCCCCTTATTCCCCCCTACCAGCCCCCACATAAAAACATACTGAGAATCATTAACACATACATTTTACTTCGGAGTCATTTGAGTGACTACGTGAAGACCCCGCCAGCACGCATGCACGACATATCGTCGAACGCATTGCGTCGCTCCTCCAGCGGTAAGTTTAAAAACGGCCCGCAGGTGAGTACTTACCATTCCTGAGGTCGTTGTCGGCTCTGTTAGTATTTTTCTTACAGAGCGCACCAAGATGGAATCGAGGATGAAGTCCAAACAAACCGCTGTCAAACTAACTGTCGAGGACCGCGAAGCGGGCAGCCAGCAGCGGTCGGGTTCTCCAGAGCTGCTGATTCAAACCACAGCCCCCGACTTCACGGCGCTACAACCCGCAGGAACTCCTCAGACTGGAGGCAAAGCCACCCGGAAGTCGGCAGGTCCGTTGACTCAGCTGGGTCCGGGCTGGAGGACACACCGCCTGCGGGAAGCGACAGCGGTCGATTATCCCGCATGGAGCGGATGGTGGAACAGTTGCTCCAACGTGACCTGCTACAGCAGGGGTATGGTCGCAGTGGGTCTCCTCGCAGACCCACGGCAGCACCCTTTACAGGGCTGCCAAATGTCTCACCTTCTTCGCAGGGGAGCATAAGGAGTCAGAGCTGGGCTGACTCTGAAGAGGGGAGTGTGGCTGAAGAAACACCAATGCTAGGGGTGTCAGAAGAGGAGCTACTGGGCATGGTATCAAAATTTGCGATGCCTACCGAAAAGGGACTGCCGTTGTAGCCGAAGTTGGCAGCCAGTATAAACTACATGGCAACAAATCAACTTCAGGAACAGGTCATTAATGACACCGCAGACAAATACCTAGCTCCTGAGAATTGTGTCTTCCTCAACGTGCCTGCAGTCAGCAACCCCATCTGGGGTAACATGAGTCCTGGCATCAGAAGCCAGGAAGTAAAACTCCAAAGAATCCTATAACTACTGGCTTCTGGGATTAGGTGGATGGAGTGGAAATGCCGGAAGAGCTACAGGATGCTCTGGCACTCCTCTGTAACACTCAGTTTGAGATCAACTGTTACAGAAAGAGTGTCATCCGACTTGCACTGAACCCCAAGTTCGCGGGGTTGTGCAGAACTAGCAGTGCACAGCCGCCTACACTACTATTCGGGGACAACCTGCCCAAGCAGGTAAAAGACCTCGATGAAGAGGCAAAGGTAATAGGCATGATAAAAGTGCCGGCTGCCACCAAGTCCTCATACCTGCGGCGACAGCACCCCTATGCATCCACCAGCAGACCACGCTACCACAGCGACAGAACACCTGCTGGTGAAAGCTCGAAGGCCGTCCAACCTGCCCAACGGTCTTTTTTAGACCATGCCCCAGCATGGCCTTCCTGGAAGATGCACCAACCCCACACCACAGCGCCTCCACCTCCCAGGAGACAAGGACAGAGGAAACCAACGCAGCACCGCCGGCAACCCTGGATGTAGGTGGGTCTGGTTGCCTCAGGAACATTGCATGTGTAACTTCTTCACAGATTGGGGGACGGTTGCACTTGTTTCAGGATGCATGGAGTTCTATAACTTCTGATCCTTTGATACTGCAAAGTATTCAGGGATACAAAATTGAATTTGTTCACAAATTGCCCCTTCCTGTTCAGCATGCACTGAGTCGAAAGTTTGTACTTTCACAGAAAGAAAAGCTAGAAGGTCATGCTTAACTCTTAAGACTACATACGAAAAGGGTAAATTGAGAAAACCAATAATGAATCTCATGAGTTTGTATCGAACATCTTCATCAAAAATAAAAAAGACGGCGGATGCCGCATCATTATTGATTTGACACAACTGAATACATTCGTGCGGTACGCCCACTTCAAAATGGAAACTTTTGTTACTGCCAAACAACTAGTTTCCAAGAGGTACTTCATGGCTTGCATCGACCTCAAAGATGCATACTATTCAGTACCAATAGACAAAGATCATTGCAGATATTTGAAATTTAGCTGGATGGGGCAGCTCTGGCAGTATAAAGCACTGCTTAATGGATTAACATCAGCACCCAGACTGTTTACCAAATTATTGAAACCAGCTTTAGCGTGTCTCAGAAAACAAAAACATATTGTTATGGCATACATCGATGACATTTTAATTGTGGGGAAAACCTTGGAGTTGGCCAAATTGGCTGTCTCAGCTACTGAGCACTTATTTCAAAAACTGGGGTTTATCATCCATCCAGACAAATCCAAATTAATGGATTTCTACCACTATGGACTATTTGGGATTCACGATTGACTCTGTTCATATGCCACCGAACGAAGCGTCAGACTTGATAGAGGCATGCAACAGCCTTGCTGGCATCAGTAAACCATCTATTCGGCAAGTAGCCAGGGTAATTGGGAAGCTTGTGGCTGCATTTCCAGCCACACAATTTAGGCCCTTGCATTACCAAAACCGACAAAGAGCAAAAATTGCAGCACTCAAACACCATGCTGCCCATTTTGACAGGCCAATGCAGTTACCAGCAAAAGCAACATTGGAATTACAATGGTGGATAGACAATGCTCAACATTGCTCTAATCCCATTACAATCACAAACTCCTCGGTTGTACTACAAACTGACGCCAGCGCTCAAGGCTGGGGAGCAACTAATACCACGTCCAGTTGCGGTGGTAGATGGAATGCACATGAATTAACCTTACTCCCGGCACTGGGAATTAATCATCTAGAAATTCAGGGAGCATTTCATGGACTCCGGGCTTACTGTTCGGACATGCACCATCTGCATGTACGCCTACAAATTGATAATACCACTGTGGTGGCTTACATTAATCATATGGGTGGAATTCAGTCGATATCTTGTGATGAATTGGTCAATACAATCTGGCACTTAGAAAGGAACATTTGTCTATCAGCCACTTACCTTCCGGGTAAGCTAAATACAGTGGCGGACACCAGGTCACGCAAGTTTAATAACAACACCGAATGGACGATGGACCACAAAGTATTTGCCAATATCGTAGCTCGGTATGGAACACCAGATATCAACCTTTTTGCATCCAGACACAATCACTAAATACCAACATATGTTGTATGGGAACCAGACCCTGGGGCAGTAGCGATGGACGCTTTCTCGCTACACTGGGGGGATTTGTTTTTCTATGCATTTCCCCCCTTCTGCCTCATCAGTCGGGTCTTGCAGAAAATTCAACAAGACTCCGCATCGGGTATTCTGGTTGTACCCGACTGGCCTACTCAGCCATGGTTCCCTGTGGTACTGGACATGGTCTCAGAACCATTCATTCCAATACGCATTCCAATACCTAAACGTCCGAGTTTACTGGTACATCCTGTGACAGGGGAGAGTCACCCTTGCCATGACCGGATTAACCTATTGGTTTGCAGGGTTTGAAAAGGCCACTCCTGGAATTTGGACTTTCAGACCGAACAATGAATATCATCACGGCATCGTGGAGGGAGTCCACCAGGAAACTATACCTCACTTACGTCAAAAAGTGGGAGGTATTTTGTACCAAGTCAAACACCACATACGACACAGCCACCATTACGGAAGTGCTAGAGTTCTTGGCAAGCCTTCATTTTGATGAAGGTTTAAGCTACAGTGCCATCAACTGTGCCAGGAGTGCCCTATCCTCATATCTCGGACAGTTTTAGATCATCTTGCAGTTGGGTCTCACCCCTTGGTGTCTAAACTTATGAGAGGTATTTTCAACTCAAATCCCCCGATGCCTAGATATTCCCAGATCTGGGATATTGGCATTGTATTAACCATGCTCCGAGGGTGGGCACCAGTTACGTCTCTTTCCCTAGCCAAATTGACATATAAAATGGTAATGCTGATGGCACTTGTGACGGCGCAACGGGTCCAGTCCCTACACAAGCTAAGTCTGGACGCTATGGTTATATCCAACAATAAGGTAACTTTTTTCATTCAGAAGTTACTCAAACAAAACAGGCCTGGATCATCTGGCCGCAAGTTGGATTTCCTGGCTTACCCCGTAGACAGCCGCCTATGCATAGTGACCCACCTTTTACACTACCTGGAGGTCACCAAGTGTCTCAGGGGCATGGAAAGGGCTCTGCTTATAAGTCACAAACGTCCTCATCACAGAGTCACCGTGCAAACTATTTCAAGATGGCTAAGGGTGGTATTGGGTGCAGCGGGGGTGGACACTGATATTTTTAATTCTCACTACACCAGGGCTGCATCCACATCGGCGGCAAGGATGATGGAAGTTCCTATGGACCACATCCTTGCAACGGCGGGTTGGGCTAATGAGAAAACCTTTCAGCGGTTCTATAATAAACCCGTGGCTGCGCCTGAGATGTTTGCAGACAGAATTTTAAGTTCTGTATTATAATTTCCCCAAAGTAGGGGTATTATTATTGTTATTTGTTAAATAAATACCTCTTGTTTTTCAGCACAGTTTCATGTCTGAAATACGTTAACATACTTCCTCCATTTGTCATTATGGCAGTGCGTGAGCATGGTCTCGTTCCAGGGCATGAAATCACAGAGCTTTAAAATCTTCACGTAGTCACTCACGTGACTCCGAAGTAAAATAGTAAGATTAAATGAGAACTTACCAGTTTGAAGTTTGATGTTTATTTTATGAGGAGTTACGATGAGGGATTACGTGCCCTCTGCTCCCAACCCTCTATTATAAAGGTCAACTGGTATGCTGGTTCTCTTATCTTACTATCTTAGTCAACTCTGTTATCTGTGATTTCACACCGCTGCTTTGAAGAATGTCGCGCATACGTGCTGGCGGGGTCTTCACGTAATCCCTCATTGTAACTCCTCACAAAATAAAGATCAAACTTCAAACTGGTACGGTCTCATTTAATCTTACTATTTAATCTTACTATTTAATCTTACTATGGTACTACTCTAGGCACCACCCAAAGGGCCTGGTACTACTCTATGTTCTATGTGCAGACAAACTAACAAGGGTGAGAGTTCCAAACTCTAATGCCGCTCAGCGAGTATTTTACCGCCCAGTCATTTGACACAAAAGCTAACTTCCCACTTGTTTCAAAAACGATTTAAATAGGAAGTGGAAAATTGAATAAGCATTTACTCTGGAAATAGAGGGGTTCACTTGTGTATTGTGATGATGCATACAATCCGGGTTACCAGCAGACAGGCCAGGAGGAACGGAAGACCAGCATCACGCACAGTGTTTGCTTGGTGGAATACACCGACACCCCGGACAGCGCTCCGACTGTGCTGAAGCTGAGGAGCAGCAGCTGCAGCCAATTGGCGAGGATTGGATTAACTCACCTGCATCTCATCAACCCTTCTCCTTAAAACCAAGGCAGTTCCAGCCGGCCCCCGGAGAATGTGGGGCACCTCACTACTAACTGAGCTGCCCTTTGCAGACTTGAGTCACGACTGAGCTGTTGGGATATGCCTGAGACCACCAGCGCCTTCTCGCTTGCCCCCCAGACAAAGAGGGACTGTGCCCCTAAATGGACCAGGACATTCTCCTCACCATCTTCCCTTGCAGACTGGAGTCAACATTCAGCTGCCAGGACAAGCTTGAGACTTCCAACGTCTCCCCATCTGTCCACAAATGACGAGGAACTGTGCCCCCACCTGGACCTTCTCCACACCATCCTCCTTCAACGTAAATAAACCTTCCCATGTGGATTCACCTGACCAACAGTAGGTTGGTGTATTCATTGTACACAGGATCCTCCCTGATGCCACAGTTATGTGTCCATATCTAAGTTTTATTTTTTAATGATAATGATTCAGCAAATACACTTTTTTCAAAATATATTATTTGGGTGCAAGACACAGCCATTCAGTTTAAATAAGCCTCGGCCAGACCCACCAGCAGGCTTGGTGCGTCCACCACAGACTGGGGACCCACCCTTCTGGCCCAACCCCCTAATGACCTGGGTCGGTCCCGGGAACCCTTCCTGAAGGACCAGCTCACCCGCACAAAGAGGAAGGAGTCAGACGGAGGCCAGAGAGGAGGGCAGATCGGTTGCGAGAGGCAATGCAGTTGCACAACGGTGGAGTGGGTCACTGGAGGTACTGCAACAGCCTGGGGCTCAGCTGGACCGTGCACCTCTCCAAGAGGCTTGACGCAGACTACTGCGGTGGGGCAGTTGCGGAGAGCACCACAGCTATGCTTAGCCAGGCCGACCCTGCAGCGCTGCCAGGATAACAGGCCTTCATGCTCAAGTCAAGAACCCTGCACTTACAATTGGGACTTGAAAATGGTACCAAATCTGGCGACTCTATATACCATCTCAGTGTACTACTACTATGGACTTGTTCTGTATCTCCTTATCTAAGATATAATAAGTGCTTATGTATAGTGATACTTGTACTGAACTGTATACGAAAATGAATTTCACTGCACCTTGGTACATCTGACAATAAAGCATCATTGATCCATTCAACCAATGAAGTTTATGTTTATTATTGTCATGTGCACCAAGGTACAATGAAAAGTTTGGCTTTGTATGCTTTCAAATCAGATACTATACATAAATACAATCAAGCCAAACTGAAGTACAATAGGTAGAATGAAGGGAAAGATTCAGAGTGCAGTATGTCCATGCCAGAGCTCTTTGCCTTTTTCAACTCCTTTGACAATAAGATTGCAGGTGGCAGCTTGGGCTGACTAATGAGAGGTGATATTGATGCCACCTAGATGCACAATAGTATCACCAACTTCAGACACACGCTAACTACATCTTGTGATCCATCACAACACCTTGAGGGTCATTGTTGCCCAGACGCTTAACTCAAACAGTTACATGAACGCAATAGTGACCAAAGCAGGACAGAATCAAGACTGAAATTGAGTGACTACCTGTTAGTTTTTTAAATCTCCACCAACTGCAAGGGCTCATATAAGCAGCATGGCAGAAATACTCCCTTGATGGATGCACCTCCACAAATGTTGAATTGGTTAGTTTAAGGTAAGTCATATTCGGCTTGGGTTACTTACAACCCAATAGTATGAACATTGAATTCTCCAATTTTAAGGAACGTGCCCCACTCCCTGTTTCTCCTCCCCTCTTTCCCTACTATACCAGCAGTCCCCTTTCACCTGTGTCCCTCATTCTGGCTTTATATTTCACTCCACTCCTCTCCTTATCTGACACACTTTTTTCTCTTTCTCTTCTTTAGTCTTTGTCCACCCATCTTGCCAATCTAACCCCCTGTATCTACCTATCCCTTGCCAGGCTTTACCTCTTCCCCCCCCCCCCCCCCCCACCTCTCTTCCAGATTTCTCCCCCACTACTACAATCAGTCTGCAGAAGGGTACCAACCCAAAACGTCATCCACCCATTCCCTTTAGAGATGCGACCTGACCCACTGAATTATTCCAGCACTTTTGGCTTAAAGTAGGTCACCTGAATTGGCTTTCTTGCCATTGAGTTCAATGTTCAATCTCTCCTCAGTATTTTGTATCCAAAGGATTTCCTGCACTAATTAACCAAGTTTACTTCTCCAACCCCTCTGAGTCACACGGCCCATCTCACCACGAAGGAATACAACCAATGATTTTGGGAACCTGCCTTGCACTATGTATCACCATTCATTTACAGCTGATGATTCCCTACCCAAGGCCAATATGACAATATCATCACCAAGAATGACATTACATTTTATTTGTTCAAGATTAAGGATTGCACTCAAAGGGAAAGCCTAAGTGCCCTTCCTAAACCACTTTCCTACTGCACAATTCTCTCATCTCTTTAAAATGCTTTCAAAACTCCTTCCCTGTCAACTGCCTTCCAATCATCAACTCAAACATTTCATTCATGATTTGAAGTCTATTTTTCTGATTTACTTTGAGACGTATTTTATGCTAAAAGCCCTTACACACAAGTTATTTGATATTAGCCTTACCTACTAATGTCTGATCAGATGCTTTTGGGAACCGGCTTTCTTCATCAAGCAAAGACAATAAGCCCATAGGTTTCTGAAGAAACATGTCCAGAATTGGTCGATTATCCTGATATTCCACAATTGTAGCATCGATTCCCTCATTTTGGTATTCTGCCTGTTAGTGATCATAAGGAAAACATTGAGCTTTAAGTAGGTTTAGGTTTATTACTGTCACATGTACCACGGTACAGTGAAAAGCTTTGTTTTGCATGCTATCCAATCAAATCAGTCGATACCATCAATACAATTAAGGCAAACTCAAGTACAATAGATAGAGCAAAGGGTGTATAATATAAAGTGTAAAATATAATACAGAATGTATAATATAGTTCTCAGCATTGTAGCTGATCAGTTCCATAGACAACTTTCAATGTCCACAATGCAGTAGAGGTGAATCAGGCAGTACCCCAGTTTATGGAAGGACCATTTTGAAGCCCGAGTACAGAGCGGAGAAGCTGTTCCTGAGTCTGGTGGTGGGTGGTTTCAAGCTTATATTCCTTCTGCCTGATGGGAACAGGGACTGGGGTAGGTCACGTCTTTGATTATGTTGGCTGCTTTTCTGAGGCAGCGTGAAGGGTATATGGAGTCAATGGCAGGAAGTCTGGTCCGTGTGATGGATTGGGCTACATCTGCAACTCTCTGAAATTTCTTGCTGTCTTCTACATAAGTTCTACATCTCTACCCAAACCAAGCTGCGATGCAATCCAAGAGTATGCTTCTTACAGTGCATCAGTAGAAGTTTGTGAGAGTCATTGGAGACATGCCAAATTATAACAGTCTCCATAGGAAGTAACTCAATCTCCTTAGGAAGGATAAATTACCCCTAATAGTCAACTTCTCAAAACTAGAATTTTATCAAAACTATGATGATAAACATACCCCATATTCAGCATGCAAATAATAACATAAATCCAGATACAAATAATCATGAATCAATCCTCACTAAATTATGTCAAATTACATTCACTATAAAGGCTATCTATTTATTACTCTTACAAGATCTAATCAAATGTATAATTTCACTCCATACTTATGAACACAATTTTACTCTTACACTAATACAGATCTATAATTTGTATATTTCTCTAATATAATATTACTTATTCAATAATAGCTACAACCTAATATTAATGCAGCTTGGTTTAAATCTGAAAATCAGTGGAAAATTATCTATTTATTTGAAGAATTTATCAATGGCACATTTCTGTAAAGTTAAACTACTTTCACATCAAAAAGCTCTTGCATTGCTAATAATAAGCCCAGATGTTTCTAAATTTGTTCTAATCCAATCAAACTTGTCCTGCAGGAACAATATTGGAGGCTTGGAAATAGATGCAGCTTGAGGGCTACAAAATATGTTGGCGTCATCACCTTGACTCATTTGTCAACACATTGTCCTTGCTCATCGACCTTGCGCCTTGGAAGTCTTAGTGTGACTTCATGTGACAATGTTCCAATATCAGTCAAAGTCTGCCGCAGTCAGAAAACAAAAACTTGCAAATTTTATATTCTAACTTGATGTCCTTAATTTTGCAGGTTTGGTATATGTTTCCATTTGCTGTGAAGTCATTTAATTCCCAGCTAAGGTAGACACAAAATGCTGGGGTAACTCAGCGGGACAGGCAGCATCCTTCTCTCCAGAGATGCTGCCTGTCCCGCTGAGTTTAGTTTAGTTTAGTTCAGAAATACAGCGCGGAAACAGGCCCTTCAGCCCACCGGGTCCACGCCGACCAGTCATCCCCGCACATTAACACGATCCTACACACACTAGGGACATTTTTGTACATTCACCGAGCCAATTAACCTACAAAACTGTACGTCTTTGGAGTGTGGGGGGAAACGGAAGATCTTGGAGAAAACCCATGCAGGTCACAGGGAGAACGTACAAACTGCACCCGTAGTCGGGATCGAACCCGGGTCTTCGGCGCTGCATTCGCTGTAAGGCAGCAACTCTACCACTGCGCCACCGTGACCACCGTGCTCCAGCATTTTGTGTCTACCTTCGATTGAAACCAGCATCTGCAGCTTTTTCCCACACATTAATTCCTAGCTTATATCTCTCCCTTTATGGAGTTGCTGGTAGTCCCTCAGGTTTGGCAACCATAATCCATTACTGCTAGCCAGATAGCTGAAATGCCAAATGGCATGGCTTTTTGACCAAAATCACTCAAAATCTCATGGACTACCCTGGGAAGAAGTAATATTTACCCCTGTGCCCACCACCACTCAACATCCCCCCAAATAATGTGAAAATGGCCTCCCAAGGTATACTATGTGCCTCCTAATGCATAGAAAATTAATACACATTCCCAGGAGACATATTTCACAGCACAACATTTGCAGCATATAGGTTTGATTTGTTTTGAAATTCTGTCAATATTTAATGGTTGTCACATTTGCAAAGCATTAAGAAAAATGAACCAAGATTTTGTACGAAGTTACCCCAACTTTCACATGACCCAGAAGGAAAGCATAAACTCTATCCTCATGTATAATAATAATGAGAATTCAGAAACGTTAGTACAACCTCACAAATTCAAGGCCTCTTTCTGAATAAAAGGAACTAATTAAAATAACCGAGTAGAAATTAAACATAATGTTATTTCTTTACATCAACATTTTGGACAACACAACCATGTATATTGATTAACATAGGGAACTCTTTTCTGTAAATAGCAGCCTCAAATCTGATAGACAAACTAAAATCACAACAAAAATGAAGCCACTATTTGTCTAAATAAACATATGCTTAGTCATCCTTTGCTGACTGTGAAATGATTCAGAGCAACCAACATTGGCTTGTTACTCAAAACAGTAAGTACCCACAAGGAATGCTCAAGAAGAAAAGAGCTTCCTTCTCACTATTACATTGTGTGACATGTTCAGACTCAGCACTTGCTGAGTGCTAGCATTGCAACGATTTAAGCTCTTTGTTGCAACTACTTCTTCCCAATTTTTCATGACACATGATAATATTCAGTCACCAGGACTTTGGCATTTCATAGAACACATCCATTGATTGGTTTCATTCTTCTGCCGATCTCATAGAAAATAGAAACATAGAAAATAGGTGCAGGAGGAGGCAATTCGGCCCTTCAAGCCAGCACCGCCATTCGTTGTGTCCCTGCAACAGATTCTCACTCTCCACCAGCTCTTCCTTGATCTCCTGCTGCTAACCACCAACATTGTGGTCAATACATAGCTGCCTATCACATGTCCTTGTGATGTGGGAGGAAACTTTATTAGTTTAGTTTATTATTGTCACGTGTACTGAGCTACATGAAAAGCTTTTTTGTTGCATACTATCCAGTCAATGAAAACACTATACATGATTATAATTAAGCCGTCCACAGTGTACAGATACAGGGAATAATATTCAGTGCAAGTCCAGTAAAGTCCGATTAAAGATAGTCCAAGGGTAGATGGTAATCTGAGGAAACCATCAGAACCACAGAAAGAACATACAAACTTCATCTAGGCAGCACCAAAACTCAGGATCAAACTAAGGTCACTGGAATTATGAATATGTTCCATGCAGCTGCCCTTGTCATCCAGATCTATATCTCTTGCATGCTCATTGCTTAACAATCCTCCCATTCCTCAGCTGCAAAAACACAAGATGCTGCCAGCTTAGGAACAAGGGCACCTTCTTATCTTGGCCAATGGCATATTCAGCTGCTGCACCTTATATTAATAGCTCAGGTGGAATCAGCATGAACAATCACCAAGCACCTTTTTAGGCCATTGAAACAACAATTCAACTATTCAAATATTGTTTAGTTGAGAGATACAGCATGAAAACAGGCCTCTCACCTCACTGAGTCCATGCCAACCATCGGTCACCCGTTCACACTGGTTCTATGACATCTCACCTCATCCACTCCCTACACATAATGGGCAATTTACTGAGGCCAATTACCTCACAAACCCGCATGTCTTTGGGATGTGGGAAGAAACTGGAGCACCTGGAGGAAACCCACGTGGTCACGTGCAAACTCCCACACAGACAGCACTCAATGTCAGGATTGAACCAAGGTCTCTGGCGCAGTGAGGCAGCAGCTCTACCAGCTGTGCCACTGTTTCGCCCCGTCTTTGCATAATATGCCCTGCATAAAGGAAGCATCAGTTCCTATATTGAGGTAAATAAACAAAGTTTACTATAACTTTTGAGACATCTGATTATCTCTTAATTGTGCTAACCTGTTCAAGAGCAAAGATGTGTTGGTTGAAGTAAAATTGTATTTGTTCATTGGCAATGTTGATACACAGCTGTTCGAAGGAATTCTTCTTAAAGTTCTCAAATCCAAAGATGTCCAGAATCCCCACATTCATGCCATTTTCAGGATCACTAATGAATTTTCAAATGCAAACAATTATAAAGAAAATCTAAAAATAATCCAGGAAGATATCTATGACTACAAAGGAACATTGGATATATTTAAGTGCCGTTTTGTAAACTTAATGTCAGCACTGTAATATGGTATTTTAAATGTTTGGAATATTCAAGTTGTTCCAATTTCTTGTACACTTAAAACTCAAGCATGTTTGCATTCACATAAAATTGTAATATGTAATGATTTTCACAAAATCATAATTCATAATCAAACTTGATTTCACTCCATAATTGGAGCTGGTCAAATCTGAAGCTTTAAGACACATGAGCGTCAAGTAGTAACAGCTTTGCTTCTATGTTCCTTTCTGCCACATAGTAACTCAACTGCCACATTAGAAACATAGAAGCGTAGAAAATTGGTGCAGGAGTAAGACATTTGGCCCTTCGAGCTAGCACGCCATTCAATATGATCATGACTGATCATCCAATGTCAGTACCCCTTTCCTGCTTTCTCACCATATCCCTTGATTCCGTTAGCCCTAAGAGCTATATCTAACTCTCTTGAAAACATTCAGTGAATTGGCTACCACTGCCTTCTGTGACAGAGAATTCTACAGATTCACAACTCTCTGGGTGAAAAGGTTTTTCATCATCTCAGTCCTAAATGGCCTACCTCTTATTCTCCCACTGTGACCCCTGGTTATGGACTCACCCAACATTGGGAACATTTTTCCTGCATCTAGCCTGTCCAATCCCTTAAGAATGTTATATGTTTCTATAAGATTTTCTCTCATCCTTCTAAATTCCAGTGAATATAAGTCCAGTCGACCCATCCTTTCATCATATGTCAGTCCCGCGATCCTGGGAATTAACCTGGTGAACCAATGCGGCACTCCCTCAATAGCAAGAATGTCCTTCCGCAAATTAGGAGACAAATTACTGCACACAATACATCAGGTGTGGTCTCACCAGGGCCCTGTCCAACTGCAGTTGGACCTCCTTGCTCCTAAACTCAAATCCTCTTGCTCTGAAGGCCATTTGCTTTCTTCACTGCCAACGTGTTATTTGGTTTCTTCACTGAATTTATTGAAATGGAAAATCAAAATCACACCTTTTTTTCTGCAATAGGTGATTTTGCTGACCAGTTACACAATTCAAATAAGAAGATTTTGATTACTTTTGAAACCTTCAAAGATCTTGCACAGAATAATCTTCATGACTAATGTTGTCTCGCTTGGGAAACATACAAACTTTAGTTTGTATTAACATGAATACATTGTATTTACATTAATTTCATATCCACACAAGGAACAATCGAGGATTAACCATTTACTTCAGTATGGGGATTGCTAAGGGTTAATTTTAAATATATTTGTTTAAATAAACTTAACTATTTTATCATAACGTATGTATAAATGAGGAAAGAGTTGGTTAGCAATTAATGCAATGACAGTAATCTTTAAAACGCAAAGCTTTTTTTGGTCTCAACCTTGGCCCGATAATGACAAGGAGGATGATTATTTTTCTCGCTCTCTAAGCAAATACAGTTTTCCAGAATATGTTTTACTTTATATTACATAGCACATGGAACTGTGCAGCACAAGAGCATGCCCTTCAGCCCAAATTGCCGGTGCCGAACAAATGGCAAGATCAACTAATCTCATCTGCCTGCACACCTCCATTCCCTGCATTGCCAATGTGGCTATCAAAAAGCCTACTAAATGCTACTATCATACCTGCCTCCACGCCACACCTGGCAGTGCTTTCCAGGCACCCACTATCTACTGTGTAAAACAAAACTTGCAACACACCTCTTTTTTAAACTTTGCCCCTTCTCACCGAAAAGGGTTTTGACTGTCTTAGTGACCCTTTTCACATAGTTTTCATGATTCTTTTCATTTTAACAATTCATTGACCTACCATATACTTTTGTCAGGTTGGAGCAGGGTATTAATTCGGTTTACAATCCAGCTGAAAAGTCTCCCATACAAGGCTTTTGACATGGCATCTCTAACATCGGAGGCCTCATCCACAGTATTTGTACGAACTATGGTTTCCCCCCGTGTCACAACACAGTGAGAAGTAAGTGCTTCTTGAAACTCTTCAGAACCAATACCTAGGAGAGCCGAAGCTGGAAGAAAACATTTATAAAGGGTTAACGTTAAAGCAAACTATTCAGCAGGAGAGTAGATGACCTGTGTCTGGCGATATTAAATAATTATTTCAAATTTAAAAATGCAATTTTAAAGCATTTAACTCTAATAACCCAGAAAAGCACTTTTTTAAACAATTTGCATCAATACATTATAAACCACACTAGGTAAATTCAATCCAAAATGTCCACTTTGCGGATAATCACTATTGCCACCAGTTCTCCACGATAATCAAATCAATACAAATCAACCAATAATGCAGAGAAAGGGAAATTAATGTATTATGCAACATGGAATTTTCTCAATAGAATGCACAGCAAAGCCTATATTTTCAGCTCAGTTGCAATGTCTCTCTGTCCAATACAATTCCCATCAACCCCATTCTTGTCACTGTGGCTTGGGTTAGCTCCAGCATGGAAACACATTTAATTTATAGTTTGGTTAAAGAGCACAGCTACTTCAGCAAAATTATTAATTTTAAGGCACTACAAATCTGCCATTGCATGTAGACCATATCTGCCATTGCATGAGCATACAGGACACAAAATTAAAGGTTGCCCGGGTGCCAATGGCCATCTAAAGTCCCGCCGGGCAACCTAAAAGCCGTGCCATTTTGCCCAGCTTGGCAAGCACCCGGGACACCTGCCGTTCAACTCTGAGTGGGCCCCCCCTCTCTATCACCGGCCGCCAGCACATCACCGGCCACCTGCACATGTGCAGTGCCACGGCAACTGGTCGGCGCCGGTCGCCTTCTCCCTCCCTTTGCATTGTGGGAGATCTGGCCGCCATTGCTGTCCGGTCACCACCTCGCCGCGACCGCTGAAAACCAACGCAGAATCACTCCCTGGAGCTGGAATAACTCCCTGGAGTAACTCTGGCTTCTTGGTTTCCAAAAATATTCCAAACGGAATTTAAACTGGAGGTATCGGAGGGCCCACCACCAAACTCCAAACAATAACAGCATATTGCACTTATCTGTTTATTTATTGTGTATATATAGTCTTTGGTATATAAACACACTGAACCTTTATCTCCTGTTCTGTATTATGTTTACATATTCTGTTGTGCTGCAGCAAGCAAGAATTTCATTGTCCTATCTGGGACACATGACAATAAAACTCTCTTGACTCTTGACTTGGACTTAAGCAAATAAGAGTTCTTGGGAAAAAAGAGCAACCTTAAACTATGGTGGAGTGAAGACTATTCCATGCTTTAATTGTGCGGGGAAACTCCATGGAACAGCCGGCATCTCTGGATAGAAGAAATTGGGTGACGTTTCGGGTAGAAACCCTTCCTTAGACTCCCCCTGGTTTTAGTGTTTTTGGTTTAATTTAAAGATACAGCGTGGAAACAGGCCCTTCGGCCCACCGAGTCCATACTGACGACCGATCACCCGTACACTAGTTCTATCCCACACATTAGCGGCGTAAGTCAAGTCAAGAGTGTTTTATTCTCTCACGTTCCGGTTAGAACAATGAAATTCTTACTTGCAGCAGCACAACAGAATATGTAAACATAGTACTCAGTAAACAATGTTATAAACGAGAAAACAAAACACTGTATATTTATATATGAATATATAACTATATATATATATATATATATATATATATATATATATATATATAGTGTGTGTGTATATATAATATATGTACACACACACACACAATTTCCCTCCTGGGATGAATGAAGTTCTATAGTATAGCATTGTGTGTGTAGGAAGGAACTGCAGATGCAGATTTATACTGAAGATAGAAACAAAAAGCTGGAGTAACTCAACAGGTCAGACAGATTATCTGGACAAAAGGAAAATATTATGTTTTGGGTTGGGTCTGAAAAAGGTTTCTGCACACCTTTGGAATGTGGATGGAAACAAGAACACCCGGAGAAAACCCACGCAATCAAAGGGAAAAGGAGCAAACTCCATACAGACAGCACCCATATTCAGGATCAATTCCGGGTCTCTGGCACTTTTAGGCAGCAACTTTATGGCCAATGTACTGCCCCATAGTCTTGAACTGAATTTAAAACGTACAGTAGCTGTAAAGGGGGACATAGCGTCACTTAGAGATTTAAGACTGAAAATGGATGGTTTCTTTTCTTAGTAACCAAAGTTATCAACGTATAATTTTTTGTGTGTTGGAAAACAAAATATAGTGGCACAGCTGGTAGACTTGCCACTATACACGCCAAAGATCTGTGTTCGATCCTGTCCTCGGGCACTGTCTGTGTTGAATTTGCACATTCTCCCTGCAAGCGTGGGTTTCCTCCCACATCCCAAAGATGCATTGGCTTTGTAGGTTAACTTGTCTCTGTAAAATTGCCGCTAATGTGTAGGGGGTGGGTGAGGAAAGTGGGATAACAGAACTTGTGTGAATGGGTGGTAGACAAAAAACCTGGAGAAAATCAGCGTGCGAGGCAACATTTATGGAGCGAAGGAATAGGTGACATTTCAGGTCAAGACCCTTCTTCAGACTGATGTCTGGGGGTGGGGGCGGGAAAAAGAAAGGAAGAAGCGGAGACAGTAGGCTTGGCGAGAGCTAGGAATGGGAGGAAAATGAGGGAGAAAGCAAGGACTACCTGAAATTGGAGAAGCCAATGTTCATACCATTGTGGTGTAAATTACCCAGGTGAAATATGAGGTGCAGTTCCTCCAATTTGAAGTGGGCCTCACTCTGGTCGTGGAGGAGGCCCAGGACAGAAAGGGCAGATTCGGAATGGGAGGGGGAGTTGAAGTGCTGAGCCACTGGGAGATCAGGTTTGTTATTGCGAACTGAGTGGAGGTGTTGGGCGAAGCGATCGCCAAGCTTGCGCTTGGTCTCACCGAGGTTGATCATACGCTGAATAATCCAACCACATTTTTGTTTCGAAGTGGAAAGAAATAATAGAAATTGCATTCATTGCAACGTGTAAAAAGAGTTGGCATACTGTATTATAAATTTGCTGCATGTCATTGTGGTATATATCATGTCTTGATTGGTGAATATGTTTAGTTTGTGACTTTATTTGAAGCAGAAATAATATGCGAATGCTTCATTGAGCATAATTCCGACTGGTAATTACGCACTTCGTCGGAGCACATTATCGCACGTGTCATGCAAGCCATCTTAAATGACCACTTAAACTGTCATTGGGCAACCTAAAAAGCTGCCTAGGTTGCCCGGCTGACAACAGAGAAAAAAGCGAGAGCCCTGGCATATCTGCCTTTACAAAAGCAGCATAAATCTAATCCCACTAATTATGTCCTAGTCCATTCTTAACTATTTATCAACCGATGGAAAATATTGTTGATGAATAACTATGGACTATTTACAAATAACACACTGAATTTTGAATTTCGATATTAAGATTGTGAAATCATGACTCTTTGATTAAATAGGAATATTTAGTTTAGAGATACAGCTTGGAAACAGGCGCTTTGCGCCCTGAGACCATGCCAACCATTGATGACCTGTTCACACTTGCTGTATGCTATCCCACTTTCCCTACACATTAGGGACGATTTACAAAGGCCAATTAACCTACAGACCCTCACGTCTTTGAGATTGAAAATGATAATGATAAAAACATAAATATTGACAATGATAAAACAGGAATATACAGGATATTTCAACCAACAGCTCACACAGGGAGCATTTTGCAGCCATTCGCCATTGTTTTAGAATCATTATAATCAGTTGTAATTTGACCAATTGCCGCATGAAGGAGTCATGGTATAAATCGAGTGAATGGACACCAAAGAGAAAGTGCTCCCTTGTTTGATTGTTGGAGGGCAATTGTCCCAGTCCCAGATCAATGCGGCATGGCAGTGGCATTCCTAGGACCAACTAACTTCAGCCACTTAATTAATGACCTTACAATCACAAGGACACTGGTAATCACATAACGTCCAATTCCATTTGCAGCCTCTCAACAAAGCAGCCCACTTGATTGACCATCTTATCATTCATTCCTTGCAGTGTGTGTCATTTACAAAATGCAAAGCACTTACCCAGGCTACTCTGACAACAGCTCCCAACTTCTAATCATGAAGGTGGCCAAGGGCAGTTCACAAATGGGACACCTCCACCTGTAGATTCACCTCCGGGTTACACACCATGCAGATCTGGTAATATATCCTCAATTCTTTGTCATTGTTGTATCTAAATCCTACAACTGTTTGCACAACAACATTATGGAGAAGCTTCTCCAGAAAGATTATAGCAGCCTACCATCAGCCTCTCAAGACCATTTAAGGATGGATAATAAATGCTGACCTTCCTAACAATGAAATGAGTGAAAACAAATGTTATGTGTTCTCTTCAACACAAAAAGCTTAATGGGTTACCAGATTGAATTCTGAAATGGTAATACCGCTGGATAGCTAGGAGCTGGCAGAGTGGTTTCATAAACTAACGCGTGAATAGGAGCAGTTTTTAAGAGGTCACCAGACTGCAGGGAGATCAGAATAGAATAAACCGCGTTACTGTTATTGCCAAGAGACTTCTTGGATTATAATTGGCTCATTTCTGAATTATCTCCCTCTACTTAATCTAACTAGCACTCAATACTCATCATGGGTGTAGCAGTTTTTTTGCTACAGAACATTACTCATATAAACAATTGGTAGAAAGATGAACTGACATTAAAATTAAGGCAGCATAATGGCATAGCTGGTCGAAGTACTGCCTCACAGCACCAGAAAACAGGGCTTAATCCTGATCTTGGGTGCTGACTATGTGAAGTTTTCATGTTCTCCCTGTGACCCCATGGGTTTCCTCCAGATGCTCCGGTTTCCTCCCACATCCCAAAGATGCACAGGTTTGCAGGTTAATTGTCAGGGGATAGGGAAACTAAAGGTATGAAAAGGTAGAAAGCAGCGAGAGAGGGTGCAGAACTCTCATCGGAGAGAGGAAGAGAACCTTCAAAGTAGGCATACCTTGAGATTTGGCTGTGGAGCAGACACAATGTGGAGGGTAGCACACAACAATAAAGCTTTTCATTGTACTGTACACGTGACAGTAAATTCAAATGAAACAAAAACGTCTTGTGGTCTTTGCCCTATTGTGAGCATCTAGTTGTTGATTACAATGATATGTGGGGGTACTATGTTATATCAAGTTATATTAGGATAAGCTGGGAAAATGCTGAGTAGAGTACTACATGATGAGCGACTATGATTTTTCTGGATATTGCAGGATGCTTTTGGGGTCATCAGGTCTATTCCTGCTCCCATTTATCATCATATTAAGCTTGACTTACAGGTATTAGTAACCTGTGGGGGGAAAAACTTACTGTTTTCTAATGGCTCGCCATCGGGAATTTCACTTTTATCCATTTGATGTTTTGAAGCTCTGGATGCGAATTCAATGTTTCCAGTATTTAGGATTGCAGCAATAACTCTGTACACGGAATGAACCTCCTGAAAAAAAGCAGTTCAGTTATGCAAAATGCAATGATCGCACAATTTTAAAAGTTTCCTGTTCAATAAATACAGTGCCTTCCAACTGAGACCACACATCACCACTGTGGAAACTTTTAACAAGACCATTTATTTCAGATTTTTCACAAGAGCATTTATCTCAAAATTTTCACAAGAGCATTTATCACCGTCATAAAGCACAGAAACAGGCCCTTCGGCCCAATTTGCCCGTGCTGACCAACTTGCCCCATCTACACTAGTCCCACCTGTCCGTGTTTGTTCCATATCCCTCTCAACCTTCCCTATCTATGTACCTGTCCAAATGTCTTTTAAATGTTGTTACAGTACCAAATTACGAATTGTGTGAGAACATTTTATTGATATGAGCTGAATGAGACTGCCTTCTGGCAGTCAGTGTTTTCCCCTGAAGTTTGGATACATTTACTGCTTGCTTGCAAGAGTTACAATTTGCATTATTTTCAAACCCTATCTATTCATGATCACCGCATAATACATACAGCCAACCCTAGCGTCACCAGAAGATTGCGTTGTGCAACACAATTTTCTGTAATAAGAAGCCAAATTATCTGTCACATCACCTTCTAGACAACATATCGGGTCAGTGCCAGTTTGAAGAAGGGTCTCGACCCGAATTGTCCCCTATCCAGTCTCCAGAGATGCTACCTGACTTGCTGATATACTCCAGCATATTCAGTTCTTTTGTGTATTAACCAACATCTGCAGTTCTCTATGTAGACATAAGATGCTGGAGTAACTAATCAGGACAGGCAGCATCTCTGGAGAGAAAAAATGGGTGATGTTTCGGGTCGAGACCCTTCTTCAGACTGATTTCAGGGGAGTGGCCGGACAGAGATAGAATGTAGTCGGAGACATTAAGACTGGTGGTAGAACTGGGAAGGGGAGGGGATGGAGAGCGAGGGAATGCAAGGGCTATTTGAAGTTAGAGAAGTCAATGTTCATACCGCTGGGATGTAAGCTACACAAGCAAAATATGAAGTGCTGTTCCTCCAATTTGCTTTCAAATCTGCAGTTCTTTATTTCTACATCTTCCACAGATGCTCCCTGACCCGCTGAGTTACTCCAGCGTTTTGTGATTTACGTAAGATTCCAGTATCTGCAATCTCTTGTGCTTAATTCTTCAGGAGGCTCCGGGGAAGTGGACAGGAGTTGGTATTTGCCAGCTTCTGCAGAAAAGCATCCATAATATTATGGTGAATGTTTACACATTCCCATGTCCTCACTTTTTTAAGATGATTATTTGGAGCATGGCCCAAAGCTGCTTGCCACTCACTGCCTGATCTAATTGGATTTATTTGACACACAGCTATCACAGGTTTCCCAAGGCTTCTGTGTTCCGGCAGCTATTGAATGTAATTTTCTTGGCAAATGGGTAGAGCATGCGAGGCACATTTTGTCCAGGCACTAAGGGGCCTAAGTTACTATGTTTTGAGACCTTTGCTTAAAGGTTTATATTATACTTATTGAAAAGTTATTTGAGAAGTCAGAAGGATTAGGAAAGTTAATTAAACCATTCACCTCTAAGTTGCTGAGTATGTAAATATGTCCACCAGGTTGTTTTTATTTTCAGATCAGCAGAATATGTTTTTTTTGAATATTTTTGTTCATGAAACAGTAATTTAATAAGTTATATATGACCTTAGGTCACTATTAAACTTCTTAAAAAACAATAATCATGGAACTTTCAGATGAATTAAATATCACCAAATAATCTTTTATTAAAACCAACAAGTTTTGTACCGCTAACTTTGGGTTGTTGAAAATTGGAACATGATCAGAATTCTATTACATTTCAGTCAAGTGATGAAAATGTAATTTTTATTGACCCATTGGAATTTTAAAAAGCACACAATATATAAAGAATCAAGGATAATGACCTAGTGTATTGCCCCCCCCCCCAACATCAATTTCATAAATTCCCAAGAGGTTGTGTTATTTACCTCAAGGGGTTTTAGGGTACAATTTAAACAACTACTTCAGCCAATGCCAATTTAGGGTTCACTCACCTCATCAGTAAATCCAATGATTCTGAAGCAATGCTGAATGGCTTCAAAACACTCCCTGTATGAGCTGTTGGTTAATACATCCTGCATGTTCTTATTCTTATCATTGTTAATATACCTACGTAATCAAAGAAGAGTCATGATTTGTAATTCAAATGTATTGTAATTCAAAATATAATATTGTTATTCTAAATTCAATGAATTACAGAAGAATAATCCATAGTTATTTTAAAAGTGCATGCCTTGTTTTTATTTCTGGAAAGAGTTGGATTAACAGTAATATGCCAGGAAGGGAACTGTGTAATCAATGCAGAAGTAGCACAGAATTAGGAGAGAACGGCATGCATAACCAATGCATAAGACAATAAATTAACAAGGATCTACATTCTGAAGTGGAACACTTGTCTCACTTCATTGATACCTTAAATTTGATGGGAACATATTTGAATAAATAGAGTTGAATTCTGTAGTATTTTGCATCAAATTAACTGTTTGTCTTTGAAGTGGGTACATAGGTGAAAGAATGAAGAAGGGTCTCGACCTTAAACTTCACCTATTCCTTCACCCCAAAAGATGCTGCCTCACCCGCTGAGTTTCTCCAGCATTTTTGTCTACCTTCGACTTTTCCAGCATCTGCAGTTCTTTCTTAAACATGATATTGACAAGGATATCACAGTCCAAAATTAGATATACAATCTTGGTACCAGAACGGGAACCACCAAATCACAGGTAACACGGAGCATTACAACGGTGGGTGCTTTCCTTTCTTTTCCATTGAATAACAAATAATGCTGCTTAAAATCACCACATTATTTAATTCTGTTGAGTACATGGGCCAAGCAGTCAATCAGTAAACCAGCCTGAGTGGAAGCATATCACTAGGTTTCTTTGTCAATATAATCCTGTATTAAGTATGTAATATCTATGCATGCCAAGGCCTTTCAATTTCACATATAGCAAAACTCTGCTAATCAGGTATCCGATTGTTCAGAAACCCCAATGGTTCAGCAGCTGGCTCGTTCATCAGTCCAGAGCATGAGCTGAGGGGCTAGATTGCGTTCTGAGTGCTTGGTCAAAGGCAGCTGTCAGGTGTGGTCAGGTCTGGTCTGTGGGCTGGGTGTGTGGCAAAGACTGGCATCAGAACAGGGGACATCAATGGTCAGCAACATGGGTAGGAGCCAAGTCCAGAGGGCTTGCACAAATTGAAACTTAAAAGCTAACACTCATCAGATTCTCTTTCCTGCTCCCTCTGAATTGAGTTGTTTCATTGGAAATCAAGAAAAGTTTCAGTATTAATAAGAATAATATCCAATAGTCCAGAAAATCTGCTGGTTCAACTCCTGTCCTAAAGGTGCAAACATTTCGCTAGCAGTGTTATATTGACTGCAGATGTTTGGAAATCCATAAGAAATGAGAATAGGGTCGGCCAAGTCTTGATAAGACTTGTAATAAGATTGCATTATCTACAAAAAATATGTGTAACAACCAGCAGGTTGGAACCACCCCAGAGATACAAGATGTAGACACAAAATGCTGGAGTAACTCAGTGGGACAGACAGCATCTCTGGAGAGAAGGAATGGGTGCATTTTGGATCGAGACACTTCTTCAGAGACCCATTCCTTCTCTCCAGAGATACAGCCTGTCCTGCTGAGTTTCTCCAGCATTTTGTGTCTATCTTTGGTTTAAACCAGCATCTGCAGTTCCTTCCTACACAGAAACAAGATGTAATTGCTTTGTCCATCTCAACAAACACCTTTTCATGGGTACACAAAAGGCTGGAGAAACTCAGCGGGTGCAGCAGCATCTAAGGAGCGAAGGAGATAGGCGACGTTTCGGGTCGAGACCCTTCTTCAAACACCTTTTCATGCTTTGAAGAAAATATTGAGGGAGGAAATAATAGAGTTACATCTTGCGCTACTGTCTCCAGTTTGTGATCAAACGACAGCGAACTAGAAATTGTGCCATTTCTGAAAAGGGTATGTGTAGATAGAATTGGGATTGGGAAATATTCTGCAGATGATGTCAAGTGTGGAGATTCAGGCACACAACATGGACTCCTGTATCTACATATTCCAATTAGATTGAAGCACTTCTAATCAGAATTTTGCTTGCCATTTTTGACATTTTAGAACGTTTTATGCCTGTAAAACTTCACTGATGGACATCACCTATTTTATTTTTGATAGTACAGAGTAAATTAAAGTTACCGTAAACCAATGGTAAAAGTTAGCGCATACAGTTTTAATCTGATTATCACTCCCTGTCAGGCATGTGCATTGTTACCTTTGAAGTAGTGTCCCAGAGCTCAATTCATTTTTGCAGAGAGTGCTTGATAACGGTATTCATGAGCCAACTTCATAGCATCTAGGAAGACTAGCTCATTGTTCAGTCAAAGCAGGATTTAGGCCTTACACAACATCTTTATTAGCCTGGTTGTGGATTTGTTCTTAAAAGCTTTGATCCTGAAACGTCTGTAGAAATGTTTTCAAAATCAATGCAACCCACTTGAGAATTGACATCAAGATCTGAAGAGTTTCTGATGATACAGAAACATAAGTATACTATGGGAAGAAAGTATGGCGAATAAAGCCAAGTTGAAGCAGGAGAAACGCTCACAAAAAGAAACCCTTTTGCAACGATCCCAAAATGCAACAAAAAAAAGCTTATTTTATTTTGTACGCTATATATCGGACCAAAAATGTCACTATTGCAATCTTCATCTAATACGATTTGGAAAGTATATGCCTTGAGCTTCCCATGAATATTTTGGGTGGTTTCAATTATTCTGACTGCTGTGCTTTTAATTTGGGTTGGGAAGTGGGCAGGTGAGGTGCAAGGCAAACATAAATTTCCCCTAACGTTGAGACCAGATGCCTTGATAATGTACCTTTACAAATTCCTGCCTCAGCTGAATCTTAAACGCTTTATTAAAAATTACCTCTTTGAATTTCCAGTAGCTCCATTTCTCCGTGGCTTCTTGGCTTAACCTGGCAGGAGCAACTCATTGGTTCATGTATTAAGTAAAAGTAACAACTTAATGTTCACAATTGAAGTATAATTACTCACCTAGGAGACTTATTTTCAGCTAGTTTATATTCTGTTAATTTCTTGTGATGAAAGAGGCCAGCATAGATATAATAAAAAATGTGAAAGTTTTTCTCGTTTCTGGAATGAAATAATATTACTATGAATTAAAAAACATGGATTTTTAGTTTAAATTTTAAATTCGTAATAAACACTAAAAGAAAACAGTAAATATTCATCAAGGGTCTTATCATTCTTTTTGAAATCATATAATATTAAATAAAAAGTTTAACTACTTATAAATGTCAATAAACTATTTTCTATGTTACGTAAATATGTTATTCTATACCAATAGAGGTCAGAGTCATATTTTATATATTTCTGTTGTTATGCAAGCAAAGTACGGAAAAATATCCTAAGATAAGTATCAGATGTCGACCCTTCTTGAGCCTCAGGTCTCGACCCAAAACGTCACCCATTCCTTCTCTCCAGAGATGCTGCCTGTCCCGCAGAGTTACACCAGCTCTTTGTGTCTATTTTTGGTTTAAACCAGCATCTGCAGTTCTTTCCTACACAGGGAAAAATATCCTACTGGCCATAAACTCAAGGGGCCAAATGGCCTGCTTTAGTTTGACTCTCTTTCAAAATGCCTGTTTATAGCTTCCTTAAATCGTTATAGACCTTACTGCTCACCCTTGCCATTAGTAAACAATTATACTATCATCCAAATTACCCTTAAAGAGCAAAAACCCAAATCCAGTATTGACCTCATCAGTACCACTTTCTACACTTCTCTAATTAAATATCTTTTTATCCTTTGAACAAAAAGATGGTAGATTGACACCAGAGTTGAAAAGACAAAGTAAATCAGGAGATTTGCTTGCATAATTTGAGTTTTAAATCCAGAAATTATAGATGAGGTGAGACTAATGAAGATCAATGGCACGTGGAGCAGATCAGTTCCAGACTAAACAACAGACATGAGAATGTACAATGCACACATAGAATAAATGAGATTAGATAAAAAATAAAAGCTTGGTGCCATAAGTAACCAAATTAAATTCTTCTATTAACAAGACTTCCTGTGAACGGTTTGCAATAAGTAATTTTTATTAACATTTTTTGGCATCGAATTTTTTTTGAATGAGTTTAACAGTGATATACAATTTTGGTACAGCACAATCATAGTGTCAGAGCTATATAGCGGGAAAAAAAAGCCATTTGCCTGCATTCGGCTCTTAACCCTCTAACCCAATCCTATGCGTGTGTCTAATTTCAGTATTAAAACCCAGCATGCATAAATTAAGTAATAATTGTTAAAAAATAACAATAATTAGGGTTACTTACGCTGGTTGTTGAATAACTCTGGATTTTTCCAAGAGATATTCAGAAATTTTTGCTCCCATCACTGCACCTGTGGAAGTAAACTTCATTTCTAGGTATTTCCCAAATCGACTGGAATTATCATTGATCATTGTGCAAGCATTTCCAAAGGCTTCCACGAGTGGATTAACTTGAAGAATTTTCTCTCTCAGAACACGGTTATTGGCCTGCAAAGATGTAAAGTGTCCGTGCATTAGCAAAACAATCCCACTGAAATCAAATTTCATGTTCTGTCCCTCTTTGCGACCGGTTGGCACAGCAAAGACCACAACACCTTACACCACACCAGCTCCATGCTAAGATGCTGCTCAATAATGGCATTTACAATATCTTTAACATGATACTTCTAATAAATATATTTTTCCATCTCTTCCCCATCATCTTTCTAAAGGGATAATTTATTCCGTTTCACTGTGACTTACTCCAGAATATTTTTGTTGTTTCATACGCCACATCTCAGTGCAACAAGACCTGCCCATTAATCTTTTCCCTACCCAGAATCGTGTACCATCAATATTTTTTCCAGGATGGAATAATCACTTACTTGTACTACTTTTGAACCTAGTAGAATATATTTGCTTCTCATAATTCAGTCATTATATAGGGAGATGAAATAAAGATTGAAACAATTAGCAGATCCCCTCCATTATATCTACATAGAACAGTACAACACAGAAATGGGCCCTTTGGCTCACAATGTTTGTGCCGAACAGCAAGGGCGGAAATCGCTATCAGAACATGGGAGGGACACAATTTGGGGGTGGGGCACAATTTTTTCGTGACCCCTCGTACACGCATGCACGCACACACACGTACACACGCGCATGCGCGCATACACACACACACGCTTCGCCCGTGGGCCCTGTGGATGGTAATATCAGGAGCTGACCTGGTGGGTGACAGACTCCGAACTCCAGCAACAGCAGCTTTGTCCGCCCCGAATCGTGGGGCTTGAATGGGCCCGTTCGCGGGCCTTTCATAGCTCGGCACGGCTTAAAATCGGCCAGCGGGAGCCTCGATCGCTTCGACACAGCAGATCTATTTTAAGCAATGCCAGGTGATGAAAGGCCCCGCGAACGGGCCAATTCAGCCCTTAGAAAGCGTCTGATACCTGCTTGAATCTTTCAAAAGCTACAATGTGATAAATAACACTTAAATAAAACTGAAGCAAATAAGACAAACAGAAGAACCAACCTTGGAGGGGGGAGAGAGAGAGAGAGAGAGATAGAGATGGGAAAAAACACTAAATAATGTGACCGAACATGAATGAGGGACTTATCTGCAAGCCAGACAGGAAACCCGTTCTACCAGAGCCTTTAATGACCCCACCCATTTAAATCCGATACCTGTTTAAATCTTTCCCATCCACAGATACATCCAATTAGTCCAAATGCTAATTGTACCTGCATCAGAGTGCTTTAAGAAATTCTCCGTGAATACCTTGAGTAATACTTGAAGGTCAAAACACAATTCGTGACACATCGTGTTAATACGATGTTAATAGAGATATTTAACAAGCGCTAACAGTGACACCCCCACTGTGTCGCGGAAAGCGGAGATTTTGATAGATTTTATTTCACTGAATTTCAAAATCTGGATTACAAAACATGGGGGAGATTGTTCCCCACCTCTCAAAACATGGGAGGGGCTGTCGTCCCCCGTCCCCCCCCCCCCAAGGAATTACGCCCACGCCGAAGAGGATGCCAGGTTAAACTGGTCTCATCTGCCTGTACATGATCAATATCTCTCTATTCCCTGCACTTACTAAAAGCTTCTTAAATGCTACTATTCTACCTGCCTCCACCACCAGCTCTGGCAATGCATTCCTGGCCCCGACTACTCTCTCTGTGTAAAAATACCTGCCACACACATCTCCATCAAACTTTCCTCCACTCACCTTGCAGCTGTAAAGCATGGCATCCATTTGCCCATTTTAATTTTCCATCCCACTTTCACTTAACTTTCCTCCCTGATTTATGTGTTCTCAGCTTCTAAAACATTCCAATGAAGTTCAACATGGGTGCATGGAACTGTACTTCAACTTTCGACAATGCAAAATCAGGTCTATCAACTCGTTTCGCAGATGTTGCCTGAAGACCTGAGTATTTTGTGCCAGGATGCAAAACATTTAACCGGGAACTTTCACTGTGCAAGAGATTGAAGTGGTCATGGTAGGTATCAGATCCATTGAAGGAAGTGACAGCAGGCACACATTTGGCTACAAATGATAGTAGCCGCAGCAGATTGGTGAACAGCAGGAGAGCTTTAATTGTCCAACTTGTACATCACAGCAGGACCGAGGTCAACATCAGAAGCATTGCTTCAAGCTCCAGATGGCCTGTGAACATTGTAACTCAAGTTTGTATGCATGGAAATAGAATAAAATCAGGCCCTATGTCAAGCCAACCAGTTTTGATCAATTGATTCTAAAAAGTTGACTTTGCATTATCATATGTACAACATGTAGTAGCATCCATCATGTGTATGAATTCTATTTAAATTAATAATTATTAAATTAAACGTACCTTTCCCAGATAGGTTAAGTGTTGAACGATCAAATGTGCACTCTCTGTCTTCCCAGCACCACTTTCTCCACTTATGACGATACACTAGTGCGATGAAAACAAATGGCAGAACATTTTAAAAAGAGTTAAATAGGGACGGCACAATGGTGTTGCGGTAGAGTTTCTACTATAAGGGCCTGTCCCACTGTGGTGACCTAATCTGCAAGTTTAGGAGAGTTTCCATTGACTCAAACTCGCAGCATGGTTGACATGTGGTCCTAGGAGGTCCTATGAGGTCTACCAGTTTGGTAGAGGAAAAATTTTCAGCATATTGAAAAACTTTCTGCGAGTAAAAGTTGGTCAGCATGGTTCTTTTGAACTCATAGTGCAGTGGAGTGGGGTTGCTATGTAGTTATAGGCGGTCGAGGGCAGCCGTAGGCAATCTCCTTTGCTAACCGGGCATTTTAATTGGCTCATTGGAGTTTTCAAGACCAAGGAAAACCGACCGGTAATGTAAAATGCCTGCTAACTTTATTCTGGCTTCTTAAAAGTGTCTCCACTCTTTCTCCCCCCGTCTCTCCCCCTCTCTCCCCCTCTCTCTCCCCCCGCCCCCCTTCCCCCCGTCCCTGCCACCTCGAGGTTTTTCAGGCGAGTGCCCTCGCACTTGAAGGTCGGAGACAGTCGCTGAAAGGTCGCGTCAGTGGGACAGGCCCTTTACTGTGCCAGAGACGAGGGTTCTATCCTGACTATGGGTGCTATTTGAACAGAGTTTATTTGTTCTCCCTTTGACCACATGGATTTTCTCTGGGTGTTCCGGTTTCCTCCCATATTCCAAAGGCATACAGGTTAATTGGTTTCAGTCAATTTGTAAATTGTCCCTAGTGTGTAGGATAGTGCTGGTGAACAGGGTGATCGCAGGTCGGGGCGGACTCAGTGGGCCAAAGGGCCTGTTTCTGCACTGTATTTCTAAAGAGTTATTTAAGAGTCAACATATATACTGCATTGGACCATGTACAACAAAACAATGCTCTTCTAATGTGCTAAAAAAATTCACATAAGGAATAGTTTTGATGATGAAATTGTAGGAATTGTAGCTATCAATGAAAGAAATATACTTTTTTTAATTTATGAAAGCATCGTCAGAAATCAGTCTGATACTGATAGCATGAAGATGTTTAACATAATAAGCCGAGTGTCACTAACACCCACACATGTGACAATAATAAACATAATCCATGCCACCTCTCTTCAAAGCAATCCAGTCCATCTCATTCCCTGCTGGAGACCAGCATTTATCCTAATTGCCTATCTCTTTTCCATTGGAAAACATTGATGGCCTCAGCTTGAAGGGATTCAAAGTAACATTAGCAAATTTGCAGATGACACAAAGCTGGGTGGCAGTGTGAAGTGTGAGGAGGATGCTATGAGAATTCAGAGTAACTTAGACAGGTTGGGTGAGTGGGCAGATGCATGGCAGATGCAGTTTAATGTGGATAAATGTGAGGTTATCCACTTTGGTAACAAAAACAGGAAGGCAGATTATTATCTAAATGGTGTCAAGTTGGGAAAAGGGGAAGTACAAGGGGATCTAAGGGTCCTTGTTCATCAGTCAATGAAAGTAAGCATGCAAGTACAACAGGCAGTGAAGAAAGTGAATGGCATGTTGGCCTTCATATCAAGAGGAGTTGAGTACAGGAGCAAAGAGGTCCTTCTGCAGTTGTACAGGACCCTAGTGAGACTACACCTAGAGTATTGTGTGCAATTTTGGTCCCCTAATTTGAGGAAGAATATTCTTGCTATTGAGGGAGTGCAGCGTAGGTTCACAAGGTTAATTCCCGGGATGGCGGGCCTGCCATATGCTGAGAGAATGGAGAGGCTGGGCTTGTATACTCTGAAATTTAGAAGGATGAGAGGGGATCTTATTGAATCATATAAGATTGTTAAGGGTTTGGACACGCTGGAGGCAGGAAACATTTTCCTGATTTTGGGGGAGTCCAGAACCAGGGGCCACAGTTTAAGAATAAGGAGGAAGGCATTTAGAACGGAGATGAGGAAACATTTTCACATAGAGAATTGTGAGTCTGTGGAAATTTCTGCCTCAGAGGGCGGTGGAAGCCGGTTCTCTGGATACTTTCAAGAGAGAGCTTGATAGGGCACTTAAAGATAGTGGTCAGGGGATATGGGGAGAAGGCAGGAACGGGGTACTGATTGTGGATGATCAACCATGATCCAGGGCTCGAAATTAGCGGTTGCACGGGTGCCATTGGCAACCTACAGTCCCGCCAGGCAACCTGAAAGCCATGCCATTTTGCCCGGCTTGGCAAGCACCTAGGACACCTATCGTTTATTTCTGAGCGGGTCCCCTCTCTATCTCTCTCTCTGTCAATCTCCGTCTCCACCCTCCATCCGTATCCGTATCCGTGTCCAGCTCTCGGCTCTTGGCTCTCCGCTCGCTCCTCATCCGCCAGCACGGCAGGCCGCCTTATACATGCGCATTGCCACAGCCTGCACATCCTCCCCCTGCACATGCGCACAACCACGGCCAGCACATCATCAGCCGTGGTTGTACGCATGTGCCGCCCTGCACATGCGTCGGCCACTAACTCCCTCCCTTTGCATTGTGGGAGATCTGGCCGTCATTGCTGTCCGGTCGCCGCCTCACCGCGACCGCTGAAAACCAACGCAGAATCACTCCCGGGTGCTGGAATAACTCCCTGAAATAACTCTTGCTTCTTGGTCCTCCAAAAATATTCGAAATGGAATTTAAACTGGAGTGGACCCACCACCACCAAACTCCGAAAAATAACAGCCTTTTGCATTTTATCTATTTATTTATTGTGTATATATATGGTCTATGGTATATAGACACACTGAGCTTTTATCTCCTGTTCTGTATTATGTTTACATATTCTGTTGTGCTGCAGCAAGCAAGAATTTCATTGTCCTATCTAGGACACATGACAATAAAACCCTCTTGACTCTTGACTTGGACTTAAGCAAAAAAGGGTTCTTGGGAAAAAAGAGCTACCTTAAATTTAGTCTTGAACTGAATTAAAACATACAGTAGCTGTGATGGGGGACATAGCACCACTTAGGGATTTAAGACTGAAAATGGATCGTTTCTTTTTTTTTAGTAACCAAAATGGGAGGGGGAGTTGAAGTGCTGAGCCTCCGGGACATCAGGTTGGTTATTGCGAACCGAGTGGAGGTGTTGGGCGAAGCGATCGCCAAGCCTACGCTTGGTCTCACCGATGTAGGGCAGCTGACACCTAGAGCAGCAGATGCAAGAGATGAGGTTGGAGGAGGTGCAGGTGGACCTCTGCCGCACCTGGAAAGACTGCTTGGGTCCTTGAATGGGGTCAAGGGGGGAGGTAAAGCGACAAGTGCAGCATTTCCTGCAGTTGCAAGGGAAAGTGCCAGGAGAGGGGGTGGTTTGGGTGGGAAGGGACAAATTGACCAGGGAGTTACAGAGGGAGCAGTCTTTGCATAAACATGGGAGGAGATGGGAAGATGAGGCCAGTGGTAGGATCCCGTTGGGAGACAAAGCTGGAGAAAATCAGCGGGTGAGGCAGCATCTATGGAGCGAAGGAATAGGCCATGTTTCGGGTCGAGACCCTTCTTCAGACTGATGTCGGGAGGGGTGGGGGGCAGGAAAAAGAAAGGAAGAAGCAGAAACAGTAGGCTGTGGGAGAGCTGGGAATGGGAGTGGGAGGTGGGAGAAAGCAAGGACTACCTGAAATTGGAGAAGCCAATGTTCATACCGCTGGGGTGTAAACTACCCAAGCGAAATATGAGGTGCTGTTCCTCCAATTTGCGGTGGGCCACACTCTGGCCATGGAGGAGACCCAGAACAGAAAGATCGGATTCGGAATGGGAGGGGGAGTTGAAGTGCTGAGCCACCGGGAGATCAGGTTTGTTATTGCGAACTGAGTGGAGGTGTTGTGCGAAGTGATCGCCAAGCCTACGCTTGGTCTCACCGAGGTTGATCATACGCTGAATAATCCAACCACATGTTTGTTTGGAAGTGGAAAGAGATAATAGAAATTGCATGAATTGCAACGTGTAAAAAGAGATGAGAAACTGCATTGTAATTTTGCTGCATGTCATTGTGGTATATATCATGTCTTGATTGGTGAATATGTTTATTTTGCGACTTTATTTGAAGGAGAAATAATATGTGAATGCTTCATTGACCATAATTCCGACTGGTAACTACGCACTTTGTCCGTGCGCATTATCACACGCGTCATGCAAGCCGTCTTAAATGACCATCTAAACTGTCATTTGGCAACCTAAAAAGCTGCCGAGGTTGCCCGGTTGGCAACAGGGAAAAAAAAGTTAAGTGAGAGCCCTGTGATCACATTAAATGGTGATGCTGGCTTGAAGGGCCGAATGGCCTACTCCTGCACCTGTTGTCTATTGTCTTCCATCATATTTTTAAAAAAGCAACACGTTCCATGTCCTTACCACTCTTTGTGCAAGATAGTTCTTCCTCATATTCTCACTCTATCTATTGGACTACTCAGGCTAAAAGGAACTTCTATTAATTATCTACCAACTATAAACCAATTAGATTTGTCTTTTCCATCTCCTTCACTGTAGCTTCTCCAATCGAACACTTGTAGGTAAAATTCTTCATCCTTTGAACCAGTCCAGTAAATCTTCTCATCACCTCTCTCGGGGGTCTACGCATACTTCCGAAAGCATATAATTTGAAATTAGTGCAATTTTCTACCCACTACATAACCTGTAATTTATAGAGGTTTGGCATAAATTCCCCATTTTTGTACACAATAGTCCAAAGTCCTATATATTACTTTCTCAGTAAATCTTGCCTCCTTCAAACATCTCTCCATATGAGCCACAAGGCATATCTGTTCCTGCACATTCGTTAGAGCAGTGCTATTAGGTCTATATTGTTTCTTGCCACCCTTGAATGCATTATATCACACTGCGCTGTACTTAATTCCATCTGCCACTTGTCTGTTTATTCTGCTGGCCAAGTTCTGTTATTCTTTTGATCAACAACTTAATTAGGAACAAACAAAATGGAAATGTTTTAGTAAGAGCTATTGATATTGTTTAGTTCAAAAATTAGCCAAATGTCCTACAACATGGTTGCCAGTAATTAAGTAGTTGGCTTACACACTTGTTTGTTGCTGTCTTTGTGCCAGGAGCAATGGTGGAAACTTCAGGAGGAAGTTGCGAAGAATCATCCATTCATAATCTGAGTGGAAAAGGCTACTATGGAGGCTCTGTGGAGCAGCGGTAGAATTGCTGCCTTACAGCACCCTGGTTCGATCCTGACTATGGGTGCTGTGGGTACAGAGTTAGTACGTTTTCCCTGTGACCATGTGGGTTTTCACCAGGTACTCCGGTTTCCTCCCACACTCCAAAGACATACAGGTTTGTAGGTCAATTGGCTTTTGTATATTATAAATTGTCCCTAGTGTATAGGATAGTGCTAATGTATGGGGTGATTGGTGGTTGGGTTTGGTGGGCCGAAGGGCCTGTTTCCACAGTGTATCTCCAAAGTCTGAAAACTGGGTTTTAACTATAGTATAGGGCTTTGTCATCGCAGGATGGGAAAGTTCATGGAGCTACCACCTCCCACTTGCTGCTTAACCGTTCATGCCCATCCATAAATTGATGTAGAATTACTGCAGAGCCCTGGTCTAATATGATGGGGTGGAAGATTGCAACCTTCACGTGGTCCGCCCTGTTTCAACTAATGCAATCAACTCGACGTGCACAAACGGAAGATCAAATAGAACAAGTTGTCCTACAACTTTAGGCTGTGCACGCCACACGAAAGAAGAAGATCTAACAGAGGCCCAGGAGCCGTTGGAGCAAGAGGAGGAGTCTCTGGGCGGTGAGTTTAAAAATCGAGCGCGGGGCTTTGTTTTAACAGAGGCTCAGGAGCCGTTGGAGCAAGAGGAGGAGTTACCCAAACCTGTAACGTTCCACACAAGTGTTCTGGTGGAAGCCGCTGATTGGGTTCAACCCCTGGTTTGCATTAAAGGTAAAGTGAGTTAAAGGTAAAGTGAGTTAAAGGTACAATGAGCTAAAGGGTTCAGTGAGCTAAAGGGTTCAGTGAGCTAAAGGGTTCAGTGAGCTAAAGGGTTCAGTGAGCTAAAGGGTTCAGTGAGCTAAAGGGTTCAGTGAGCAAAAGGGTTCAGTGAGCAAAAGGGTTCAGTGAGCAAAAGGGTACAGTGAGCTAAGGGTACAGTGCTTATTAGTAAAGGTTAGTTTGAAGAATTAATTTTTTTTTAGTGTGAGTTGATTTAATTTGGGGGCAAGCCATGTCATTTGAGATCGGCCCCATGGTTTGCTCATCCTGCAACATGTGGGAGATCAGGGATATGGTCGGTGTCCCTGGTGACTACGTTTGCATGAAGTGTGTCCAGCTGCAGCTCCTGGCAGTCCCTATTGAACGATTGGAGCTGCGGTAGGATTCATACTGGATCATCCATGATGCTGAGAAGCTCGTGAATAGCACGTACAGTGAGTTGGTCACACCGCAGGTTAAGCGGACAGAAAGGGAATGGGTGGCCATTAGCCAGCGTAGCAGTAGGCAGGTGGTGCAGGAGTCCCCTGCGGTCATCTCCCTCCTAAACAGATATACTATTTTGGATACTGTTGGGGGAGATGGCTCATCAGGGGAAGGCAGCAGCAGCCAAGTTCATGGCACCATTGGTGGCTCTGCAGCACAGGAGGGGAGAAAGAAGAGTGGGAGGGCTATTGTAATAGGGGATTCATTAGTAAGGGGAATAGATAGGCGTTTCTGCGGCCGCAAACGAGACTCCAGGATGGTATGTTGCCTCCCTGGTGCAAGGGTCAGGGATATCACTGAACGGCTGCAGAACATTCTGGAGGGGGAGGGTGAACAGCCAGCTGTCGTGGTGCACATTGGCACCAACGAAATAGGTAAAATACGGGATGAGGTCCTACAAGGCGAATTTAGATAGCTAGGAGATAAACTTAAAAGTAGGACCTCAAAGGTAATAATCTCTGGACTCCTAGTGCCATGTGCTAGTCAGAGTAGAAATAGGAGGATATTGCAGATGATTACGTGGCTTGCAAAATGGTGCAAGGGGGAGAGATTCAAATGTCTCGGGCATTGGAACCAGTTCTGGGGGAGGTGGGACCAGTACAAACAGGACGGTCTGCACCTGGGCTTGAAGGGAACCAATGTCCTTGGGGGAGTGTTTGCTGGTGCTGTCAGGGAGGTTTTGAACTAATGTGGCAGGGGGATGGGAGAATGAGCAGAGAGACAGAGGGATGTAAAATGAGGGTAGAAGCAATAGGTAGCAAGGTGAAAAGTAAAAGTGGCAGGCAGAAAAATCCAGGGCAAAAATCAAAAAGGGCCACTTTTCAACATAATTGTGTAAGGGGTAAGAGTGTTGTAAAAACAAACCTGAAGGCTTTATGTCTCAATACAAGGAGCATTCGTAATAAGGTGGATGAGTTGAATGTGCAGATAGTTATTAATGAATATGATATAGTTGGGATCACGGAGACATGGCTCCAGGGTGACCAAGGCTGGGAGCTGAACATCCAGGGATATTCAATATTCAGGAGGGATAGACAGAAAGGAAAAGGAGGTGGAGTAGCCTTGCTGGTTAGAGAGGAGATTAACGCAATAGAAAGGAAAGACATTAGCTTGGAGGATGTGGAATCAATATGGGTAGAGCTGCGAAACACTAAGGGGCAGAAAACGCTAGTGGGAGTTGTGTACAGGCCACCTAACAGTAGTAGTGGAGTTGGGGATGGCATCAAATATGAAATTAGAAATGCATGCGACAAAGGTAAAACAGTTATAATGGGTGACTTCAATCTACATATAGATTGGGTGAATTAAATTGGCAGGGGTGCTGAGGAAGAGGATTTCTTGGAATGTATGCAGGATAGTTTTCTAAACCAACATGTAGAGGAACCAACAAGAGAGCAGGCTATTCCAGACTGGGTACTGAGTAATGAGGAAGGATTAGTTAGCAGTCTTGTTGTGCGTGGCCCCTTGGGCAAGTGTGACCATAATATGGTTGAGTTCTTCATTAGGATGGAGAGTGACATTGTTAATTCAGAAACAAGGGTTCTGAACTTAAAGAAAGGTAACTTTGAGGGTATGAAATGTGAATTGGCCAAGATAGACTGGCAAGTGATTCTTAAAGGGTTGACGGTGGATATGCAATGGAAGGCATTTAAAGACTACATGGATGAACTACAACAATTGTTCATCCCAGTTTGGCAAAAGAATAAATCAGGGAAAGTAGTGCATCCGTGGATAACAAGGGAAATCAGGGATAGTATCAAAGCAAAAGATGAAGCATACACATTAGCCAGAAAAAGCAGCCTACCAGAGGACTGGGAGAAATTCAGAGTCCAGCAGAGGAGGACAAAGAGCTTAATTAGGAAAGGGAAAATAGATTATGAAAGAAAACTGGCAGGGAACATAAAAATGGACTGCAAAAGTTTTTATAGATATGTGAAGAGAAAAAGGTTAATTAAAACAAATGTAGGTCCCTTGCAGTCAAAAACTGGTGAATTGATCATGGGGAACAAGGACATGGCGGACCAATTGAATAACTACTTTGGTTCTGTCTTCACAAAGGAAGACATAAATAATCTGCCGGAAATAGCAGGGAAACGGGGGTCAAATGAGATGGGGGAACTGAGTGAAATCCAGGTTAGCCGAGAAGTGGTGTTGGGTAAATTGAATGGATTAAAGGCCGATAAATCCCCAGGGCCAGATAGTCTGCATCCCAGAGTACTTAAGTAAGTAGCCCCAGAAATAGTGGATGCATTAGTGATAATTTTCTCGAAACTTTTTAGATTCTGGAGTTGTTCCTGAGGATTGGAGGGTAGCTAATGTAACCCTACTTTTTAAAAAGGGAGGGAGAGAGAAAATGGGGAATTACAGACCAGTTAGTCTAACATCTGTAGTGGGGAAAATGCTAGAGTCAGTTATTAAAGATGGGATAGCAGCACATTTGGAAAGTGGGGAAATCATTGGACAAAGTCAGCATGGATTTATGAAAGATAAATCATGTCTGACAAATCTTATAGAATTTTTCGAGGATGTAACCAGTAGAGTGGAAAAGGGAGAACCTGTGGATGTGTTGTATCTGGACTTTCAGAAGGCTTTTGACAAGGTCCCACATAAGAGATTAGCATTCAAACTTAAAGCATGCGGCATTGGGGATTCAGTGTTGATGTGGATAGAGAACTGGCTGGCAGACAGGAAGCAAAGAGTAGGAGTAAACGGGTCATTTTCAGAATGGCAGGCAGTGACTCGTGGGGTACCACAAGGCTCAGTGCTGGGACCCCAGCTATTTACAATATATATTATTGAACTGGATCAGGGAATTGAATCCAACATCTCCAAATTAGCGGATGACACAAAGCTGGGGGGCAGTGTTAGCTGTGACGAGAATGCTAGGAGGCTGCAAGGTGACTTGGATAGGTTGGGGGAGTGGGCAAATGCATGGCAAATGCAGTATAATGTCGATAAATGTGAGGTTATCCACTTTGGCGGCAAAAACAGGAGGGTAGACTATTATCTAAACGGTGGCCGATTAGGAAAGGGGGAGATGCAACGAGACCTGGGTGTCATGGTGCACCAGTCATTGAAAGTAGGCATGCAGCTGCAGCAGGCTGTGAAGAAAGCGAATGGTATGTTGGCATTCATAGCAAAAGGATTTGAGTACAAGAGCAGGGAGGTTCTACTGCAGTTGTACAGGGTCTTGGTGAGGCCACACCTGGAGTATTGCTTACAGTTTTGGTCTCCTAATCTGAGGAAAGACATTCTTGCCATAGAGGGAGTACAGAGAAGGTTCACCAGACTGATTCCTGAGATGGCAGGACTTCCATATGAAGAAAGACTGGATAGACTCGGCTTGTACTCGCTGGAATTTAGGAGATTGAGGGGGGATCTTATAGAGACTTACAAAATTCTTAAGGGGTTGGACAGGCTAGATGCAGGAAGATTGTTCCCGAAAAAGGCTGAAGCAGCGTTCAGTTTTTATGCTCCACACCTGTGGAACAAGCTCCCTGAACACCCGAGGTATGTACAGACTGTAAGCTCATTTAAATCAGGCCTAAAAGCACTGTTGTTTACTGTAGCCTTTCCATTACCCAACATGCAGGTAATCGTAACCTTCTAATCTTAACCCTTTTATGTGCTTTTAAAATCGTTTTATTGTTTTAGTGACTTTGTTTTACTATTCATGCGTTTGTCTTATTGCTTGTTTTGTAATTTTTGATTATTGGCTACTTTGTTGTCCTGTGTTGTATGGTTGTTCTGCTGTCTTTTTACTATGTTATTCTTTTGTAAAGCACTATGAATTGCTGCTTGTACGAATGGTGCTATATAAATAAATTTGCTTTGCCTTGCCTTGCCTTTCATTACTGATCAACAAGTCTTTGATCCCTTTTATTCCCCATACAATTGCTGTTTCATTTGTAGTCTACAACTGGTGGTCTATCCATTTTCACTCTCAGTAATATTGACTCTGAATGGCTGCCATGTGCTCCTCTAATCATGTCACTCTTCCTATTTATTAATGTGCATCTCCATGGCACAGTGGTGCACCTGATAGAGTTGCTGCCTCACAGCGCCAGAGACCCTGGTTCAATCCTGACCTCGGATGCTGTCTGTGTGGAGTTTACACGTTCTCCTTTTGACTGCATGTATTTCCTCCAGGAGCTTAGGTTTCTTCCCGCGTCCCAAAGACGTGTAGGTGAATCGGACTCAGTAAGTTGCCGTTAGTGTGTCGGGACTGGATGAGAACATGAGATAACATATTGAAACTCTAAACTCCACTTTCAATCTCTGATTCCTCTGTCCCAATCAGTACATTTCTATTTGTTGGCTGAAACTACTGGTCTCAATCCAGAATGCTGAACCAAGCTCAACCAAGGATGGTGCATCAACCCAATATCAAAATGATTTCCTCCCAATTTTAATTATAATTGTAAAACATACTTAATTTTTTTTAATCCAGTACATGTTTCCCATTTGAACAATTTGGTCACCCTGCACAGAAAGAATCAAAAGACTACGGATGTTAATGTTTTCAATCAGCCTGGTTCTTACCTGGTCTTTGCTGAAAGTTACCATCCCTTGATAGGCAGCATCTGCAGTGGCGAAGATGTGTGGTCGATTTGAACAGCGTCTGACTCCATGATAAATCTTCGAAAACTGGAAATGAGGACAGAATGCATTACCACAAAACAAGAGCGTAATTCCACATAAATTAGTTATCTTTTTAGACATTCTGTCAGATATGAGCATACAAGGTATGCTCATACAAGGTGAGAATCAGGGAGAATTGTCCCGCAATATATTTAAATATAAATACAAGCCAAGGGTAACATGTAGCTCATCCAGGAGTCTAAACACAACCATTCAGATACTGCCATGAACCGAGATTCCTGCACCCTCCAACAGCTGGCAAACCCATCCCGCCCATCTGCCAAATGCTCACTTTAAAAACAAGCTGTACTCAAGTCAGGTTTAGTTTAGTTCACCACACTTTAATATTGTCACATGTGCCGAGGCGTGTGCGGACGTGGCATCAAAGGACGAGAAGCCGAAGCAAAGAAGTGGAAGCCTAATAACTGAATGGAAACGAAGCCAAAAAGTCAAATTTTCAAAAGTCAAAATGACCCACGACTGTTGTGCCAGGTTTAGTACAAACCACATCATGAAGTACGCAGATGACACAACAGTGGTGGGCCTCATCCGGCACGACAATGAGCTGGCTTACAGGGAGGAGGTGAAACAACTGGTGAACTGGTGCAATACGAACAACCTGATCCTGAATGTCAAAAAAACAAAGGAGGTCATCGTCGACTTCAGGAAAAATCGACACAGTCCCATATCACTTCACATAAATGACAGCAATGTGGAGGTGGTCAGTAGCACTAAGTTCCTGGGGGTGCCAATCACTAACAGTCTGACCTGGTCAAATAACATCTCATCAACAGTTAAGAGAGCGCAGCAGCGGTTGCACTTTCTGCGCTGGATGAGAAGAGCTCACCTCCCCCATCCCTTCCTCAACATTTTCTACAGGGGCACCATAGAGAGTATTGTGACCAGCTGTATCTCTGTCTGGTTTGGGGACTGTAAAGCCTCCGACTGGAAGTCCGTGCAGAGAGTGGTGAGGACAGCGGAAAAAATCATCGGGACTTCTCTCCCCTCAATTGGGGATATTGTGACCAAACGTTGCGTGTCTAAGGCCAGCAGTATTATAAAATACCCCACACATCTCCATCACGGACTGTTCACTCTGCTGCCCTCGGGCAAAAGATATCGTAGCATAAGGAGCAGAACATCAAGGTTCTGCAACAGCTTCTTCCCACGAGCCATCAGACTCCTGAATGCCATGTAATGGGCTGCCACCATTGTCTATTTATCCATTTTATCCTTCTGTTTATTATCATGTTGCACGGGGAGCCAAATGCAACGGAATTTCATTTGGAATTGCATATATCGATGTATTTCTAAATGACAATAAAGTTTGTTTGACTTGACTTGACTGACAGATACAGGACAAAAGGTATAATCATGTGGTCTTAACCTGGAGAACACCTGGAATTTGTTTCTACTCTAGTTTTGTGATGGCCAATGTGGAAACCGCTGATCCTTCAAGTACATGTGAACCTTCAAGTACAAGTACAATGATGTTCAGAAATACTCAGATTAAGTACTGATTAGCGGATAGTAATTAAAGCAGAAATAAGGTTACATTTCCTCCATTTAAACAGCTATGAAAGATCTGCAGCCACCTCTGCTAGCATCAAATTACTAACTCTGTCTTCTGCATGTAGCATCTGTGACTTCCCTGATGTGTGCGCTTCAGGTATGCACAAAACTGATGAGTCGCTGGTGACAGCATAGATTGAGGACCATTTGTGCAGCTGAAAATTGTTCGAGAGGTCCCATGGATGCCACAAGTCCAGGTTCACAACCCCATTTGTTGCCTGTCACTAAGAGTCCAATGGTCATGAAGAGGGAGAGCAATTCCATAGCAAAAGTTCAACTCAGATCTAACTCCATTCTGTAGAAAAGTGGAATCACACCAAATAACCAACCAACAGCCCACCCTAACCCCACTGCTTCCACAACTCCTTCCCCTTTATGGTGCTCAAACTGTTGCATACAACCAAATATACAAGAACTTAGGTCTTACCTCTCGTGTGTATATTGGTAAGTCCTGGAAAGGGTTTAATGCAATTAAGATGTCTCCAACATAGGTATATATCTGTAACTCCGAATACCTTTTCTGCAGACAATAAATGATGGTTTCCTTGAAAAGTAAAATTAGGAAGTATTAAAGTTTGCTATTTGTAAAGATGCTTCTCATTTGTTGTGATGAAGAGAAGGGAAAATTACTAATCCACGGAAAGATATTAAAAGAAGAGGTAAAGATATTAAACTATCATTAAAATTTGCCTTGGACAAAGAAACATTTTAAAAAATGGTACCTCATCAAAGATTTCAAGTGTGACTAAGTCGTCGGTCATGTTCTGACCACTGCTCTCTGAGGCCCTCATATGACGATTTGTTCGGCTAAGGATGAGCTCCTCTCCGCTTAAAACAAAAGACATCCAAAAGTGATAAACACAGTATCTGGATACATAATGATTCACAATCAATAAGATAGCTTTGTGTAAACGAATTACGGAATTATTCTTTAGTTTAGTTTAGTTTAGAGATACAGCATGGAAACAGGCCCTTCGTCCGAAATAGAGCATGCGGAACTGTTAACACGTTCTCTGTTATCCCACTTTCAACCCACTCCCTACACACTGTGGGCAATTTACAGTGCCCAATTAACCTACAAACCCGCATGTCTTTTGGGATGTGGGTGGAAACCGGAGCACCTAGAGGAAACCCACGCAGTCACAGGGAGAACTTCACACAGACAGCACCCGAGGTTGGGATTGAACCTGGGTATCTGGTGCTGTATAATTGCCCATTTCTTTGATTTTCTCCTAAATTCTAGATAATATAGCATTTACTCTGAGAAGTGGGGCATTCCACCCTCACCCTGCCCCACTTCTCAGAGTAAATCCAGAGAACCTTTATTGCAATCTCTCTATTTCTGGTATATTTTATCTTTAGACCAGACATGTACACACAATTCTAAATGTGGTCTCAACTGGTATGACAAAGCTATAGTAAAATGAATATACTCTTGTACGCATATCCTCTTATGGCAAATGTCAACACACTCTTTGCATTCTCAGATCCTTGCTGTGCCTGCCTCTTAACTTTTAGTGACCTGTCCAGGGACACCTAGATGCCTTGGGAGACTAAACTCTTTCAATCGCTCAATCTATTTAAAATATATTCCATTTTAATTTTTCTCCACTAAGTAGATACCCTTTCACAGGCATGTGTAATCTGGCAAAGAAGAGGAAGCAATGAGGAGAACCAAGGAGAAAAAAGACAGAAAGTGCAGGAGTAACTCAGAAGATCAGGCAACATCTCTAGAGACCATGTTAGGAGACGTTTTGGGTCAGGACCCTTCTTCAGATTGATGTACAAGGGAATGTCTATCATTGAGTGTACACTAAGAGGAAAGGGATGATAGAGATTAATGTTAACTAGGAGAAAGAACTGAAGGCTCACTAATGATGTAACCATCCTGGAAGAGGTGAAAATAGTGGGACAGCAAAGAATTGAAACAGGTGCTGTAATTATAAGATGCAGAATACAGCAGTTGCTGGACATTTGATATAAAAAGAGAATGCTGAGAAACCCCAGCAGATGAAACACTTTGCGTGGAGTGAGAAAAAATTGATTTACATCAGAACTGGCCAGGGATTGAAAAGAAAAAAATCTGCAATTGCAGGAAATCTGAAACAGAAACAGAAAATATTGAAATCCACTAAAGGACCTGTCCCACTTTCACGACCTAATTCACGACCTCTGCCAAGTTTGTCCTTGACTCATACTCGCAGCATGGTCATCACGAGATTGTAGGAGGTCGTAGGAGGTAGTAGGCAGTCGTAGGTAGGTTGTAGGTAGGTTGTGATGCTAGTCGTAGGTACTCATGGCATCAAGTAGGTCAGGTGATTTTTCTAGCCTGAGGAAAATTGTCCACGAGTAAAAAAGGTCATGAATTAGGTCATGAAAGTGGGACAGCCCTTCAGGACTGCAGAAAAACACACAAATCAAAGAATGATTAGACCGTTCCACCAAACCCAACCTACAACCTCCAACAAACCACCCACCTCCTGTCATTACGTCCACTATAAGAGATATGCACCACTGTCCCTCCTCCACTTTAGCAGCAGATTTTCATATATTTCGGGAAATTTAACTCCCTAGTCGCTAAAAGGATGAGCTGGGATAAGGGGAATATCTTTGATATGCATACGAGCTCATTCACAGAGACCTTCAGAGCACCTTCACAGATATGGTTTCAAAACACAGTACTTTGATTAATAAATGCTTTATTGTTGATATAAAACGGTAACATACATCCAAACTTCTTCCAACGTTACTGCAATCTTCATCGAACTCCAGCTTATTACTTTAAACATTAGAAAACTCCTCGTGTCTCCGTTACACTTTGCATGATCTCTTTTGGAACTCACATGATCTTGCATGGCTTGCATGGTCCCGCATGGTCGAAGGGTTAATCTTCTTCCTCCTCGCTCCAAACTACACTAAAAACTAAACTTCTGTGCAAGCATCTTAGCTCCAAACACGCCCAAAAACACGTCATAAATCCCACCCACAATATAACGGGCAGTCTAAAATTTAAAGGCATATGCCATCATCAATGACATGCAAAACAGGCCAAATGGCCACTACATACCGGCCCCTAATTGTTCCGAGTATATAACGAGGCAATTACTAATAAACATTTTAAAAAGTGGCCATAAAGGCTTAACATATATCAAAAGCAAAAGGTCAGGGAATAAATTCCTGTGGCTCTTCGTCTGGAAATTGAACCCCGGTTTAACCGCGTGACAGGCGGTGATAGTAAACCACTATACTAACGAGGAAAAAATAGCATGCACTATATATCCGAAATCAATTTCTTCATCGATTCTTCCATCTTCACTTTTGCCTTCTAGAAGCAAGCACAACTAGGTTATTAATCTTATTAATACACTGGTTTTGGTTCAAAGTCGATTCGTGCATACCGAACCCTTAAAATCAGGCATGATACCCAGTATGTAGTCCAAAACATAATAGTCCAAAACTTTGATAGCATGAAACATCTTCCTACATGTCCGATCAACTCATGAATGTGTTGTAACAGTAATGTTGAAATGTGAAAATCCTTCAGAAGAATAACAGTATCTTTAGCGATAAAGTTCATCGTTAGTTTTGATTTAATGTCCGGATCATTAGCAGAGATTTCAAATCCCAGTTCAAGTTTTGGCCATTCTCTGTCTGGCTTACAGAGAGATTTTAGTTCATCGATCCATCTCTTATCGCTCAAAAAACGGTTCACTGTCAGTTTTCTGGAAACATAATTTTCTTCTGTGTCAACATATTTCAGTTGTACAACATTAGTAGCCCCCAATGCTCTTTCCATTGGCAGACCATCTCTGTCCAAATCCAACTCTCTGGTTACTTTGGCTCTATCATCTAGTGGAATGCTTTCACAATTGTCGCTGTTCCACTTAGAAAGTATGAATCCTTCCTTATTGCAAAGTCAGATGTTCTACTCGTAGAATTGCTTCCTGCACAGTAGACATGGATCTAAAGCAACCATCCTTGTAGAAATTACTCTTCAAAGAGATTCTTCTTTCATGAAATTTACTATTCTCGCCAAACTTGTGTTTCAAAGTCTGGGTACGTTGCTCTGCCATACAACGATCATTCGGCAGACTAACACTTTCTTGTTTGAAAGTTAAGTCCACACAATAGTGTCCGTCAGTTTTCACTGAGTAGTTCAAAATGTCCATGAACTTTAACTCTTCATTTGACATCTCTTCAGATGGCTTGCTGGTACTTTCCTTGAAGTCATGATTGTATGGCTTCATCACTGGCTTTTCTAACTCATCAGCAGACATTTGATTAACAGCAATGGCAGGACAGTTCTTCTGATTACTGTTTTCGTGGTTCCTTCTGAAGGAACCATAGATAACCCATCCAAGTCGGGTTTTCGTAGCACACGGTACATCACCTTGGCTCCTAACAATCTGTATAGGTTCCAAAGCCTTCAAAGCATTCATTCCAATAAGTAAATCAACAATAGAATTTATTTCAGATATCTTGACATCCTTCCGTGATCCATAAAAGCATATGTTTGCAACACTGTATTTGTCTTGCTGTTTCTTACCTGTACTGGTAAGATAGAAAAATTACAAGCTTCTACCCCGGCCCCAATAGGAGCAGTTACTTGAGGCGAGGTGATAGAATCTCTGGTAGTTGATTTCTTCTTCTGTTCTGTTTGCTCCAGTTCATCTTCTTCTATTTGCTCTGGTAACTCATCATCCGTTTGTTCCAGTTCTTCTTCTTCTTCTTCCCAATGCTCTGGTTGCTCTTCTTCAATGTGAAGTGCTTCAGGATGATATTGACTGCACTTATAACAAATTATAGGACTCTTACAGTCTCTCACCATATGTCCTCTTTTCAAACATCCAAAACAGATTCCCTTCTCTTTCAAGAAATCCATCTTGTCTTCATATAGTTTCATCTTGAATCTTCGATACCATCTTATAATGTGACCAACTTCTTCGCATAACAAACAAAATACTATTTGCTTGCTAGTAGACACATTTCCTTTCTTTCTATCTGTCTTTTCCACAGGTATGGTCGTGATAGCAAAACTATTTCTCATAGGTTCTGATCTTTCTACAGTTTTGGTAAAGGTAGAACCTTTAATAGTTGCAAGTGGTTTGTGCTCTTCAATAGTCCAGTGCGGTTCTAACATGTTCCTAACTTCCCTTTCTAAGAATTCCACCAGGTCTGGTAGCCTGGCTATTCTACTGGTGGTAAAATGAGAGAGGTGCTCTGTCGAGCTATGATCTCGTTGAATTCAGTTTGCCTATTCAACAGTGCCAATAATCCATCCTGTTAACTCTGGCTTCGCTTCACCTGTTGATAAACAGGCCTTTGTGAATCAAACTGGCTTGCTCGAGCCTGTTCACCAGGCCTCAAATACGCGTGGTCCACTATTGGCTCGACAATCTACAGCTGCATCTTGAACCCTTTCTTTCAAATATCTCCTTCCTTGCTTTGGCCACCTCCATCTTTGTGTCTATTTCCAGTTGTTCCTTTCGTCACCTCAGCTTCTCATTCTGACGCATCATCTGTCACGTCATCTCCTCTTGCTGTCGCATCATCTCTTCTTGTTGTCACATCATTCGCATGTTTCTTCTTCATGGGATCCGCTTCTATTGAGAGAGCTGCTAGCTCAGCTTTAACTCCCAATCGAGCAGAAGCCCTCGATACCAAACTGGCTGAAGAACCAGATTGATCCTCGTGAAGATATATTGGAGATATAATCTCGTTGTGTAATCTCATCTTCCATTCTGGCACCTTGTTGCTTCACACTTCCAGCTACTAAGCTAGTAAGTTGTGGTATAATTTCAGATAACCACTTCTCTGCTTTTTCATGAAACCATTGAATATCTCCTTCTCGTCTTCATCCCACAGAGTGTGTCTTCTGCGTTCTTCCCAAGACAGCTCTGAACACAGCAGTACATCTTGTTTCTTACCAACCTCCTGGTAGAAGTTCCATAGTTGGCTCATATTAGATTTCACCTTGATCACGTTCTGTTCTGATTCCATTAGTTTCTTCTGTTTCTCGATTAATCTGGTAACCTGGTTCTATAAGTCATTTCTCTCTTTCTCAGTTTCTTTCAAACAGGCAGTGTGTGGATTATCTGTTTCTTCTCGATACACGAGTTCTCTGTCGCTATCAATGGATTCGTTAACGTTCCCATATCGAGTTTTCCTTTTTTGGGGTTTCTTTAAGTTGTCTAATTGATCTCTCAACACCACATCGTGCTTCATCTGGCGTGTTTCCACGCTGTATCACTCTATGACCTCGACTGGACAGTTCTTGCACAAACAAGAAAGCCACTTAGTTAAAATCAGTAAATTCAACGTTGAGCTGCAAGGGATGAAAACTGCCTTTATGGGAGACGCTGCTGCTTATGGGAAGTAGCAGCGCTCGTAGTAGCAGCGGCTCGCCTGCAGTCCATCTGTTTTTTTCTTTTTTTGTTGTTTTCTTGTCTTGTTTTAGCGTGTTTATTTGAGTTATCATGTAGTGTATGTGTGTGGGAGGGGTGGGAGAAACGTTTTAGTCTCTTCCCTTGGGGGGGGACGCGACTTTTCTTGTCGTATCCCCCGTCTCCATCTCTGTCTGTGCTGAGGCCTAATGGCGGAGCTGACAGCCTCCAACTGCGACCGACTTCAAGGCTCCGGAGGCAGAGCCAGCCAGGACCTACCAGCGCGGGGCTGACCGACTTCGGGGCTGCGGCGGGTTCGGGCGTTCCGGCGGCCCGACTCAGAGCTGTGGCGGCTTTCCGGTGGTGGTGGCGGCGGCAGCGGCTTTGGAGGTTCGGCCGCGGGCCCAGTGGACGACATCGTCGGGAGCTCGCAGGTCACAGGTTGGTGACCTGTTTTTCCGGAGCTCCCGCGGCAACAGCTGCGTCCGCTGGAGGACGGCAGCTTCGGCAGGTTCGACCGCCCCGGGCCGCGGAATTGGACCGGCCCGTTCGCGGAGCGCGGTTCAGCCGCGGGACTTATTCGCATCACCCGGTCGGGTCACAACATCGGGGCCTGGGTCGCCTCAGCGCAGAGGAAGAGGAAGAACAAGAAGGGATGAGACAAAGACTTAAGATTTTTGCCTTCCATCACAGTGAGGAGGTGCCTGGTGAACTCACTGTGGTGGATATTAAATATGTGTTTATTATGTGTTTTGTTCTTTACTATATGTATGACTGCAGGTCTGAATGACAATAAAAGTTTTCCTATTTCCTGCTCATCAGATTTTGTTGGTCTTTGTTGTAAGTTTAAGACGCAAAGGTAGAGCAGTGGAAGCAGGGTGTAGAATTAAATTAACAGGCATTTGGAAGCTCAGGGACATGCGTTCAGAATGAACAGAGTGTTCTGCAAAGCAATCACCTACCAATCTGTGTTGACATTATCCAATGTAGAGAAGGCCCACCAATGCTTTCCTCCCTTTATTGTTCCTTCGCTCCACCCCCACAGCATGCAAAATCCAGCGTATTTTAGATCCAGTGTATTTAGTTTACTTTATTAGTCTTCCAGCGTATTTCGTTTACTTAACTTTACTGATAGAGAGATCATCTCTCTATCCTACTTTTATCCCACTCTTTATTCTCAGGTCTATCCCTCATTTTGCATTAATTGTTAATTCGGCTAAAGTCTGGAAGTGTGTGATGTAATTTATATTGAGCTTTAGACTATTATTGTTGGTATCGTTAGTAACATACATATACTCAGTAACATATAGTTAGATTGGCTGCTAATGCAGGCGAACAACTCCAAGGGGTGGAATGTAATGTTAGGGTTAAACAGAATATGACAGCTAAAATGGAGTTGTCAGCTAAATTAACAGCATCACATTTCAACCCTGCTTAGGAAAATACAGTGGCTTGCAAAAGTTTTCATACCCCTTGAACTTTTCTACATTTTGTCACGTTACAACCACAAACATAAATGTATTTTATTGGGATTTTATGTGATGGACCAACACAAAGTGATGCAGAATTGTGAAGTGGAAGGAAAATGATACACGGTTTTCAAATTTTTTTACAAATAAAAAACTGAAAAGAGCGGCGTGCAAATTATTCAGCCCCCTTTACTCTGATACCCCTAAATAAAATCTAGTGCAATCAATTGCCTTCAGAAGTCACCTAATTAGTAAATAGAGTCCACTTGTGTGTAATCTAATCTCAGTATAAATACCGCTGTTCTGTGAAGGCCTCAGAGGTTAGTTAGAGAACATTAGTGAACAAACAGCATCATGAAGCCCAAGGAACACACCAGACAGGGATAAAGTTGTGGAGAAGTTTAAAGCAAGGTTAGGTTATAAAAAAATATCCCAAGCTTTGAACATCTCACGGAGCACTGTTCAATCCATCATCCGAAAATGGAAAGAGTATGGCACAACTGCAAACCTACCAAGTCATTGCCGTCCACCTAAACTGACAGGCCGGGCAAGGAGAGCATTGATCAGAGAAGCAGCCAAGAGGCCCATGGTAACTCTGGAGGAGCTGCAGAGATCCACATCTCAGGTGGGAGAATCTGTCCACAGGACAACGATTAGTCGGGCACTACACAAATCGGGCCTTTATGGAAGAGTGGCAAGAAGAAAGCCATTGTTGAAACAAAGCCATAAGAAGTCCCGTTTGCAGTTTGCTACAAGCCACGTGGGGGACACAGCAAACATGTGGAGGAAGGTGCTCTGGTCTGATGAGACCAAAATTGTAGTTTTTGGCCTAAATGCAAAACGCTATGTGTGGCGGAAAACTAACACTGCACATTACCCTGAACACACCACTGTGAAACGTGGTGGTGGCAGCATCATGCTATGGGGATGCTTTTCTTCAGCAGGGACAGGGAAGCCGGTCAGAGTTGATGGGAAGATGGATGGAGCCAAATACAGGGCAATCTTGGAAGAAAACCTGTTAGTGTCTGCAAAAGACTTGAGACTGGGGCGGAGGTTCACCTTCCAGCAGGACAATGACCCTAAACATACAGCCAGAGCTACAATGGAATGGTTTAGATCAAAGCATATTCACGCGTTAGAATGGCCCAGTCAAAGTCCAGACCTAAATCCAATTGAGAATCCAATAGAGACATACCCCAAAAGAATTGAAGCTGTAATTGCACCGAAAGATGGTTCTCCAAAGTATTGACTTAGGGGGGCTGAATACTTTTGCACGCCACACTTTTCAGTTTTTTATTTGTAATAAAATTTGGAAACCAGGTATAATTTTCCTTCCACTTCACAATTATGCATCACTTTGTGTTGGTCTATCACATAAAATCCCAATAAAATACATTTACGTTTGTGGTTGTAACGTGACAAAATGTGGAAAAGTTCAAGGGGTATGAAAACCTTTGCAAGCCACTGTAAGTAGGTGTTTTTGAATAATGCTGAGGCTAACTCAAAGGGACCAGTAAATCATTTGGCCACCTGTGAGATGAGTAAGATAAGCTTTGCCTTCCTAGAGACTTCCGAGACTAGATCGGCATCTGATAGGACACATAACTCACGCCATTATGGTACAAAGGTGGGTGGCTAGATTGCCACATTGTCACCTGTTGTTCTTATAGATAAAAGATATTATATGAATGCATGCTGCCATCATTAGAGCGGATCTTCACCAGATGGGGAGAGATTGAAGCGAGCTTCACCTATGGGGAGAAACCACCAGCGGGGGAGCGATTGAAGAGATCTTCACCTAGAGGGGGAAGTATTGAGGGGAAAATCTTGCACCATGGTGCGTGCCGGTGCCAGCCAGTGCAGACAGAAGCCTCGAATACACAGAGGGACGTGAGATATTATTTTGTATCATTACTTTATTGTTCATTTTACTGCATTTTACTTGTATTTTGCTTTAATAGGTAATTGTGCTCTTCAGCATGTGCTTTCTCCGTTCATTGATCCAAATCCTTGAATCCTGCATATATTTCATTACAGCGTGTTCTTATCCACTCATCCACAATTAAAATTAGCAGCATTAAGACCGCAGAGACCCTCTCCTTGAAGTTAAGCACCATTTAATATTTACTTCCCAACTTTGGCTAATTTGCAACCATACCTGTAATGGCTATGAAATCATTCTCACTTATTTCTTCATGCATTACTAACTTCATAAGATAATGCTCATAAATTATAGGAGCAGAATAAGGCCATTTGCTCCATCAGCGCCATTTAATCATTGCTGATCTATCTTTCTCTCTCAACCCCATTCACCTGCCTTCTCTCCATAACCCCTGACAACCTTACTAATCAAGAATATGTCAATCTCTGCCTTAAAATATTCATCCACAGCCTGTGGCAAAGAATTCCACAGATTCCCCACCCTCTTATTAAATAAATTTCTCTTTATCTCCTTTCTAAAGGTAACTAAAGGTAACCAGTCTGAAGAAGGGTCTCGACCCAAAACGTCACCTGTTCCTTCTCTCCAGAGATGCTGCCTGTCTGCCCCGCTGAGTTATTCCAGCATTTTGTGTCTACCTTTAACATTATTACAAATGCAGCATGCATTCACATCAAAAATGTTCAATTTTGCCTTTTTACAATTTTTTCTTACTCATGACTACATTTGGAAGTATATGCAAATGTCTGCCACTTCCTGTCACGCTCTGGTTACCATTATCCATTTTACTACCTTGTACTATCAGCTTATACATTTATTTTCAACTTTCTGAATTCGCTCTCTGTCGTCTGAAAAGTGCAAGCTTTGACTGTGTGATAAAACATTGAGAGGATAAAAACCCTTGCATAGTTGAGCAGATATCTCAAATCCAAAGCAGATTAATCCAAATGCGACGTTGGCACCACCCTAAGACTCCAATGATCAAAATGGTGACTACTGCAGCTGCCCCTTCTGATAACTTCATATTATTATTTACATCCAAAATAAATAAACATCTTAAATAAGAACAGAAGAATTCCTTGAAGCTTCACATGGGTTTCTTCTCAAGTTGCTCTTTTCCCCAACCTGCAGGTCCATCAGAATGAATGCTCCACCACAACTGAATATTCCTTCAAATTCCAGCATGTGCCCCAGGTCATCCAATTTTTAATGGCCACCAGCTAGCTTGTGGCCACCTTCCACTGCTTACCCTTCAACGCACAAGCGGGGTGAACAATTATGAGAGAAGCATGGTGGAGTACATACCTCAATCAGCATTAATGGTGCCAAAGAAAATGATTGAGAACTTCAAGTTCCTTGACATAAATATTACCAATGATCTGTCATTGACCAACCACATTGATGCGACAGTCAAGAAAGCACACTAATTGATACCTCTACTTCCTGAGGAGACTGAGCAAATTCAGCATGTCCAGTGTCTCTTACAAACCTCCTCAGATGCACCATAGAATGCATACATTCAGGTTGCATTACCACTTGCTTTGAGAACAGCTCTGCCCAAGACCATAAGAAATTGCAGAGAGTTGTAGATGTAACCCACTCCATCACACAGACCAGACTACTCAACATTGACTCCTTCTGCACCACATTGCCTAAGAAAAGCAGTCAACATAATCAAAGACTGTCCCACCCCAGTCATTTCTTCTCCCAGCTCACATCTGACAAGCTTGAAAGCGTGCACCACCTGACTCAGGAATAGGCATTCTGGAGGATGAGGCACGAGACGGCCCAGAAAAAGGGAACAGAAACTGGACAATTATCTCAAATACCAAGAGAAGATGAAGAGTTCCAGACCATTACAGTTTGGAACAATGTACGATAATTAACCCTGCAGTACAAATCAAGATTAATACCATTAATCTGTGCCAGAAAGGCGGAATGAACCAGAGTCAAGAAACACCTAAATAAGACAACATATTACAGTGACCACACATACAGAGCCTAGACCATTGGCTATGTAGTGTAGGGGGATAATGACCTGTAGCACAAGGCACATTAAATCTCAGAAAGTGCACTCATCGAGGTTGATAAATAACCCGAGTGAGTGTTGAGTTTCATAAATTCCTTGTTGACGTTCAAATATCTGGTGTAAATTTACCCTCATCATTATCACTGCATGTCAAGGTTATGCTATGTTTGCACAAAGTGAAAACTCTGGAAGTTTTTTTAAATGTTTTATAACAGTGAATCAGAGTACTTATTGTTGCCACAAATACACAGTTGCTTAGATTACATCAAACCTTTATCATGGCTTGCACACTAATCTCCAAAATTCATTTGAGATGAATAGAGGATTTGTAACCCTTAAGTTCTTTTATGTGATTTCGTAGTTTTTGTTACAGTGTTTTTGTTACACCGAGTCACAGTGAAAGGCTTTATGGCACAAGATGAGAGTCTATGATGACCCAATATGAGGCTTTTGATAAGATACATCCGTAGTCCTTTTCTCTTGAGTCAATTTTGGAGTACGTTTTGTTTGATTTATAGGTGCACAGTTGATTTATAGGTGCACAGCTGCACTCATGACTCACTATACAAAATGATTGTAGTTTATTCTGGGAAAGGATGCAGAAAATCTGACTCCTTCTTCAAAAAATGAAAACTGTTTTTGTCTGCTTATGTACACAGATGGGTAGGAATACTCACTAGAAGCAAGGACCACACTTCAGCGAAAAAAACTTAAGGTCTTGTAATTATTTAAACTGCAGGGTAATTTGGTGAGCGTTCAAAAATGACCACAGGAATCACAAATTGCCCATTGCTTCCAATGGAAACAACACACCAGCTGCAAGCTGCTTCCTGATTGACATAATTATTGCAAGCAGCCTGTGTGTGTTGCACCACTCATTGGCTCAGCAAAGCAGCAGGGTGCACAATTCATGATTTGGGTCGCATCAGTTAAAGTAACCCTGCACCACGTAGCTTCTTCTCTTTCAATGGCACTATCCTTTAACCTCCTCCACCTTTTTTTTATTATGACTCAGAAGGCCAGCCATTCAGCCCATAAGGTCCATGGTGACTCTCAGCACAGCAACCTAATTTGTCCCTCCCACCTCTCATCTTCCTTCATCTCTCCCTCTCTTATGTCTATCAACTACGTAGATTAAAAAAAGACACAAAATGCTGGAATAACTAGGTGGGTCAGGCAGTATCTCAGGAGAACAGCGATAGGTAACGTTTCATGTCAGAACCTGTCTTCAGACTGAATGGAGCAGGGGGGGAGAAAGCTGGAAGAGAGGTGGGAGTAGGACAAAGCCAGGCAAATGGTAGGTGAGGCAGTCGGGGGGGGGGGGGTAACTAGTAGATGGTTGGACTCTTTTTTTTTGCCATTAACCTATATTCAGGGTGACTTAAATAAGCTGCTTAACCCCCACCAGTATGTCATTGGGATGTGGGAAATATTTGAAGTGCCCAGGAATAACACATATGCTCAGCATGAGAACATATAATACCCATAATAGTCAGGATTGAACTGTGGTCCCTGGAGTTGTGAGGCAGCAACACTACCAGATGCACCATTAGGCACTCCCAGTTTCCATCTACTTCCACCTTCCCTGCGATTATCACAGAGAAAACGGAGTTGGGATCAATTAATTTTTTTCCGGTTGGAAGAATAAAAGTGTTCACGGATCAGTTCTTGATTCACAGTTATTTATTATTTATATTAATGACCTGGAGGAGGACACAGAATGTAAATTAGCCAAGTCTGTGCAATGCAAGAACATAGGTGCAAGGACAAGTTGTGACGTGGATATTAGGACTCTGCAACAGGATATAAATAGATTGAGTGATTGCACAAAAACATGGCAAGTGAAGTTTAATATGGGAAAGTACAAGGTCATTTATTTCAGTAAGAGGAACCAATAGGCAGATTATCTAAATGGAAAGAGACTGCAATGAGTGAAGTACAGATGGAACCGCAAGGAACTACAGTTGCTGGTTTACAAAAAAGACACAAAGTGCTTGAGTAACTCAGCGGATCAGGCAGCATCTCTTTAGACTTTAGAATTTAGAGAACTACATCATGGAAATAGGACCTTCGGCCCACCAAGTCCACACTGACCAGCGAGCCACGTACACCACCACTATCCTACAAACGAGGGATAATTTACAATTTTACCAAAGAAAATTTATATACAAACATGTGTGGATTAGTGTGGGGGGGGGGGGGGGGGGGGTGGGAATAGGGGGAAACCGTTTGTCAGTCACTTACCTCGCTTGCTGGGGAACACCTGAAGAAGAGCCCCGACCGCCGGCCTGCGTACTATAACATTGGGAAACTGCATTCTGCGGAGCTTCTAGCCGCCGGCATGGCATGGACTTTCCATCGTGGAGCGGGGCGATCCCTTGTTGGGGATCGCCAGAAGAAGTACTCTGACCACCGGCCTGCAGCCTGTAACATCGTGAAGCCGCGGTCTCCGGTAAGGAAATGACCGATTTGGGAACTAGCTGTGGAGTGTGTTCCGATCCGTCCCAACGTCGGAGTTTCGATCATCCTGACGAGAGGGAGTGTACATTGGGCCGGCCGTAGCGGCGACCAGACGGTTCATGGCCTCGACCACACGTGAACAAAGATGGAGGATTGACTGCATGTTATTGCCTTCCATCACTGTGAAGAATGTTGATTCCACTGTGATGGATGTTTATATTAAATTCTAGTGTGTATTGTGCTCTGTTTGATTGTATGGCTGCATGGTAATTCATTTCACTGTACCGTAATTGGTACATGTGACAAATAAACTTGATCCTTGAACCTTGAATGTTGGAGAAAATCGGAGCACCCACTGGGTATGATCTGCTGGTGTAATGTCATGATCTATGAGTGTGAAGATATGATCTTCATTCTTTAACTGGCTGCCAATACACCAACCAGTATCACTCTCGGCACAAATGTGAACATCTTTGTCAGTCACTGGACTGATGCTATGTTCACCCCCCACCCCAGTGTTTAGCATATGTTATTTCTGGAGTAGAATATTATTGCATACATTTTTTAATTTGATTCACTCCATCCCAAAAATCCAGTCAGCATTTTTGGAAAGCAAAAAACTACATAAGCTAGAAATATGAAATACAAAAAGAACATGTGGTAGATACACAGTAGGCCAGGAAGCATCTGAGGAGAAAGAGAGTTAACGTTTTCATTTGGTGGTCCTCCATCAAGACTGCTGCTGAAAATTTTAAATATGTAAATAAAACTGGCCCATTTAAAGGTCATGAACCGAAAAAATTAATTGCTTCTCTTTCTGCTGATGTCACCTGACTTGCTAAGTACTTCGAGCATTCTCAGTTTCAATAGACAATAGGCGCAGGAGTAGGCCATTCAGCCCTTCCAGCCAACACCGCCATTCGATGTGATCATGGCTGATCATCCACAATCAGTACCCCGTTCCTGCCTTCTCCCCATATCCCCTGACTCCGCTATCTTTAAGAGCCCTATCAAGCTCTCTCATGAAAGTATCTGGAGATACTCCACCGCCCTCTGAGGTAGAGAATTCCACAGACTCACAATTCTCTGTGTGAAAATGTGTTTCCTCATCTCCATTCTAAATGCCTTACCCCTTATTCTAAAACTATGGCCCTTGGTTCAGAACTCCCCCAACATCGGGAACATGTTTCCTGCCTCTAGCGTGTCCAAATCCTTAATAATCTTATATATTTAAATAACATCCCCTCTCATCCTTCTAAATCCCAGAGTATTTAAGCCCAGCCGCTCCATTCTCTCAGCATATGACAGCCCCGCCATCCCGGGAATTAACCTTGTGAACCTACGCTGCACTCCCTCAATAGCAAGAATGTCGTTCCTCAAATTAGGGGACCAAAACTGCACACAATACTCCAGATATGGTCTCACTAGGGCCCTGTACAACTGCAGAAGGACCTATTTGCTCCTATACTCAACTTCTCTTGTTATGAAGGCCAACATGCCATTCGCTTTTTTCACTGCCTGCTGTACCTGCACGCTTACTTTCATTTACTGATGAACAAGGACCCCCAGATCCTGTTGTACTTACCCCTTTTCCCAACTTGACACCATTTAGATAATAATCTGCCTTCATGTTTTTGCTACCAAAGTGGATAACCTCACATTTATCCACATTCTTTCTCAGGCTGTGAATTCTACTTACAATGGTGATTTGATACTTCCATCAGATTAATATTTCCTGTGCAATATCACTTAAACCAGGGGTCGGCAACCTACGGCCCACGGGCGTATTCTTTTTCACTTCGTTTTCGCGACCTGGGAACTGCAGCCAGTCCCGGGGCACGCAGGCGACCTGGGAACTGCAGCCAGTCCCGGGGCACGCAGGCGATCTGGGAACTGCAGCCAGACCTGAGGCACGCAGGCGATCTGGGAACTGTAGCCAGTCCCGGGGCACGCAGGCGACCTGGGCGCAACAGCCAGACCTGGGGCACGCAGGCGATCTGGGAACTGCAGCCAGTCCCGGGGCACACAGGTAACCTGGGAACTCCATTTAGTCCCGGGGCATGCAGGCAACCTGGGCGCTACAGCCTGTCCCGGGGCTCATAGGCGACCTTGGAACTGCAGCCAGTCCTGGGGCATGCGAGGGATCTGGGAACTGCAGAAAACTAATTGAAAAACACATGAAAACTAATGCGAAAAACAACATCAAGTTTCACACTAGTTAGTATGTATTATTACTGATTTATGTATTATTAGTATGTATTATTACTAATTACTAATTTAGTTAGTATGTATTATTATTATCTCCATTTATTAACCATGGCGATATGTGGCCCGCCATCCGCTCACAGACATGGGTCATGGCCCCTATGCAGAACAAGGTTGCCGACCCCTGACTTAAATACTATTTGATGGAAAATTATTTCATCCTATTGCAAGATGCACCCGCTGTTACACTGTCAGAATAGTCCTGTTGCTTATCCGTGTAAACACAGGGGCTCAGAAATCGCCCAACTTGGGTCAGTTCCTTCACTCACCATATGCCATCACAAAACAAACTCCCCTTCCACCCCCTATTCATGAGATAAAATGGCGCAGGAGTGTGAGGACTATTTGCATGCTGTTCCCATGTAAGGATCTACTATTATCCAATACAATGACTCCACTCTTTTATATTCCTTTTCCACTTGTAAATGTATCACTACTTAGAGCTGTACTAATAACATTCTACATTCTGGAATTTGGTATCTTTCTCTTTGCTCTGCCTTTTGTACCTATGTTTGACTTGATTGTATTCATGTGCAGCATTATCTTATTTAATTAGATAACATGCCAACATAAGGTTTCCACTATATCTCCACATATGTTTCCACATATGTATCTCCTGTGGTTCCACATATGACGATAATCACCTGAACCTAAACTACAATAATGACTCCCAACTCCTCCAATCTGGTTCACTATCATGCCCGTATCCACCTCCCCAATTATCCCTGAACACCGTATGCATTACCATTAATATTCCTGGTCTCTCCCCAGACTTAACCAATAATTTACACACACAGAACTGCAGATGCTGGTTTACAAAGTGCTGGAGTAACTCAGCAGGTCAGCCAGCATCTCTGGAGAACATGAATAGGTGACATTTTGGCCTTGCAAGCACACTGCAAGGGCAAAGCCAGCCAAGCATGCAAAGGCCATTCAGTAGTGTCTGTCCTTTGGGCTTCAGGCACTGCTAAATTTTGCAATGGCAATCCCTCAACCAAAATGCTCCCTTAAGGATTGCAGAATAATCCTTTAACCCACTTCCCCTGATGCCAGTGAGTTGAGACCACTGTGTTTTTAAATGATTTCAGCAGAAACCTCTTATTCATAGCTGCATCCTGCCACTCGGTGGGTATTTATAGGTATTGCAACCGAATCAGTCTGAAGAAGTATCCCGACCCAAAACGTTACCTATCCATGTCCTCCAGAGATGCTGCTTGACCCACTGAGTTACTCCATCACTATTTGTGAATACTAAGAAGTATTTTATGTAATTATCTTTTAAAAGATACAATTTCTAAATAAAACAGTGACATAAAGTGCCGTCTGCAAGCCCAAAGGATGACGTGCACGAGAAGAAAAAAGACAAAGCTCTTTGCTGTAGAAATAAAAAACTACAGATACTGGCTTAAACCAAAGATAGACATAATGTGTTGAGGTAACTCAACGGGTCAGGCAGCATCTCTGGATAAAAAGGATGGGTGATGTTTCATGTCAGGACCCTTATTCAAACAGCTTGTTGCCATCGGCTGGTGCAACTATGCATTGGTATGGTACTCCTACATTTACACTCCTAACTTTTGAACCAGTGCATGAATTATTTTCATGTTCTTATTTAATGACAAAAATATAAAGGAGTTTCCTGGAATTATCTTTTTCCTTTTCTGATGCATAGTACAAGTTATTTCTGTGTAGTCTTGTAATGGGGAAATACCATTTCTATAGACCGACCTAAAGTACACTGTTAAAAAGGTAACACCTCATGAATTGCTTAACACCATATTTGTATTCCCAGGATTATGAAACATTGTTTATGTATATGGCATGCCATTTTTAAGTATCCTTGCCAAAAGATAGAGGGCGGCAGAGTGGCGCAGCTGGTAGGTCTGCTGCCTCACAGCGCCAGAGATTCCGGTTTGATCCTGACCCCGAGAGTTGTCTGTGTGGAGTTTGCACATTCTCCCTGTGAGCACGTGTGACTCAAGGTGCACCGGTTCCCTCACACATCCCAGACACACAAGTTTTCAGATTAATTGGACTCCATAAATTGCCCCTGGTATGTAGGGAGTAGATGCAAAAGTGGAATAACATCATAGAGTTAGTGTGAACGGATGATTGATGGTCGGCATGGACTCGGTGAGCCGAAGGGCATGTTTCCATGCTGTATCTGTCAATTCAATTTCAATTCAAATAAAAGACCAACACATTGATAGCACTGCATCATACCTAGTTTTTGATGAGCATTCTTCTTGCTGGACTTTGATCAGATTAGCTAGCTGCTGCTGTAGGGTTATGCATTTCCCATGAACTTGCTTTATAAATGGGTGGTCCAATAACTTGGCAACCGATGGACGTTTTTCAAAATCCTTAATTAGGCATCTAGCAAAAGGGGCAAAGAAATGACAAATAGAAATACTGAAAAGCATGTGGTTTAAAGGCCGTGTTATCCATGCGGAGAATCATATCATTCAAATACATGTAAACTGAGAACGTAGAATGCAAAAGTGTACATTATTTGATCATGTTTCTTGATATTTAACTGTGTTTTGAAATAAGCCATTACAATTTCAAAATTCTGCAAGTATTATTGGAAGAATAAATGTCACTTTATCATTTTAATATTTAGTAATGTTCAGCAATGAATTAATATGAACTAAAATTGTATCTTTGAGCCAAAAATGGCAGAATTAAAAAGGTCAAAAATATCAAAATACAAAGTCATTGGAAATTTCAACATGAATCAATAATCTGGAGCATTAGCATTACTTTACTTGAGATTCTGTATTCAGAAAATAAAATACATCATATAGTTAATTTACTATAAACTTAGAATACCATTTGTAGAAACAAGGTATAGCAGAAGCTGCTTTATAGAAAAATACACAAAATGCTGGAATAACTCAGCGGCTCTGAAGAAGGGTCCCAACTCGAAACACCACCTATCCAAGTTTTTCAGGATTATTGTTTGACCAACTGAGTTTTTCCAGCACTTTGTGTATTTTTCAGAATATCATTTCGCACCTGCTTAAAATAGTAAAATAATTTCCCCTCCAAGTATTAATAGAAATCACCTCCACAATAAAACCTGCATTTAAAGTACATGCTTTATTCAAGCTCTACTAACTTGATTATTCTGACTTAGAACCTTTGTTGTTCCATTTTACAAAATGGTACGAAGTTAAGCACAGGCATAGCAAACAAGACCTGATATTGAAACAGATTTGGTTTACATAATTTTATGTTTCACCTACCATCGAACGAGTGTAAAACAGCATTACTTGAACTATGAGTATACAGCAAATGATAAGCCACTGGTGTCTCACCTTGTTTCACAATTGCTCTAACACCTTATCCTCCAAGGAGGTTATTTCTAGTCCTCTATGTTCACAACAGCTACGGTTTGTCACTGGTTGGCACGATCTCATGTTTTATTTCTGCAGTTTCCTGGCAATGATGTAAGCAGGCTTTGTTGGATGCTATTTGTGCTCATTATTTATTGCAGCTTGCTAGCAAAGGCACAAAAATAAATGGCAACTTATCTCCATCTTCCATCCATTTGAAAAACGTATCAACAAGTCCACCAAGAGAAATTAATCATGGTTTGAGTATTAATTAATCAGAGATGCCTACTACTGAATGCCACAGCTAATGTTTAACATTTGAAATAAAAATTGTTATATTTTTCTTAAATGGGTAGGAAATTTAGATGAATTTATATTTAAATTTATGCTACTTCTACATTTTAGTATTACTAGTTACATTTCTGATTCAATGTTTCGTATTAAATGTTTTTCATTTCTAATATTTACTGTAATTTCTTTCTTATAAGGTTATGGGCTCTTCCCACATAAAGTACAATTATATATTTATATTATATTGTATGTAATTATTAATTTGTTTTGCTAATATCTGGCATCAGCAGTCAGCTTAAGATGTAGCCCATGTTACCACCTCTAATTTAAGAGTCTGAAACAATTGCCCACCAACAGAAAACAAAAAAAAATCAAACTCTTGTGACACTGAATTCCTTATCTTGTTTGACATTCTGGCTGCCTTCATCAGGCTTTCTAAACTGAAAATTAATTCTCAGAATTCATTAGCGTTACAACATTAACCATAGGTTGCAGCCATTTGCTGCAATCTAGCAACTCGGCATCCAAACACCTTTTTCATTTTGTCACACTGAGCACCTATTTACTGCCATAAATGGAGGCCGAGGATAAAGCATTTATTACCCACAAACAAGAGCAGGCACCTACATATAGTTCTGCATGATGTGGCTTGAAAATCTGCAGGCAGCTTGCAGCTGCTGATAACATTGTTTGTGTTGCTGTCCCTTAATGATGTAAACTGCCATTTTATTATTCGCATGTCAGATGGCAACATTGGAAGTCTAACAACCAGGAAAAAAAATCACTGATGAAACAGAATGCACACTTTGCAGTTACAGAACAAGTCATATTAATAACTATTTTTACCAAACGTCAAGTACCTGAATTTTAATCAGAATAGGAAAATCACCAGCAACTACAAACATATCACTCTTAAAATTCCGTGCAATGAACTACACATTGGAGTCACGGCTCTGTGGTAATCTGCACATCTATTGGAAAATACACATTCTGCTTACAATACAGACCAGTTGCCACCTTAATTTAGTATTTGTTCCATAGAGAAGAATTAATTCACAATCGTCTGGTCTAGCATCAGACTCCTTCCCACATATAACATAGTTCAAAAAAAGGCACAAAGTATTGGAGTAACTCAACGGGTCAGGGAGCATCTGAAGACATTGACCCATTGAGTGACTCCAGTACTTTGTGTCTTTTTTTTGTAAACCAGCTTCTGCAGTTCCTTGCGTCTCCAGGTAACACAGTTCAAACCTGTCCCTTCCTCAGCTCATCCAGGGTTTACTTACTTCTTGATCTGGTTCACCAATGTCTCTGGCTGGCTGCCTCACTTTTACTCTCCATAAATCTTAGTGTACAAAATACTCTGGCACCTCAATGATAAATTATACCTATTACCTCTTGTTCACATATTTCAAAGGCTCCCAGCCAGAAAGTTGTCAATGAAAAACCTCATTTGAGTTTCCAAAATCTCTTATAGAACCCCTTTTATCTCCACATCCTCCTCGAGTACTGCAGCCCTCATGATATATCTAGGTATGTTGCAAAACTTACCTTTAGCGACGCTGGAGTTCTGCTGCTCCCCGTGTGCGCAACTTTGGCGCCTTTCAGAGGGGGGCGGGCTTAAAGTGCCCTTTTTCAACAGACCTGGAAAACCGATGAATGTCGGGTGATTTCGTTGCGGAAGAAAAATCGCTCCGACATTTCATCAATGAAGGTATTTTTAAATTACTCTAAATTATTTATTAACTAGAGTAATTTAAAAATCACCTTCAAAAGCTGTGAGCGCCGACAACCGGAAGGATTATCCGTAGGGGAGAAAAAAAGGTAAATAGTTTATTTTTATATTAAAAGTTGGTTTTTCGGGAGGCTTTAATAACATTTTTACGTTGCGAAATGGGGTCCCAAAAAATGTATGAACAAACAGTATTTTTCCCCCCGACTTCACTGCTAACCGCAACGTTCCAATCCACCGCATTCCACTAAAACCCACTCACTAGTTGATTTAAATGGCCATTAATTTACAGGAATCAAACACTAAATTCCTTCCATTTGGCCCAGAAATTCATGAAAATGAGATTTAAAAATTATATTATATTGTGGATTATTGTGTGAATGTTATTTGGACACATAGGCAATTTTAAAAAAGTTTATCTTTTCTTAAGAAATGGATAGATGTTTAGATCTACTCATTGAATTTTGTAATTAGCTACAATTAGATAACTAACTAATTATATGCTTTAATTTCAGGTAATCTAAGTAAGATTATTTAATATTTGTTTCAGAATGCTTCAATCTATAATAACTGAAAATTTCATTGAGTTCTTTTAATTTTTAAGAAAGTTATAGGCTTTTAACTTTTCCAGATCACAGCTTTTGAGTTAAGTCAATTGAAAGGCAATGGGGAGCAAGATGCTAATTTCCGAGTATGAAAATGGCCATATCTTTCTTAATACTGAAGATATGAAAGTAAATTAGGTGTCAAATTAAACTTATTTTTATGCTTTATCTGATGGGATAAATTGCAGACTTGATTTTTTAAATCTCAAAATTTTGTAACATTGCCAATATATCTGCACAGACCTCCAATTCTGGCCATTTTGCATGTTGCATCAATCGATCAATGACAAGAGTATCTTCGGTGCCGTTAAATTGTTTGTTCACTCAAATCCAACTTGTTTTTCCCTTTTCCTTCAAATGTAACTGACCAAACTTTTCCTCCTAATATCCCATCTAACTTGCGGTCAAATTTTATATGATAAGACACCTGTCTTGGGATTCCTTGAAAAAAAGGTCACAGATGCTGGAGAAACTCAACAGGTCAGGCAGCATCTCTGGAGAAAATGGATAGATGACATTTTGGGTTGGAACCCTTCCTCAGAGCCAAAATGTTGCCTATCCATGTTCTCCAGAGATGCTGTCTGATCTGCTGAGTTACTCCAACACGTTGTGTCTTTTTTTGTAAACCAGCATCTGTAGTTTATTGTGTCTCCTTGGGATATTTGTACATCACCATCTTCAAGTTGCCAATTAAATGCAAGATTTTTCACGAGCCAGTGAAATTTTAATGGTTGCCTTGACACTGACAGGGACTTTAATATAAAATTATCCTGCTTTGTCGCATACTACTGGATAGAGTCAAGAAGATCTGATGCTTTTAGAACATAGAACATTACAGCCCAGGAACAGGCCCTTTGGCCCACAATGTCCATGCCAATCATACCAAGTTAAACTAATCTCTTCTGCTTGCATGTGATCCATAACCCTCTATCCCCTGTATATCCATCTGCCTCTCCAAAAGATTCTTAAATGCCACTGTCGTATCTGCCACCATCACTACCCCGGCAAGCATTATAGACACCCACCACTCTCTGGGTAAAGAGCTTGCCCCACATATCTCCTTTAAACTTAGCCCCTCTCACCTTAAAGCTATGCTCTAACTTTTGACATTTTCACCCAAGGAAAAAGGTTTTGACTGTCTACCCTACCTTTCATAATTGTATATACTTCTATCATGTCTCCTCTAAATGCTGCCTTGCAAATGGACTTCATTAAACTTCATATGAGCTGTCAGCAGCATTGATTTCCCTCCTCCAGAATACATGTAATCAATTGTAAATTATATCTCAACTACCAATACTACAGCCAATATCAGATAAAGGATTGAATCTGTTTTATTTATCTTACAATGCAGCAAGTTGTTCAATAAACTCAAAAGCTATAAGGAACCTTTCAGTTACTTACAATGAAGTATTCACACCAAATGTGCTCAGTTTCCTAGCTCTTCACTTTTAAAGAGATGACCATAGAAGTGCAGATTTATACTTGGTGTAAAACTTCCTCAGGTTGCAAGAGCACTTAAAAGAAATCAATCTGCTACTAAATGAGAAAACTAAGTGAACGGGCTATATTTAGACTTTGTCAATCATCAGACCAAGGAAATGAAAAGCAAGCACTCTAATCTCAGTGATATGTGAAAGTTAAATACATTGTTTACATTAAATGCTTTATTCAAGCTAAAATAACATGCAGGGCTTTCACATTATGGATATTGCATAGTTTTATACGTTAAGTATGAAGGTCTATCCTGATTAATGTATTGTATTTGGAAATCGGGTTGCTTCAAAATGAATTATTTTCGAAAGACAGCATACGTTCATCTACTTTTATTTGGGGGAATATAGAAATTGCACACGGGAATATGCCTTTAAGTGATTCAAAGTATCTCAAGAGTGAAATAGGATATATTACCTTTTCAGGAGAGACTGGAGAAAAGACGGCACATGGTTTTGAATGAAATAGAACCAGAAATAATAGTTTCTGGTATGAAAACATGGAGTTAAGGACTTCAACATCTCTGTCCAGACTCTGAAATGTGCATTCAGAGAACTGCAACAACTGACAGCTTGATTCATGGTTGGAAAGGAAAATAAGTACCAACATCAGGAGCTACTCACATTTAAACTTGAGAGACTGCAGACACCGGAAGCTGGAGGAAAAAACAAATTGCTGGAGGAATTCAATTTATTAACCGGCATCTGTGTAGGGAAGGGGGTAGGAGTTGTGTTTGCGCTTGAAACCAAGAGTCAAGACTGAGACCGGAGAGGAAAATATCTGACATAAAGAGACAGGTCCCAAAGGTCATTGGTAAACCTAGGAGCATGGGAGAGATGAAGGGCAGGAGGAGTCAGGTGGTGGAAGGATGGAATTGAGAGATTGGTGTAAAAACACCTCTCTCAGTAGACAAGGTTGGAGGAAGTAGAATCTTGGCCTCAACTGAAAGATTGTGGACCTTTGGCTATTTACCACATACCACCGGGTGGCGCTTGGACGGCAGCCTCGCCTACAATCTGTCTGTTCTTATCGTCTTTTTTTTGTTATTTTTAGTGTTTTCAAAAGTATGTGTTAATGTTCTCTGGTTTGTTTTATCTGGGGGGGTAGACGGGGGGCTCGGGGGAAACTTCTTTTCAATCTCTGACCTTGCCGGAGATGCGATTGTTTCCCGGGTCGTATCTCCGATCGCTCTGCGGCCTAATATTATGGAGCTGGCGGCCTTGTTCTAGACTGACTTTGAGCCCCGCCGCAGGGCGTGGACTTACCATCGGAGCCAATTCCTTGCCTGGGATCGACGCTCCAACCGTGGCTTGCGGACTTTAACATCAAGGAGTTCGAAGTCTCGGGTAAGAGACCAAAGTTGGAAAGCTCCAAAAGCCGCATGACGTTCGACGAGCCCCGACCCGGGGTAGATCGCCGGCGCGGGGGAGCTGAGATTCCCCCCCCCCCCCCCGATGTAGGACCTTGATCACCCCGACGAGGAGCCCGTCGCCGGCTACGGGAGTGAGATCATCCGGTCAACGGAAGGTTCGAGGCCCCCGACCGCTGGAGGACAAAGAAGGGAGAGATTGAACGTTTTTTCGCCTTCCATCACAGTGAGGAATGTGGAGAAGTCACTGTAGTGGATGTTTATGTTAAAATGTATTTTGTGTGTTGTGTTGCTTTTTATTGGTATGCCTGTATGGCAAATCAAATTCCTCATATGTTGCAAAACATACTTGGCTAATAAAGTATGATTATGATTTAGGTTCTTCGACGGTGCTGAGAGAAGTGATGTAGGAAGAAGTGTGGCACCTCCTAAAAACTATACGGTTGGAGGATTTAACTAAATAGTGGGGGGGAGGAGACAAACTGGAAATATAAGGATGGAGTTAAAGGGAAAGAGAGTATATGAAAAGTTAAGAAAGACACCAGAATTAACGGGGAGAAAGCTCAGGAAGGGATAGGAGAGTTTGTCCTAGTGAAATAGGAATTGATGTGAAAGGTGAGGGGAGTAATGGATTAAAACTATTATATATGAATGTACAAAGTATAAGAGATAAAGTGGATGAGCTTGAGGCTCAGTTAGAAATTTGCAACTATGATGTTGTGGGAATTACAGAGACATGGCTGCAAGAGGACCAGGGCTGGGAACTGAATATTCAAGGGTTTACATCCAATCGAAAAGACAGACAGGTGGGCAGAGCGGATGGGGTAACTCTGTTGGTGAGGAATGAAATTCAGTCCCTTGCAAGGGATGACAGGATCAGAAGACATCGAGTCAGTATGGATAGAACAGAGGCATTATAAGAGTAAAAAGACCCTAATGGGACTTGTCTACAGGCCCCCAAACAGTAGCTGGGATATAGAGTGCAAATTGAATCAAGAGTTAAAATTGGCACGTCGCAAAGGTAATGCTAAGGTTGTTATGGGAGATTGGGAAAATCAGGTTAGTACTGGACCCCAAGAAAGGGAATTTGTGGAACCTCTGTGATGGATTCTTAGAGCAACTTGTACTGGAGCCTACTAGGGAGAAGGCAATTCTGGATTTAGTCTTGTGTAATGAACCGGATTTTATAAGGGAACAAGGTAAAGGAGCCACTAGGAAGTAGTGACCATAATATGATATGTTTTAATCTACAATTTGAGAGCGAGAGGGAAATTCGGAATTGTCAGTATTACAATTGAGCAAAGGGGACTATGGATCAATGAGGGAGGTGCTGTACAAAGTTGACTGGAAAGATACCCCAGCAGGGATGACAGTGGAACAACAATGGCAGGTATTTCTGGGAACAATACAGAAGGTGCAGGATCAGTTCATTCCAAAGAAGAAAAAAGATTCTAGGGGGAGTAAGGGGCGACCGTGGCTGACAAGGGAAGTCAAGGACAGCATAAAAATAAAAGAAAAGTAGTACAACATAGCAAAGATGAGTGGGAATCCAGTGGATTGGGAAACTTTTAAAGAGCAACAGAAGATAACTAAAAGGCAATATGGGGAAAAAAGATGAGGTACGAAGGTAAGCTAGCCAAGAATATAAAGGAGGATAGTAAAAGCTTTTTTAGGTATGTGAAGAGGAAAAAATTAGTTAAGACCAAAGTTGGACCCTTGTAGACTGAAACAGGTGAATTTATTATGGGGAACAAGGAAATGGCAGGCGAGTTGAATAGGTACTTTGGATCTGTCTTCACTAAGGAAGACACAAATAATCTCCCAGATGTACTGGTGGCCATAGGACCTAAGGTGACAGAGGAACTGAAGGAAATTCACATTCGGCAGGGAATGGTGTTGGGTAGACTGATGGGACTGAAGACTGATAAATCCCCAGGGCCTGATGGTCTGCATTCCAGGGTACTTAAGGAAGTGGCTCTAGAAATCGTGGATGCATTGGTGCTTATTTTCCAATGTTCTAAAGATTCAGGATCAGTTCCTGTTGATTGGAGGGTAGCTAATGTTATCCCACTTTTTAAGAAAGGAGGGAGAGAGAAAACAAGGAATGATAGACTAGTCAGCCTGACATCGGTGGTGGGAAAGATGCTGGTGTCAATTATAAAAGATGAAATAGCGGCACATTTGGATAGCAGCAACAGGATCGGTCCAAGTCAGCATGGATTTACGAAGGGGAATCACTAGGAAATGGAGAAGGGAAAGCCAGTGGTGGTAGTGTACCTGGACTTTCAGAAAGCCTTTGACAAGGTCCCACATAAGAGATTTGTGGGTAAAATTAGAGCACATGGTAGTGGGGGTAGGGTACTGACATGGATAGAAAATTAGTTGGCAGACAGGAAACAAAGAATAGGGATTAACGGGTCCCTTTCAGAATGGCAGGCGGTGACTTGTGGGGTACTGCAAGGCTCGGTGCTGGGACCGCAGCTATTTACAATATATATTGATGATTTTGATGAGGGGATTGGGGGTAACATTAGCAAATTTGCAGATGACACAAAGCTGAGTGGCAGTGTGAACTGTGAGGTGGATGTTATGAGGATGCAGGGTGACTTGGGCAGGTTGGGCGAGTGGGCAGATGCATGGCAGATGCAGTTTAATGTGGATAAATGTGAGGTTATTCACTTTGGTGGCAAAAACAGGAAGGCTGATTATTATCTGAATGGTGTCATGTTAGAATAAGGGGAATTACAACGAGATCTGGGGGTCCTAGTTCATCAGTCACTGAAGATAAGCATGCACATACAGCAGGCAGTGAATAAAGGAAATGGCATGTTGGCCTTCATAACAAGAGGAGTTGAATATTGGAGCAAAGAGGTCCTTCTGCAGTTATACAGTGCCCTGGTAAAACCACACCTGGAGTATTGTGAGCAGTTTATATCTCCAAATCTGAGGAAGGACATTCTTGCTATTGAGGGAGTGCAGCATAGGTTCACAAGGTTAATTCTCGGGATTGCGGGAATGTCATATGTTGAAAGAATTGAGCGACTGGGCTTGTATACACTGGAATTTAAAAGGATGAGAGGGGATCTTATTGAAACATATAAGATTATTAAGGGATTGGATACACTAGAGGCAGGAAACATGTTCCCGATGTTTGGGAAGTCCATAACCAGGTGCCACAGTTTAAGAATAAGGGGTAGGCCATTTAGAACGGAGATGAGGAAACACTTTTTCACTCAGAGAGTTGTGAATCTGTGGAATTCTTTGCCTCAGAAGCCCGTGGAGACCAATTCTCTGGATTCTTTCAAGAGAGAGTTAGATAGAGCTCTTAAAGATAGCTGAGCCAAGGGATATGGGGAGAGGGCTGGAACAGGGTACTGATTGTGGATGATCAGCCATGATCACAATGAATGGCAGTGCTGGCTTGAAGTGCCGAATGGTCTACTCCTGCACCTATTGTCTATTGAGATGCAACACTTGTTCCTACGGCTTCGCCCTCGCCACCATCCATGGAGCAGCCTTTCCAGGTGAGGCAAAGGGACGGCACGATTGTGCGGTGGTAGATCAGCCATGATTGAATGGTAGAGTAGACTTGATGGGCCAAATGGCCTAATGTTACTCCTATCACTTATGAAATAAGTAGGAATGGGTCAAGACAATATGCAATTGAGTCTGTAACTTGTTTAGCACAATATCATGACACTGGGGATGCAATAAACTGCAGATGCTGGAACCTTGAGGAAAGTGCTGGACAGATTGGACATTTGGTTTCAAACACTAAACAAATAGGAGTATATCAGAATCAGTCAATCAGACAGCATCCACGGAGGAAATAGACAGGCAATGTTTCAGGCTTGGGACCCTACTTCTTGAGTTTAAAGACCAGCCCTGACCCAAAATGTCACCTATCCATTCCCTCTATCCCTCCACAGATGCTGCCTGACCTGCTGAGTTACTCCTGCACTTTGTGTTTTGATCAGCAAATTGGATCAAATGTACTTATTCATTCAGCAGGAAATCCCAATTTAGGCATGCAAATCAATGTTGTTTGCTCAAATGATAACATCAAAAACAAAAAACTGATAATCTATTTTAATGTTACTTGCAATGTTGTATACAAAATAACAGTTGTTTTCAACTGCCTGTCGATAAAAATTGATAATACCCTGTATGTTAAATTGTTTGAGATATTATTGCAAATTGGTATCATGCTGTTTAAGGACAAAATCTTCCCATTCTGTACAAATTAATTTATCATTTGGACATCAGATTAACAAGCCAATCCAACCTGAGATCAGACATCATTTTAGCAGTGGTCCCCAGCAATTGACGCACAAGTCTTAAGCAGCAATGAAGAAGTCCAGAATTAAACCACCAGTCACAGAGACTAGATTAAGAACCTGGTAAAATATTGAGTTGGCAGTCCAAATAGCTTTAAGCATTTACTGTTTTAATCTATATCCTTTCAGTGGCAAGAAATCAGTCATCGACGATTTTGGAGCAAGGCCAAGTGCATTTCTATGATGCACATCATTGAAAAGGCAAAGAATTATGAATTGTCCGGAAAATGCTAAGGCCCATCAGGAGTAAATCAAGCAATGAATTTACTGCTTAATGAGAGGCATCATTATGAAAAGTTTCAATATATTAAAAAATCATTCATATACGTTGCACACTGTATTTCTGGTTTGTAAAAAACACTGTCAGCATTAATTTGCTAACAAATGCTTCAATATCAATGAATCAATCATTAGAACTAGATTAGAGGTATCATAATTTCATCACTGAAAATAAAAGAGTGACCAGTTTATTTTTCATTTGTAGTTTATTTAAATATTCCTACAGGAAACCAGACAAAATTACATTTGCTGGAAAGTGAATTACTGTAGGTATTCAACCACTGATGAATCAAGTTAAGTGTACAGCATGAGGGATGTTTACTAGATTCATCGGTAAAGCCACCATTTATAACCTATTGTCTCTGAAAAGACTTGCTTGCTCGCCCTCCAATGTGTTGCTTGCTTGTTTTGAAAATAAAATGAATACAAGAAAGCTGCATGAAACAAGGAGCAAACTCTATAAGCAAGCCCTCAAAGATTATTATATACTAGACTAAGTGGGACCCGTTGGGTCCCAGCTTCACACAGGAGGGCTGGTCCCCCAATGCAATATTCCACCTCTCCACCAATTCCAATATTGCTTGCCAGCGGTGGGGGGGGGGGGGGGCTTTCTGGAGCGCTAGTATGTGTGTTGTGGGTCAAAGGGACTGGTTTCCAGAGGGCTAGTATGGACATTGTGGGCCAAATGGATTCTTGGGCTGGCAGCTCAGTCACTCTGGCCAGGCAGCTCAGTCACTCTGGCCAGGCAGCTCAGTCACTCTGGCCAGGCAGCTTAGTCACTCTGGCCAGGCAGCTCAATCACTCTGGCCAGGCTGCTTAGTCACTCTGGCCAGGCTGCTCTGTCACACAATAGACACACTTAGAACCAACAGACGCACTTTTTGCAAGCATTTTAGAACCAATAGAGACACTGTCTGCAAGCATTTTAGAACCAATAGAGACACCTCCTGCAAGCATTTTAGAACCAATAGACACTTTTTCCAACCATTTTAGAACCAATAGAGACACTTTTTGCAACCATTTTAGAACCAATGGACACACTTTTTGCAACCATTTTAGAACTAATAGACACTTTTTGCAACCATTTTAGAACCGATAGAGACACTTTCTGCAAGCATTTTAGAACCAATAGAGACACTTTCTGCATACATTTTAGAACCAACAGACACACTTTTTGCAAGCATTTTAGAACTAATAGAGACACTTTTTGCAACCATTTTAGAACCGATAGAGACACTTTCTGCAAGCATTTTAGAACCAATAGACACTTTTTGCAAGCATTTTAGAACCAATGGACACTTTCTGCAAGCATTTTAGAACCAATAGAGACACCTTCTGCAAGCATTTTAGAATCAATAGACACTCTTTCTGCAAGCATTTTAGAACCAATAAAGATACTGCAAGCATTTTAGAACCAATAGAGACACTGCAAGCATTTTAGAACCAATATAGACACTTTCTGCAACCATTTTAGAACCAATAGAGACACTTTTTGCAACCATTTTAGAACTAATAGAGACACTTTTTGCAACCATTTTAGAAACGATAGAGACACTTTCTGCAAGCATTTTAGAACCAATAAAGACACTTTTTGCAACTATTTTAGAAATAATAGAGACACTTTTTGCAACCATTTTAGAACCAATTGACACTTTTTCTGCAAGCATTTTAGAACCAATAAAGACACTCTGCAAGCATTTTAGAACCAATGGACACTTTCTGCAAGCATTTTAGAACCAATAGACACTTTCTGCAAGCATTTTAGAACCAATAGAGACACTTTTTGCAACCATTTTAGAACCAATAGAGACACTTTTTGCAACCATTTTAGAACCAATAGAGACACTTTTTGCAATCATTTTAGAACCGATAGAGACACTTTCTGCAAGCATTTTAGAACCAATGGACACTTTCTGCAAGCATTTTAGAACCAATAGACACTTTCTGCAAGCATTTTAGAACCAATAGACACTTTCTGCAAGCATTTTAGAACCAATAGAGACACTTTTTGCAAGTATTAATAGAACCACATTAAGGGCACTCACAGTTGAGTAGACATGTGTTCAGTGCTATTCAGAGCTCAGAGAGACGTGACCCTCTGGCTTCCTCCATCTTGCAGAGACTGAGTGAGGCACACCACTTCCTGGTTTAATAGTCACCCCCCCCCCCCTCCCTCCTGCAGGGGCAGAACAGAGAATGGCGAATTTTTAAAAAACATTAATATCTCTCTGATTTTTAATCGATGAGAAAAATCCTCTGGTCCAGGAAGGCGGCAGGGGGTTCTGAGCGAGCTGGCCAGAAATGACGGCCATAGGTGGCGGCGTTCTCTCGGAAATCACACCACAGTGAGCCAAAAGTGGTCAAGATCAGACTTTTAGTAATATAGATGCAGGAGGAAGCATGATAATAATAAATCAATTACAATGAGCACTGTAATATTTGATTTCAAAGCTAAAGGGAGAAACTCACATTTTATTTCAAGCATGAAAATGCTAGGAGTATATTGTTATCTGTTTTACACTGGCAACCAGGAACAGGCGAGAATTCGAGTTGGGATCCTTCTTATATCACCCGTTCACACAAGTTCTATGTTATCCCACTTTCAGGCCCACTCCCTTCACACCATGGGAAATATGGATAGGTGATGTTTCGAGTCGAGATCCTTCTTCCAATTGACGAAGGGTCTCGTCCCAAAACGTCACCTCTCCATATATTTGCCATTTCTTTTTGATTAAATTTGTAACGCCTTTTGTCATACAAGATTCCCAAATGTTGTTGCCCTTGTAATTTTTTCAGGAACATGCTGGTCCTGAATCCTGATCAGCTAACCTTTAGGCGACTCCAGATGTAGTCACCAATAACTCTACCAAATTCAATCTACTTTCCCCAGCTCCTGCCAAATACTGTTGTAATTAGCTTTTCCCCCCAAATATTGCACATTCCCCAGAAATCCAATCTTATCATTACACATAACTACCTGAAAACTCAAGGAACTTTAATCGCTGGCCGAAAATGCTTTCCCACTGAAACTGCAATGATCTGGCCAGCCTAATTTCCCAAAACGGAGTCTGGTATGGCCACTTCCTTAGTTAGAACAACTGCCTATCCTTGTCAGGGAATACTCCTGAATATACAGAACAAATTGTGTCATATCTAAACCTCTGGCACTATGAGAGTCCTAGTCAATATTGGGGAGATTAATGGCAATCACTACAGCTATCCTGTTGCTTTTGAACCTTTCCATTTCCTGCCTACATATTTGTTCCTTTATTTCCACCTGGTGATAGGAAGGACTATAGAATAACCCAATCACAGTATTTGCATCTTTCTTACTCCCGATTACCAATATTGCATCAATGGATGAACCCTCCAGATGCTACTCCAAGTTCTTCTTCAAGAGCTGCGATCTCATACCCCTGATCATTAGTGCCGCTCTTTCACCGCATTTACATCCCCTTTACCACATCAGAAACACGGAATCCTAGAATGCTGAGCTGCCTGAATTCTCCTTCTCTCGACCAAGTCTCCATATTGGCTGTAATGTGCCTTGTGTAGATGGTGAATCAGGGGGAGTGTTGTTGCCAATCTGTATTGATTGAGGTCTGCCACTGAGAAAGATCAGGATCCAGTTGCCTAGTGAGGAGCATAGACCCAATTCCCTATATTTTACTAAATTTAGAGGGGCGATGATGCTTGATCCAAATCAACTACTGCTTCAGTAATGACCCACATCAATTCACTTACATCAGGCAGTAGCTGATGAACAACAGACTGATGTACTTGTTCCTGTTGGCCAAGTGGTCTAGCACAGAATAAAGAGCCAACAAGATCATATCCACTCAATAATCTATTATTGCAATAGATGTTGAAAAGGGTCCAGGTCATTACTGAAGCAGGGTTAATTTGGGTCACAATCAATGTCTCGAAGCACTTCATTACAACCAATGCAAGTGCCAGTGGTCAACAATCATTAAAGTATGTCACCATGCTCTTCTTGAGCATCGGTACCATGATTCTATGGTATCATGGAAGTCATTTTAAGGCAGGTGGGGACCTCAGACCATAGTAGTGAGAAGGCGCCTTCCAAGGGTTCATCCTCAAGAAGCATCTTCTGATGTTGGCCATAGAGACTGAGAACACTGGTTGGCAGGGGTAATGGGGATCCATGAACGTGAGTCATTGTTCTTGCTTTCAAAGCCAACATTGAAAGCATTGAGCACGTCTTGGGAGTGATGGTTCACTATCAATTGAGCTACAGTTTCAACCTGAGGGAAGTAATCGCATGCAAGACACAGTTTTCAACTATGCATTTGAGCCTCTAGTTTAGTTCAGAACTGTCTCTTCAAGAGGACAAATTAGATTGGTGAAAATCGATGGCTGGCGTGGTTCATTGGGCCAAAGGGCTAATTTCCATGAATGTTATAACTGTAAGAATGGTAGCAGGCGCATGGGTATTCCAGTCGCAGGTCCCCTTCCAAATCACACTCCACTCTGACTTGGAAATATGGAAACTTGACTGGTTAGCACACAACAAAAGCTTTTCACTGTACCCTGCACACATGACAAGAAACTAAAATCACCATTCTAGCTGTGTCACCAGATGCAATAATACATCAGGGTAACCTTCACCAGGAGGACTGCAGCTGTTCCAGACGGACTGCAATGGTTTAAAAAGATAACTCACCAAAAACTCAAGGGCAATGAGGGATAGGCAATAAATACTGGTGCTAACAGTTATGCCCATTTCATGCATACGAATAAAAACTATATTGCATAAATAATACTTCTGGTAATGTAGATGTCATTTTGTTCAGACTGAACTCAAGAAATAAAAATATCCTGAATAAAAATGCTTTTAAGAACATTATAAATATTTTATGATTTAGAGATATTAATGCATTTAGAGATAGTAATTTTAAGTTTTATTGATTATGCAAAATCAGTTAGGCTGTCACCTTTATGAAAATTCAATGCTGTACAGTTGAACTCTTGACAAGATATATTTAGAAGATGCATTACATACTGTGAAATAAAGTGGTTGAATTCTTCACACCATCTTTCCGGGTGCAACAAAGTCGGTGGTGGGTTTCTGAAAAAAATAATCAGAGGGAAAATTAATAACTTATTTTACAAGGTAAGATCTATACTTTCATTGCATTTCACTGGTCAACTTGTTTGAGTGCAGAGTTAAGTATTGCTAAATGTGCAATCACAATTTGAAATGGATTCATAATGAAAATATAAACGGAGAAAGGAAAGGAATTTTTCAAGAAAAATAATATTTAATGATTTTAGCAGGTGGAACTGCTGCCTCACAGCGCTAGAAACCCAGATTCGATCCTGACAACCGGTGGTGTCAGTGCGGAGGGTTACGTTCTCTCTATGACCTCACAGGTTTTCTCCAGGTGCTACAGTTTCCTCTAACATTCCAAAGAGGTGCAGGTTTGTAAATCAATTGGCTTCTGTAAATTACTCCTAGTGTGTAGGATGTTAAAATGGGATAACATAGAACTAGTGGGGTGGAAGATTGCAACCTTTACGTGGTCCGCCCTGTTTCGACGACTGCAATCAAATATGATCAAATAGAACAAATTGTCCAATAGCTTTAGGCAGTACATGCCATATGCAAGAAGAAGATAGAACTAGTGAACAGGTAATCATTGGTCAGTGTGAATTGGGTGAGCCAAAGGGCCTGTTTTCACACTGTACCTCCAAAGTTAAAACTAAAGTTCAATATATTTTCTATTGTCCCCCCAAGTCGGGGGGAGTTCCCCCCGCCACGGGTACCATGTAATCTTGTGCTACCTGCTCGATGGTCCGATAGTCAGCAACTAAACCGTCTCCCCCACCTGGTTTGCCAGGTGAAAAGAGGGCTGTGGACCCCCAGCAGGACCAAAAGCAAGACCTGTCAAAGGGCGAATGAGCTTCTAGTGAGCCAACAGCCATCTACACTTCAGTTGAAGTTGCCATCACTGACGTACATAGCATAGTAAGGAATTATAACGCACACACACCAAAATCCTATACTTCCAGCGGCGGAAGTCCGCAGGAACTGGAGGACAGAGATGTGTGGTGCGTCCGTCACCGTTCCCGTTGGAAACCAGCACCACTGCGTTCACTGAAGTCCATGAATATGCATGAATGGGAATCTTGGTAAAGGTGTCAGTAACATAAAGCTATAATCAATGAGGCTAATCAAAATTCTCAAATAACTTTCAATGCCGCTTAATTTAAGCCACAAAATGTTTTTGAAAATCAGCATAAATTAATATTGCTGCAATATTTCAATGCACACCTTTGCTCATCCTATTTTGAAAAAGACATTGACAAATAGGTTAACGCAAAGCAATAAGTATTGCTGCCCATGAGCTGTAAGTTATGAGAGGACACAGCACTGAACTTGTTTTCAATGCAGTAAAATCAAAAGCTGAAAGATCATTTCCCAGGATTTCAAAAGTCTGTGGAATGAATAATAGAGATGCAAATCAGGAATTTTAAACTATGTTCAAAGAGTGAATAAATGGAAAATGTATTAAATGAATAATTACTCAAGATTTCAGCATCTGCAGTTCCTGGTGTCTCTACACTTAAATGAGTCTGGAATGATATGCCATAAATACCATTACATGATTAATCCCTTTAATAGTGATCGGGATAAAAATCTTGTGAAGAATGATAATGGCAATTGTCATGATAAGTGACTAATAAAATACTCTGAATCATGATGAATTTTTATGCTTCTGGCCCTGTGGATCTGTCAGCTGTGGAACAAAGTGGTAAGGGTCAAATAATATAAATTGTAGTTTCAGAGTAATATCGCAGAGTATCATTAAATTACCTCTGGGGATCAGACAGATATTTCACAAACTATCATTTCACCTGTGATTCTTCAACTTATTTAAAAGATTATGGTCCACATTTTTCTGCATCTGGATAGAATGAATTGCCATGGGAACAGCAGTAAAGGAGCCTGTCGAGTTTTCTTATCTTTAATTTAAATGAAAGAAAATTTGGGAAAATTCACTCATGGACAAGTAATCCATCTCCATTGTTCTTCATGGACAGTGACCATACAGTCCGATACATTTGGGCTTCGTTGAATCAATTGCCCTGTAAATTGCAAAAGAAAACTTGGAGTAAATTCGACAATAAAAGGATATAGTTTGCTGGTTGTTCTTCTTGTGAGATATGGAGATTGCTGGTAAGGTCAGCATTATGAGCACAATGTAGCTTATGAACACAATGTGGCTCCATCATGGTAATTGACCTCACAACCATGAAAGGGATCTATAGGAGGCGCTGCCTCAAGAAGGCAACCGGCATCATCAACCTGGCCTCTCTCACATGTCACTCCTGCCTTTGGGAGGGAGGTATAAGAGTCTGAAAACTGTACATTCACGTTCAGGAGCAGCTTCTTCCCAACAACCATCAGGCTACGACTTCCCACTAAGCTCCAAAATACATTGATTTGTGGGTGGTGCTTTTATCTATGCACTATTATTGTTTGTTTATTTTTTAATTGACTGAACTTTTTTGTTGTTTATCATGGTGCTTAAAGAGCACTCTGTTTAACTGTTGTGCCGCTGCAATTAAGAAATTCATTGATCAGTTTCAGGACACGTGACAATAAAACAGTCTTGACTCTCTTGACTCATTTTCCCATGAAACATTAGCATCAGAAGCTCCAAAAACTGTCACAGTCCACACAAGGTAATGAGTTCCAGAATTTTTAAATGCAATGAAGAACAACAGTAAGTTTTGATACAGTAAGTGGCCGATTAGGAAAAGAGGAGATGCAGCGCGACCTGGGTGTCATGGTACACCAGTCATTGAAAGTAGGCATGCAGGTGCAACAGGCAGTGAAGAAAGCGAATGGTATGTTAGCTTTCATAGCAAAAGGATTTGAGTATAGGAGCAGGGAGGTTCTACTTCAGTTGTATAGGGTCCTGTTGAGACCACAGCTGGAGTATTGTGTACAGTTCTGGTATCCAAATCTGAGGAAGGACATTATTGCCATAGAGGGAGTGCAGAGAAGGTTCACCAGACTGATTCCTGGGATGTCAGGACTGTCTTGTGAAGAAAGACTGGATAGACTCGGTTTATACTCTCTAGAATTTAGGAGATTGAGAGGGGATCTTATAGAAACTTACAAAATTCTTAAGGGGTTGGACAGGCTAGATGCAGGAAGATTGTTCCTGATGTGAAAAAGTGAAGATTATTTTCTCTGGAGCATTAGAAGCCAATGAGTAATCTGACAGAGGTAAAAATGCTCGAGGGAATAGGGTTATGGTGAGAGGGGAAACTTTAAGGGAGATCTAAAGTTTTTTTTTAACAATGGTGGTTGATGCCAGGGTAAAAGGTGGAACCAGATACAATAGTAACATTTAAGAGGCATTTAGACATACACATGAACATGCAGGAAATAGATGACAAATTAGTTTAGATTGGCATCATGGTGGGCGAGGACATCATGGGCCGAATGACCTGTTCCTCTGTTGTACTGTTCTGTTCGGTAGTGTTTAAGGAGACAGATGGGGTGGCAGCCAAGCAGGCTGTACTGGATGGTATTAAACATCAAACAATTTTGGAGCTGCACTTACCTAGGTAAGCAAGTGGTTTCCCTGTATACCTGTTATCACATCTTCCCCAGCAAACAATGGGCCATTATGAGCCCCACCCTTCCTTGGGTCATTTGTTGGTCAGCATGGGCAGATTGGGCCGAAAGGCTCATTTCCACACTGTATGTCTCTATGACTCATATGCATAAGATTTGGTTCACAAGTGGTGATGATGCTATTTTCATGTTCCAATCTGTTACCTTACTTAATATCACTGTTCTTTTGTTTTGCTTATTATTCACATAGATTCGCATTGCAGATAGAGCCAATGGATTTTCTTCCCTGGAGGTCATTACAGAACAAGACAATCTGCTGGTTTGCTAGTCATCATTAAAGATATTAGCTTTTTTATTCCCATTTACTTAATGAACCAAATTAAAATTTGTTGTCTATTGTGGTGGGATTTGAATTCACATATTTGGATCTCCACTCCGAACTATGTACGACAGCATCCTTATAACCAAATATGCTTTCGCACTTCTGTACTTGATCTATCTCTCACAGCTGACTTATAGAACCGCAAGTAAAGGCAGGTTTATATTTTTATTATTTCATCCACATAAATGGAGAAGTAAGAAACATGGCCCTAGTAAAATATTTAATCGCTGTTTTTGTTGTGAAGGGTTTTAGGACAAATGATTGGTCTCAGTCTGTAAATCCTGCAGGCCTGGCATGCCAGCAATGCTTCCAACATCTAGCACCTGGAATTCTGATGTGGTCAATACCTTTCGATTTCCGAGGGTAAAAGCATCATGCCAGGGCACCATGTCAATACCATCTTTAATGTCATGATATTAAATAGCTAATGTGGATTTGATCCAAATATTTTGTTACATTAATTGTTCATTTTAACAAATGATCATATGTTTTGTGTACTTTGCCATGTCCAAGCCTGAATTTATAAACTTATTTTCTAAATAGGACCATGTTCGACCTTTATTCACTTCGCTGATGTTAAAAGGATAAATTTGTTCGAGGCAAAATGGCAACAGTTAAAAACAGCCAGGACTAATATAATAAAATATACATCCCAACAATTGAAGTAATTTCATGTGGCTTTTTCAAACAAGAGTTTATTTAACCTGCTACTTTAATTGGTTCATTTTTACATTGTTATTATGTGCTCACATCTATTTAATCTATCCAAGCTCTAAAAATCGTGCCACAACTATAACATTGGAAGACGTTAGGTGAATGGCAGCTTTAAGTGAACCAGTGCGATGTCTTACTTCATTAATGTTCACGAACGAGAAGGTGGAAGCAGCAGTTCTTTATAACGTACAAGAAACAATTAAATTAATACTGTCACCTGGAAAAATGTAAATTCATTAAAATAGAATAAATGTGTTAATTTCTCAATTTATGCAAAAACAAGTATTTAGGTGCACCCTGAAGTTGACTGAAAATTAACAAATCACACTTGAACGGGAACAATGAAAATGGCACCTTTAAAGTAGTAATATGACCCAATGTACTTTTTGGGGGTAGACACAAAATGGTGGAGTAACTCGGCGGGTCAGGCAGCATCTCTGAAGAGAAGGAATGGGTGACATTTTGGGCCAAGTCCCTTCTTCAGAGAGTGGAGAGGGGGAGTGGACAGAGTGGGAGAAATAAAAAGAACCATCATTCACTACAAAACCAGAAGCTACAGCAGCAACCTGGAGTCATAGCAGTTAGTAAAAGCAGAAGAATCAATGAGGAAAGTGTTGGAAGGAACTGCAGATGCTGGTTTAAACAAAAGATAGACACAAAATGCCGAAGTAACTCAGCAGGACAGGCAGCATCTCTGGAGGGAAGAAATGGGTGTTGGAAGGTTCTTAAATGTGGGCCAATAGTCCATAGGAACCTCATCAAATGTTAAGATGGACACTAATATTTAACATGTAAGTGAAGGGCAACAATATCTAAAAAGGAAGAACACAAACAGATTCAATAATTAGACCAACACCAGGAGCTCGTCCTTCTGCAAAGTCACTCGATGTGTTTCTAAGCACTTCATGATGGTTAGAACCTGGTTCTAAGCACTTCATGATGGTTACCAACATTGGAGAACAGGAGAAACATTGGTCAGTGTGGAAATCTGCCAGTAACTCCAGACCTACCAAATGTGGTTGCCTTTTAAAAGCTCTCTTAATTTACTGAGCATGCTACTCAGTTGTGTTAGTAGTTGGGCATTCGGTGCTAGCCTTGCCGTGATGTTCAGATCACAAAACTGAATTAAAAAATTAAGAAGGCAATCTCTCATTTTTAAAATAGTGGACTACTACACAACTAGCTGAAAAGACATAAATATCAACCTAACCATAAATATATAAACACGGGACCCCACCTGTGCCAGGTGGCACAGTGGTGCAGCTGGTAGACCTGCTGCTTGACAGCTCCAGAGAACGCTGTTCGATCCTCGGGAGCAGTGTGCGTGGAGTTTGCAAGTTCTCCCTGTGACTGCGTAGGTTTCTTTGGGGTTCTCCAGTTCCCACAACTCAAAGATGTGCAGGTTTGTAGGTTAATTGGCCCCTGTAAATTGCCTCTAGTGTGGAGGAAGTGGATAACATGGAACTCATGTGAAAGGGTGATCGATGGTCGCCGTGGACTCACTGGCCCAAAAGGTCTGTTTCTGTGCTGTATATCTACACTATATAAATTGTGTATTGTTGCAAATTTCCCTGAATGTTTTGTGTCTGTGCTTCTTCATCCAATGTCCCAAATGGTTAAAATGAGATAGGTCAATCTTGTGTAAGTAACATGGTTTAGTAGACAGAATTGGCCTAACATAGGAAGCTAATTACTCTTCATTTATGAATTTATGGAAGAAAGATAAAATCACCACTTTTCATTTTCTATCTGCCTATTTTAATTCTTCCTCACGCCATAAAACATGACAAATATTATACGCAGGAAAGAGTTTATCAAGGGCACAAAAGATATTTTTATCTAAGCGGATTTGCAAATGAACAGATTGGATCATAAAAATCTGTTACTCTGCTGCTAATGATCTGAGTAATTTGCTTAAACATCAAACACCTGTTTCGGTACACAGGTTTTGGCATTTTCAAATCGGAAACAGATCTTCCCTCTCTAACTATCTAGATGATAACTGTATTACTTCTAATGTGAATCTAATTTTAAATATCAAAACAATGCATTACAATCATCGGTACTTTCAAGGACTTGCTTTTATCTTATTCTTTTCTAATAATAAAATATTTAGCATGTTGTAAACAATGTCTACTCAAGAAAGCTAATCCATGGCCACAGATATCATAATCCATACTGATTTTAACACAGTAATATATTGTTGGACTCCATAATTGATAAATTAATTATCATTATTGCTATTTGTCCTTATTTTCCCAATTTAGAAAATGTTCCTTTTTTGTCCAATTCCTTCTTTAGGGGTTGGGGGGGGGGGGAGATAGGTGGGGGGAGGGGGTGGGGGAGGGACTGTGAAATGTTGGTGGGGAGGAGGTGGAGGGGGGTACTACTTTGCCCAGTGCTAATTCCAGAAAATCTGCTGCAGTCTTCCTGGTTTATATATAAAGAACATTTTTCTTTCAATTGCACTGAAGAAAATCCTTTGTTTTATCTCCTGTAGGATTTGAATTTCTGACAGTCAGAATATTGAGTTGGAAGGTCATGTTGCAGATATATAAGGTGTTGGTGAGGCCATATTTGGAGGATTGTGTTCAGTTTTAGTCACCTTGTTCTGGGAAAGATGTTGTCAAGCTGGAAAGGGTGCAGAGAATATTTACAAGGATGTTGCCAGGACTCGAGAGCCTGAGCTATAGCGAGAGATTGAACAGGCTAGTACTTGGAGCACAGAAGGATGAAGGGTTATCTTATAGAGGTGCATAAGATCATGCGAGGAATAGAATGGGTTAATGCACAGAGTCCTTTGCCTAGAGTAGGGGAAATCGACAACCAGAGGCCATAGGTTTAAGGTGAGAGGAGAAAGACTTAATAGGAACCTATTGGGCCTGTCCCACTTACGCGACCTTTTCGACGACTGCCGGCACCCGTCATAGGTCGCCGAAAATTTTCAACATGTTGAAAATTCAGCGGCGACCAGAAAGACGCTACAACTCTTTGGGTGACTAGGAGTCCTCTCACGACCAGACCCCAGGAGACACGTCGCGGGTGTCGCAGTCACCGAAAAGGTTGTGTAAGTGGGACAGTCCCTTAAGGGGCAACGTTTTCACACAAAGGGTGGTTGATATATGGAACAAGCTGCCAGAAGAGGTAGTTGACGTAGATACTCACAACATTTAAAATACATTTTTACATTTACATGGATAGGAAAGATTTAGAGGGATATTGGCCAAACACAGACAGGTGGGACATGTAGGTGGGACATCTTCGTTAAAGGGCCAGTTTCCATGCTGGGTTACACAAAAAGCTGGAGAAACTCAGCGGGTGCAGCAGCATCTAAGGAGCGAAGGAGATAGGCGACGTTTCGGGTCGAGACCCTTCTTCAGACTGGGGGTTTAAGTTCTCCTCCTTCTTTAACAGTTTCCATGCTGTATGACTATGATTCTATTAATACTGGTAATAGAGACTCACCTTGGTACTAAAATTACTAATTTTCTTCAAATCAATCATCAAACTAAGTCAGAGTATAGCATATTTTGTTCGGAATGTCACTTCATTAATGGCAATGTTAGCAACAGAAATAGTCAACAATTACAAAGCACCTGCAATAAATATCCCTTGATGCTACTCAAGCAGCTAATGAGATATTTAACCGGTATAAAACATCTGGCACTCGAATGAGCAACAGCAGATAAAATCTCACTTCAAGTGACCAACAGCTGGAAGCAAAGCATTACAAATACTGTTTTCAGTGGGGGCAGGGAGAGTGTTGAAGCAAAACATTCAAGCATTGGTGCACTTTGCTAAGCTGATTTGTTAATAAAAAGACTTACCTGCATTGGAAATGTAGAATAAAAGAATAAAACATTTTGAGTAAGAATATTATTTTCAGGTTCGTTCTGTCTGTCTGTCTGTCTGTCTGTCTGTCTGTCTGTCTGTCTGTCTGTCTGTCTGTCGGTCTGTCGGTCTGTCGGTCTGTCGGTCTGTCTATCTGTATCACTAAAACTCTTCTCTTGTTTGTGTGTATGTATATGTTTGTGTGTGTGTGTGTCATCTGGGCACAATCTGGTGAATTCCTATTTTCTTCCAAATGCTCGGCCACATCCTTCCCATTTTCACACATTCCACTCACATTTTTCTCGTCGAGGCGATAAACATCTTCCTGTCACATTCCCACCTATATTTCTGAACTATTTAATCGTTTAAAATATTTAAAACAGCACAAAAACTCACCCATTTCGAAAAAATAAATCTGAGTGATGTCACAATGCACTCGCAAGGCAGGATGGGATACTCCAGGAGGGAGGGGCACTCCAGCGCTCGCGTGGCGGCCGCTGCCGGCGCCCGACGGGGAGGGTGGTGCTGGAGCTGGAGTGAGGCTGAAAAAGAAGCCCCTGCTGGAACCAAGGACGAGCCTGGGTCCAGGGTCAGGGACGAGCCCAGAGATGAAGTCGTAGCCTAAACTATAGCCCAGGCGGTGGCCGAGCTGACGGTTGGAGTCTACAGCCAGGGCAGGGCAGGGCCGAAAATGAGAACCAGGCCGAGTTCCAGGCCCTGACGCTGCTCTATGACCTGGGGCAGGGAGTGGGAGTGAGGGGAGGAGGATGAGGGAAATGAGGAGGAAAGAGATGGGGTGGGGAGTGGGGTGGTAGAGGGAGGTGGGGGGGGGGGGTTGTGTAGGAGGGAGATGCCCCCTCCCTATCTACCCTCACTCCCACCCTCTCTACCCCCTCCCTCTCTACCCCCCTCCCTCCCGCGCCCTCTCCTCTCCCTCCCCCCACTCTACATCTCTCCCTCTACCACCCTCGATCTCTCGCTCTACCCCCCTCCCTCTCTCTACCCCATCCCTCTCTTCCTCTCTACCCACACCCCCCTTCCCTCCACCCCCTCCTCTCGCCCCCATCCCTCTCCACCCCTTCCCTCTCCACCCCTCCCTCCCTCTCTACCACCCCTCCCTCTCTAGGGATTGAAGAGTGGGGGGTGGGATAGGAGGAGGTGAGCAGTGGGGGAGGAGGGGGATAGAGGGAGAGGGGTTATGGAGGGAGGGAGTGACTGAGGGTAGGGGAAAGGGGAGGTAGGGAGAGGTGAGGGAGGGAGTGTGGAGGGGAGGAGGAGAGGGGAAAGAAGAGGGAGGGTGAAAAGGAGGGGGAGTGCGGGGGATGAGGGGGGAATGGAAGAGGATAGGGGCAGGAAGAGGGATGGCAAGGTAATGGAGGAGGGGGGGGAAGAGAGAGGAGGGGAGGGAGGGGGTGAGCGGAGGAGGAGAGGCAGGGGGTGAGCGGAGGAGGGTTGGTGGAGGGTGGGGAGAGGGAGGATAATGGAGGGGAATAGGGGACTGAAGAGAGAGAGTGGGATGCGTTCAGATTGATCTTATATTTTACAAGTTATTGCCATTTTAAACTTTAAAAAGTCACAGTTGCGCTCCCACTTGCCAGTTGCACCTCCGCAGTTGGCGGAAGGTTGCCGTGACTTGCGTAACAACGGGGATCTCTGGCATCACGGCGGGAACCCGTCAGGCCGCACATGCGCAATGTGGTGAAATATTGCGTTGGGGGAAACGAGACACAACAGGTCTAGTATAATGTTAAAAATTGAGATATTGGCAATTATAAAAAATTACAAAACAGTAATACAACTAAAAACTACACAAATTTATAAATTGTAATATGGGATACAAACCATTGTTATTCTTATATTTGAGCTAAGAAAAATACATAATCTGGGGCCACTCAATAGAAAAAGTCCTATACAACAAAAGTAATTAGTCAGGAAAAAAGCTCTGATGTTTAAGGTCTGTGAAGCCAGGGGATGAAATTGCCTGTTATGCAACTTATTATTCAGTTTTTCCCAAGACCTGCAAACATACCACATAAACAATTCCAAAACATTATCGCCTGAGGTTGGGTGTAGAGTTCTGACATGGATCTATAGAACATCAAAATTCAGCTCAACGGAGTTCTGCATTTCTTGACTTAGTAGCATTTTTGCTGAATACTAATGAAAATGTTTTCCTTTGGTTACCGAATGCTGACTACTAGAAGCATGCACAGTGCATCATTAGAAATAGAGAAACATTTTAAAGTGTCCCTCGGCCATATGACAGTATTTACAGAGAAAGTAAATCAATATCACAATGCTGATTGCATTAAATGGTGGGAGGAGGTCTGGGTGTCAAGGGAGGTTTCCATATCCAGAGAAGCACAATGTTTTTTCAAACGTGAGATGTTGAAGAAATAATACATTGCAAGTAATAGCACCAGTAAACACGAACAACTAGAAGAGTTCTACAGGTATTAATTTTGTAGGATCCATCTGAAACTGCATAGATACAGATAAGGTCATAAGTTCATGAGTTAGAGGAGCAGAATTAGGCCATTTGGACCATGAAGTCTACTCCGCTGATCTATCTTTCCCTCTCAGCCTCATTCTCCTGCCCACCCCCACAACCTCTGACATGCGCTGATACAGATACAAAGCGGATATAGGCACTTCAGCCCACTAAGTCCCCGCCGCCCAGTAATCCCTATTACACTAGCAGACACTAACATTAGGGACCATTTACAATTTTTACCGAAGCCGATTAACCTACAAACCTGTACGTCTTTGTAGTGTAGGTGAAAACCGGAGCACCTGGGGAAAACCTACAGAGTCACAGGGAGAACATACAAATAGTCAGGATCAAACATGGGTCCCTGGCATGTAAGGCAGCAACTCTACTCTAGTTGAAAAGATCAAGCACTGTGTAGCTGTTTGCAGAACCTTTTCTGCTTTCCAAAGCAACATGGTGAAATTCTTTGAAGGTCGCCACCAGCTTGCTTGTGCTGAACTATCTGGACCTGTGCTCCTGCAGGCACAGTCATCCATGGTGGGTAGGTCACAGGGAAGGTTCCTGAAAAGAGCAGCCCATGAAGAGGACCTCAATGGTGAAACAGGTGGAGCACTACAATGGCTGATAAGGCAGAAGGAGGCTGTACCAGAGAGGGAATCCCAACCATCGTGGAGTCTATGCTGTTGGACCCAGGTCTGTCTCTGTCAAGGACTGTGAGATGGCTATCTATGCACCCATCTACCAGTCTCCCCATGTTAAAAGATGTCATGCACAGATGTCCAACTTGAGGGACTTATCACCGAATGGACCCACCAGAAGGGCAATCATATTCGACATCACCAACAATCTTGATGAGTATAGTCATTGGATGTTGGAAATAAAATCCCTTTTCGTATTATGCATAATTATTCCGGACACAAATTTTGAAGATTAAGAAATAGCACACCAATATAAATAATTGAGTTTAGAGTTCACAGATACAGCATGGAAATAGGCCCTTCAGCCCACATCGTCCATTGATCACCCATTCACACTAGCTCTATGTCATTCCACTTTGGCATCCACTCTCTACACACTAGGGCAATTTACAGACTAATTTCTAATTTCTAGTTTACAGACTAATTTCTAATCTTCAGAGCACTGAGAGAACCCACGTGGAATGAGATAGCATTCAAGCTGCACAGAGAAGCACCCAAGGTCAGGATAGAACCCGGGTCTCTGGCACCGTGAGGCAGCAGCTCTATCAGATAAAGTAAACATTTTAAATGATAATCTTGATGAGCCAACATGTTTGCTGTACAGATACAAGGCACTATGTTGTGAGACTGTTGAAAAGTCAGCTGTTTATTGTTTCTATACTCTAACAAATCAAAGGCCTGGTGACATCGAGTGTAATTCAGGAGCAGCTGCTTGCAGCTCACATCAACGGTAATTATCTGTCATCACAGAGCACTGCACTCAGTGACATTTTAAAAGCAAAATTTCACACCAGTGTCCACGGGGGACACATAGCACGGGTTACGTTCCACAATTCATTTATGACATAGGACGTTCAGTATTCGCATTGAAATATAAATTGCTGAAAGCTTAGCAGAGCAAGCAACACTTATGGTTGCAAAGGGATGGTCAATGTTTCGGGCCGACATCCAGGGACTTTTCCTATGTCATAGGAAAGATATTGTCAAGCTTTACCAGGATGTTGCCAAGACTCGAGGGACTGAACTATAGGGAGAGACTGAGCAGGCTAGGGATTTTATTCCTTGGTGCGCAGGAAGATGAGGGGTGATCTTGTAGAGGTGTACAAAATCATGAGAGGAATAGATCGGATAAACGCACGGTGTTTTGCCCAGAGTAGGGAAATTGAGAAGGAGAGGACATAGGTTTAAGCTGAGGTGGAAAGATTTAATGGGACCCTGAGGGGTGACTTTTTTTACACAAAGGGAGGTGGGTGTGTGGAACAAGTTGCCGGATGAGGTAGTTGAGGCAGGTACTATTGCAAGGTTTAAGAAACATTTAGATTGATACATGGATAGGATAGGTTTAAAGGGATATGGCCCAAAAGCAGGCAGATAGGGCATGTGTAGATGGGGCATGTTGGACAGCGTGGACAAGTTGGGCTGAAGGGCCTGTTTTCCACGCACTATGATTATGACTGAGAATGCAGAGGGAAGATAACCAGTACATTGAAGAGAGAGGGAGGGGTGAGATAGAGGCTAGTAGGTGATAAGTGGAAACAGATAAGGGAGGGGTGATGGGCAGATGGAACCAGGTGGGGGAGAGGATAGGAAAAGTGAAGGTATGAACCTATGCCCAAGTTACAAATCAGGAGGATAGATTGAATATAGGTCAGACAAGTGTAAGACCAAAATCATCCAAGTTCGACATTCTCCAGCATAAAGCAGTCCACTTCACTCTCACAAACATAAATAATTAATCCTACCACAATAGGTAAATCATATTCCCAGCATATATATATATAATACACCAAAGGACCACACCAAACCAGACTGCATCACCTAAACCTGTAAGCCTGAGAATCTTGTGTAGGAAGGAACTGCAGATGTTGGTTTGCACCGAAGACAGGCTGCCTGTCCCACTGAGCTACCCCAGCATTTTGTGATGGCAATGTGTTTTAGGTCCCATCACTCTCTGCGTAAAATACTTGCCCTGCACATCTCCATTAAACGCTCCCCCTCTCACCTGATAGCAATTCACTCCAGTGTTGGGCATTTCCACCCTGGTATTCGGGTTTTGGCCGTAAACCCTCTGCCCCCCTTCCTCTCTGCCCCCCCTCCCTCTCTGCCCCCCCTCCAACTCTGTCCCCCCTCCCTCTCTGCCCCCCCACCTTCATTAGGAAGTGATGAATATTGGGACCTATAGGTGAGTGGTGGCCCCTCCCTCACTCCCTCCCCCCCTTTAGCCGCGCCTGCGCAGTTAGGGGTTATGCGGGAGTGGATAGGGCGGGGAAGGGGTAAAAGGAGTGAATTAATAATATTAATATAATCTCATGGGGGGGGAGGGGTTAGTGTGTGTGTGATGCCAAAGGCCGCTCCATCGTAACCATGCGTTGAGGGGACAGTTGGTCTAATATACTTTATATATTTGTATCAAATCTCTCCTCAATCTACGATGCTCCAGAGTAAACAATCCAAGAATGTTGTCCAACCTCTCCTTATAGCTACTACCATCTAAACCACGCAGCATTCTGGGAAACCTCTTCTGCATCCTTTGCAAAGCCTCAATTTTCTTCCCGTTATGGGGCATTAAACGATTAAATGTAAAACTCACCTGAGTTGCCAAGTACATATAACTGTAATTTATACAGCAAATATCTAGATGCTGCATCAGGGATTTAGTCACTTGATGCAAACCTTATGATTTAATCCTTGCGGTGATCTTAAGATTATTCATGTACAGACAGCTTTGTCGCAATACATTTCTCTACAAGAAATTATACTCCTACAAGTTGCACACTTCTAATGTATATTAAAACCCAAAGGACACCCCCTCCTCTTACCAATGCTTCTGCCCCACTCTGCAAAACTGACAATTAACCATTACACCGATAGTTTTACCAAAATACTTTCCATTATTCATTTTGTTCATGAAGCAATAAAATTAAAATATAGATAAGCAGCTCGCAATTTTGATTGTACTTTTTAATGCTCCTCTACTAAAAATTAAGCAAGATTACCAAATAACATATGAGGTAAGAAAATGAAAGTAAAAACCTACAGATGCTGAAAACAGAAGCATAAAATGCAGGGAACACTCAGCAAAGCAAACGTCATAGAGTCAGAATACGGAAACAGGACCAAGACCCAATTTTAGACTTTAATAGATACAGCACAGAAATGGGCCCTTCAGCTCACCGAGTCCATGACAACCAGCGATCACCCTGTACGCACGCACTATCCTACACACCAGGGACAATTTACAATTTTATCAACCAATTAACCTACAAACCTGTATGTCTTTGCAATGTGGGAGGAAACCAGGATACCCGGAGAAAACACACACCGTCACATGGAGAACGTATAAAGTCCATATAGACAGCACCCCTGGTAAGGATTGAACCCAGGTCTATGCCACTGTATGGAAGCAACTCTACCGCTGTGCCACTCTACACTTGTCCATACCGCATCTGAGCTAGTACCATTTGTATGTTGGAAAAATAAATAAATAATGTAATGTTTTGAGTTGAAGACTTTTTTAGAACTGGGAAAGAGTGAAAACAAGTTAATTTTAATTTACAGAGAGGATGGGGAGAGATGGATAGGACAAAGGAAAGTCCTATGATGGAACAAGGTGACGGTTGCCATGGGGATACAATGAAGATGTTATCTGGTTGATAGGTTAATCGGAGCAGATAGAAAGTGATAACAATAAGGCACAAAACAAAGTTGTTGAAACTGCCCAGTAGATCCGCATATGCCAACAAAGAATGATAAACTAATAGTACAGATGTGGATTCAAGGAACTGAAGATGCTGGAATATTGAGCAAAACACAAGGTGCTCGAGTAACTCAGCAGCGTCTGTGGAGGGAATGGATAGGTGAAACTTTGGGTCGGGACCCTTCTTCAGACTGCTTGGAGTTGGGGGAGAAAGCTGGAAAATAGGTGAGGGTGGGACAAGGCCTGGCAAGAGACAGGTGCAACTGGTGAGGGGAGTTTAATTTGCAGATGGGTGGAGTAAGTGACAAAGGGTAGAGATGCAAATAAGACAAAGGAGAGATAAGGAGAGAAGAGGAATGAAACACAAAGCCCAGAGAAGAGATGTAAGTGGAAGGGAGTGGGGGTGGAGGGCAAAAGAAAAATGGGTGGAATAGTGGGGGAAATGATTACACAACAGAATGGGAAGGGATCGAGGCACAGGGCTGGCCAGTTCTGATATAAACGAAGAAAGTCAATTCATCTTAGGTGGTTATATTTGTTCATCAAAAATAATCAAAGATCTGTCCCACACTGATCCCCGAGAACTTCTTATCCCCGATTCTGTGGGGCAGATACAGAGCTTGGAACCACGCACCATCAGATTCAGGAACAGCTTCTTCCACTTTGTTATCAGGTTTGTGATCAGTTTTTCCACAAGTGAGGGTACTGTCTGATTCACCTCTACCCCATTACAAGCATTGGACTTAATCTAAGGGAACTAGTGAGCTACAATGCTGAGAACTATATTCTGTATCTTTCCATTTGCTCTACCAATTATACTTAAGTTTGACTTGATTGCATTTATCTAATTGGTTTGGATGCAAAACAAAGCTTTTCACTATATCTCCGTACACGTGACAATACTAAGGCTAGTCCCAAACCTTATTGAGTCTGGATTAAAGCTGCAACATGCCTTGATGAAGTGCTGTTCCTTCAAGCCCTGTCCCACAGTACGAGTTCATTCCAAGAGCTCTCCCGAGTTAAAAAAAAATCAAACTCGTGGTAAGCACGGAGAATTAAGGTAGCGGGTACGTCGGAGCTCGGAGAGGTCTCTTAGCGGCTTGTAACGCTAACGGCAGCTACTCGGGAAGACTCGCTAATGGCAGGTAAGCACGGAAAGACTCGTGAAGATTTTTCAACATGTTCACAAGAGCCCCGAGTACCGACGAGTGGCCATTACCCAAAATCTCCTAGTTCGAATCAGGGCAAACTCGGGAGAGCTCTTGGAATGAACTCGTACCGTGGGACGTGGCTTTTAAGCTTATATGGGACCTTATCCTAACAGGGCAGGAACCCATGGACAGGTAGGTTAGAATAGAATTAAGATGGACAATTAAAATGGCAAGCAACTGGGAGCTGGGGACAACACCATGGATAGAATGCAGGTGCTTCGCAAGGCAGGCACCTATTATTTGTTTGGCTCTAGAGAACACAGTGAGAGCACTAAATACCGTGCATTGACTATTATGGAGGTAGTACAACTGAATCATTGCTTCAACCTCAAAGTCAAGTCAAAGTCAAAGTCAAAAGAGTTTATTGTCATGTGTCCCTGACAGGACAATGAAATTCTTTCTTTGCTTAGCACAACAGAAGATAGTAAGCATTGACTACAAAACAGATCAGTGTGTCCATATACCATTATATACATAAATGGACACATGAATGAATAAATTGATAAAGTGCATATAACAGATAAAGGGGTATTAATGTTCAGAGTTTTGTCCGTGCCAAGTTTAATAGCCTGATGGCTGTGGGGAAGTAGCTATTCCTGAACCTGGTCGTTGCAGTCCTCAGGCTCCTGTACCTTCTACCTGAAGGTAGCAGGGAGATGAGTGTGTGGCCAAGATGGTGTGGGTACTTGATGATGCTGCCAGCCTTTTTGAGGCAGCGACTGTGATGGATCCCCTCGATGGAAGGAAGGTCAGAGCCGATGATGGACTGGGCAGTGTTTACTACTTTTTGTAGTCTTTTCCTCTCCAGGGCGCTCAAGTTGCCGAACCAACCCACGATGCAACCGGTCAGCAAGCTCTCTACTGTGCACCTGTAGAAGTTAGAGAGTCCTCCTTGACAGACCAACTCTCCGTAATCTACTCAGGAAGTACAGACGCTGATGAGCTTTCTTAATAATTGCATCTGTGTTCTCGGACCAGGAAAGGTCTTCACAGATGTGCACGCCCAGGAATTTGAAGCTCTTGACCCTTTCAACCATTGACCTGTTGATATAAACAGGACTGTGGGTCCCCATCCTTACTCTATAACTGGAGAGTCTATTTGAGTCCCTGGATGGTGGGAAGGAAAGAAGGGAATGGGCAGATCTCTGGCATTTGCATAGAAAATTGCTTTGAGATAGTGAATGGTTGCTGGAGATGCATGGGGAATGGTCTCATTGAAATTCTGAAAGGAAATGTTGGAGAATATATGTGTGGTGATGCAATCTCATCTTATCAGCAAAGTACAAGATGCATAGAGGATTTCTCCACTAGACTACTTATTCTTGAAGGAAAAGCAGTTTGTAAATGATTACCCTATCCTTTACGGTGGGATGTGGGGTAAGAGAAGGGAGCAGGAAGATATGTTCATTATATAATTGCATATAAGTCCATGCCGACCATTGATCATCCATTCACATTAGAATATAACCATATAACCATATAACAATTACAGCACGGAAACAGGCCATCTCGGCCCTTCAAGTCCGTGCCGAACAACTTTTTTCCCTTAGTCCCACCTGCCTGCACTCATACCATAACTCTCCATACCCTTCTCATCCATATGCCTATCCAATTTATTTTTAAATGATACCAACGAACCTGCCGCCACCACTTCCACTGGAAGCTCATTCCACACTGCTACCACTCTCTGAGTAAAGAAGTTCCCCCTCATGTTACCCCTAAACCTCTGTCCCTTAATTCTAAAGTCATGTCCTCGTGTTTGAATCTTCCCTATTCTCAAAGGGAAAAGCTTGTCCACATTAACTCTGTCTATCCCTCTCATCATTTTAAAGACCTCTATCAAGTCCCCCCTTAACCTTCTGCGCTCCAGAGAATAAAGACCTAACTTATTTAACCTATCTCTGTAACTTAGCTGTTGAAACCCAGGCAACATTCTAGTAAATCTCCTCTGTACCCTCTCTATTTTGTTGACATCCTTCCTATAATTGGGCGACCAAAACTGCACACCATACTCCAGATTTGGTCTCACCAACGCTTTGTACAATTTTAACATTACATCCCAGCTTCTATACTCAATGCTCTGATTTATAAAGGCTAGCATACCAAAAGCTTTCTTTACCACCCTATCTATATGAGATTCCACCTTCAAGGAACTATGCACGGTTATTCCCAGATCCCTCTGTTCAACTGTATTCTTCAATTCCCTACCGTTTACCATGTACGTCCTATTTTGATTTGTCCTGCCAAGGTGTAGCACCTCACATTTATCAGCATTAAACTCCATCTGCCATCTTTCAGCTTTCAGAATGAACTTTATTGTTTTATTTCTGTTTTTATATATTGATCCTCTTATTTGTTATTTATTAGGGTGAGGTCTATTGAGACTATGTTGGCATATCTGTTGTGCTGCTGCAAGTAAGAATGACATAGTTCCATTTTGGGACATATGCCAATAAAACACTCTTGACCCTTGACTCTCAGTTCTGTGTTATCCTATTTTTTCCATCCACTCCTTTTACACTTTGGGCAATTTTACAGAGGCTAATGAATCTACAAACCCATGCAACTTTGGTATGTGGGAGGAAACCCATGCTGTCGCATGGAGAACGTGCAAACTCCACACACACAGATGGCACTAGAGGTCAGGATCAAACCCAAGTCTCTGGTATTGACACAGCAGCTCTACGAGCTGCACCACTGTACCACCTTATATCTGTTATTTTCCATCTGATGCAAATATTGTAAAAGTGAACATTCTAAGTATAAAAATAATATAAAACAGAAGATATAGGATTAAAGATATGAAGATCATTCAGTCAAATCTAGCCAATGAGTAAGGTACTTGACTGAGTTGTCACTGTTTATCAATGATCATTGCATATTCTATTTTTATGGGAAATTCTCTTTTGAGCAACTAAATGCAACCCATCTGTAGTACCAGACCTAATGTTTGCATCTAATTGCCTGGAAACGCAGACCAGATGTGCTGAATTGATTTTGCATTCGCTTGAGCAGTTCTCTCCAGGGAAGTTGAGATCTACAGAATATCAAATGTGAACTTTTTCAAATGAGGAAACACACAACTTCCAAAAGACAATAGTTTTGAGCATAAAAACCTCCAGAAAATACTAGACATAATTTTTTAAAGCAAAGAATCTTGTCCAAATCATGAACAAAATTGTATCATCTATTCTATAACCCAGTACAATTATATTTCAATTTTGATATAAATCAAGCCACAATTAGAACCCAGAACTAAGTATGAGTCACCGAGTAACATATTGTTCATTTTAGCAATGTATTCAATACAAATCCAACCACAGTAGAGGTGCTGTCGGGAGTGGGGGCGTCGTTGAGTATGGGCTGCCTGCAGCTGTTTGTCCTTTCAACCTTTTTTTTATTTTTAGTGTGTTAGTGTGTTTTGTTTTGGAGGTCTTCTAGTCTTTTTATGTGGGGGATGGGCGGGGGAAGGGGGAAACTTTTTTCTCAGTCCCTACCTGGTCGGTGATACGAGCCGCATCTTCACCCCTTCCTCGCGGCCTACCAATGGGACTGGAGCGGCGTTTCCTGCCGGGACCGGCCAGAACTTCAGCTCCGGCGGCGGCGCAGCGCTGAAGCACCATCGCGGAGCGGGCGATGCCTTACCGAGGATCGCCATGTGGTAAGCTTCGGCTTGCTGTGACCGCTGACTCCTACATCGCGGAGCTGTGGTCACGGAGCTTCCAGCTGCGGGCGGCGCTGACTCTGAACACCGCGGAGCCTGGGATCTTTCGGCGAGATCGTCAGTGTTAGAGCTCCGATCAGCGTGGCCTGTGGACTTTGGGAGCAGCGGTCTCGGGTAGGAAGTGCCCGTTCCAGACACTCCAAGCCGCTGAGAGTGTTCTTCCGAGAGGGCCTGAAACATCGGGCCACAATAGACCCGACCATGGGTGAACAAGAGGAAGAGGACTGCTTTGTTGCCTTCCCTCACAATGGGAACCATTGTGAGGGGATGTTTTTATGTTCAATGTTAAATGCTTTAATGTTGTGTTTTACTTTTATTGGTGTGTTGCAAATGGCAACTCAAATTTCACTACATGAATTGGTGTACGTGACAATAAATGTCCTTTGTTTGTAATATCTGCAGATAACATAAAAACCTGGTCAATTTAGCATTTGTGGAGAGGGAGTCAGATGTAAATGTTTCAGGTTAATGGCCTCTCATCACTACTGGAAGAGAGAGAAGTAAACTAGTTATGTGGTGCACATATGGATGTGATGAACTTAGGCAAGTTATGTTGGTAAGTCTACAGTTTTGTTAAAAGTGTTCTCATGCCCACCCACGAAGATTGGATGAGATGCATTTCACCAACAATAAAACTGGGAAATATGCCTGGAGATCACGCATTAGTGTAAGCCCAGCATGGGAGTAGCGGCCTTCAAAGCTCTGCAAAATCTCTGAAAGCCATGAAAAGGGGTGCAGTTAGATCATAAGACATAGAAGCATTTAGCCCATCGAGTCTATTCCACCATCCATTCATGGCAGATCTATTTTTCCCTCTTAATCCTCAACCTCAATTCCTCTTGCCTTTGATGCCCTCGCTATTCAAGAACCTACCAATCTCTGTTCAAAAAATATTTAATGCTTTGACTTCCACAGTAAGAAACTATGACCTCTGGTTTCAGACTCTCCCACTACTGGAAACACCCTTTCCACGTTCACTCTGTCCAGACCTTTCATTATCCGATAGGTTTCAATAAGATCCCCTTTCATCCTACTAAACTCCAGGGAATAAGTCCAAGGGCCATCAAAATGCTCCTCATACATTAGCCCAACCATCCCCAGATCATTCTCATAAACCTCCTCTCGACCCTTTCCAAAACTAACACATCCTTCTCAGATACGGAGCCCAAATATGCTCACAATATTCCAAATGTGGCCTCACCAGCACCGTATAAAGCCTCAGCATTACATCCATGGTGTGATTTTATTCTCATGGCAATAGCATGCCTGAAGGTGGAGTTGCCATGCATGCCCTGCCGTTTTGGAACGATTTTAGCAATGCGTCAACATTGGTGGAAAGGGCAAGTCTGTATTTGTTACGTGTATCAGTGTGGAGAGTAGGCTGCTTGTCCTGCAGAGCTTTCCAGCCCATTACATCCCAATCCAGCCATCAAAGATATTTGCATAAAATACAGAAGCAGCGACAACCATATGTCAAGTCTGCTCTGCCACTCGGCGAGTTCATGGCTGATCTTCTACTTCAGTTCAATCTCCCAAAAATTACTATCTTAAACATAGTGAAAAACCAAAGTTCTCCCGTTTATAGAATTTCAAAGACATACAACTCTAATTGAATACATTTCTTCCCTTCTTCGTCCTAAAGAACCAACTCCTTAAACTAACACCTGCCAGATCAACGAGGTGGCCTCTTAGTGTCTGCACTGTCAATGGTTCTCATAATGTGATTGTTAAATGTGGGTAGGTCGAAACAAGAACCTGCAGAAGCCAGTCCAGAAAAAAAGATGCACAGTGCTGGAGTAACTCAGCAGGTCAGGCAGCATACCTGGAGAACATGGATAGATGACGTAGAAACATAGAAAATAGGACCCTTTTCAATGTCCAACTCTCTATTGCCATTACTACACGGGAATGTGGGAGTGATCTCACGCAGACAAAAGAACGGATCTGATGATTTCCATCTTAATTGGTTCTTTATTGAAGTAGTTGCACAGACAAAAAGATGAACATACCAGATCCTCTTAATTCTTATACAAATTGTAGCTTTCTGTTCTTAGTATTTGGTAAGAACTGTGTTCTCTCCAACTCTCGTGGCTGGTTCAATCTGGCCACTCCCTCTCCAACTATGATATATGTAACGCGTATCTACGTATCAAATGCCCACCCCCAAGCATGCAAAATAATACTGCTAGAAATATCTAGACAAAATAATATAATATGCCAACAATAACTAGCCTAAGCATGAATGGCTCCCACACACCAGCCCCTTATTGTTCTATGTATATAATGAAACAATTACCAATAAACATTAAAAGGACCTATAAAAGCTTTACATATTATCAAAAACAGAGGTATGTAATATGTGTTCGCATTTAATATTCTTTGGTGATTCTTCAATCTTCTTCTTTGGCTTCTTGGAGCAGACATATCTTTATTATCGGTCTTACAAAGATGTTGCTTTTAGTCTGTGGTTGTACTGTACACTGAAAGTTGCTTTAAAGACTTGCATCTCTTTATCAACCATTTCCTTTAGTTTGCCAGGATCTTCTTCAAAGCTACTCAGAGCAGTCTGAATCTCCTTTCTTTTTCTAGTCAACTGCAAGAGTATTGTCCTTACTTTAAGATGCCAAGCTACCGCAGTCTTCAGATTCTTCCATGATGAGAAATAGGTGATTAGAGAGTTTGTTGGGTTCAATCAATCCTTGGCGATGATGTTCACTGTGATATCTTGTTTGATTTCTGGAGATTGCAGATTCCAAGTTGAGGTTGGACCACTCTCTGGCTTACAGAGAAACTCTGGTACCTTGATCCATCTTTAACGACTTAAGAAGCAGACTGCTGTTAGTCGTCTGGAGGCTTCATCTGCAGGATTTTCCTTTGTGCTATCAGATGGATTGATCCAATGGTAGCTGTAATTCCTTTTGCAGCATTATGTCCACTCTGACAGCTAGGACTGCAGCTGCAAGCTCCATTCTAGGAATCGTTATTTGTTTCAATGGTGCCACTCTGGCTTTTCCCATTATGAATGCAACATGCACCTCTTTGTTCTCATCTTCCAGTCTTAGATATGAAACAGTACTGTAACCACTTCCACTTGCGTCTGAAAAGTGATGCAGATGTGGATATCTGACGATGAAAGTTTGCGGGCTTCATACACCAGTCCACGTTAAATTCTGACATCTTGTTGAGATCTGCTAACCATCCTGTCCATTGCTGAGAGATGGTTTGGGATAAGTTCTCATCTCATCAGAGGTTTTCCGCACACAGCTCCAGCTTGGCTGACAGAGTAAATGGTGCTAGAAATCCTAAAGGATCGTATATAGATCCAACTACGGACAAGGTGGCCCGTTTTGTGTATGGTTGTTTCTGTGCTGCAATTCTGAACTTGAACACATCTGCTTCAACACACCAGTGCAAGCCCAGTGCCCTTTCCATAGGCAGATTGCCTTCATCCAAGTCCAACTCCCTGGTCTCCTTGGTTCTGTTTTCTTGTGGAATAGATGCCAATACATCACGGCTGTTGGTGATCCACTTTGATAGCATGAATCCTCCCATTTGGCACAGGGAAGTTAGGTCTGCTGCTATTCAAACTGTTTCCCGTTCCAAAAGCATGCATTTTAAACAATCATCTACATAGAAGTTGCTCTTTACTGCATTTGCCACCTCTGCTGGAAAGTGAGCTTCATTGTCTACGACAGTCTTCCTTAATGCAAAGTTTGCACAACTTGGTGATGACACTGCTCCAAAAAGATGTACCTTCATCCGGTATTCAACAAGATCTTGCTGTTCATCACCCTCATGCCACCACAGGAATCGCAAATGGTCGATATGCTTTTCTGATACCTTGACCTGATGAAACATTGCTTTGATATCCGCCATCAAAGCAACCGGTTCTGGTCTGAATCTGATGAGAACTCCAATTAGTGAGTTGGTAAGGTCTGGACCCTGCAGCAGTTGGCAGTTCAGTGATGGTCCTTTGAAGACTGCACCACAATCAAAGGCCACCCTCAAGGTCCCTTTCCTTGAGTAATACACCCCATGGTGTGGGATGTACCAGAGCTCTCCATCACTTCAATTCAGCTGGTCCACTGGTACCATTTCAGCATTACCATTATTAGAGCCAGGATTTTTAGGCACTAAAAATCTCTGAAATAGGCAGGCAAAAAGGCACAATAAAATTACAAAAAAGGCACGAAAAAGGCATTTATTGACAAAAAAGGCATAAAAATACATTTATTTCCATCACCAAAATACGGTTAAAAATGATAATTATAAAGGTATACTACATTTTACTTCGGAGTCACGTGAGTGACTACGTGAAGAAGCCCCGCCAGTGCACATACTCGTCATTACGTGAGCCACACATGGCAGCTACGGTGGTGGCATATGTTAGTCACATGGCAATCAAGGAAATGTATCCTGTAATAATTTACCTAATCTCCTTATCCACTGGTGGTTCAGATCCATGACAACACAGAATAGGTATTGGATCTCAAAGTATTATGAAAGTATGGTTCAATGGAACAACGAATATCGGCATGTTGGTTTCGTGTTTATTCACTGATTGCCCCCATCTGGCACTGCTGTATTACTGGGGTCTTACCTGGGTCTTAGGAATCTACCTTCCAGGTAGAGATAATATGGTGGCAGACACCAGGCCACGTAAATTTAAAGACAACATAGAATGGATGTTGAATCCAAATTTTTTTTTAAAGATTGTCACCGAGTATGAATTGCCAGACATAGATCTGTTGCTTCCAGATTAAATCACCGGTTACCTAAATACGCCTCACAGGAACCGGATCCAGGGGCAGTAGCGGTGGATGCATTCCAGCTACATTGGGGAGGTATGCTCTTTACGCTTCCCCCATTCTGCCTTATCAGTCAATGTCTCACCAAAATTGAGCAGGGCTCCGCCTCAGGCATTTGGTAGTCCCAGACTGGGCCACACAACCAAGGTTACCATTGGTTCTGAGACTGATGACACAGCCATGCATGATTATCCCCAATTACAGCAACTTGTTGGTTCGCGCTGGGACTGGAGGAGAGTTCCCCTTTACATGAACATATTAATCTGTTGATTTGTATCTTCTGACCAGACTGTTCCAGGGACTCGGACTATCGAGTAGGACTGTCGATGTGATTATGGTGGCCCGGAGAGATAGTACTAAAAAACAATATGTATCATATTAAGAAATGGGAGATGTTCTGTTTATAGTCAAATATATCTTGTCATGTTCATGGTGCTAGTGGTAGCGCAATGGGTCCAGATATTACAAAAGTTACAACTGGACAGCATGTATTCTTCTGTAGATAAAATTACATTGTATTTATATGATCTAATCAAACAGAGCAGGCCAGGGATGGCTGGAACCAAAATAAGCTTAAAATATACCCATTGACCTAAGACTATGTGTAGTTATGCACCTGAGCCAATATATCAAGGTCATCAAGAGTCTCAGAGACTCTGAAAGAGCGATGCTCATCAGCCACATAAAACCTCATACAAAGGTGTCAGTACAAACTATTTCTAGATTGCCAAAAAAGGTTTGCATTATGCTGGAGTAGACACTGATGTGTTTAAATCACTCCACCAGGGCGGCGTCAACGTACGCAGCAAAGGCACAGGACGTGCCATTAGACCAAATCCTCACTGCAGGATGGTCCAGTGATGGAACCTTTTTCACGATTTATGATAAACCTGTCCTTGCAATGCAAAGATTTGGAAATAATGTTTTGGGTTATATTTGAGTTATCCTTTGTAATTTCCCCTGCGAAAGAGGGGTTATTACTGTTCTTTTATTGTTTAAGACATTCATTGTATAATTTAAACAATGTTCAATACATTATTTGTTTATCCTGTGTCAACCAAGGCAGTGTGTCGTATGGAATTGTGTCTACGGCATGAAATCACAGAGCTTAGAAATCTTCACGTAGTCACTCATGTGACTCCGAAGTAAAATAGTCAGATTAAATGAGAAATTACCAGTTTGATGTTTGATCTTTATTTTATGAGGAGTTACGATGAGGGATTACGTGCCCTCCGCTCCCGACCCTCATAATCACAAAGATCATCTGGTAGTTCTAGTCTTCTGAGTCTTACTATATCACTTCAACTGTAGTTACTGTGTTTCACGCCACTGCTTTGAAGATTGACCAGCATGCGCACTGGTGGGGCTTCTTCACGTAATCCCTCATCGTAACTCCTCATAAAATAAAGATCAAACTTCAAACTGGTAAGGTCTCATTTAATCTTACTATTAAATGACCATTAAACTATTAAAGTTGCCTGGTTGCACATAACAACCACCATTTTTTCAAATTATCTGGTGTTAAACTGTGCCGTCTGTCAGACAGAATATGCTACAGTTGTGAAAAATGTCTTTCTACCCCAGCTGAGGTCACTGGTGCATACCCGAAGCGAGCTGCAAACTCTACATTCATGTCGATATCTTGTGCAACTACCTTTGAGAACTTTAGCTATATTTTGTATTTCTTCAAGATCTTTGTTACTAAAATCACCCTCTCACATTTTCCTTGTATGTCTTCACCTACATCAATACAGCAAGTGAAGATGTAAACAACTGAGTAGCAGTTCGAGGGTACACAAAAGGCTGGAGAAACTCAGCGGGTGCAGCAGCATCTAAGGAGCGAAGGAGATAGGCGACGTTTCGGGCCGAAACCCTTCTTCAGCTGAGTAGTAGTTCAGCTCTTAGACTTGTTCAGCTCCAATACTTCTGATGTCAGGAAATACTCCTTTGATGATTGACCTGCCTCCAGTGTACCAATGACCACATTGGCAACAAATCTCCCCACAGCATCAGTTATCTCGTCTATTGAGATCCATATTTTGTTGCATGCAACGTCATCTCTAATTGTCTGCACAGCAATGTTGAAGTTGCTGTCAACATAATTTTTCCGTAATGATGACTCGCTTGGGATATGTTCCTCTGTGTATTTCCCTAAAAAAACTCTGAGAGATTTGTTTTCCAATTTCCACAGTGGAATTCCAGCATCAATGAATGCGTTGCACAGATCAATCAAAAACTCAGATTTGCGATTGAAGCCAGCAGTAAATGTTGTGAGGAGACAAGCATGTGTATTTCCTAACTTCTGGTTCTCTGCCACCAACTTGTGTTTAGCTGTATGTACATGCATGGAGATGAAATATTTTTTCTCATGATTCACTGCTTTCTCACATGCATTGCAAAAATCACACAGTTGTCTGTAGAGAATATATCACTCCCGTACACTCTCGCCAAATCGTTCAGTTTTTTACAAGGCATTGACTTGACTTTAGGCATCTTGACGCTTGCAGGGGTAGATCCTACAGGAGCGGGGATGCAGACCTCTACAGGCAGGCCAAGTACAAGCTGAGAAGAGGAATCAGAGCTGCCAAGGAAAGGTACTCTGAGAAATTGAGGAGCATGTTCTCAGCAAATGACTCTTCTTCAGTGTGGAAGAGCTTGCAAGAAATCACAAGCTACAAGAGGAAACCCCTCCCTCCCCCCGCTCCTTGGACAATCATCAGCTGACCAACGACCTGAACGAGTTCTACTGTAGGTTCGATAAACAGAAACTTAACCCTGGTAACCCCAACCGACACTTCACACCTACTCACAGTTTGACTCCGGTTTGAAAAGGCTGGACCCTTCCCCACTTACGCCTCCCCAATTACCACCACACCTACTTAAAGCATGACTCCAGTTTGCAAAGACTGGACCCTTTCCCATGCACCCCTCTCCAATCATCACTTAACACCCACTTACAGCCAGGTTTCGCCCCAGTGGTGTAAATTTTCTTGTAAGTTACGTTAAAATGGCAAAAAATGCTGATTTAGACACTCAATTGTGAAAAAGGCATGATCTTCCTGAAATCATCAAAAAAAGGCATGAAAAGGCACATGGCATTTATGGCAAAATCCTGGCTCTAACCATTATCAATAATTTCTGTGAGGAAAGGTGTATATTCATCATGAAATTTCTTATTCTTGCCAAACCTGCGTTTCAGGCTCTGGGTGCGCTGCTCTGCAATGCAACGGCTATTCGGTAAACTGACACAATCGTGTCCATCTATCATCTTTACTGAGTGATTCATAATATCCAAGAACTTTACCTCTTCTCTGGACATTTCTTCTGCTTCCTTGCCAGTTCTGTCACTGAAGTCATGATTGTATTGCTTGACCAGTAGCTCCTCTAGGTTTACAATAGATATTCGGTTGACAGCAGCAGCAGGCAGCCATCTTCATCCCTGCTTTTCCGTGTCTCTTCTCAGGGGGCCATAGATGACCCATCCCAGTAGGGACCTCACGGTAAATGGTCCATCCCCTTGGCTGTTAACCAGCTCTCAAGGTTCCAATACCTTTGAAGCATTTGTTTCGATGAGTAGGTCGATGCCAGAGTCTATTTTAGGAATCCTGATATCCTTCAAGTAAGGCCATTGTATTAGATCTTCCTGTCTGGGAGTATTTAACTAAGAAACAGGCAAGGTCTTATGTGTGAACACATCAGATAGTTGTATAAAATCATCTTTGTCCGAAATAGATATTTCCAAACCTGAGATATGATGCCTGATCACAGGCTTCTCGTGATTCATGGTACACAAGAGAATTTTAGTCTTTTGTCATGTAATGTTCAGCCTTCTCATAAAGCTTTCTGTGCAAAAGGTAGTTGAACTTCCATGATCCAAAAATGCATATGTTTGCAACACTGTATCCCCTTGTGGCTCTTTACCTGTACTGGTTTGATGGAGAAGATGCAGGTTTCATCACCGACCCCAATATGCCCACACATCTGAGATGGGGAAACAGCATTACTCACAGTTGGCTTCTCATTCTGTTCAGTATGCTCCGGCTTCTTCTTTGCATTCTTTTGTTCAACATGAAGTATTTCAGGATGATCTTGGTTGCACACGTCACAAGTCATACGACTCTTGCAGTCTCTGCTCATGTGTCCTTTCTTCAAATATCCAAAGCAGACTCCCTTCTCCCTTAAGTCTATCTTTTCTTTGTGCCCCTTCTTCCTGATCTGTGAACACATCGCCTCAATGTGACCACTTTTATTACAGAACAAACAAGAACCTTGAGTATTAGAGGTAGATACATTTCTTCTCATTTCATGAATAAATTTGTATTGTATTTTAAATTTGTATTGTATTGTAAATGTGTATTGCATTGTATTATTGTATTGTATTGTTGTTGGATTTGCTTGCACTGCTGTTTCTTCAGGTATTACAGTTGTTGCAAAATTGCTTCCCTTTGGTCGTGATCTTTCTCTTGCTTTAGCAAAAGTAGAGCTTTCGACAGTTGCAATTAGTCTATCATCGTGAATGTTTCCAAAAAGTGAATCTGACAGTATTTTTACTTGGCTCTCCATGAAGTCTACCAGGTCAGAAAATTTAGCTTGACGTCCATGCTTTTTTTGTACCTGACATGCCCTATCCCTCCACTTGTCTCCGAGCTTGTAAGGCAGTTTTAGAAAGATAGTCATCATATTGGAAACAACATTCATTTCCTCCATATTGCTGAGATGTTCCATAGCATTACAACAACTTCTAAGAAACAGCGAGAACACATGCAATGCCTTCACATCCTCTTGCTTGATCACTGACCAAGCAAAGGCCTTGACCATGTATGCATTGGCAATCTTATGTTCATTACCAAAATATGCTTTACGCAAATATGTTGCTTTTTTATAGCCTTGGGCTGGAGGCAAAAGTTTTGTAACTGCGGACTAAGTCTTGTGAATACCCTCTTGTGTATTGCCCTAGGCAATGCAAGCAATCACTTATCATTAGTCTTTTGGATGCCCTCTTGTGTATTGCTTTAAACGATGCAAGCAGTCATTCTTATCATTAGTTTATCTTCCCACTCATTTCTCAAATGCCGTAATGAAAACTTCATACTGCAAAGGATCATCATCATAAACAGGAATATCTCTTGGTGGTAACGTAGAAGAGAGATCTTGTTGAACCAGAAGAGCAGTAATCTCATTTTCCTTCTCCATTAGGTTCCAGATATCACGTTGGTTTCCATCATTCCGTGCAGGGAGGATAGTACTAACATGCCCCTGCATACATGGGCACTAACAGGTGCTCTGAGAGCTGTTTGTTTTGGTCTAACAAAGTGTTGCACATGATCAGGCAAATATTCATCAGCCTGTAGATTTAATTTAGCTGATGTTTCCCTTTGAGCAGTTCCTTTTCTAACATAAGATCTCATCCCGTGAGATACTCTAGAGCTGCTTCTTGATCCCTTGGCCTTAAATATATTGATCCTTGCATCGGTTTCTACCAGCTCCGTCTCTAATTCCAGCTGCGCCATCTCTCTTTTCAATTGACCCTCTTGTGCCTCAGTCTCTCTTAACAATTGCTCCCTTTTTCTTTCCAATTGCTCCTCAAGCTTGTGCATCAAGCTTGTGCTTTTTACTTATGGCGGCAGCTCGTTCCAAGAGAACAGCCCTATCTGCCTGAGCTTTAATACTAGCAGAGACCCTTGAAGATGCACACGATGAAGAACTAGATTTGTGGCTTGATCTTCGTTTTGAGACATTTGAAACAATGTCTGCAGGTCCAATTTCTTCTGATTGATACACCCAGTGGTGAGGGATGTACCAGAGCTCTCCAATTTCAGATAACCACCCATCTACATTTTGTATAAACCATTAAAAGATTCTATTCTTTCTCAAAACCACTGAATTTGCCTTTCAAGGTCCTTTTCAGGCATTGGTATTTCCAGCAATGACTTGTGGTATTCTCTGACTTCATTGCAGAGCTCTGTTAATTGAACCAGGTTAGATTGCACTTCATTCACATTTTCATCTGATTTCATGAGCTCCTTCAGCTTTTCAATTGACTTGTCAGTTTGATTACATATTGTGTTTCTTGACTTCTGACGCCTTTCCATGAACAATTCCCAGCCTTTGTCCATTGGCTTAATGATTCTTCTTTCTTTTCCAGGATCCTGTTCCACATCTCCCTCTTGTGGCTGAGCTTTAGACATACTGGCTCACTATCCCTTTAAGACGTGTTGACGTAAAGCCGTATCCTTAGGGGCTAGAATTCGAAACAACTGACCGGGAATTCAAAACCACAGATATCGTTGTGATTCCCAAGGTCACTTCTCAAATCTCCATAGTAACAGCCGTTTTCCAATACGGCTTAATATAGTGCATTCAGCTCTACTTTAGCTTTTCCAATAAAGTTTAATACAGTACTACTCACTCATTCCCTGCACGTTGCCTCTCGAAGTTTCCAATCTTCATTAGTCAGCAAAGTGCAGGTGGTGCCGTCAGGCTTGTGAAATAAAACAATCCTTTGTTCTGTTTTCACAAGCTCCAGTTTCACTCATAGAGACATGTTCTTACTTTAATGTAATGGCAATTTCTAACCTTTTCAATGCCCAACTTTCCATTGCCATTATTACACGGGAATGTGGGAGTGATCTTACGCAGACAAAAGAGCGGATCTTCCAGTCGTATGATTTCCAGAACAAAATAAATAATTTAAATTGGTTCTTTAGTGGAGTAATTGTACAGACAAAAAGATGAACATACCAGATCCTCTTAATTCTTATACAAATTGTAGCTTCCCGTTCTTACTATCTGGTAAGAACTGTGTTCTCTCCAACTCCCGTGGCTGGTCTGACCTCACCACACCCTCTCCAACTATGATATATGTAACGCCCATCTACGTATCAAATGCCCACTCCCAAGCATTCAAAATAATACTGCTAGAAATATCTAGACAAAATAATATAATATGCCAACAGTAACTACCTTAAGCATGAATGGCTTCTACAATAGGTGCAGGAGTAGGCCATTTGGCCCTTTGAGCCTGCACCCTAATTCAATACGATCATGACTATTCATCTAGAATCAGTACCCCGTTCCTGCTTTCTCCCCATATACCTTGATTCCATTGGCCGTAAGAGCCACATCCAACTCTCTCTTGAATACATCCAGTGAATTGGCCTCCACTACCTTCTGTGGCAGAAAATTCCACAGATTCACAACTCTCTGGGTGAAAACGTTTTTCCTCATCTCAATCCTAAATGGCCTACCCCATATTCTTAAACAGTGACCCCTGGTTCTGGACATCACGAACATTTTTCCTGTATCTAGCCTGTCCAATCCCTTGAGAATTTTATATGCTTCTATAAGTTCCCTTCTCATCCTAAATTCCAGTGAATATAAGCCCAGTCGATCCATTCTTTCATCATATGTCAGTCCCGCCATCCCGGTAATTAACCTGGTGAATTTACGCTGAACTCCTTCAATAGCACGAATGTCCTTCCTCAAACTAGGAGACCAAAACTGCATACAATACTCCAGGTGGGGTCTCACCACGGCCCTGTACACAGCAGTAGGATCTCTTTGCTACTATAGTTGTGCCTGCAGGCTTACATTCAGTGACTGATGTACAAGGATATCCAGGTCTCGTTGCACCTCCCCTTTTCCTAATCTGACACCATTCAGATAATAATCTGCCTTCTTGTTCTTGCCACAATTATCCACATTATACTGCATCTGTCATGCATCTGCCCACTCATCCAACCCTGCAGCCTCATAGCATCCTTCTCGCAGCTCACACTGCCACCCAGCTTTGTGTCATCCGCAAACTAGGAGATGTTACATTTAATTCATTTGTCTAATCATTTATATTGTAAATAACTGGGGTCCCAGCACTGAGCCTTGCGGCACCCCACTAGTCACTGATGTTTCGGGTCAGGACCCTTCTTCAAACTGGACTGAGGGCACTAACTGCTGCACAACCTCCAATGGAAGCAAATCTTTCCCAAGTTACGGATTGTACACAGTACTCCAGTTTTTGACAGATTGAAAGATGCAGCATGGAAACGGGCCCTTTGCACAACGAGTCCAAGCTGACCACTGGTCACTGTTCACACTAGTTCCATGTTATCCCACTTTCTCATCCACTCCCTACATAATCTGGGCAATTTACAGTGGTCAATTAACCGACAAGCCCGCACGTGTTTGGGATGTGGGAGGAAGTCCCTTCAGTCTCAGGGAGAATGTGCAAAGTCTACACAGACACCACCCAAGATCAGGATTTGAACCTGGGTCTCTGGCACTGTAAGGTAGCACCTCTACCAGCTGTGCCACTGTGCCGCCCTCCGCTCTGGTATAAAAACACTAACATTTCTTAGTTTCATACTTCAAGCTGCTTGCAGGAAAAACATACCATGTTTTCATAATTCCTAAATATACCTGCACGTTAATTGCTTGGGTTTTACCAGTCAGCCACACTCTCCCTGTACCGCAACATTTACAAGTTTCTCACCTATAAAATGTAGCCTTTCAACTGGCATGAAGAAAATCTCTGTCTTGTGCCACGTTATACCTCCTCTGCCATCTTCTTACTCATTTTCTGAACCAGACTTTCGCTAATACACAAATTATTTTAGTCATCCTCAATTCACTTTCTCACTGGGCTTTTTACGAATGCATTGTTTGTTAATGCAACCTAAATTCTCAACTATTGATCCAGGGAATCCCACCACAAATTTAAATTCAAATAATTAAATAATTCATGAATTAAACCTCATTTTAGGAATAGTAACCTTAAAAACTATGAGGTTATCACCAATGTTAATCAGGGAAGGAAATCGCCCATCCTAACCAAGTCTAGCTACCGATGATTCCAGATCCCTCGATGCAGTTGATTTTTAACAGTCTCTTTCATTCAGGGGTTATTAGGAAGGACAATTAATGCAGGAATTTCCAAATAAATCTGCATCCTGTGAATAAATATATACATTAAAAATCTTCAGGAAACTATGTTTTCATCTTTCATTTATCATTAAATAATGTCCTGTTGTTCATGCAGTTATTCCAAGTATTTCTAAATACTGTACAGATAAAGACATTGTGGTATTATCGAAAAAAACAGATCAAAATTTCATAAGGAAACAGCTAGTTTCTGTTTTCTTCTGCCTTAATGCAAAGGGTATTTGGGTATTAAAGGAGTCCTCTCTCCCCATTGATGACCCCTTCTCCCGTCTCCAGCGGACTCCCCTCCTCTTGGACTCCCCCTCATGGCCATCTCCCTGCTTTAGACCGTTTTATTTTAAACTGCCGGCGGGACATTAACTGCCTCAACTTCTCCACTCCCATTTCTCATTCTAACTCTCCCCACCCCCCTGAACGTACAGCCCTCCACTCACTCTGCAACAACCCAGACTTGGTGATCAAAGCTCCTGACAAGGGATGTGCCGTGGTAGTCTGGCGCGCTGATCTCTACAAGTCTGAGGCCAGGCGCCAACTCTCAGACACCTCCTCCTACTTATGCTTGGACCATGACCCCACAGACGAGCACCAGGCCATTATCTCGAATACTATCACTGGCTTCATCACTTCTGGCTCCCTGGCCTCCCAAGCCTCCAACATCATCATTTCCCAGCCCCGCACACAGATAGATTTTACCTGACAGGTTTGCCTGACTGTCCTGGCAGACCCATTGTTTCAGCTTGTTCATGTCCCACCAAAATTATTTCCACAGTACCAAAGTATCAGATGTACATCAGCATCTGCAATGTGATGCAGCTTTTATATCAATTCCACATGAAAACTGCAATAAAACTCATAACTGTCATTTTGATTTGGCAGTAGTAAACCACTACATCATTACAAGCATCTCGAGAAGGGGAAGAAACACATTCTCACAGCCTGGGTTTCATACCACAATATGTATATATAATTATATATAAAAACAGATAATTCTGGAATTACTCAGCAGCTCACACAGCTTCTCTGGAAAGAATAACAGGGACCCGACAATAGAACGGAGAAGAGGAGATCTAAAAAAAAGATTCAAAAATGTTTTGAAAACCTTTGAGCTTAGGCAATTAATTTAAACAAATTCTTAATGACTGTGAAGATTCTATGTAGCAGTTTTTCAACCTGCCTCTTTACATAAAACTTCCATTCTGGATTGCCTACCCATTATGAAATTTTAATTTCCATTCATCTTGACTACAATTTGTTATTACACTAATGTTGGGTTGTGACATCACAAACAGACCTCTGGAGACTATCTTGACACTAAAGAGCACAAACAAAAACAGCTATTAACAATTAAGTACAATTTCAATACCTATGCAACTTTAACATTTTAAGTGTACATAGGTAACATTCCCAGAATTATATATTTAGAGTTAGAGCACATTCCAACTGGCAGAACATCTTTGAACATTCAACTACTGGGTGGCTCGTCCGTGTGATCTGAGCACAAACACCAGACACCTAAAATATACTAACTTTGTTCATGTTGAGGGATGGCTCCCTGGAAACAGCCAGAATGTTAAGCGGCAATACAGATCTGTCCTGAACTGTGAGATCAGTGAGGACATGAAATGGCCATCTTCTGTATTAACACATTGTGAAGAACATATTCCTGCCACGTGGTTTAGGTGGGAAGGGAGTCGGTCTCTGTGGAAAGCTGGGAAAATGTGAAAGGGGTGGAGATGGGAAGATTGAAACTGTTCCCTCCGCAACTACCTGGTTAACACATCCCTTCCGATACAAACCACCTCCTCCCCAGATACGTTCCCCTGCAACTGCAGTAGATGCAACACCTGTCCCTATACCTCCTCCCTTGACTCTGTTCAGGGAACACAACAGCCCTTTCAGGTGAGGCAGAGGTTCACTTGCACCTTGTCCAACCTCATCTACTGTGTCTGCTGTTCTGGATGTGGACTCCAATACATATCGGCGACACCAAGCGCAGACTCGGCAATCATTTCGCTGAGCACATCCGCTCAGTCCCCAGTTGCTAAACACTTTAATCCTCCTCCCATTCCCACACTGACCTTTCTGCCCTAGGCCTCCTTCACTGTCAGAGTGAGGCCTAATGCAAATTGGAGGAACATCATCTCATATTTCACTTGGGCAGCTCACAACCCAGTGGTATGAATTGATTTCTCCAAGTAATCCTTGGCTTCTCCCTCTCTCCATTCCTCCCACATCCCAGTTCGCCAACTAGTTTCAACGTCCTCCTGATTACATTATACTGATGTTATGCCTCGTTGTTACCTTCCCCTCAGCTAACAATGAACCATTCTACTTTTTCCTTGATCAACTTCCCCTTTGATCTGTGTTTTCACAACTTACCCTTCCTTAACTCTATGTCTCCCTCTCCCCTGACTCTTAGTCTGAAGAAGTGTCTCGACCCAAAACATCATGCATTCCATCTCTCCATAGATGCTGCTTGTCCAGATTGTGGCCTTAATATATCAGTGGAAGTTAAATTGTGAACGGGTTTTTTTTTTGAAGACTGATTCTTGTTTGCATTAATGCTGCTATCCAAGTGTTTCCATAACTCTTGAATCCCTAGCAACTAGTCTAAATGTGGAGATAAGAAGTGATGGAATGTATCTTGTGGTTAAGAACAGGATCCAGTTAAAATGAGCACTTTCTATTTAACAATCTTTGAGCCTGGCAAACTTTGACTCATGCATTAAAATGTTTTAAAGATTCATTGCTTATCACTGATCTGATCAAGATTAGCAAAACACATTTTTTATGCTGCATATCCAAAACATTTTAATAATAATAGAAAGAGCTGCTTAAATTTTGAAGATTTTTAAAAAAACTTTTTGAATATTTATCCTAAAATCCTGTGTGTCAAATATTGCTTGCTTTGAAGTTCTTTGGGATATTCAATACACTGCAATATTAATACAGTTTAATCACAGAGTGATTTAAACAAAAGAGTAATTATACATGATTGAGCTAACTAATTCCTTTCCATTTGAAATATATTCTCAATACTGCCAGTTAAGATTTGGTAATTCTATGATTACGCTGTCAGTTACAATTTGGGCAATCAGCAGTTTGTGAATTTGATATGCAGTTGAAATGTTTGGAAATGTCTTTTGAAAATGAGGAATAAAATGTTGAGGCCTTTTTTTATTTTCCATCTGATTTATTAAAAAATACAAACCTTAAAAAAAAAAAGCTCTACAAGAAACAACCTGGCAAATAGTCAAAGCTAAAATAAGATAAAAAATCTGACACTAAAGCCCTGTCAAAGTTTAATGCAACTGCTGCAAAAAAAAAATGTCGTACAAAGCAAATGACACTTAGCTGACTGCTACTTCTGAAACTCTCAGTTGCAATCATTTAAAAAAATATATATTGAAGTAAATGTCAACAAAATGTGGCCATCATATTCCCGGTATGATGGTGGTTATTTTTCATACTAAAAGATTATTGAACAGTGAGTCAGACTACAACACCACATTATTAAACCCAAAGCAATATCAAATTAGTCCATGTGGTGTTTAAAAGATAGACGTGATATTGATCCATGACTGCAAATAGCACCTCATATCCCTAAATGCTGTTGCCCATATATTTGTGTGATCATGGAACATAGAACAGTACAGTTCAGGAACAAACCCTTCAGCCCAAAAAGTCCATCCCGAACGTGATGCCAAGTGCAACTAATATCCTCTGCCTGCACATGATCCATATCGCTGCATTATGTGTGCCATTCCAAAAGCCTCTTGAATTCAACTGCCCTATCTGCCTCCACCACCAAGTCTTGGCAGCACATTCTAGGCATCCACCATTCTGAGTGAAATAATACCTGCCCCACACATCTCCTTTCAACGTTGTCTTTCTCACCTTACAGCTATGCCCTCTGGTCTTTGATGTTGCCACCCTGGGGAAAAAGGTTCTGACTGTCTACCCTATCTCAGCCTCTCATAATTGTAAATGCTTCCATCAAGTTTCCCCACAGCCTCTGACATTCCAGAGAAAACAATCAAAGTTTGTCCAATCTCTCTTTATATCCAATACCCTTTAATCCAAGCAGCATTCTGATAAACTTCAGCATAATCTCCCAAGCCGTCACATCCTTCCTGTATTTGGGTGACCAGACCTGCACACAATGATCAGCCAGCACATTTCATTTGATGTTGGTATCGATATGACTGAGGTTCTCCTGGAGCACATCATTACATCTCTATTGTTTCCCAATTTGGATTCATTTGCCTGCAGAAGATTGTCCATGTACAATATTTTATTCAAAATGCCAATTTTATTAAAAATCCCAAACATAATGTGACCAGGGCACCTGAACTTTCTTTCGTGTCTCTTCAAGATCATCTTGACGAGCTTGACTATATGATACGATAGAACTTTATTTATCCAAGGATGGAAATTGGTCTGTCAATAGTCATAAAACACAACAAGATACACAAAATATAAAATTAAAGTGATGAGTGGAACGTCCAGGATCGAGGATGTGCAAAAATTGGGGGTGGGGGGGGGGAGAGGAGGAGTTGTCTAGATTTCATAGTTTCCAATGTTGCCCTGCACATCTATATTCCCGAATACTGATGATGGAACTTGTCAACCTGACTGAATTTAAGATGTTTGGTTATCTGTATAAAAGATGGTAATGACTGACATCCTAAACACTACAGTTTTTGAAAGGAATTCCCAGATTTATTTTTTCCTGTTTTCTACAGCACATATTTTCTATATGCATGTCCTATTTACAAATCATTATGTAGGTCATAAAAACAGATTAGAGGTGGAGCTGAATAATCCAGCTTCGTAACTGTGGACTGTTTAGGTCAATTCAGCAGACAGCTCCTGCATCATAACATCTTATACAACAATTCATGGCTGGAAAAACATTCAGCCACAAAATCCATTCCCAGTTAAATTTTCTGTGGCTGCAACCCCAAGCACATCAGAGAAATAATGTCTAATACACGATTTGACAATTTAATGCACCAGATCAAGCTGCCATCATTTGCCCACCTGTTCCAGTCTTAAGTTCCACTTTGTGTTTACGGCCGCATTGCTGCAAACATTTGTGGCTTTACTACTGCAGCCATCCAAAGAGGAGGAGAAGGTAACTAGGCATCAGGCAACAGATCATGAGGCACATTCAACAGCCTCTCCTGACCATCTTTGGACAGCTTGCAATCAATGAATTAATGTGTATGAAGGAACTGCAGATGCTGGTTTACACCAAAGATAGATACCAAAAACTGCAGTAACTCATTAGGGGTCAGGCAGCATCTTTGGAGACAAGGAATAGGTGATGTTTCGTGTCGAGAGTCTTCTTCAGACCTGAAAGATGGTATAAAGGGATTCCATGCCTCATGAAGATGGAAACACAGGATATTGATCTGAACACAGACATTGATCGGCAGTCTGAAGAAGGATCCCAATCCAAAACTTTGCCCATCCCTTTTCTCCAAAGATGCTGCCTGACCCGCTGAGTTACTCCAGCACTTTGTGTCTATCTTTGGTATATACTAACATCTGCACTACCTTTCTATACATTGATTTGATAGATGGCATAACCTAGTCAAGAGGAAGGGTGTGACATGTGCTGATCAATTAAAGGCTGAGAAGTAGAATAATAGGAAACTCGCTGACTTCCAAGCTTTGAAGGTAAAGCACTAAATTAGTTCTAACCAATGGCAGAAGAACCACAGATCATCAGTGTTTGGGTTCGAGGTGCTAATAGAACATGTGTCAGACACAGCAGTGTCAGGATGAAAAGGCCAACAATTTTCTTGCATCGTACTCTCAAGGTTAGGAAAAATTGCCAGTGTATCTGATTTGGGGGGCAATTTTAGAACAAGGAGAATGACAGCCAGAGAATGCATAAAACTCCAAATAGAGTTTTAAGAATTGGGTGAAGCCAGGGCAAGGAAGTAGGAAGGAAAGGTACTACCAAAGTCAATGAAAACCCAAGTCATATTCTTTTAAATCAATGATCACAAATCTATATTGGAAACTGTTTAATCAATGGTAAACTACGGTTAATAACAGAGCTATGATTGACTAAAGAGCAAGATTGATTGATTGAATTGATACATCATGGAAACAGGTTCTTTGCCCCAATGAATCCATGCCAACCACCAATTATCAGTTCATGTTAGTTCTACGTTATCCCACTTTCAAATCCACTCCTTATACACTAGGGGCAATTTATAGAGGCCAATTAAACTACAAACCCGCACGTCTCTGGAAAGTGGGAAGAAACCAGAGCAGCCAGAGTAACCCCACGCAGTCACAGGGGGAACACGCAAACAGCAAACAGCACCAGAGGTCAGGATCAAACCTGGGTCTCTGGCACTGCGAGGAAGCAGCTCTATCAGATGTGCCACTGTGCTGCCACTTTATCAACTCAATGTTATGTTATTATTACACAAATGCTATTTTTCAATAAGCTTTCCCAGAACATGATGCATATGTAATAATTAAAACCTTAAATGAGCTGTGTGTCTTTGAAATCATAAAATTGAAAAATAAAAATGCATCAACCTGGCTATTATTTAGTTTGTAGTAAAAATCCATGCAAATAAATAACAACCAAGATGATTCATAATATAATTGAGAATCCCTTCAAAGGGTAGCTCTTCATTTCAGTTTACCTAATACAGTACATAAAATATGAACAGTGGCAATGTCTCATTGTAAAATATAAAGTGTGATACTTTTTTGGTGGTCAATTATACTATTTATATTTATTACTATGTAGTAAATATAAACCTTGATATACAAAATATAAACCTGATAAAACATATTTCCTTATTGCCTTCTAAAAATAAATCAACCGCTGCGCATTTGCTCCAAGTACCAATGGGCACTTCACCAGTAACCATAGGAACAATGTCCTAATAACTGCTGTTGAGATTTCTGTGACATCAGCAACATGTACAAAACAAAAATCTTGCAGCCTAAAGCAACTAATGCAATAAACCCAAAGGAATATACAAACCAAACAATATATCTGAAAAAACAAAACAAAAAATCAGGAATAGAAATTAAAGAAAAACAATCCTACTTTGATAAATTAATCATATATGCGGCACTGCAATGCATTCTCTGTAATGACTATTCACCAACGATGCTAAATGATACTGGAATAATCACTATAACAAAATACCTATTCAATGAGCTTCAAATAAAAAATGCAATTGCTGATGGATTTTCATTTGTGGAAGAACAGCGTGTATACATCAAGTATAAAATCCATGAATATTAGGATTTTTGCAATGAAAGAACAAATACAATTTACAACAAAATCACAAAGTGCAGATTAGTACAGTACGTGATTAGTACAGGTGTCAGAGGTTATGGGGAGAAAGCAGGAGAATGGGGTTAGGAGGGAGAGATAGATCAGATTGGTGGAGTACACTTGATGGGCCGAATGGCTTAATTGTACTACTATCCCTTATGATCTTATAAAATAACTTAGTGGGTCAGACAGCATCCATGGAGAGGTTAGGCAAAATTTTGGATCGAAGAAAGGTCCAGACCCGAAATGTTACCTATCCAAACCTTCCACAGATGCTGCCTGACCCATTGAGTTACTCCAGCACTTTGTGTTTTGCTCACAATTTCACAGTTCCTTGGGTTTCTGAATGTAGTTTATGTCTGGTCAGTCTTCACGTCACTTATTGCTGATTAACTTTTGTTATGATTCATATGTAGACAAAAGTGGTTTCCTTACCCTCAAACAGCAAAGATAAAAAAGACGAGTTAAATTGTTTTAGTACAGTGAGGTGGATTATAAAATGCTCAGGAGTACAAGAAGAGTACTGGTCATTACCAGATAATGCCATTCCACCTGTTGCACCCAGTTGGAATAAACGGGGTCTAAGTCGAACATGTTATTTGAAACACGGTACCTCAGAGTGCTGGGGTCCTTTATGCTGAGCTCATAGCTGGGCTGCCATGAAGATCATCCTGTGTCAGACCAGATTATATGTTCAGGAGAGATATTTGAACTCACACTCCTCAGATCAGTCAACAGCACTACCACTGAACACAACCCACTTTTTATGCCACAACTTCAGTATAAAACATAAATGGATGGTTGTCTCCACTTCAGCAATGACTACATTTTGTCACAGAAAAGGTGAGAAAGTATTTACTGCACTGATGCTACAGTCCACTGTAACATATAAAGTGGCCTATTCAAGCAGAGAGCTCATTCTATGACTCAACATTACTATAAAACCACTTTTACACTTATAATTTATGAAGCAATTTCAATAAATTATATTTAGGGTGGCATAGTGACGCAGTGCGGCACAGCGGTAAAGTTGTTTCCTTACAGCGTTTGCCGCGCCGGAGATTCGGGTTTGATCCCAACTACGGGTGCTGTCTATATGGAGATTGTACGTTCTCCACATGAACGCGTGGGTTCTCTCCGAGATCTTCGGTTTCCTCCCACACTTCAAAGACATACAGGTATGTAAATAAATGTCTGAAGAAGGGTTTCGGCCCGAAACGTTGCCTATTTCCTTCGCTCCATAGATGCTGCCTCACCCGCTGAGTTTCTCAAGCATTTTTGTCTACCAGCTATATAGATAAATTGGCTTTGTAAATGTGAAAATTGGCCCTAGTGTGTGTAGGAGAGTGTTAATACCCGGGGATCACTGGTCGGCGCGGACCCGGTGGCTGAAGGGCCTGTGTCCGCGCTGTATCTCTAAACTGAACTATTTGTGATTACTGCTTATAATCTCTCCACAATATTATCTATTTTCAAAATCCTTCATATAGTTTACAACAAACCGTATGAACATTAAATATTCAAGTTTTAGGTAACCTCTAACTAACGCCTCCCAAAACCATTCCCTCCCTCTCCTGTGCCTCACCTGAACTCCTATCTATTTCACAATCCACAACTCTGCAAAACTGCCTCACACCTTCTGCTCTTATCTCTGGCCCTTGTTTCAACAATTTGCTTATCAAAAAAAAACCTTGCTTATGTGGATCTACTGCCTGCCACGCTTTGTCCTGCCTCTACATTTTACCTGATTTATTTTCCCCCTCCCACCAGTCTGAAGTAGGATTTCAAGCCAAAACGTCACCTTGTGGCGTCAGCATAAACATAGGCCACATAAGCTCGAACCCTCGTCAGGAGAGGGCGGGCACACGACGTCATGGGCAGAGGGAGTGTCCTGGTACATAAGCTCTCTCACCACGAGACCCACCAGGAGTTTCTACCGGTAGCTGAGCCCGAGGGAACAACCTCGCTCAGCTACAACAACCCTACATATAGTTAGCGCACCCACTATATGTGTGACAACAGAATAAAGAACCACTTGCACCAACTTGATGTCTATTCTTTATTCGCCACGTATGGTGCCGCTACAACCTAACCATATTCTCCAAAGATTCTGCCTGACCTGCTGTGTTACTCCAGCAATTTGTGTCATTTTGTGTATTAACAAGCATCAGCAGTTCTTGGTTTCTCAATCATGTATTTGATTGATTTATATTCATTTAATAATTCAAGTTACTTGTCAGGTTTGTTGCAGATAAAACAATAAAATAACTGTTGGTTTTATTGGAAACTATTTTGTCTTTATTTCTTAAGTGCTCCCATTATATTTAAATTTAAATGTTAGCTTTTAATCTTTGCAAAATGCCAGTGGGAGTTGAAACTAACCAAATGTAATAGTCCACCATCAAAGTGTTTGATTTTTCCAAGTAAACTCTTCTCTGGTTTTCCCTTGGCATTGCTTGTAAATCCATTGCAATTATGTTCTGAAATGGGATACTTTTTGTTCTAATGTTATGAAAAAACACAAGCGTTATTATTCTGTTGAGTATTTTCCCTTAATTTTAGAACACTACAAAATCATTCTGATTAAAATCTACATCTGTTAAGACAATGATAACAAACTCCCTAAAGCTGCTGATGTAGAATTAAGTGAGTTGTTTATTTTACTGCATTTAACTATATCATACGGTGGAACAATATACCATATTTGGACAAGGGATGCTGAAGAGATAGCTATTTATCCAGTTTTTATACTGCATGTTGTAGCACAAAAATGTGGATTGAACTTTAACCCCACAGAATGTTTAATGTTGTCTATTGAGTATTGTATTCACAGACCTGTTATGCTGCTGCAAGTAAGAATTTCATTGTTCCATTTTGGTACAAAGAACAATGAAACACTTTTGACTCTTGACTCTTCCACCCTACAAATTTAGAAGACCCTGAAGAAATGTTACCAATGTTACATTACCAAGAAATGTTACATTACAAAGCCTCGACATCTAATTTACTTAAGGAGATCCCTGATTCAGTCCAATGCTTTTATGATGAAAGCTTGTTTGGCATGACAACATTTCATCGTATTCGTAATTGGCTGGTTCAACATTACCGACTAGTGATGATTTAAAGACTGAAATCCTAATTCCGAAGTGGGTTATACTGTATAACTGCATATTGATTTTCAAAATCATAAAATGTTATGACAAGAAAATTGGAATGGAATTTTTTTAAGGAAGTGTTCAAAGTTTTGGAATGAGAATAAAACCAGTTTACAAATTATCAACAGTGCATATTTTACTCGTACAGCATGGAAACAGGCCCTTAGGCCCACCGAGTCCATGCATACCAACAACCACCCCGTACACCAAAACTCTTCTACACACTGGGGAAAATTTACAATTTACAGAAGCCAATTAACCTACAAGCCTATCTGCCTTTGGAGTGTGGGAGAAAACTGGAGAACCCAGAGAAAACACATGCAGTCACAGGGAGAATGTACGAACAGACGACCTCCAAGCCACTGTTGACTCTTTCACTGAGGCATACAACAGGTTGGGCCTTACCTTTAACATGCACACATAGGCTTCAGTGAATGATGGTCTTATGCCAATCTTCCCCTACTGCACCACACTACCCTCCTACTATAAGCATTCACAGAAAAAAAAAACAAAACTGGATCAATTCCCATATCTCAGGAATGATCATTCAGTTAAGGCATACATCACTATTCCATAAATATCTTGCTATACATTGTCACAGTCATTCTTAAGTACTAGAATGTAGGAACAGCAGATTGCATTAAGATAGTACACACGATTCGCCACGTTTCCTGTGCCATTTTGTATGATTCAAGACAATGTTGTATAAAAATGTAGTGTCCTAACTTAGCCGTAAAAGCCCACTGTTCTGGTAACGACACTGGGTTGTTGTTGCAGGGGGCAGCCAGGCCAAATGATGTTGTTGACGTCCTCCACCACTGGTCTGCCGCTCTATGCCACTGCAGGTCACATCTGATCTACTCGAGCCCCAGGCTGCTGCAGGGCCTCCAGCAGCACACTCCACTGGTGGAACGAGGTGAGAGGAAGGAATAAAGAAAGAACAAAAATTGATGGACGGCTGAGCTATCTTGAAGGAAGGAGAGCATTATGGATGTGGGTTACCTGAAATTGGAAAATACAATGTTTAAAACATTGGTTTATAAAATGAATATGTTTTTCCAATCGGTGTTTTGCTTCTCTCTGCAGCAAAGGAGAAGACTGATGACAGATAGGTCAGTATGAAGGGGAAGGAGAGTTAAAATAGAGAGCTAAGAAGGAGACATTCAACTAGAAGCTCAAGATGGCCAAGATAGACAAAGCTCAGGTGATCCACAAATGATCATGGGTGGGGGAGGGACGGAGAGAGAGGTGATGCAAGAGTTACATAAAGTTAGAGAAATCAATTTTCATACCATTGGGTTATAAGGTGCCAAGCAAAATATGAGCTGCTGTTTCTCCAATTTGCATTTGGCTTCACTCTGTCTAAGGTACTAAGAGAAACGGGGCAAGGAAAGGTGGAAATTGTAGATACTCTAGTAATTACCATCAAATCTCTTTGGGGAAGAATACAATGGCTGAGGATTGGGGTTTTAAAATATCACAAACCCTATTCAAAAATGTGGATGTGGACAAAACTAGCAATTATAAAGCAGTCAATCCAACATTACCGATGGAGAAACCTCCAGAGATATTAATAAAGCACCAGATTAACTGTCACCTAGAAAATTGCAGGCTAACATATGACAACTTACCAAATATTTGTTAAAGGCAAACAGTGTTTGATTAACATCATTCAGTTTCGATGAAGTTATAGGAAGGATTAGTGTCCATGGACTTTCTAAATTAATTTGATAAAGTCCTAACAATAAACTTTACATAGGTACATAGGACAAATTTTAAATAATTCCAGATCATTCAAATCTCAAATAGTAGTAAACAATAAGGAAAGAGAAGCAGAGGACTAGAAGTCAGTGGTGGAGAAACTATGCCAGTGATAGGAAGACTATTAGGGAGAATTCTTCTGGATAGGATTTACTCCCATTTGGAAGAGAATGGGCTAATTAGGGATAGCCAGCATGGCTTTGTAAGCAGAGTCATGTCTTACTAACTTGATTGAGTTTTTTGAAAAGGTGACAAAGGAGACTGATGAAGGTAGGCCTATGGATGTTGTATAAGGTCCTTCGTGGTAGGCGGATCCAGAAGATTAGGATGTACAGGATTCCCAATGATAGTTGTATGGATTCAAAATTGTTTTATTCATGGAAGACACGGGGTTGTGGTGGAAGGAAGATATTCTGGCTGAAGGTCTGTGACCAGTGGAGTCCCATAGGGATCTGTGTGGGACATCTGCTGTTTGTGATATACACATACATTATACATATATACATACACACATACATATAAATAAATACATGATTTGATGTAATGATCATAAATATTAGGCACATGCTGGAATAACTCAGTAGGTCAGGTAGCTAATAAAAGGACTGGACAAGCTAGATGCAGGAAAAATATTCCCAATGTTGGGTGAGTCCAGAACCAAGGGCCACAGTCTGAGAATAAAGGGGAGGTCATTTAAGACTGAGCTGAGAAAAAAACCTTTTTACCCAGAGTGTTGTGAATTTATAGAATCCCTGCCACAGAGGGCAGTGGAGGCCAAATCACTGGATGGATTTAAGAGAGAGTTAGATAGAGCTCTAGGGGCTAGTGGAGTCAAGGGATATGGGGAGAAGGCAGGCACGGGTTATTGATCGCGGACGATCAGCCATGACCACAATGAATGGCGGTGCTGGCTCGAAGGGCTGAATGGCCTCCTCCTGCCCCTATTTTCTATGTTTCTATGTTTCATCTCTGGAGGACATGGATAGATGATATTTCGGGTCGGGACCCTTCTTCAGCTTCAGATGGTAATAATATGGATAATAATTTAATATGGAAAAGTGTAATGTGAAACCAAAGGGAAGAAAAATTGTGGAGAAGCCATATGGAACAAATGGTACAATTTTAAAGGTGTTTAGGGAACAGAGACCCAACGAGTCTGCACTTGGTCTAGTATATATTTAAAAGTTTTAGATTGCTGGGGACTTTGTGTGCAGGAGAAATAAAAAGTTACATTGAACATTTAAAACAAGTTGTAGACTTCAAATGGAGTATCATGTGCACTTTAGTAAGGATATAAAAGCCTTTATGGCTGATGGGAAATATATTTACAGAATGGGAACAAGATTGAAGAAATTCAGTGGTGCAGAGTGACTGGAAAAGCCAGTTATTTTCTGCTTCTGTCAGCAATATATATTTTGTAATCAGCAGGTACAAATTTACATTGGAGACTCAAGGAACAGGAGATGCTGGAATCCTGAGCAAAACACGACACTTTCCTGGATAGGACCTAGAGTGAGGTTGTCACGCCAAGGATACAGGAAGAATGAAGGGGTGTGACTGAAACAAAGGGGAGTAAACGTGGAGTGCAAGAGACACACAACTTGGGAGCTGTCGGGGGAGACGACGCTTCCAGTCCGAGCGGCAGACAGGTCGGTGGCTCCAATCCGAGAGATGAGACTCGACCGGTAAGACTGACGTCGGGCAGAGCCATAGTGGTGGGTGACTCCATTGTCCAAGGTGCAGACTGGAGATTCTGTGGCGGCAGGTGAGACTCGAGGATGGTCTGTTGCCTCCCTGGTGCCTGGGTTTAAGATATCACAAACTGAATTCAGAACATCCTCAAGAGGGAAGGTGAACAGCCGACAGTAGTTGTGCACATAGGCAAAAATGACGTCGGGAAGAAGAGGAAGGAGGTTCTCAAACGCGAGTTTAGAGAGTTAGGAAGAAGACTGAAAAACAGAACTTCTAGGGTGATTATCTCTGGATTGCTTCCAGCATCTTGTGCTAGTGAGGACAGGAACAGGGAGATAGGGGATCTGAATGTGTGGCTAAGGGGCTGGTGCAGGGAGCAAGGATTTAGATTTATAGACCACTGGGATATCTTCCGGGGTAGGGGTGACCTGTACAAAAGGGACGGGTTACACCTTAACCGGAGGGGGACAGACATTCTGGCAGGCAGGTTTGCTGGGGCTGCATGTGTGGGTTTAAACTAAATAGTGGGGGGGAGGGATTGACAAATTGGGAGTATAAGATGGAGTTAAAGGGGAAGTGAATACAGGAAAAATTACAAAAGATTCTCGAATTAATGGGAAGGAAAGTTCGAGAAGGGATAAGAGAGTAAGGTCAGGGCCAATTGTGAGCAGTGCGAGAGGGGAGGTGAATACCAAAGTCAAAGTGTTGTATATGAATGCGCGATGTATAAGAAATAATGTGGACGAGCTTGAGGCTCAGTTCGAAATTGGCAAGTATGATGTTGTGGGAATTACAGAGACATGGCTGCAAGAGGGCCAGGGCTGGGAACTGAATATTCAAGGGTATACCTCCTATCGAAAATACAGACAGGTGGGCAGAGGGGGTGGGGTAGCTCTATTGGTGAGGAATGAAATTCAGTCCCTTGCAAGGGGTGACATTGAAACAGGAGATGTGGAGTCAATATGGATAGAACTAAGGAATTGTAAGGGTAAAAAGACCCTAATGGGACTTACCTACAGGCACCTAAACGGAAGCCTGGATATAGGGTGCAAGTTAAAATTGGCATGTCGTAAAGGTAATGCTATGGTTGTTATCGGAGATTTCAACATGCAGGGTGACTGGCAAAATCAGGTTGGTACTGGATCCCAAGAAAGGGAATTTGTGGAGCCTCTGTGATGGATTATTAGAGCAGTTTGTATTGGAGCCTACCAGGGAGAAGGCAATTCTGGATTTAGTGTTGTGTAATGAAACGGATTTGATAAGGGAACTTGAGGTTAAGGAGCCATTAGAAGGTAGTGACCATAATATGATAAATTTTAATCTACAATTTGAGAAGGGTAAATCGGAGGTGTCAGTGTTAAAGCTGAACAACGGGGATTTTGGAGCTCCGAAGGACGAGCTGGTCAAAGTTGACTGGAAAGATACCCTATCAGGGATGACAGTGGAACAACAATGGCAGGTATTCCTGGGAATAATACGGAAGGTGCAGGATCAGTTCATTCCGAAGAGGAAGAAAGATTCCAAGGGGAGTAAGGGGCAACCGTGGCTGACAAGGGAAGTCAGGGACAGTATAAAAATAAAAGAGACATAGTACAACGTAGAAAAGGTGAGTGGGAAGCAAGAGGATTGGGTAATGTTTAAAGAGCTACATAAGATAACTAAAAAGACAATACGGGGAGAAACGATGAGGTACGAAGGTAAGCTAGCCAAGAATATAAAGGAGGTTAGTGAAAGCATCTTAAGGTATGTGAAGATGAAAAAATTATTTAAGACCAAAGTTGGATCCTTGAAGACTGAATTTATTATGGGGAACAAGGAAATGGTAGATGAGTTGAACAGGTACTTTGGATCCGTCTTCACTAAGGAAGACACAAACAAACTTCCTGATGTACTAGTGGCCAGAGGATCTGGGGTGACGGAGGAACTGAAGGAAATCCACATTAGGCAGGAAATGGTGTTGGTTAAACTGACGGGACTGACGGCTGATAAATCGCCAGGGCCAGATGGTCTGCATCCCAGGGTACTTAAGGAAGTGGCTCTAGAAATCGTGGACACATTGGTGATCATTTTCCAATGTTCTATAGATTCAGGATCAGTTCCTGTGGATTGGAGGGTAGCTAATGTAATCCCACTTTTTAAGAAAGGCGGGAGAGAGAAAACAGTGAATTATAGACCAGTTAGCCTGACATCGGTGGTGGGGAAGATGCTGGAGTCAATCATAAAAGATTAAATAGCGGCACATTTGGACAACAGTAACAGGATCGGTCCAAGTCAGCATGGATCTACGAAGGGGAAATCATGCTAGATTAATCTTCTGGAATTTTTTGAGGATGTAACTAGGAAAATGGACAAAGGAGAGCCAGTGGATGTAGTATACCTGGACTTTCAGAAATCATTCTGAAGGTGTTGCATTGCTTGTCAGAGAAGATATTACAGCAGTGCTTTGGCAGGATAGATTAGAGGGCTCGTCTAGGGAGGCTATTTGGGTGGAACTGAGAAGTGGGAACGGTGTAGCAACACTTTTTGGGGGTGTATTATAGACTGCGAAATGGGGAGCGAGAATTGGAAGAGCAAATATGTAAGGAGATAGCAGATATTAGTAGTAAGCACAAGGTAGTGATGGTGGGAGATTTCAATTTTCCAAAAATAGACTGGGAAACACATTCTGTAAATGGGCTGGATGGTTTGGAGTTTGTAAAATGTGTGCAGGATAGTTATTTTGCAGCAATACATAGAGGTATCGACCAGAGAAGGGGCAGTGCTGGACCTCCTGTTAGGAAATGAGGCAGGTCAGGTGACGGAGGTATGCGTTGGTGAGCACTTCGGGACCAGTGATAACAATACCATTAGTTTCAATATAATTATGGAGAGAGTCAGAACTGGACCTAGGGTTGAGATTTTTGGTTGGAGAAAGGCTAACTTTGAGGGAATGTGTAAGGATTTAAAAAGGAGTGAATTGGGACATTTTGTTTGATGGGGAGGATGTAGAAGAGAAATGGAGGACATTTAAAGGGGAAATTGTAAGAGTACAGAATCTTTATGTCCCTGTTCGGTTGAAAGGAAATAGTAAAAATTGGAAAGAGCCATGGTTTTCAAGGGAAATTGGACACTTGTTTCGAAAAAAGAGAGATATCTACAATAATTATAGAAGGCATGGAGTAAATGAGGTGCTAGAGGAGTATAAAGAATGTAAAAAGAATCTTAAGAAAGAAATTAGAAAGGCTAAAAGAAGATGTGAGGTTGCTTTGGCAAGAAAGGTGAAAGTAAATCCAAAGGGTTTCTACAGCTATATTAATAGCAAAAGGATAATGAGAGATAAAATTGGACCATTAGAGAGCCAGAATGGACAGCTATCTGCAGAGCCAAAAGAGATGGGGGAGATATTGAACAATTTATTTTCTTCGATATTCACCAAGGAGAAGGATATTGAACTCTGTGAGGTAAGGGAAAAAAGTAGAGTAGCTATGGAAACTATGAGATTCAAAGAGGAGGAAGTACTGACACTTTTGAAAAATATAAAAGTGGATAAGTCTCCAGGTCCTGGCAGGATATTCCCTAGGACATTGAGGGAAGTTAGTGTAGAAATAGCAGGGGCTATGACAGAAATATTTCAGATGTCATTAGAAACGGGAATAGTGCCGAAGGATTGGCGTACTGCGCATGTTGTTCCATTGTTTAAAAAGGGTTCAAAGAATAAACCTAGCAATTATAGACCTGTTAGTTTGACGTCAGTGGTGGGCAAATTATTGGAAAGGATACTTAGAGATAATATATATAAGCATCTGGATAAACAGGGTCTGATCAAGAACAGTCAACATGGCTTTGTGCCTGGAAGGTCATGTTTGACAAACCTTCTTGAATTTTTTGAAGAGGTTACTAGGGAAATTGATGAGGGTAAAGCAGTGGATGTTGTCTATATGGATTTCAGTAAGGCCTTTGACAAGGTTTCCCATGGAAGGTTGGTTAAGAAGGTTCAATCTTTGGGTGTTAATGGCGGAGTAGCAAGATGGATTCAACAGTGGCTAAATGGGAGATGTCAGAGAGTAATGGTGGATGGCTGTTTGTCAGGTTGGAAGCCGGTGACCAGTGAGGTGCCTCAGGGATCTGTGTTGGGTCCACTGTTGTTTGTTATGTACATCAATGATCTGGATGATGGGGTGGAAAATTGGATAAGTAAGTATGCAGATGATACTAAGATAGGGGGTGTTGTGGATAATGAAGTAGATTTTCAAAGTCTACAGAGAGATTTGGGCCATTTGGAAAAGTGGGCTGAAAGATGGCAGATGGAGTTTAATGCTGATAGGTGTGAAGTGCTACATCTTGGCAGGACAAATCAAAATAGGACGTACATGGTAAATGTTAGGGAATTGAGGAATGCTGTGGAACAGAGGGATCTAGGAATAACTGTGCATAGTTCCCTGAAGATGGAATCCCATGTAGATAGGGTGGTAAAGAAAGCTTTTGGTGTGCTGGCCTTTATAAATCAGAGCATTGAATATAGGAGTAGGGAAGTAATGTTAAAATTGTACAAAGCATTGGTAAGACCAATTCTGGAGTATGGTGTACAATTTTGGTCACCTAATTATAGGAAAGATGTCAACAAAATAGAGAGAGTACAGAGGAGATTTACTAGAATGTTGCCTGGGTTCCAGCAACTAAGTTACAGAGAAAGGTTGAACAAGTTAGGTCTTTATTCTTTGGAGCGCAGAAGGTTAAGGGGGGACTTGATTGAGGTCTTTAAAATAATGAAAGGGATAGACAGAGTTGACGTGGATAAGCTTTTCCCATTGAGAGTAGGGAAGATTCAAACAAGAGGGCATGACATGAGAATTAAGGGACAGACGTTTAGGGGTAACAGGAGGGGGAACTTCTTTACTCAGAGAATAGTGGCTGTGTGGAATGAGCTTCCAGCAGAAGTGGTGGAGGCAGGATCGATTTTAACATTTAAAAGTAAAGTGGATAGGTATATGGACGGGAAGGGAATGGAGGGATATGGTCTGAGTGCAGGTAGATGGGACTAGGGGAAAATAAATGGTCGGCACGGACTGGAAGGGCCGAGAGGGCCTGTTTCCGTGCTGTAATTGTTATATGGTTATATGGTTATATTTCATAAGGTCCCACATAGGAGATTAGTGGGCACAATTAATGTACATGGTATTGGGGGTAGAGTGATGACATGGATAGAAAATTGGTTGGCAGACAGGAAACAAAGAGTAGGGATTAACGGGTCCCTGCCAGAATGGCAGGCAGTGACTAGTTGGATACCACAAGGCTCGGTGCTGGGACCGCAGTGATTGACAATATACATCAATGATTTAGATGAAGGGATTCAAAGTAACTGTGAAGAGCTCAAACTCACACAGGTTGAAACACAAGCATCTGTATTGTTCAGGTCATAATCTTCTAAGCAGTTCATCACACGTTCACACTGCTACAGCTACTACCAAGCAGTGGGCGAGCTCTTACACTATGAATGTTATAATTAGGCGGAGTTATAATAACTAAGCATTCTAATTGGCTAACATGCAATAGCCAATCTATATCTCTTCTTGTATAAATGAAAAACAAGTAAGGCATTACAACTACAACGAGTAAATAAAATGTTAAATGCAAATTGCGATATCTAATAATAATGGGGTTAAACATAATCGCTATATCTAACAGGTGGCTTACTAACCCGCCCAGTCCTTGCACGGTATGGAACTGCCTCATCAACATTTTCCTCCGAAAAGTTGAGGGCGCGGTTCAGTGAGTCTAATGGACTATAAGGAGACACCGTAGGGGAACTCAAGGAAGACCGGAGAGCCGGTTACAAAAGGGGAAGGAGGGGCAAACCGACGCAGGGAGTGAATGGGGCTGGTGGCGGCAGATGCCGGGAACAGCTATCACTTTAAACTTGAGCGGTGGGGTATCAGGACCCTGGAGTGCCGAACGCCGTTCCTTCACAGGAAGGAGGTGCTGACGGTTGCGTCTATAAACGGCACCATTGACATTGACCAGGTAGGAACACGGTTCCTTTGAGGGGCCGTAAATGTACCCCAGTTTGGCATGTCCTTTGTCTGTCTGTAGTCGGACCACTTGGCCTTGAATGAGTGGCTAAAGTGGTTTCCTGGTCTTATCGTAACTTCGTTTCTGCGCGTCTCGACTGAACTGTTTGTACCACGGCAGGGGTGTAGACTTTAGGTTTTAGATGATCCTGGACGACAGGCAGCAGAGGTCGCGTTCGGTGGGACATCAGGCGCTCGGCTGGAGAACCTAGAATGTTATCTCTTGCAATATTTCGTAGGTTCAGCAGGTCCAGGTAGACATCAGACTTGGCTAAGTAGGAGTGCTCCATGAGTTGTTTAGCGCTTCGAACAGCACGCTCGGCAAGTCCATTGGACTGTGGGTATTCTGGGCTGGTGACATGTCGAAAGTTCCACCGTTTTGCAAAGTCTTTAAACTTTTGGCCAGTGAGTTGGGTCACATTGGCATTCTGGAGACAAGCTGGAATTCCATGTACAGGGAGGTGAATCTTGAGCTTTTGGACGACTATCTCCGAAGAGATGGTTGCAGTAAGTCAATTTCAAACCAGTTAGAGTATGAGTCCACTAGCACGAAATAGTGCTTCCTGTGCCAATCAAAGATATCGGCAGCCACAGACGACCACGGTGGAGAGGTGGCAGGTTGAGACAGCAGGGGTTGTTTTTCTTGGTGCGGTGCCTGTCTGTTACAGATCACGCATGATTCTGTTTTCTCCCGAATGTACTTGGTCATTCTGGGCCAGTAGATCATTTCTTTCGCACGCTGTAAGGTAGCCTCCACGCCCGGGTGGCCACCGTGGATTTCCTCATAGTACTCGTTTCGCAGGGATGAGGGGATGACCGCCTTGTGATCCTTGACAATCACTCCATCCTGTAGTACTAGTTCGTCACGTGCCAGGAAGTAGGGTCTTATTTCAAAAGGGGTGTTAGACTGGTTGTTTGGCCACCTGCCTTTGATGATGGAAGTCAGCAGTTGGGAGGTTTTATCTGCAGCTGTATGTTCGGCAAGGTGGCGCAAGCGGTCGGTGGGGACGAACGAGACTTTCAGGATGGAGAATTCGTCCTGTTCGAATGGATGTTGTTCGCTGGTGGTGCGTGGAGCTCTAGATAGAGTGACTGCGATGTGCATGTCTTTGCCTTTTTTGTAAATGATGCGAAAATCAAACCGATGTAGCTGCATCATCATGCGTTGCAGTCTGGCTGGGGCAGCATGGATCGGTTTGCTCAGGATGGTAACTAGTGGCTGATGATCAGTCTCTACCATGACGATTTTGCCAAAAATAAAGCCCTTAAATTTAGAGCAGGCGAAAATCACGTGACCGATGTAAGTGACTTCTGGAACTCTGAACTTGCATTTCAGAGGGTTGAGTTTTAAGTTAATGTCTCTGGCACAGGTTCAACACTCTTCGTAGGTTGGCATCATGTTCGGTAGAGTCTTGGCCGTATACTAGGATGTCGTCAACAATGAAGGCACAAGGATATTCTGCGAACAGCTGTTCCATTGTGCGCTGGAAGACTTCATTAGCAGAGTTGATACTGAAGGGCATGCTTAAAAATCGGTAGCGGCTGAATGGAGTAGCGAAAGTTGTTAGTGCAGATGATGCAAGGTCTAATGGGATTTGTCAAAAGGAGCTTTTGGCATCCAGGACTGAGAATACAGTTGTGTTACCGATCTGTGCTGCTACATCCTCAGTGGTTCTCATCGGTGTTGGCATTTGTTCAAATCTTTAGGATTGATGCAGATGCGTAATTCCTTCTTGTCTTTCTTGGTGGTGATGACCATGGCGGAGATCCAGTCTGAGGGTTCGCGGACCTCGCCAATAACTCGGATAGAGACCATACGTTTAAGTTTGTCGTGAATTTTCTCTCGAATGCCATGGGGGATGCGGTGAGGTGCACGTACAATCGGGGTGATGGTGTGGTCAATGGTGATCTTATATATTGTCAGTTGTTTGCCGAGTTTGTCGTCAAACAAGTCCTTATAGTTGGATAGCATCTGTTGTGTTGCTTCCTCTGTCAAACAGTGTTTGTGGATAGCACGCCCGAAATAAACCAGACCCAAGTCATGGCATGCATTAATGCCAAGCAGGGTTTCAGAACTTGGTTGGACAATGTAAAAGAGTAAGTTCTTTGTCTGCTCGTTCATAGTACATTTCAGATCAGCTTTACCCAACGGGTGATGAATTTCCCCTCCGTTAGCATGTAGAGTGGAGGAGTCTTTTTTCATGAGCTCAGTGGTTCTTATCTTGTTGAACACTTTGAGTGACATGACATTTACTCCGGCGCCGGTACTGACTTTGGCGATCAGAGGTTTGTTATTGATTATCATGGTCACCACAGGATCAGTCACTCTGCCTGGGGTGCGCAGGTTTAGGGAAAGTACGGTAGACTCAGTGTCTGTGTTATCAGAGTCTTTCCTGTGGGAAGATTCGTCTGGCTCATGGAAATCAGAATCGGACGGGTCTTGTTGAATTACGTGCAGCTTCGTCCTTGAAGCTGTTCTCCCATTAGACCGACAACAATTAGCAAAGTGGTTGAGTTTCTTGCAATCATACTTTACCATGAGCTACGCAAAATTGGCGCCCCCTGGGGTTGAAATAGTTACAGTTAGAGCACCTCGTGGCAGGCACATTTCGATCTTTGCGGGACGCAATGAGAAATCTTTGTGGAGAATAACTAGCCAGATTCACATTAAGTTGTTGTTGAGGGTTAATGTTATCAAAATCAGCAAGTGGTGCTACAGTCTCAGCCATCCGACAAGCATGAATCGCTTGCTCCAAAGTCAGCTCAGCGTTCCACAGCAGTTCAGCTCTTAGAAACATAGAAAATAGGTGCAGGAGTAGGCCATTCGTCCCTTCGAGCCTGCACCGCCATTCAATGTGATCATGGCTGATCATCCAACTCAGTATCCCGTACCTGCCTTCTCTCCATACCCCCTGATCCCTTTAGCCACAAGTGCCACATCTAACACCCTCTTAAATATAGCCAATGAACTGGCCTCAACTACCTTTTGTGGCAGAGAATTCCAGAGACTCACCACTCTCTGTGTAAAGAATGTTTTCCTCATTTCGGTCCTAAAGGAATTCCCCCTTATCCTTAGACTTTGACCCCTTGTTCTGGACTCCCCCAACATCGGGAACAATCTTCCAGCATCTAGCTTGTCCAACCCCTTAAGAATTTTGTAAGTTTCTATAAGATCCCCCCTCAATCTTCTAAATTCCAGCGAGTACAAGCCGAGTCTATCCAATCTTTCCTCATATGAAAGTCCTAACATCCCAGGAATCAGTCTGGTGAATCTTCTCTGTACCCCCTCTATGGCAAGGATGTCTTTCCTCAGATTTGGAACTTGCGGTCGCTTATTCCTCCCACAATTTTATCATGTACTAGCTCATTTGTCAACTCACCAAATCGGCATCGAGAGCTAATATGTCTCAAGTCGCCGATAAATCGTTCCACAGGCTCATCACCCTGTTTCTGTGGGGGAAAAAATCTTGTCCTTTCCAAAATCTGGTTAGACGGCAGGTCACACAGTTCTCTAAACTTTTTCAGCAGAACCGTCGGGTTATCAATAGTTTCATCTGGCAGACCACTACCAGACCATTCGCGTCTAGGTGAGCTGGTGCAAATTCAAAAGTCAGCGCGGATCATAGCTTCCGGACCCGCTAGTTTCAGCAACAGCAATGCTTTCAAATCGTCGTGATCGTTTCGGTGAATGATGCGGATATAATGACCATAGTCTCGCTCAATCATTCGCCATCGCTCAGCAATATCGGAGTCAAACACGAGCGGGTAGGCTTTCGACTATAGCCATGTCGTCAAAATAACTCACAAATAAAAACTGATAAACAAAATAAATCGCGGTAGACAGACGCAGGGTAGACCCGATGACACCATGTAAAGAGCTCAAACTCACACAGGTTGAAACACAAGCATCTTTATTGTTCAGGTCATAATCTTCTAAGCAGTTCATGACGCATTCACACTGCTACACCTACTGCCAGGCAGTGGGCGAGTTCTTACACTATGAATGTTATAATTTGGCGGAGTTATAATAACTAAGCATTCTAATTGGCTAATTTGTAGATTACACAAAGCAGTGTGAACTGTAAAGTGGATGCTATGAGAATGCAGGGTGGCGGACAGGTTGGACAGTGGGCAGATGCATGGCAGATTCAGTTTAATGTGTATAAATCAGAATCAGAATCAAACTTTATTCGCCAAGTATGTTTTGCAACATACGACGAATTTCATTGGCCAGGTCAGTCATACAATTAAAAGTAACAGATCACCCAAAACACATTTTAACATGACCATCCACCACAGTGACTCCTACACATTCCTCACTGTGATGGAAGGCGAAATAAAGTTCAAGTCCTTCCCTTAGTTCTTTCTCGGTCGTGGGCCTCGAGCACCCGTTGAAGGGACGATCTTGACTCCCGTAGCCGGCGGCGTTCGGGCCCTCGCATTGAAAGGATCAGTTCCTGCATCGGGGCGATGTCAGCTCCCCACGCTGGACGATTGAACCTCGCGTCGGGGCTGGTCGAACCTTCCGCAACATTCGAGCTTCCCGACTAGCCTCTCCCGAAGACTGCGAGCTTTTCCGCGGTAGTCATGGTGGGAGCGATCCCAGGCAAGAGATCAGCTCCGATGTTAAGTCCGCGCCCTGCGATAGGGCTCAGTCAGTCCGAGGAGGCCTCCAGCTCCATCGATGGAAGGCCGCAGAGCCTGGAGAATGTGATCCGAAAATTAATCACATCTCCGGCAAGTAAGAACTTCAAAAAAAGTTTCCCCCAATCCCCTCCCCCTCCCCGCACATAAAAAAACCCGAAGGACATTAAAACAAACTTTTAACACACTAAAAAGTAACAAAAAAGAATGAAAAAATGAAAAAACAGCCATTGCCCCAGCGCCCTGAGTGGTCTAAATGTCAGGTTATCCACGTTGGTAGCAAAAACATGAAGGCAGATTATTATCTAAATGGTGTCAAGTTAGGAAAAGGGGAAGTACAACGTGATCTGGGGGTCCTTGTTCATCAGTCAATGAAAGTAAGCATGCAGGTACAGCAGGCAGTGAAGAAAGCGAATGGCATGTTGGCCTTCATAACAAGAGGAGTCGAGTATAGGAGCAAAGAGGTCCTTCTGCAGTTGTACAGAGCCCCAGTGAGGCCACACCTGGAGTATTGTGTGCAGTTTTGGTCCCCTGATTTGAGGAAGGACATTCTTGCTATTGAGGGAGTGCAGCGTAGGTTTAATAGTTTAATTCACGGGATGGCGGGACTGTGATATGCTGAGAGAATGGAGTGGCTGGGCTTGTACACTCTGGAGTTTAGTTGGATAAGAAGGTATCTTATTGAAACATATAAGATTATTGAGGGTTTGGACATGCTAGAGGCAGGAAATATGTTTCCGATGTTGGGGTAGTCCAGAACCAGGGGCCACAGTTTAAGAATATGGGGTAAGCCATTTAGAACGGAGATGAGGAAACACCTTTTCCCACAGAGAGTTGTGAGTCTGTGGATTCTCTGCCTCAGAGGTGATTGGAGGCCGGTTCTCTAGATACTTTTAAGCGAGAACTAAATAGGGCTCTTAAAGATAGCGGAGTCAGGGGATATGGGGAGAAGGCAGGAACGGGGTACTGCTTGGGGATGATCAGCGATGATCACATTGAATGGCAGTGATGGCTCGAAGGGCCGAATGGCCTACTCCTGCACCTATTGTCTCTTGTCACTGAGAGCTGGAGTAATTCAGCAGATCAGATAGATCTGTGAAGAGAGAATCTATGAAGGGAATGGATAGGCAACAAATGCAATAAGTAACTGCTTCGTACTGAAAGTACGAAAGTACCATTGCCCATGAATTAAATTAAATAACAGCAAGAGTGTTTTTTCCACATAGACACAAGAGACAGAGGTGACACAAGGGCTAATAACCAACAGCTTAATCAAACGCAGGGGTTAAGAAGCATCTTTAATGAGCAAGGACAAAAAACCCCCAAAGATTTAAAGGATAGTTTTTTTTGAATTTGCAGATGAAAGTAATTTGGAAGCAACCAATTGGTTAGGATTGAAAGAACGCTGATATCTTAACAGGTTAAAGGTCTAAAGAAGACCTCAGAGTTAGAGTCCAGCTCTTGATCCAACCCCCTCAATCTAATTTACTAAACAATATCCCCTCCAATCTTTCAGTCGAGAAGAAGGGCCTTTATCAGAAATGTTAACTGCATTTTGCCAAATTCCCACGCGCTCACGCTGATCACAAATTTCTTATGCTCTGTCGTGAGAAATTCTGTGATCAACGAAAATTTCAAAACTCATATCAACTGCATGGGCTGTGTTGGAGAGCCGGGGCTGAGAGAGGGATGGAAGCAGAAGCAACGGCGGGGACAGATGAGGACGGGGAGACGGGTCTGGCGAGTGCTTGCCGGGCTAACGAGTGTTGCTGGGCTGGCGAGTCGCTTGCTGCAGCTCCGGCCATGGAGCAGCCTCAGTGCAAGAGTCCCGGGCCGTCGGAAGCGTTGCGCCACTGCCATGAGAGTCTCTGTGCCGAATTTGCCCAGGTGACTGGCAAGGATCAGGCTGCGGCTTGGTTATTCATGAGGTCAACCAGTGGATGCTGGAAGTAAGTATCAGGCACTGGGTAGAAGCGGTGGCAGATAGTGGCCTTCAAATGGGGGTGGTTGGAGAAAGCATCCTGCTTGCCTGCTACATTTTCACTTACTGTAACTGCAGGAAAAATGTTCCCAATGTTGGGGGAGTTCAGAACCAGGGGTCACAGTTTAAGAATAAGGGGTCGGCCAGTTAGGACTGAGATGAGGACAAACATTCTTCACGCAGAGAGTTGTGAATCTGTGGAATTCTCTGCCACAGAAGGCAGTGGAGGCCAATTCACTGGATGTTTTCAAGAGAGAGTTACATTTAGCTCTTGGGGCTAGCGAAATCAAGGGATATGGAGTAAAAAGAGGTACTGATTTAAATAAACAGCCATGATCATATTGAATGGCAGTGCTGGCACCTATTTTCTAGGTTTCTATGTTTGAGTATATGGCAATAAAACTCGTCCACTTGATTTTGAAGTATTCGTGCATTGTGGAGGTATAATGTAATCATAGAGTAATACAGTGTGAAAACAGGCCCTTCGGCGCAACTTGCCCACACCCGCCAACATGTCCCAGCTACACTACCTGCTTTTGGTCCGTATCCCTCCAAACCTGCCTTATACATGTATCAGCCTAACTGTTTCTTCTATGTTGGGAAAGTCCCTGCCTCAACTACCTCCTTTGGCAGCGTGTTCCATACACCCACCATCCTTTGTGTGGAAAAGGCTACCTCTTAAAATCTTACCTTAAAAATACTTCAAACAAAAAACATTGAAATCGTACTTCTACAATGCACTAAAACATGAACTTACTTCGGAGTCACGTGAGTGACTACGTGAAGAAGCCCGCCAGGCGCATGTTCGGCATTACGTCGACGCATGTGGCACCGACAGGGTGGAGAGCGCAGCTCCCACCAGCGGTAAGTTTAACCGCCAGGTAAGTCAGTGTTGAACTTCTTGCGAGTGTTTTTTAAGCTAGAGTGTTTATGTATTTTGGAATTTTTTTATTTTTTAAACTCTGTAAATCTGGCTTGAAAATGCGGAGCCAGCTAGAGTATAAGTATGTTTAAACTGCGGTAATTGAATGGAACGTGCTGAAACCGCAGTTTCCGATTTAGATCGGATCGGGAGATAAGGCTGATTTAAAAGCCGGTTCCCGCTATTTAGATCGGGTTTGGAGTTAATGGCTGTGCTAAATGCAGGCTCCAAATACCCACAATTGTAAAATAAAGTCTGCTCTGTATATATGTTACCAGATGCAGTTTTCCTTAATGGAAATGTATATAACCCTGTGTGATACTGAGGTTAATACAAATATTCTGCAAGCAGAATGTGCCTCAGAATTATAGTTTTAAACATATATGATTTATGCACAAATACAAAACAGTAAAGAAAGTAACTCTCCTCCAAGGGAGGACAAGAATGTGGGGGAGGCTGGAAATGGAGAAAATGCTCCACACATGACTTAGTCAAGGGTTCTAAGACCCATGAGATTCTAAGGCAGGCTCCGAAGGAGTTTCCATACAATGAGTATGGTGCCTATGAAGAACGAGAATCTCATTCACCAGTGCCTTGCATAGGTCTGGATGAAGTCTCCCAAGAGCAAGACCCTGGAGTACCAGGGCAGGATGAAACTGACCCTGAAGCTGGTGTCCCTATGTGTATACACCAGAGCACAATATAAATAATCCGGGTTTTCCCGATATAGCACCAAGTTTTGCTATATCGGAATGGACTGGTGAGGCTATGGATGAACCTGGCGGCCAACATTATTTGGTTTCTCACCTACTCCAAGATACTGTTATGACTGAAACAGTAAATAATATATAAAAATATATAAAACACCCATTTATTGTTTCTCGCTCAGGATGCCAACAGTAATTGAACCAACAGATAACCTAGTTTTATGATAAACCTGTTATTACAGAGCCAGAGTTGCACATGCTGTGTTGGGTTCTGTTCAAAATTGTTTGCTTTGTTGCATAACATTTGTTGTTATTTCCCCTGGGATAGAGGGGTTATTATTTTTTGTTTTATTATTAAATATATATATATATATATATATATATATATATATATATATATATATATATATATATAATATATAATATATTTATTGCATAATTTCTAGCAATATATATTATTTACTCACTACTGGGTAAACTGAAGCAGTGTGTCGTACGGAATGATCTACGGCATCAACATCACAGAGCTTTAAAATCTTCACGTAGTCACTCACGTGACTCCGAAGTAAAATAGTAAGATTAAACGAGAACTTACCTGTTCGAAGTTTGATCTTTATTTTGTGAGGGATTATGTGCCCTCCACTCCCAACCCTCATAATATAAATGATCATCTGGTAGCTCTAATCTTTGTGAGCCTTACTATCTTACTCTGGCTATTGGTTCTGTGTTTTTCACGCCGCTGCTTTGAAGTATGCCGAACATGCGCCTGACGGGGCTTCTTCACGTAATCCCTCATCGTAACTCCTCATGTGTAATATTAAAATGACACGCAAGGTGTCAGGCTGTCTGTCACAACATACAGCCTCGATCTCCCATTATTTCCTTCAGTTAAATATTGGGAAGGTAGCACTATTGTCATTTGCCACTCAACTATTATTTTGTTTACCTCGGTGATTATTTCAACCCCCCCCCCAAATTCCTTTGACAGGTTGAATAGAAATGTCCCCAATCTCATTGTTTTATTAATTGAACATGTAGATGAACATCCTCAAGGAGTGTAATGAGATGAAAACTGATTCAGATTTGATGTTTAAGAGCTTGTTCAAAGAAGGGGCATATTTAAAATCAGTGACAGAGATATTTGCAGGGGAATGTGTGAGGAGGTTATTATTTGTCTTTAGTTTTAGCTTGAACCGGGACATATGAAGATTCAAAGTTTAATATAGTAATTGTGCTGATACTGACTCCAACCGACCACGTAATGAATATCATCCATTCTGGAGGTTTTCTTTTCATGATGCCATTTAAACTTCATTTGGATTTCAATCACTTCAATGTAAAAGTAATTTGGAATGGGAAGAATTGGAACAAAATTTGCCCTATGTACATATTAACTGTAATATAATGTATGCATGTTGGTAGGTGCAATCAAAACAAAGATCTTTTTATCATTGTTGGGTTATGAATACCATAGAAAATAGTATGTACTCTCAATATCACATTTAATAGAATAATATTGCTTAAATATATGGTTATTGGACTTTGCATTTCGGAAAAGTCCCAGCTGAGAGGAAGACAGCAAAATACTGAAAATATTGGGGGTGAAAATGACTTCAGGACAGTTTGTTAGGAAAATGAAGGAAATGGTAACAGAATACTTATACAGCTGAGTGAGTATAATTTTATGGATGAGAAATTGTGTTCAACCAATTAATGACTTATTTGACAAAGTAGCTAGCATGTTAGATAACAAGGAAGCCAATGGTGTGGCAAATTGTGTTACACAAAATTTGGCCTGTGAAGTGCCCCCATAAAAGATTATCACATTAGATACGCACCTGTGGACTTGAACGTAATAGGTTAAGTCCAGGGGGTCAGATATGGGGCCAGATATATTGTCAGTGCGGAGGGGCTAGGTGCAAGGCCAAATGTGCATCCAGAGTAAAGGTCAGGAATAGTACTAAGTGTGCAGTCAAAGCTGGGGCAATGGGAGTGCTCAGCACTGGGAACCTAAGCAGGTAAGCAGCTTTGATCAGGGTAGAATAGGGTGCCAGGTGTAAGGCTGGACTCGGGGTCGGAAATGAGAGACGATATGCGACTGGAGTCAGGGTCAGGAGTAGTACCAGGTGTGCAGTGAGACCCAGGTTGGTCAACATGGGCCAAGTGTTTGATTATAATCTGATTTCCATACATGAATATACGAAGATCATTCATGTGCTGCACCTGTTGATCAGAGCCTGTCTCTACGGTGGAATGTTATGAGGAATTTTGTTATTTTAGTTGAATGTTTAGTTGTTTAGCCTAACCTTATTCATAGCTAATCTAATTTAAAGCATAAATATTGCATTCAAGTGTAAGTTAAAAGACTCGCTACAGTATGCACCAGATTACATAATTTCAAGCTAAAAAATGCAAAAGCTACATACCAATGGGAGGGGGGGACACCCCCCATCCTACAACCTCCGTCGGGCTTGGTCTCTCGCAATTTCTCACTCCCAACTCTCGCCCAATGTTGCCAGCCCTGATAAAGTATTCAGACTCCTTCACTTTTTCCAGATTTTGTTATGTTAGAGCCTTATTCTAAAATGGATTAAACTATTTTCTTTTTAAATCATCAATCTACACACAATACCCCATAATAAAAAAAGCAAAAACAGGTGTTTAGAAGTTTTTGCAAAGTAATTAAAAATAAATAACTGAAATATCATGTTTACATAAGTATTCAGACGCTTTGCTTTGACACTCAAAATTGAGCTTCGGTTCATCCTGTTTCCATTGGTTATCCTTGAGATGTTTCTACAACTTGATTGGAGTCCACCAGTGGTAAATTAAATTGATTGGACATGATTTGGAAAGGCACACACCTGTCTATATAAGGTCCCACAGTTCACAGTGCATGTCAGAGCAAAAACCAAGCCGTGAAGACAAAGGAATTGTCCGTAGACCTCCGAGACGGGATTGTGTTGAGACACTGATCTGGGGAAGGGTATAAAATGATTTTTGCAGCATTCACATTACATTGTGAATGCTGCAAACTTTCACATGAGGTAAAACTTTACTGTGCTTTAATATACCATTTTATAACAGTATATTATTAGAATGAGTTAGCTTCAAATACCAATAGTCATTCTATCACATATATAAATGAAACCTTTAAAGAATTTCACCAAAGTATTTTTCAACGCTTGATAAACGGCTCTTACAATTCATATGTTTTAATTTTTTTTTAAAAATACTGTAAACAGATGCTGAAAGGCTCAAAAGTATGAAACTCCAAATTACCAACTATGACAGACCACCGTCCTTTCATAATTCAGCCCCTTCTGTTGGGGATCTGAAAATATATTTCAGACAGATGACATGTTAACAGAATCATTTCATGGTTCAGTGTTTTCTCAGTATGATTTATCTCCAACTGCAGGTATTGGAGGTCCCTATTCAGGAGATTTATGAGTACCATCCAAGAATCCATTTTAATAAAGCACACTGAGAAACAACACGTTACTGTCTGGCCCAAAAATGAATATCTAGTTTCTGTTCTTCCACAAAATCTAAATTGATTTTTCCTAACTTATTCGCTTGATTAAAAAAAAACCTTTTTATATTTTTCACCATTACTCAACAATCCTTTGATTTAGACAAAACAAAATTTGAGTGAAACACTGAATGAAATATCGATGAACATACATTTGAAATTAGTTTATTTCACAATGTTCTGCCCTTTTTGTTTCAAGAAGAGTTTTTAATTTGGATTTCAACAGTTTGACATCATTTTGTCAATAATTTCAAATCTGTTTTCCCTTCTCTGACTGTAATTCTTATGCTCTATCTGATACGTATAGAAGAAAAGATATAGCACTACCGAATATCATTTTTCACACGCTATGTCATGTTAATTTCTTGGTTCTGGGTACTGAGATAGGAGATAACATTGTATGGCAGCTACACTTTCCAAATAAGAATCAGAGCTAATCAGTAATGCAAACTGCAACCAAAAGGTCCACTGATAATAACTCTCTGATGGTAGAGATTAAGGTCAAGTCTCATATTATTACAGCTTTTAAAATCTCATCAGCAATAAATAGCTACAAGGAGAAAGAAAAGGCAATGAAGAACAAATTATTTTTAATATGCGATGATTTGATTTTTGAGAAGACACATTCTTCACCAGTTCAGTTGTTCATGCTTTACCAATCACCAATCATTAACAAGGAGATGCAAAACATGTTGCTACATCGTTGTTTAATTGTCAATCACCTCACGTAATGTGCATGGTGAAAATTCATGCATTAATTGAAATAAGTCAAAAATGTAATGATACAAAAGTGGCATTTAAGAGGCTTTTAGATAGGCACGCAGATAGCTGGGAATGGAGGGGTATGGATCATGTGTAGGCAGATAAGATTAGTTTATCTTGGCAATATGTTCAGCACCAACACTGTAAATGTAACAGTCGTGTTCTGCATGGAATATACATACTTAAAATATCAACTGACTAGAAAATGTTCACAATGCCTGGAGCAAATTAATTTTATCTACAGGTATTTCATTTTAACTATAGACATTCAACGAACATGGCTATTATTTGATTTCAAGTAATGAATTAAATATTTGTCATCATAATAAGGCTTTCTATTCATTTTTGGAAGCTGTCTTTTTGTATTAATTTTTTGGCTCATTAATTCCTCCCCTCTTCCTTCCATTTGATTGTCAATGCTGCCACCTGGACCATGTTTCATTTTTCAGACAAAGGACAGTGGGGGGGTGGTGAAGGGGAAGCTGGACTAGCTGGAGTCTGGACCACAGACTGACAAGCTACTCAAACATAAAAATAAGCTACAGGTCTATGTCCTTCTACTGATCTTAATCCTTTTGTTCTTTTTGGAACTGCACTATAAGGATGATGGTCTTGAACTGCACACTTGGAAAAGAGCAGACGTCACATATTCACCAAATAAGTACAGGAACTATGGGGAATGATTGATCTGACCAAAGGAACCGGACTTCATGTAAATTATCATATACATTTTCCAGCCAGTAACAAAATTATTAAATATTTCATGTTATTCATGAGTGACAATATAGAGTACATATTCCGTTAGCTTAATCAATGGTGTAGATAACCCTTGTTTTCATGGACCATGGGGAGGGAGAGGGGATGTTCGTTATTGCTGATTGGCTGCTATAACCGAGTAAGGTGAGTAAATATGTACAGGATTGGAAAAGCAGCTAAAAACCATAAACTCAACAAGACACACAATAAACAAGAAAGGTAAACAGACCTAGATAAGATTAGCTCCAAACACCTATCGTCACTTGGTGAAACTACGAACTTGGTCCTTTGTTCCCGATACGAACAGAAGCCTCGGTAACAACAGATTTTGTCTGCTATAACCAAAATCCATTATAAAGAGTTCCATAATAATGAGGGTAATGTCAGGGTAAAAATTTGAGGATATGAAAAAAATATGCCAAGTACATGCACAATATGGGTTACTGTAGAAATGGATATTCACAAGTTCACAAGATATAGGAGTAGAATCAGGCCATTCGGCCCACCAAGTTTACTCCGCCATTCACCCATGGCTGATCTCTGCCACCTAATCCCTTTTTCCCCATAACCCTTGACACCCGTTCTAGTCAATAACTTGTCTATCTCTGCCTTAAAAATATCCACTGACAGTCCTCTGTGGCAATGAGTTCCCTCTCCAGAGCCAGCACATCCTTCCTCAGATATGGGCCCAAATTTGCTCACAATAGTCCAATTGCGGCCTGGCCAGCGTCTCAGCATTACATCTCTACTTTTGTATTCTAGTCCTCTTGATATAAATGATAGCATTGAATTTGCCTTCCTTACTATCAGTTTGACTTGCAAATTAACTTTTTGGGAGTCCTGCACCAACACTCCCAAGTCCCTTTGCACCCCTGATTTCTGGATTCTCTCTCCATTTAGAAATTAATCTATGCCTTTATTCTTATTACCAAAACGCATGACTCCACACTTTGCTTTAGTGAATTTCATCTGCCACATCTCTGCCCACTCTCCCAACCAGTTCAAGTCCTTCCGCAAAGACTCCCTGCCCCTCCACCTATCTTAGCATCATCTGCAAACTTGGCCACAAAGCCTTCAATCCCCTTATCCAGATCAATATACAACGTGAAGAGAAGAAGCACCAGCACCGACCCTTGCGTAAGGGCTTTTGACTTATGGGAAAAACTGGCTACAGATAGTTCTCGGTAACAGAATCCTTAATACACAAGGACAAATAACATTACACATCTGTATGTTGTTAGGAAAGTTACTAGTAATTCAGTGGCATTTATCACAAAACAACTAATAACAGATAATAAAGGGCCTTATCCTGTGCTGTACTCTTCTATATTCTATGGAAGCACAAGCAGTTCTCTCATTCTGAAGAAAGGTCTCGACCTGAAACATCACCATTCCTTCTCTCCAGAGATGCTGCCTGTTCAACTGATTTACTCCAGCATTTTGTGTCTATCTTCGGTTTAAGCCAGCATCTCGAGTTCATTCCTACACATCTCTTTCTAAAGATCACTTCTCTGATCCCTTATTCCATTTGTTTCCTATACACTCCAGAATATAATTCAGCAATGATAAAACAACTGGATCACCTATTCCTTTTCTCCAGAATTCACCAGCACCTGCAGTTCCTTCCTACACAGCTAATAACTCCATGTATAGAATGAAAACATTTAAATCTATCCTATTGTTTGAATGTTCTCCCACAAATATTTTCATATCAGCTAATTATTCAGATAGATAATTTTAAAATAATATTTCCAAGTTGCAATACATTTTCATTCTTCATACAAAAGAGCTATGATCAGCAACCTTGAAACAAGCCAAGAGAGCCATCTAGTGACATACCTTGGAATCTTAAAGAGTGCTTTCACAGGATGGAGATCCGACAAAGGTGGTTCACCATCACCAAGTTCAATAGCTGTGATGCCTAAAGACCATATGTCGCATCGGGTATCATACGAGTAGTCAAACTGTTGTTCACAAGCAATGACCTATCAATTAATAATATATTAGACATCACCACTTTATTCATAATTGCACTGGTAGGTACACCAGCATTTATTGTGTTCTTCATTAATTATGTGAAGGAAGCAAAATCAAACTGGTATTATATTTGTGTGACGACGGTCTTTGTCATTTATCAACAGCACATTAATTATTATGCTGTCAAATACCACATATGTAAATTATTAAAAATTATTAAAAATGATTCACATTCTTTTCTTGTCAAACACACAAGTTCTTGCAGCATATAATAATACTGACATGAGCTATAATATTTATTAATATCACAGAATTATACTTCAAGAAACCTTAAAGTGCAACTACTGTATCTTTATTAATATTATTCATTTCTGTCAAGTTTTAGATCATATATACACCTCATGTTTTTGCATTCATTCATATTTTGCATTGATGATCATATAAACAAACCATGGTTTGTTTTTCTGGGAATTAAATCTTTGATTATTGTCATCAGCTGTTTTACATTCAATTCTCCAAACTTCATTCCCAGTTTTTTGTTGATGGAACATGAATAGGATCATAACAGGTTTTCCTTGATGATATTTTAAATTATTGTAGCCAAGCGAAGAACCTGCAGTTCTTATTAATATGAAGCCTTTCAAAACGTCAGTGATGAATCCAACTGTACAAGATCAACAATGACAAGCCAAAGATGACAAAGATCCAATTTCCGAAATGTTAAACTCAACTATATATCCCATCATTCATTTTATTTAAAAGAGAAAGCAACATATTTGCTTAAAATTAATATTTACAAGCTTCCAGTTTAGCCATATGATTTAGCATTTTTATATCAAACAAAAGCATGTTATTATTACCAACTAAGAGAGATAAATACATGCAAGCTATATTTTTTGGCATGATGATGTGCAAATAAATAAAGTGAATGATGAGTGGGGGAAGGAAACTACAAGGAGAAGGAGAATGGAAAGATAAAATGCGAGAAACCAATAAAATATCAGATGAAGACACAGTGAACTACAAATGTTGGAATCTTGTGTGAAGCACAAAGTACTGGAGTAACTCAGCGGGGTCAGCCAGCATCTCTGGATGACATGGGTAGGTGATGTTTGGGTTGGGGCCCTTCTTCAAATGATCAAAATCTGCAAGCAGTGATAGCAATGTAATGGCAGCATGCCCATATGTGTTTCCCTGCCATAACATGCTGGCCTTTCTCGAGTTGAGAATCAGTGAAAGGGGATAGAAACAAAATACTGGAATAACCCAGCGGGTCAGACACCATCATTGGATCATTATAAATCCCCTTCCCATTCCCATATTGACCTTTCTGTCCTCCACCATCAGAGTCCACATGCAAATTGGAGGAACAGCACCTCACCACCCAGCAGCATGAACATTGATTTCTCTCATTTTAAATAACTCCTGCATTCCCTCTCCTCCACTCTCTCCCCCCTCCCTAGTCATCCTACCAGTTCCACTGTCCGCTTCCTTGTGTCCCTCTTGTTATAACACTTTCCCCAACCAACCATTATGGGCTCCATACTTCCCAAATTAATCTGTTACCGTACCTGATTTGTTCTGGCCTTTTCTCGCATCCAGTTTATTTCCTCCCCACCTCCACAATGGAAGAAGGATTCCGACCCGAAACATCACCTATTCTTTTTCTCCAGAGATGCTGCCTGACCTGCTGAGTTACTCTAGCATTTTACTGAAGCCAATTAACCTATAAACCTAAAAATGTATTTCCCACTGATTCATTTTATTTACCAAAATGTTACACCAAGCAAAAATTATTCATTCAAAATTAGGTGGGATATTTTTTTGTTACAGGTCTCACAGCTGCGGAGTTGCTTGCTTTGTTTTCCTGCCTTCTGACAAATAAGTTTTATTCACATCAAAATTGACACAAACTTATTATAATGCCCTTAATGTGTGCAAAATATTTCAGAACAGTCAGAATTAATTTAAACAGAGTTCCAATGCGAGTTAAATTAAACTACGATTCAGTTCCTGACCTTGTGTTGACATCATTCCCTAAAGAAAGGTAAAGAATTACAAAAAAATGCATTGATTGCATTTAGTTCAGCTGAGTTATCGTTTAATTGCACGTTATTGCATGAAGTTAATGGTGCAAAACTTAAAGTGAAAAGTTCACGGACATTTAAAATAGATTTGGGGGAAATTAGGATAATATTTTGGGAAAAGTCAGTAAGCGAACAGTTATATTGACCAAAAGCCTAGATTTGACACTTGTAATCATTGGAAAATACCTAGACGTTCTGCATGCAAGTGCTGACTTATTTTACCATCAATCCCACTTAGTTCAGAATTCCCACATGAATACTGAACTCCAGAACTTGCTGGCTTCTTCTTATTGTGTAATTTCCTGACTGTTCTCAGAACTGAAACTGACAGCGGGGGAACAAGGGCTGAAAAGGGCCACGCGTGGAGACAGACATTGGATCACGGGACGAATAGAATAGAGGCGATGGTTGCAACGGGCTTTGTAGCCAGCTGCAATTGGGACTGTAAAATAGTGGCAATAGGATGCCTCTTGCATATGGACTCAGTGGGCTGTTCTGTGCACTCTTGTACTGACAATGGTGATTGTGGTTATGTACAGGGATAGTCATAAGTGATAGGACTAGAATTTGGCCATTCGGCCCATCAAGTCTACTCCACCATTCAATCAAGGCTGATCTATCTCTCGCTCCTAACCCCATTCTCCTGCCCATAACCTCTGACACCTGTACTTATGGTGAATAATCTTTCTGTACTGTAGGCAAAAAATGTATTTTGTGGTACACGTGATAATAAAAAAGATTGAATCATTCAAAACAAAGGAATTATCCAATATTATCACTGATTTCTATTGAACAGAAAGCCTGTGATGGATCTCAGAAAAGATTGGGTAACTGGCATTTTTTATAATTATGAGCAAAACATAAAGTGCTGAAAGAACTGAGCAAGTCAGGCAGCATCTGTGGAGTGAATGGACAGGCAATGTTTTGGGTCGGGACCCTTCCATTTTCTGAGAATTAATTGTGTTTATTTAAGGATTTATATGTTTTTTTGTTTAAGATTCTTACTTTTTCAATTATTTTTTTCAAATGTTTTGCATTGTGTTTAAAGTTTCTGAATGTATGTTATCAAATCTTTACTCTTCCAGCGGTTATAAGGACAGACTTTGTACTGACACGTCTCCGTACCTAGCATGTAAAATTATATCATGCCTTCACGGTGGGCACCCCAATTTAATACCAGGAAAAAGAGTAAAGTTATGTTCTTGGTTTCCTTTCCTTCATTGGTTATGTTCTCCTGTCCATAACTATTTGTACTTACAAAATACATCTAGTCCCAAGACATCTCACAAGGATGCAAACAAATATCTTTTGCCATTAAGTCAAAGTTAGATGGTGCACTCAAGCAAAAGCTAATTAAAAAGAGCAAAAAAGGGAAACCATAGAAGAGAAAGGAGATAGAGAGCGCGATTTAGACAAATACCAAAATTTAGGCAACTGGAAACTGAAAGCATAACTTTAGCGGTACCACATTCAATGTCCATGAGATTTATCAGATGAGAATTTAAAGAGAACAGATGTACTGAAAAGTTGCATGGCTTGATGAGACAACAGATAGAGAGAGTTATGGGCTCATGTAAATAAATAATTGGTTTTATATTGTGTCTTAAACATTCTGTTCATTATGTTACAGTTTACTGTCAAATGAATCTCAGAAGTATAGCAAAAGGATACATTGAGTATAATAACAATTAGATCATGTGTAAGTGGTTAGGAAAGGTTTAGAGGGATATAGGCCAAAAGCAGGCAGGTGGGAAGTTAGGCCGAAGGGCCCATTTCCATGCTGTATGATGACGATGCCTCTGTACCATATGAGAGTTAAACATTAGCAAGAACACGGAATAATTTCCCTCATCATCCTCCTTGAAATAGTTCCACAGAATCTTGTATTTTCTTAATCCACGATTTAGCATCTCAGCTAGAAGCCATTGTTTCCAGCAGAGTTGCATTACTTCACCTTGCACAAGAGCGTTAACCTGGAGTCTTGTGCTCAAGTTGCTGGATCGAAACTTCAACCAGAAATCTTCTGACAGAAACAAGTGGACTGCTAAATAATTGACAGCTGGTAATCTGGATCATTTAATTTAAAGACCAAAATGATTTCCACGTTTACAAAAGCGAATGCAGTTCTGAGGAAGGAATTGCATAAAATACAAGTAAAACCAGAAAATGTGAGAAAAAATAAATGGTTGGAGAGAGAAATTGTTATTTTAGCCGGAAGGTGCTTCATTATAACTGGGAAAGAAGGAAAACAAGATGGTCTGAATAATAGAGAAAGTGGGGGATGGCAATGGGGGAGGATCTATCTAAAATTTGGTGAAATGTTGCAGCCATTAAATGGGCAGATAAATATCTTAATTAAACTCCCTGCTGAGTTTTTCCAGAATTTTTTGGTTTTATTTCAGATTTCCAGCATTTTTGATTTACACAAAAATAAGACTTTCCTTATTTTCCCTTCAAAGGAAATAGGATAGGAGATGATAAGATTTTTTTTTCCAGATCTTAACAACACGAACATTTCACTGTCCATCTGTAAACTGCCCCTGAACAGAGTGGCTTGCTAAACAGAGTGGCATTTCAGAGGACTTTTAGGTCATAGTCATACAACATGGAAACAGGCCCTTTGGCCCAACTTGCCCACACCAACCAACATGTTCGATCCACACTAGTCCTACCTGCCTGCAACAGTACCTGCCTCAACTACCTCCTCCGGCTTCCCTTTCCATACACCCACCACCCTTTGTGTGAAAACATTACCCATCAGGTTCCTATTAAATCTTTTTCCCCTCACCTTAAACCTCTGTCCTCTGGTTCTTGAGTCCCCTACTCTGGGCAAGAGACTCGGAGACTGTGCGTCTACCCAATCTTTTACTCTCATGATTGTGTACACCTCCATAAGATAACTCCTATTCCTCCTGTGCTCAAAGGAATAGAGTCCTAGCCTGCTCAACCTCTCCCTTTAGCTCAGGCCCTTGAATCCTAGCAATATCCTCGTAAATGTTCTTTCAAGCCTGACAATATCTTTCCAACAACATGGTGAGCAAAACTGAACACAATACTTTAAATTTGGCCAAAACCAATGTCGTATAACTTCAACATTACCTCCCAACATCTATACTCAAGTGTGTAGGTGTCATACACAATGGTGGGGCTAGAGTAACAAGTTGGCCAGACTGCATTAGAATGGCAGATTTCACCCCTGAAGGGCATCAATCAGAGGATTTTAATGTAAATCCGGTAGTTTTGCAGTTATTATCAGTAATAAGAATTTTTTCTAAATTCCAGGTAATTAACCAAATTTAAATTCTACAGTCGCTGTGGTGCATTTAAAATTCAATCTCTGCAATGATAATCCACATTATTGGCCTGATAATTTAACTATTGAGCCGCCATCATGGCTGGAAGCTGCCAGCAAAATATGTTTTGGATTTTTCTGGTCTTTGAACTGTAATAATAGACAATTCACCTCTCCTCTTCAAACAATTTCAGCTCAGAGAAGATCAACACTGAATGACGCTGATCTCTTTGGCTCCATACAGAATCAGCAAAGACGTCAGAAGAATCTGTTGCTTCACCTTTACGTTATTTTTGTTTCACGTAGGTTCAAAATGTGTCAGGTTCAAAAGTAACACATTTCGTAGTTAATGTAGCAGCACAGATTCAATTAAGTTTTTCATCCTCCATTTGTTCCAGGCGAGAAATAAGGAAAGAGCGTCTTTCTCTCCCGTTTATTGCTGTCATGTTGTTCACACTTTCACAAATTAAATGCCCATATGACCACAGCATGAAGCAACACTGAAATGACTGTATCAGTTGAAGATAAACCATGCTGGAACAGATAGCACTCTTCAATTGACAATGCAGGTGTAAATCAGGACTGGGTGTAACAACTGCAAAGATACATCCCACAAAATTCAGAAATAGATAAATACAGCTGAACAGGATAAAAGTTAAAATTCAACCCACCTCGGGTGCCATCCAAAAAGGAGTACCCACAGAAGTGTTTCGACGTAATCTTGCATTTGTAAGCTTAGCTGAAACACCTATTTAACAAAAGTGAAAAATGAATATTTTGCACAAAAATAACCAAAATGTAGCAAATCAAATCTGTAGTAATGTGGTCGAAATGCATCTTTCAAATGTTTGTTGTTGGTTTGCAATCCCACGATTGGCATATATTTAAATCTCTCCCTGCATTTGAGGATTTCAGTAGATTTCGATAAATCTCATGATAGCCAAGTATTTTACCAAGATAAACAAAAGAGACTGGCACAGACTAGCTCACCACACAAGCTGAACATAGAGCTGCAATGATGCTGGTTGTCATGGAGAAATCTCAGACTCACAACAGGACATGTAGAGGTGAACAGCTTTGGTGTCTATTACCTTAAATTAGTAAGAGCAGTTACTAGCAATTCTCCAAGGCATTTTTGATCTATATTTTCCCAGTCTTAATAATTTACCTTCAGGAAATCAGCAATTAAATGGAGCAGTTATATTTGGTGCCAAGTCCATTTTCCCTTTCGTGCAGAGGGACTAGTGTTGCTTTAGGCTATTAAGTCATTTAACAGAGAACCAGCATCCCTTTGAGAAGCAAAGAAAAATCATACCACACTGTAAAATAACAAAAGCCAATATGAAATAGTTTGTTCCAATTGAACAAGGAAGCGTTCTAATAGTATCAAATAAATGAAATATATTTAGCCCCATTCTATGTTGATTTGTTCATCATTTTAAGAACGATCAGTTTTTCCAAAATCTTTGAGCTGACAGGCTACAGCTAACAGTTCCTTGGGTAGTCCATCTGTTAAATTTAATCCTCTGACACAAAAAGCAAAATATACTTTGCCTGTGGCATCACAGTAAAGCTCGCGCTGTCTACGGCATCAATAAATTGCAGCCTTTGGCTAAACTGCAAACTTCAGAGAAAATAAATGGGAAATAGAAATTACCAAAGTCAACCAGCTTGATTCCTCCTTCTATTGTCAAGAGTATGTTGTTGCCCTTGACATCGCGATGAATAATCCTGTTGTTGTGTAAATGCTGAAGGCCCTACAGAAAATACAAATAGATCAAATGGATGTAGACAAAATAATTATCCTTTCAGTAACTTTAAACCAATCTGCATAGGCATTAATGAAATGCTTAGTAATGCACTGCACCAGCAATATACTCTACTCACAATCATTATCTTAAATATTATGCTATAAGAATGCATACATAAACTGAGAACAAATAATCTCTTTGTCACTTATTTCTTACCAAAAGTGCTCCATATAAAATGTATGAGATTAGTGCTTCATCCATGCATTGGTCATGCTTGAGCAGATCAGTGACAAGCTCAGTGACAGAACCTCCATTGCACAGCTGTGAAAGAAATGTGAGAAAAATATTTCATTTCAATGTCATTTGGACAGGTACCTGGGTAGGAAAGGTTTACTGAGCTATGAGCCAAACAAAGACAGGTGGGACAGGTGTGGATGAGGCATTGTGTTCAGCATGGGCAATTAGTGCCAAAGGGCCTGTTTGCACACTGTATGACTCTAATTCAAATATTTCACTCCATATTTCTGTGAAAGGAATAAAATGACCTTTAGTTATAGAGAGCCTTCTAGCCTTTGGAGGACATCCTTAATTACAAGTGCTTCTGGCATTTAATCCTTGGTGAGATTCAGGATATTCAACAGTTCATTTGCACACAGCCCATTCTCACAACAGCAAGAAAAAAAAAATGATTTGAGTATCAGGTAATGTTGACTGATTAATTAATGTTGGCCAGAAAACCAAGGGTTAGTTCTCTGCTCTTTTTATAAAATAGTGCCTTCAAATTTTCAACGTCCACCTAAGAGAGTAATTGGCCCAATTTAATATCTCATCCCAAAGTCGGCATCTACAAAACTGCAGCATTCCCTCAGTACTGCACTGAGGTGTCAGCCTATATTTTTGTGTTGAATGTCTGTTCTCAAAACCTTATGACTTGAAGAGTAGGAAGGAACTGCAGATACTGGTTTATACCGAAGATAGACACAAAGTGCTGGGGTAATTCAGCGGGCCAGGCAGCATCTCTGGAAAATAGGTGACGTTTCAGGTCGGAACCCTTCTGCGGACAGCCTCTGCGTTATTGCCGAGAATTGTGGACGCAGCCCAGACCATCACACAAACCAACCTCCCTTCCATCAACTCCATTTATACCTCACGCTGCCTCGGCAAGGCCAGCAGCATAATCAAGGTCAGGTCGCACCCTCTTCCCTCGGGCAAAAGGTATGGAAGTGTGAAAATCCACACCTCCAGATTCAAGGACAGTTTCTTCCCAGCTGTTGTCGGGCAATTGCATGTGCCGCGGAACCGTGGGGGCTGCAGCCTCCCCACTTTTTTGGCTAGACATATTTCAGTGTCTCCAGCTTTGCTGCTGTGCTCTGAGCAACCTAGTTGTGGGTGTTGGAGAGTCAGGGCGGAGGGAGGGATGGAAGCAGAAGCAGCATCGGGGGCAGATGCAGACGGGGAGCCGGGGCTGGCCAGTGTTTGCGGGGCTGGCGAGACGCTCGCTGCAGCTCCGGCCATGGAGCAGCCTCAGTGCAAGAGCTCCAGGCTGTCGGAGGCGGCCGGGCCTCGGGTCGAAGGCGAGGAGGAAGCTTTGCGCCGCTGCCGTGAGAGTCTCTGTGCCAAATTCGCCCTGGTGACTGGCATGGACCAGGCTGCAGCTCGGTGCATCCTGCAGGACAACCAGTGGCTGCTGGTAGTATGTACCAAGCATTGGGTAGAAGCGGTGGAAGATAGTGGCCTTCAAATGCGGGTGGTTGGAAAAAGCATCCTGCTTGCCTGCAGAAAAAATGTTCCCGAGGGGTCAATTTAAGAATAAGGGGTAGGCCATTTAGGACTGAGATGAGGAAAAACTTTCTTCACCCAGGGAGTTGTGAATCTGTGGAATTCTCTGCCACTGAAGGCAGTGGCGGCCAATTCACTGGATGTTTTCAAAAGAGTTAGAATTAGCTCTAGCCAAATCAAGGGATATGGGGAAAAAGCAGGAACGGGATAATGACTTTAGATGATCAGCCATGATCATATTGAATGGCAGTGCTGACTCGAAGGGCTGAATGGCCTATTCCTGCACCTATTTTCTATGTTTCTATGTAACTTGCTCATGCAAGTATATGGGTATATGGCAATAAATCTAGGCCACTTGATTTTGAAGCATTAATGCATGGTGGAAGTATAATGTAGTCATAGAGTGATACAGCATTAAAAAGGGCCCTTCGGCCTAACTTGCCCACACCCACCAACTACACTACCTGCTTTTACTCCATGTCCCTCCAAACCTGTCCTATCCATGTATCTGTCTAACTATTTCTTGAATGTTGGGATAATCCCTGCCTCAACTACCTCCTCTAGCAGCTAGTTCCATACACCCACCACCCTTTGTGTGGAAAAAGATACCCCTCAGATTCCTATGAAATCTTTTCCCTTTCACCTTAAATCTGTCCTCTGGTCCTCGATTCACCTACTCTGGGCAAGGGACTAGTGCATGTATATGTATATTTCTAATGCATTTTAGATTTCTCAAAAGTCTTACTTTTAAAAAACATATACCCCCTTTATTAATGTCATGGTTTGATGATTCCACATTCAAATCATAATGAAATACATGTCAAAAGGAGAACGCATACTTTCAAAATACTCAGATTTGTTCCCTGAGCAAAACATAATTTGTTTGACTTTGCAAAATCAGGAAATGTTATGATTATTTCTTGTCCCTTTTTCCAACTACAAACAAAAAAAAAGCACTTTGCACAGAGATCGCTCAGCCCCCCCCCCCCCCCCCCCCCCCTTTCAAAAACGCTCCACAGCCCCTGAATTGAACCATCTTACCACAGCTAGAGAGCAGTCCTGAAGTACTATCAACCTCATTGGAGAACCTTCGGACTATCTTTGATCACTTTACTGGCTTTATCTTGCACTAAATGTGGTCTCAGTGGTCGAGTGGTCTGTTTCCATGCTGCATCTCTAAACTAAGTGACCAAATCCATTCACAACTGCTCAGCAAATGAAGCAATCCATGCCTCCATGCAACAAGGCAGGGACATAATTGAAATATGGGCGGATAAGTGGCAACAAGCATTATTGCCACAGAAGTGCCAGACAATGCATTTCTAATTAAAGAGAGTTAAATATTCTTGATATTCAAAGGCATTACTTTAAGATCCTCAGTGTCACCAATGACCAGAAATTCAACTGCAGCAACCCCTGAAAAGCAGAATAGAGCCTTGGCAGAAACCCATCGTGGCCTCCACTCACCATGCTATAGAGTTTAGAGATAGCGTGGAAATAGGCCCTTCGGTCCACCAAATCCACGTCGACCATCGATCACCCATCACATTATTTATCCCACTTTCTCATCCACTCCCTACATATTAGGGCAATTTACAGAGGCCCACTTACCTACTAACCTGTACGGTTTTGAGATGTGGGAGGATACCAGATCACCCAGAGGAAACCCACGCTGTCATAGGGAGAACGTGCAAACTCCGCACAAGCAGCACCAGAGGTCAAGATTGAACCCGGGACTCTGGCACTGAGGCAGTGGCTCTACCAGCCGTACTACTTTGCTGCCCATTTATAAGTGCATTGGCTCCCCTATCATTTTTATTCAGGAATCCATTGCTGGTTTGAGTTTGAGTATAGCTTATTGTCTCGTGTACCGAGGTAGAGAGAAAAGCTTTAGTTGCATGCTAACCAGTCAGCGGAAAGGCAATACATGTTACAATCGAGCCATCCACGGTGATCTTTGTAACATTATATGCCTTTTTATTTCAAATAAATACCTTGTTTAACTTCGTTAGTCAGGCACAGATGGGTCATCTTTCTCTTTATTTCACAATGCAATGTACCTTTATTGAGAATTACAAAAGATCTCCTCAAAGGTTATGCAAAATTTGGGTCAGCAAGGTGGTGTAGCGGTAGAGTTACTACCTTACAGTGTCAGAGACCCGGGTTCGATCCTGACTATGAGTGCTGCCTGTACGGAATTTGTACTTTCTCCCCGTGACTGCGGGTGTTTTCCCCAAGTGCTCCGGTTTCCTCCCACACTTCAAAGATATACAGGTTTGTAGGTTTATTTAGCTTCAGTAAAAATTGTAAATTGTCCCGTGTGTCTAGGATGGTCTGGTGTACAGGGATCGCTGCCAGTTCATATTTTTATAATTTTACTTAAGACACCAATTACAGATAAAAGTTTCTCACTCTGAAACGGAGTGAAATTTTTATCATGTTATGATCACCAAAATATCTTCTCTTAATCTCACATTGTTACATGTGGCCAATCTAAAACAGTTTGTGCCAGAGTCCACAACATATTGTTCTAAGAAACTGCCTTGAAAGCACCGTATAGTTATCCTGAAGACTACCTTTGAATTGTCCAAAATAAAATATTAAATCTACCCACTATTATTGCATCAGCTTTCTTGTTAGTCTCCATTATTTCTTGATTAATGACCTGTTCGGCAGTGTAGTAATCACTAGGGGTCCTACACCAACAACTTCTTTCCCTTGCTAATTCTCTTCTCCACTCAAACCGATTCTATCTGTAGCCAATATAATTTCTCATTACTGTACTGATTTTACTTGATGTAAAGTTAGCCCATTTACACTCAAGACATTTAAATTACTGTGTTCTCTTCAAGGGCAAATGTGTCAAACATCACAACCACTGAACTTATTTAGGCAAGGTGATATTCAGGAGCAATACAAGGGCACCAGTTCTTCCCTGTCTGAAGAAGGGCCTCCACCCGAAACATTGCCTATTTCCTTCGCTCTATATATGCTGCCTCACCCACTGAGTTTCTCCAGCATTTTTGTCTGCCTTCGATTTTCCAGCATCTGCAGTTCCTACTTAAACATTTTCCCTCGGTGTTATTTTTCACATATTATTTGAAAATTTGGCAGAGAGAAATTAATCCAAATATTTCCTCTCTGTTGTATGCTTTAGTAATAAAATATTTTCATAACTTCATTCATAAAAGATCAACATAATTTTGTTTGACATTAAAATTTTATTCATTTCACAAGGATAGCGAGAAGATCAATGGTTTATGTTATTCTTCCCAAATAGTATCCTTTCAGCCAAGCTAAATTTCCTGAAGCAGACCAATTTCATGAATGATGGACAGAGATTATTGCCCTTTCAATCTTTCATGTCATCAGTGCTACTAGCACAAACCAGACAATAGGCATATTTCAAAAGTCTTTGCATATTGTGCCAAAGGATCTGATTTGCACAGAAATAGATTTGCACCATTAATGTTCACAACAGACCAACATCCAAGAAATTCAAGTACATTAATTTTATGTAAATTACTTCAATTAGAAGTGGTATTTCAGTCAATGTGATTGCTTTTTGTGTAATACTTCTAAAGCTAAATGAAGCGCAATGTTTTTAATACTTCTATTTAAATAGCCGCGATGCGCAAAACCCGCATTCATATACGTATATCAATAAAAAAATGTAAAATCATTACGGGCGGCACAGTGGCGCAAAGGTAGAGTTGCTGCCTCATAGTGCCAGAGAACCGGTTTGATCCCGACTATGGATGACGTCTGTATGAGTTTGTAAGTTCTCCCTGTGACTGCATGGATTTTCTCAGGGTGCTCCAGTTTCCCCCATATTTCACAGACATGCAGGTTTGTACAGTGCCCTCCATAATGTTTGGGACAAAGACCTATCATTTATTTATTTGCCTTTGTTCTCCACAATTTGAGATATGTAATAGAAAAACAAATCACATGTGGTTAAGGTGCATATTGTCCGATTTTAATAAAGGCAATTTTTATACATTTTGGTTTCACCATGTAGAAATTACAGCAGTGTTTATACATATTCCCCCATTTCAGGGCACCATAATGTTTGGGACACAGCAATGTCATGTAAATCAAAGTAGTCATGTTTAGTATTTTGTTGCATATCCTTTGCAATGCATTGACTGCTTGAAGTCTGCGATTCATGGACATCACCAGTTGTTGGATGTCTTCTCTGGTGATGCTCTGCCAGGCCTGTATTGCAGCCATCTTTAGCTTATGCTTGCTTTGGGGGCTAGTCCAGTTTTCTCTTCAGCCTATAAAAGGCATGCTCAATTGGGTTCAGATCGGGTGATTGACATGCCACTCAAGAATTGCCCATTTTTTAGCTTTGAAAAACTTTGTTGCTTTAGTAGTATGTTTGGGATCATTGTCTTGCTGTGGAATGAACTGCCGGCCAATGAGTTTTGAGGCATTTGTTTGAACTTGAGCAGATAGGATGTGTTTATACACTTCAGAATTCATTATGCTACTACCATCAGCAGTTGTATCATCAATGAAGATAAGTAAGCCAGTACCTTCAGCAGCCACACATGCCCAGGCCATAACACCACCACCACCATGTTTCACAGGAGGTGGTATGCTTTGGATCTTGGGCAGTTCCTTCTCTCCTTCATACTTTGCTCTTGCTATCACTCTGATAGAAGTTAATCTTCGTCTCATTTGTCCACAAGACCTTTTTCCAGAACTGTGGTTGCTCTTTTAAGTACTTATTGGCAAACTGTAACCTGGCCATCCTATTTTGGCGGCTAACCAGTGGTTTGCATCTTGCAGTATAGCCTCTGTATTTCTGTTCATGAAGTCTTCTGCAGACAGTGGTAATTGACAAATCCACACCTGACTCCTGAAGAATGTTTCTGATCTGTCAGACAGGTGTTTGGGGATTTTTCATTATATAGATAATTCTACTGTCATCAGTTGTGGAGGTCTTCCTTGGCCTGTCCCTTTGCAATTAGTAAGCTCACCAGTGCTCTCTTTCTTCTTAATGATGTTCCTAACAGTTAATTTTGGTAAATCTAAGGTTTGGCTGATGTCTCAAACAGTTTTATTCTTGTTTCTCAGTCTCATAATGGATTCTCTGACTTTCATTGGCACAACTTTGGTCCTCATGTTGATAAACAGCAATAAAGGTTTCCAAAGGCGATGGAAAGACTGGTGCTGAGCACTCTCTTATACCTGCATTAAACACACCTGTGAAATGACAAACACCTGTGAAGCCATGTGTCCCAAACATTATGGTGCCCTGAAATGGGGGGACTATGTATAAACACAGCTGTAATTCCTACATGTAATTCCAAAATGTATAAAAATACCCTTTAATAAAATCTGACAACGTGCACTTTAACCACATGTGATTTTTTCTATTACAAATTTCAAATTGTGGAGCACCGAGGCAAATAAATGAATGATGGGCCTTTATCCCAAACATTATGGAGGGCACTGTATGTTAATTGGCTTCTGTAAATTGTCTTTAGGATGTAGGATAGAACTAGTGTACACGTGATCATTGGTCGGCGAGGACTCAGTCGGTCGAAGGACCTGTTTCCACGCTCTATCTCTAAATTAATATAAACAAAAGAATAGATGTGGCTTTTCACAATTATAATAAAACGGATTCTGATGAACATTTAAAACAAATTCTACCCATCTCATTTTCACCTGGAAAAATGGTAAAAATCTATTTTATTGATGGTGTTACTGATTTCATTTCCCCCCCATTACTACCCAAACCCGGGAATTCAATCTTATAGAGACACAAAAGTCTACAGATGCTGAAATGTTGAAGAAAAAAAACAAACAGCATCCACAGCAAACACAGACGACGTTTCGAGTCTGGACTTTTCTTTAGGGTGATCAAGAAGGGCCCCAACAAAAATGTATTGTTTCCATTTCCCTCCACAGATTCCATCTACAATATGCCGAGTTGCTCCAGCAGTTTGTTTTATGCCATCCTATTAAAAATCCTCAAGAGAATGGTGAAGAAACTTGACACCACACAACATATTCTAAAGACACAGCATTACTGATTCTACCTTGTAAAAGTTGCCTGTCAAATAAATGTGAAAATGATGAGATATTAATGACATTGACCCTAACTTTAACTAGGTGAGTTGAAGACTGTTGACACGGATACAGAAATCTGAGCTAAAAAACAAACTGCTGGAGGACCTCAACTGGTCAAGCAGCATCTGTGGAGGCAAAGGAATGGTTGACATTTGGGGTCAAGACCCTGCATCAGAACTGAGAGGGGAGAAGGTAAGATAGCTAATATATTGTGATTGGGAGGGGTGGGGGGTGAGGTTAGGGGCTGGTAGGTGACAGGTGGAACCAGATGAGGTTGGGGGATCTCAATTGGACGTCTCACCACAGGAAGGATAGTGGCTTTGGAGAAGTGCAGCCTCAAATTACATTGGGCTAAATTAAGAGGTGAGAATGTACTGAGGGTGAGTATAAGAAATTATATGTCTAAGATAAATTATTCCTGACAGTTGACAAATTACCAACCATAATATTTAGCTTCATATATCTATAATGTTCTTTTGTATTTTTCTCCACAGGTTAAATATGAAAATTATTCTAAACCCACAGGCTCCTTACCTCCAAAACCAACCATAGATATCCACTAGTCTTCAGATCAGTTTTGTAGAACATTCCATAAAATTTAACAACATTGGGATGGCTTGTGAGTGACTGGAGGATACTGTATTCTGCTTCAATTTCCTCATCGACAACCTAAGAATATGATAAAAATGATTAAACACCCACAAATTAGCATAAGGTGTACTCTGAAAGAAGAGTTAAAGGGACTATAATGACAATAGCTTCACAAAATTAGTTGTTTTTTTTAATCCTAAAACTGACCATGACCTCAGACAAATTATAAAACATCCATTTCACTTTTATGGAATGCTTATTTCCGAATTCAGCATCGCAAAATTAACAACGTGAGATGTGTGAAGTAAGTCACTTAGAGGCTGAAGCTGGTTGACATAAAAAAGCCTCTATTAATTAAACAGGCATTCTCTTGGAGACCATCTCAGTAGAATCTCCAAACTTAAAAAGTGTATCGAATTTTAATATAAATGTTTAAACATGAGAGACAGCAATAAACGATTTACTATAATTTCAATGGTTATAACTACCTGCTTAAATTTTAATGTTTTCTGTCATACAGCATAGAAATAGGCCCTTCAGCCCACCGATGGTGACCATGTTGGCATAATGAGCTAGACCTATTTCCCCACACATTGCCAATAGACAATTTCCCCACATATTGCCGTAGACAAATATGCTGGAGAAACTCAGGGGTGAGGCAGCATCTATGGAGCGAAGGTAATAGGCAACATTTCGGGTCGAAACCCTTCTTCAGACTGATGTGAGACTGGTGGGGGGGGGGGGGGGGGGGGTGGGCCTGGAAGAAAAATGGAAAAGGTGGAGCCAGAGGGAGAGCTGAGAAGGGGAGGAGAAAGTAGGGATTACCTGAAATTAGAGAAGTCAATGTTCAAAGCACTGGGGTGCAAACTGCACAAGCGAAATATGAGGTGCTGCTCCTCCAATTTACGGTGGTCCTCACTCTGGCCATGGAGGAAGCCGAGGACAGAAAGTTCAGATTTGGAATGGGAGGGGAGTTGAAGTGCTGAGCCACTGGGAGATCAGGTTGGTTATTGCAAACTGAGCGGAGGTGGTTGGCGAAGCGATGGTCAAGCCTACGCTTGGTCTCACCGATGTAGAGCAGCTGACATCTAGAGCAGCGGATGCAATAGATGAGGTTGGAGGAGGTGCAGGTGAACCTCTGCCACACCTGGAAAAACTACTTGGGTACTTGAATGAAGTCAAGGGGGGAGGTAAAGCGACAAGTGTAGCATTTCCTGCGGTTGCAAGGTAAAGTACCAGGGGAGGGGGTGGTTCGGGTGGGAAGGGACGAATTGACCAGGGAGTTACGGAGGGAGCGGTCTCTGCCAAAAGCAGACAGGGGAGGAGATGGAAAGATGTGGCAAGTGGTGGGATCACGTTGGAGGTGGCGAAAATGTCGGAGGATTATTTGTTGTATGTGACGACTGGTAGGATGTAAGGTGAGGACAAGGAGGACTCTGCCCTTGTTACGAGTGGGGGGTTGGGGACGGAGAGCAGGGTAACGGGATATAGAAGAGACCCTGGTGAGAGCCTCATCTATAGCAGAAGAGGGGAACCCCCGTTCCCTGAAGAATGAGCGTATTTCCGATGCCCTGGTGCGGAACACCTCATCCTGGGTGCAGATCCGGCGTAGACAGAGGAATTGGGAGTAAGGGATGGAGTCCTTACAGGAAGCAGGGTGGGAAGAAGTGTAGTCCAGATAGCCATGGGAGTCAATGGGTTTATAGTGGATGTCGGTCAGTAGTCTATCACCTGTGATGGAGATAGTGAGGTCAAGAAATGGTAGGGAAATGTCGGAAATGGTCCAATGAGTGCCGGATGGAAATTAGTGGTAAAATGGATGAAGTCAGTGAGTTGTGTATGGGTGCAGGAGGTAGCACCAATGCAGTCGTCGATGTAGCGGAGGTAGAGTTCGGGATAGGGCCACGGTACGCCTTGAACAAGGATTGTTCGACGTACCTTACAAAGAGACAGGCATAGCTGGGCGCCATGCGCGTGCCCATAGCTACGCCTTGTATTTGGAGGGAATGGGAAGAGTCAAACGAAAAGTTATTAAGGGTAAGGACCAGCTCCGCAAGGCGGAGGAGAGTATCAGTAGACGGGGATTGGTTGGATTAGCCAAATATACCCTTCCTATCCATATATCTTTACTGTGTTTTAAAAGTTGTGTGTAGACGTACCGTTAAAAAAGGATGGAGAAAGAAAACGGGGAATTACAGACCAGTTAGTCTAACATCGGTAGTGGGGAAACTGCTAGAGTCAGTTATTAAAGATGGGATAGCAGCGCATTTGGAATGTGGTGAAATCATTGGACGAAGTCAGCATGGATTTACGAAAGGTAAATCATGTCTGACGAATCTTATTGAATTTTTTGAGGATGTAACTAGTAGAGTGGATAAGGGAGAAGCAGTGGATGTGTTATATCTGGATTTTCAGAAGGCTTTCGACAAGGTCCCACACAAGAGATTAGTATACAAACTTAAAGCACACGGTATTGGCGGTTCAGTATTGATGTGGATAGAGAACTGGCTGGCAGACAGGAAGCTAAGAGTAGGAGTGAATGGGTCCTTTTCAGGATGGCAGGCAGTGACTAGTGGGGTGCCGCATGGCTCAGTGCTGGGACCCCAGCTATTTACAATATATATTAATGATTTGAACGAGGGAATTAAATGCAACATCTCGAAGTTTGCGGATGACACAAAGCTGGGGGGCAGTGTTAGCTGTGACAAGGATGCTAGGAAAAGTGGTGCAAGGTGACTTGGATAGGTTGGGTGAGTGGGCAAATGCATGGCAGATGCAGTATAATGTGGATAAATGTGAGGTTATCCACTTTGGTGGCACAAACAGGAAAGTAGACTATTATTGGAATGGTGACCGATTAGGAAAAGGGGAGATGCAACGAGACCTGGGTGTCATGGTACCCCAGTCATTGAAAGTGGGCATGCAGGTGTAGCAGGCTGTGAAGAAAGCGAATGGTATGTTGGCATTCATAGCAAAAGGATTTGAGTACAAGAGCAGGGAGGTTCTACTGCAGTTGTAAAGGGTCTTGGTGAGGCCACACCTGGAGTATTGCGTACAGTTTTGGTCTCCTCATCTGAGGAAGGGCATTCTTGCCATAGAGGGAGTACAGAGAAGGTTCACCAGACTGATTCCTGGGATGTCAGGACTTCCATATGAAGAAAGACTGGATAGACTCGGCTTGTACTCGCTGGAATTTAGAAGATTGAGGGGGGATCTCATAAAGACTTACAAAATTCTTAAGTGGTTGGACAGGCTAGATGCAGGAAGATTGTTCCCGATGTTGGGGAAGTCCAGGACAAGGGGTCACTGTTTAAGGATAAGGGGAAAGTCTTTTAGGACCGAGATGAGAAAATAATTTTTCACACAGAGAGTGGTGAATCTGTGGAATTCTCTGCCACAGAAGGTAGTTGAGGCCAGTTTGTTGGCTATATTTAAGAGGGAGTTAGATGTGGCCCTTGTGGCTAATGGGATCAGGGGGGATGGAGAGAAGGCAGGTACAGGATACTGAGTTGAATGATCAGCCATGATCATATTGAATGGCGGTGCAGGCTCGAAGGGCCGAATGGCCTACTCCTGTACCTATTTTCTATGTTTCTATGTTGCAAAATTACTTTTTTAGAGAAATGGGGTATATCCTAACAGGCAGAACACCTTTTAATATTTAAGTATCAATGGCTGGTGTGAAAGATCTCTGCACAACTCTTAACATCGACCACTTTTGATAGTGTTGAAGGGTGGCTCCTTGTGTACACAAACAGCGTAATTTTAAGTGACATGACTGACATGTGTTGAACTGTGGACAAAATTGCTGGAGAAACTCAGCGGGTGAAGCAGCATCAATGGAGCGAAGGAAATAGGCAGCGTTTCGGGTCAAAACCCTTCTTCAGACTTTTTCTAACCAAAACGTTGCCTATTTCCTTCGTTCTACAGGTGCTGCCATATCCGCTGAGTTTCTCCAGCATTTTTGACTACCATCGATTTTCTAGCATTTGCAGTTCCTTCTTAAACATATGTTGAACTGTACCTGAAGTGGCAGAGGTAAGTCTTTAATGATGTGTCAATACAGGGGAAGGCCACTTAATGTATTTTTTAATCTCATGATGAAAGTTTCAATGAGGGCCAATTAACACAGTCACAATTATTAGGCCACATTTGACAGGAATAGTGCTGACATAGTAAAGGGCCTGTCCCACTTGGCCGTCATTTGTACATCACAAAATCCTGCGATGCCGCGCCTCACTGCCCATGTCATCGCGCACCATGCGTGTGTAATGCGCACCATGCACATTAATTTACGCGCAAATGACGGCCAAATGGGACAGGCCCTTAACAGTTTGGAAATAATAAAAATTTGCCACTGAGACAGACACATGTTATAATCAAAGATCCTAGAGCTATAGGATCTTTGGTTACAATGAGAACAATGAACAGATGTTGTGTCAGACATAGGGTTTAACCAGCATTTTACCAAAGAAACCAGAGATACATGTTCAAGGAAGAAACCTAGAACCTGAGCTTTGAAAGCAAACGGTGCAGCTGCCAAAGGTCAAGCGTTTGCAATTAGGAATGATCACATCATAGAAATTAATATATGGAGGTTGTCCGGAAGTAGGGCTACAGGAAATTACAGACATGCGAAAGAGTGATGCCAGAGAAGATACTAATTTTAAAACTGAAGCCAGTATTTCTCTGGGAGATACCAGAAATACAAGTGTAAGAAGATAAGAGATGGTTCTCAAAGCTCTAATTGCATAGATGAGAAACAAATCGGGCTAAATATGCTGGAAAATAAATCAAGATTTGAGGATAATACTGGAAATGTGAAAAGTATTGAGCAACAGGTTCAACCTCATGAGGGTAGATACAAAAAGCTGGAGTAACTCAGAGGGACAGGCAGCATCTCTGGAGAGAAGGAATGGGTGACGTTTCGGGTCGAGACCTTCTCTCTAGAGATGCTGCCTGTCCCTCTGAGTCACTCCAGCTTTTTGTGCCTACCTCCAATTTAAACCAGATTCTGCAGTTCTTTCCTACATATTCAACCTCTTGAGATTGGACACGGGCACAATCATTTTGGAGGTTTACAGAGGATAGGATAATGGACGGTGGACAGGTTTGTCTCAGAAGAAGTGTTCAAAAATAACAAAGGATGAAGCAGTGTGTAAGAAGGAACTGCAGATGCTGGTTTAAACCGAAGATAAACACAAAAAAACTGGAGTAACTCAGCGGGACAGGCAGAAGAATGATCATGAAGGACCCGGCAGGTGGTGGTGGGGGGGGGGGGCTGAGAACAAAGAGTGAACAGGCAGGTGGAGGGGGGCGCACGGAGAAAAGAACACAGAGGGACCTGGTGGAGGGAGCGCCAAGAACAAAGAGGGAACAACATGACTAATGAGTACTTTTGTAACTTTGCCGATGCCAGAAACGTGGCGAATATGTGTGAACTTTGTGTATTGTGGGCAAAAACAAAGATTTTAACTGTACTTAGCTACATCTGAAAAGGAAGTATTCAGTGCAGGTAAGATGAGACTTCATCAAAGCTTTAAATGAAAGACATAGATGAAAACAGGTAACAGTGTTGGACATGCAGTTAGAAACATGTCTAGTATCAAATAACCAGATTGTTTGCAATCTAGCTATTTTAACCATAGTAACCATCTACTTGATCACAGGGAGAAGGATGGAGTCATTGGCAAAGGAGCATTTTATTAATAGGGTAAAAACCAATGTTTTTTGCTCTCAGCAGTTCTTTAAAAGAAATACATAGAATCAGAAGATATAGACACAAAATCCTGGAGTAACTCAGCCGGTCAGGCATCATTACACCAAAGATAGGCACTCAAGCATTTTGTGTTTATCTGCAGAGTAAACCAGTGTTGCAGTTCCTTCCTATACAAAGATTCATAGATAGAATCATTTTAGCTTGTATTCTCTGGAGTTTGAAACCTTAATGAAACATATTCAAATTCTGACGTGGCCTTAGAGGGTGGTTCAGTAGCACATCTTTCAGCGCCAGAGACCCGGGTTCAATCCTGACGACAGGTGCAGTCCATATGGAGTTTGTGTGTTCTCGCTGTGACCTCGTGGATTTTCTCTGGGTTCTCCGATTTCCCCCCACATTCCAAAGATGTACAGGTTTGTAGGTTATTTGACTTCTGTAAATTGTAAATTGAGTGTGTAGAATAGTGCTAGAGTATGGGGTGATCACTGGTGGACTTGGTGGGTCGAAGATGCCCCAACGAAGCCTTAATTGGGAGAAAGAATCGAGAAATGCAAAGTCTCGCCTGCTTAAGACTTGGGCTAGGAGGAATTTGGACTGGTAGCTCAACACCTAGGTTTGTGAGCAACTTATTCTTGCTGTGTAAATGTATTTTCACTCAAATGTTAAGATGCATCAATCACATTAATAAAAACACATGCAATATTGTAAGAAGAATAGATATTTTCAGTTCAAATAATGATATTTTCAATTAAAAGAATATTCCAAATACTAACACTGACTGTATCCAGTACTTTGACTGCAGCTTGGCTACCATCTAGCTTATTAGACACTTTGTAGACTTTTCCAAAGGTTCCCTTTCCAATTGTCTCTATTATTTCCCAGACGTCCGTAGGTTCAGTCAATGTCTCAAGCCCAGCCTGTTGATAGGCAGCCGCCATAAATATGGAAAATAGAAAGCTTCCTGAAAAATAGAAAATATGAATCTTGGGTAAGAGCCTAGGCTGAAGTAATGCATTCATTTTTTTTCCGCAGATAGGTCAGAGAATAATGTAACATTTGAAACTAAATAAATACTAACATATACATTTTTAAACAGAGGTTTTACATGACATACTAACGAAAACAGCTGTTCTCAAAAATCATTGTGAAGGACACAAACATAAATGTGACACAGGCTCAAATACACTTGGACCATTTCCGACATTTCCCTACCATTCCTTGACCTCACCATCTCTATTGCAGGTGATACACTCCTGACCGACATCCACTACAAACCAACTGACTCCCACAGCTACCTGGACTACTCTTCCTCCCACCCTGCTTCCTGTAAGGACTCCATCCCCTATTCCCAATTCCTCCGTCTACGCCGCATCTGCTCCTAGGATGAGGTGTTCCACACCAGGTCATCACAAATGTCCTCATTCTTCAGAGAACGGGCATTCCCCTCCCCCACTATAGATGAGGCTCGCACCAGGGTCTCCTACATACCCTGCAACACTGCCCTCTCTCCCCATTCCCCCACTCACAACAAGGGCAGAGTCCCCCTGGTCCTCACCTTTCACCCCACCAGCCGGCACATACCACACATAGTCCTCCGCCAGTTTTGCCACCTCCAACGTGCCCCTCCACTCGCCACATCTTCCCATTTCCCCCCCGTCTGCCTTCCGTAAAGACCGCTCCCTCCGCAACTCCCTTGTCAATTCTTCCCTTCCCTCCCGCTCCACCGCTTCCCCGGGCACTTTCCCTTGCAACCGCAAGAGATGCTACACTTGCCCCTTCACCTCCCCCCTCCACTCCTTTCAGGGACCCAAGCAGTCCTACCAAGTCCGACAGATGTTCACCTGCATCTCCTCCAACCTCATCTACTGCATCTGTTGCTCCAGATGCCAGCTGATCTATATCCATGAGACCAAGCGGAGGCTTGGCGATCATTTCGCCGAACATCTCCGCTCGGTCCGCAATAACCAACCCGACCTCCCGGTGGCTCAGCACTTCAACTCCCCCTCCCATTCCGTATCCGACCTCTCGGTCCTGGGCCTCCTCCACGACCAGAGTGAGCAACACCGCAAGTTGGAGGAACAGCACCTCATATTCCGTTTGGGGAGTCTGCATCCTCTGGGCTTAAGCATTGAATTTTCTCAATTCTGTTAACCCTGGCTGTCTCCTCCCCTTCCCACCTCTCCCTCAGCCCTCGGGCCCTGGCATTCCTTCTCTCTCTATCTCTCCCCCACCCAAGTCACACTAGCTTCTCATTTTCACACTACAAACAGCTTACAATGGCTTGTTTCCTTTATCATCGATCAGTCTGAAGAAGGGTCTCGACCCGAAATGTCGCCTATCTCCTTCGCTCCTTAGATGCTGCTGCACCCGCTGAGTTTCTCCAGCCTTTTGTGTACCCATAAATGTGACAGCTGTACAATATTATAGCAGAACCCAGAAATAACATGGTAGGTGTATCAAGTCATAAGATACACCTCATCCTTGTCAGCATAGTTAAGGGATTTATAATAAGCCTGCATGATATAGGTATGAAGGGCTCCTTGCACAGAAATGCTTCCCAACTGCAAAGTTAAATATAATTGGTCCCAGGATCAAACAGGTGCCGAAATCAGATGTCAGGATCAAAGCGACTAATTCCAGGATTTTATATGCATTCAATGCAGTTTACGTGCATGCAATCAGCGAACTGTATTACAAGATTTACACTTTAGCTCTTGGTAATACTCCATACTCCATTGCAAAAATCTTGATCAACCTAACTATCACAATGCACAAGACATGAGAGAAGGCCGTTGGCCAACATTTAGCAGAGGATTGAAAGAAAAGAGAAAAATAATACATTATTAAGTATATCTGCATACAAGTCCACGTAAATAATATTAAATTAAATATTGTTCTAAAAATTCTGTTGATAAAAAGTTCTGTTTGATGCATTGTACTAAAGCTAGATACTTTTCACCCTCACAAACTTTGTGTTTTGTTTTCTTTTCTATATCACAAACATTTTTGCAACAGACCAGAAAATTCCTTCTAGCTATTTTTTATTTCAAGACCAGGTTACAATCCATTGAGGTCATTCTGAAGTGTAGTCGCAACTGCAATGTAGGAAATGCAACAGCCAATGTATGAATAGCAAGATGCAGCAAAGAATAATTAATACCAATCTATTAATCTGTTTTCAGAGACATTAGTTTCTCTGATCATCAAAATAGCATCTTTGGATTCCCCAGGAGCAAGCTTGACCTTTGTCTGAAATCCCATCCAAAAGGTGACAGCTACAACAGTGCAGAACACTCTCAGTAATGGTTTGAGCACAAGAATCTATGTTGGAAATCCATCTTCTAACTTGGGGGTTCTACCATTGCTGCAGCCAACCTTCCAATGACAATAGAGGTAATTCTGAAATGAGTGGGATTTTGCCACCCATCCTCAATCGATAAATAGCACACATATCTATAATTCATTTTTGTGAAATAACCAGATTAATGTCTTGTATGATCTTAAGGAAATGAATGCAAAAATAAAAAGTTTTACACAGAATGCAAAATTTACATAATATAATACATCACTTAAATAAAATATCTATATATATCTATATTACTAAAAGTAAGATCTTGACCACTTTGGACTCACTGCGATGTGATGTCCGAGAGAACGCCGCCGCTTACGGCCGTCATTTTTGGCCACCTCGCTCAGAGTCCCCCTCGGCCGGACTGGACTGGAGGATTTTCCCCATTGATGAAAAATCAGAGAGATATTAATGTTTTAAAAAATATCGCCATTCTCTCTGCTGCCCCCACTGGCGGCAGGGGAGAGGGACTATAAAACCCGGAGGTGTCGTGGCGCACTCAGTCTCTGCCAGGCGGAGGAAGCAAGAGGGTCACGGCTCTCTGAGCTGCGAATAACACTGAACGCACGTCTACTCCACGGTGAGTACCCGGGGTGCAGTTTTCAGTAAATGTGTTTGTTGTTTGCAATATGTTTGCCCAATTAGGTTGGCTTTTTAAAGGGCTTTCAGCAATTGTGTTTGGTTGGCTTGCGAAGTATTTTTGTCCAATTGGCTTGGCTTTTAAAGGGCTTGCTTGCAACAGTTTTCAGATGGACAAAGCATGAATTGACATTTTATTAGATCAGGACTGTGTTTAATTTCAAAATTGGTGCTCATTCTGTGATTTTCATTTAGTTGCAAGATGGCGCCGATGACGTAATTTCCAGTTAGCGGCATGCTGGCGCTGAGTGCGTAATTTCCAGTTCGTGGCAATAAACGGGAGGGTGACGTCAAGATGGCGCCGAGTGCAGGCGCCGTTGAATAATTCAGGAGAGCTGTTCTGTCTGTGGTGAGTTTGTTGAATGTTACTTAAAGCACGTTTTTGCTTCAGCAGCAGCAGCCTCTGCAGGAGGCTTTAAACATTCGTTTTACACACTTTATATTCAACACGTTCTGAAGTTACTAGGCATTTTAGTATTAGGAGTGTGTGTGTGTGTGTGTGTGTGTGTGTGTGTGTGTGTGTGTGTGTGTGTGTGTGTGTGTGAATGAGTGTGTGTGTGTGTGTGTGTGTGTGTGTGTGTGTGTGTGTGTGTGTGTGTGTGTGTGTGTGTGTGTGTGTGTGTGTGTGTGTGTGTGTATATGAGTGTGTGTGTGTGTGTGTGTGTGTGGTGGAGGGTGTGTGTGATCAACAATTAATAAATAGTACAAACTAGCGCAACAGAAAGCCCGCACCCCCCCCCCCCCCCCACCCCAACTGGCCAGAAATATTGGAATTGGTGGAGAGGTGGAATATTGCGTTGGGTGACCAGCCCTCCCGTGTGATGCTGGGACCCAACGGGTCCCACTTAGTCTAATATATTACTAAAACTCTCTGTTTGTATGCGTGTCAGTGCGTGACGATTCAAAACTCCGCCAAAATGGTACACGATAGTGCTACAATTTTTGGCCCACCTTACTCACCAAGAGTTCAAGAGGCATTTATTATCACATGCACCAATTGGTACAGTGAGATTTGAACTAACATACAGCCAAACGAATAAAAGGAACACAATACACGATAGAATTTAACATGAACATTCCCACACAGCAGAATCAACGTTTTCCCAGTGTGAGGGAAGGCAATAAAGTTTAGTAATCTTCCTCTTTGTTCACCCGTGGTCGGGGCCATTGGGCCCTCTGCATTTAGCGCTATGACGACCCAATTTTCAGGCCCTCTTGCCAGGATGATCGGAGCTCCGGCGTCGGAACGGAGAACACTCTCACCAGCTAGGAGTTCCGAATCGGCCACTTGCTACTGTAGTCCGCGGTCCACAGGCCAAGCTGGGCGGAGCTCCAACACTGGCTATCCTTGGCAAAGGTCCCAGGCTCCTCCGGGATGTTAAAAGTCAGAGCTGCCCGCGGCTGAAGCTCCACAAACCACAGCTCCATGGTGTTAAAGTCCGCAGGCCCAACACTCCAGAGCTTCAACACAGCAATCCCCGGTAAGGCATCGCCCTCTCCGCGATGGAATTCAGTGCTGGGCCACCGCTGAAGCTCTGAACCGGCAGGAAAGGCCGCACCAATCCAGATGGTAGGTTGCGAGAGGGGGGGGGGGGGGGGGGAGCGAAGATGCGACTCGGAGAATAGACGCATCCCGACCAGGAAGTGACTGGGAAACGGTTTCCCCCTTCCCCTCCCCCACATAAAAAAGACTAACGAAACTCCAGGAACATACTTTTAGACAGACTAAAAATAACAAAAAGGGTGAAAGGGCGAACAGCACTGGATAATTCTTTACACCTTCCAACACAGAGCTAAAACCCTGGGGCAGGTCGAAAGAACTACTGACTTTGGTATAAACGTAACACATTATATAGGTATTAGACAATTATAATACAAAAGGAGTGGCAAACTATTAACCAATCACTATGGTTTACCATACATTAACTTATTTGCATTAACCAATCAACTAAATCCTTTCCAGTGATTGACAACACGTATAGTCACATGATTTTCACTTTTCCGTCCCCTTTACAACCTTTTTCCCCTTCTGTGGTTTTTTTTAACCTCTTTACTCAAAATCATTTTATTTCAATGAAGTAAAACCACAGAGATATAAAACTAATTCTCAGAGAACACCTTTCAGAATATAAAATACACATCATACAGCAATCACACAATACATACACACAAAACATATAATTTCACTTTTGGATAAGAAAGTTATTTCTAAAACTTCAGATTTAAACAAAGTCCAATACTCACAATCCTAATTAAACACAATACACTTCATAATTAATTTCCCTATTTAATAGTTAAAATAAAGTTACTTATGGATTAAATATGAGTTTTTCCCCATTCTTACAAAGTAGTAAGAACTTAAGTTATTTCTACAATCCCCAACCACACAAAGGCCACTAATTGTCACACTTGATTGCTTCTTCCCACGCTCGGGTCTAGTTTAATTACAACCACCCCCTTCTATCTCTGGACGAAAGGAATGTAAGGGCTCCTCACTAATAGCATTCCACACAGCAAATGAAAGATTATCAAAACAGAGTTACTTTCTCAGTTTTCTATAAACATAAGAAACCACCCTTTTGCAAAGGTCACACAACCATCACCTATGCCTTATCTCTAATCTCAACATAAATACATTTAAACAGCACAGACCAGATCTCAGACTAGTATCTAGCCTTGGTGTCTACGACCCAATGTAGGCAACCATAAATCCCCTTCATAACACAGCCGAGCTCAAAGATGTGCTGTGAAGAAGACACGTGGTGCCTATGTCTTGAGAAAAAACCCATCAATAACCAATATTCCAAACACCAACTAAACCAAATACAACTTCTGACAGATTTATAGCCGCTTTAAAGCAAACAAAGCTATGTGTATTTACATCAACATCTCCATGTTATAACAAGTCATCTGTTCTCCTATGTGTGTGTGTTCTTTATTCCTTTGTGGCCTATGTATTTGATAACCTCCACTCCCAGTCCTTCTCTTGCAACTTAACATGAGTTCCTCACACAGAAATTATAATTTGAGCAATTTTATTGTATAATATTTCCTCAATTCAATTTATTTCATTTTCATTCACAATGAAGTCCCAATGGGGTCCCAAATCTCATTTACTTAAAAAATGGTGAGTAGGGGGGGTAGGATAGGGGGGAGCTTCCATTTAAAAAAAAAATTGCAATTTTAATTGTGCGGGGAGGTGGGATAGGGGGGAGGTGAGGAGTGGGAGAGTAGGGAGGGAGAGGGGTTATGGAGGGGAGTGACTGAGGGTAGGGAAAAGGAGAGGGAGGTAGATGTGAGGGTGGCAGTGGGGGAGGGGAGGAGAAGAGGGGAAAGAGGGAAGAAGAAGCCTGTCATGGGCCTAGTCCCAGGGTTGTAGCCGGGTCCGCGCTTTGGCCGCTGGGGAGTGGACACAGTCATGGACTGGGCCCCGAGGGCAACTCCAGGACCAGGGCTTCAGATTGAGCCGGTGCAGGGTGCGGAGGCTGCTGCTCCGGGTCCACATGGAGGGAGAGGAGGAAGGACTAGGCCATAGCCTCAGCCTCCCTCCCTCTCCTCCAAACCGCTCGGCCCATCCCCCCGACGGCCCCCGCCTCAAGTACAACTTCATCGCCGACGTGGAGGAGCAACGGGACCAGCGGTAGTTTACATTGAAATCATGGGGAGGTGAGGAGGGAGCCTGGGGGGGATTGAGGGAGAGGAGGGGGTATTGAGGGGAATGGGGGAGGTGAGGAGGGAGTTGGGGAGGAGGGGGAGGTTGAAGGAGAGGAGGAGGGAGCGGGGGGATGTAGGGAGTGAGGGAGAGGAGGGCAGTGAGGCAGGTGAGGAGGGAGAGTGGGGGGGTGGGGATAAGGGGGAGGTGAGGAGAGGGGGATAGAGGGAGAAGAGGGGATAGGGAGGGGAGAGCAGTGCTCTTGCTTAACTTTTTTTCCCTGTTGCCAGCCGGGCAACCTTGGCAGCTTTTTAGGTTGGCAAATGACAGTTTAGGTGGTCATTTAAGATGGCTTGCATGAAGCGTGCTCAGACGAAGTGCGTAGTTACCAGTCGGAATTATGCTCAATGAAGAGTTCACATATTATATCTGCTTCAAATAAAGTCACAAACTAACATATTCACCAATCAAGACATGATATATACCACAATGACATGCAGCAAAATTATAATACAGTATCTCAATTCTTTTTACACATTGCAATTAATGCAATTTTTATTATTTCTTTCCACTTCCAAACAAAAATGTGTATGGATTATTCATCATATGATCAACCTGTGTCAATAAATCCTGGACCTTGATAACATATATGCTTAACCACGCACACTACAGATTGATGCAAGCATGTTTTCTGTGAAGGACCAAAAATTATCATGACATGGCCATAGCATGGGTCGTTATTGCTATTGGTACAGAAACACTCTCGCTTCCCACATAATTTATCCACAACAAAATATACAGGTTGCAAGGACTTTTCTAAAGGCATTTTATGATAATAGCTGTTAAAACTGACTATACCCATCTGACAGGTTAAACATTATACTCACTAGCAAGAGATGGCCAAAGGACATAAATGCAGCAAATGTTCTTTTGGTAATATATTTAAAGGTGTCAAGACGCCACATTACTGGACATTCAGATTAGATGTATGTGTTGTGAACACGAATGAAGATACCCAGTTTGTAAGCAACAATTTTTTTTTAAATTGATGATAAAACGCTTTTTCCATCATTCCCACTTCAGAATTAACACTAAAATTTCAACTGAAATATCTGCTAACCAAATTTGTGATGTATATGACTGACTGTAGAAGTAAAACCTGGATAATTCCAACGTATAGTTGTGAATATTGCTCATAAAATAACTACAGTACTGATACTCCATATTAAGAGCATTGATTTGTCATTAAAATGAATTCTGTAATAATGTGTCAATGGTAGCAGTGACAATCGAACACTGCGGTTTTAATGTTTCACGTGTTCAGAATTTAATTAATCCATCTTTATGGAGTAAAACAAATAATAACATTGGGAATTAAAACATATTTGATTGCATTCCATTATCAAACATAGTCAATGTTAGCTCTGAAGACATTTCCAGCACAATAGGGTCGGGTGTGAATCAGTGCAGGATGGATAGATGGTGGTGGTGGGGGAGGGGGCTTGAGAAGGCACTCGGTGTGGATTGGATGGATTGAGGCAGGGGAATTAGTGCATGTTGGTTGGAGTAGGTAAAATTGTGAGTGGAGAGCGCGGGGGATGAGTGGGTTGAATCTGTGCGGGATGGATGGGGGAAGCAGTGCAGGATGAAGGAGAGGAGCAGTGCAGGATGGATCGGAAGGGGGTCAGTACAGGATGAATTGGGGGACCAGTGTAGGATTGATGGTGAGTGGCAGGAGAATCAATGCGAGGTGGATTGGGAGATCAGTGCAGGATGAATAGATGGGGGGGGGGGGGGTTTGATGAGGAGGGGAGCACAGCGGATGTCAGTGAGGACTGAATAGAGGCAGGAATGGGGATCAGTGCGGGATGGAGAGGAGGGGTCCCAGGATAAGGGGAGTGGATGGGGCCATACAAGAGAGAGAGTGAGAGCAAGGGGCAAAGGAGGTGGGAACAAAGGCCAGCGCTCCTCGGACAACACCGGCATCATCGCTGCCTTGGCCGTTATCAGGGCGGGCGGGGGCGGGAGGAGGAGGAAATGGAGCCACCACTGCTGCTGTGCGGGGCCCGTCATTCGCTCCGACCCTCCGTCACACCACACTTAGCATCTTTCCCACAACCGTCACCGACACAAAACGTCATGTTCCTTTTCTCCAGCGATGCTGCCGGACCTGCGGAGTTACTCCAGTTTTTTGTGTCTATCTTTGGTATAAACCAAGTTGCCAAGCCGAGCAAAATGACCCGCGATTTAGGTTGCCCGGTGGCACTTTGGGTGGCCAGTGGCACCCGGGCAACCGCTAATTTCAAGCCCTGGAGAGGGGTTATGGGGGGAGGGAGGGAGTGACTGAGGGCACGGGAAATGAGAGGGAGAGTGATGTGAGGGAGGGAATGGAGAGGGGAGTAGGAGAGGGTAAAGAAGAGGGAGGGTGAAGAGTTGGGGGAGGGAGTGCTGGGGATGAGGGGGAATGGAGTAGGGGTAGGAAGAGGGATAGTGAGGTAATGGAGGAGAGGGAAAGAGAGATGAGGGGAGGGTGAGGGGAGGGGGGGGTGAAGGGAGGAAGCAGAGGAGGGTTGATGGAGGGTGGGGAGAGGGAGGATAATGGAGATGGGAATAGGGGACTGAAGAGGGAGAGTGAGATGCGTTCACATTGAGCTTATATTTTACAAGTTATTACCATTATAAACTTTAAGAACGTCAGCTGCGCAGTTTGGGGCTATGGGTGAGTGGTGGAATATTGCGTTGGGGGGAACGGGACCCAACAGGTGCACACTTGGTCTAGTATCCTTTATGCACGAGAAAGGACTGCATTGTCAAGCGATAAAGTTCCAACAATGTGAGATTATCATTCTGTGGGCAGACAAAATAGCGTGTTGAGATTTCTAGTAGCATTATTATTAAGTATAAACAAACAATGGATATTTGCTGGATATTAATCCAGTGAGTTTCTAAAACATTTTAAACTAAAGGTGATCAAGTTTATTAATTTTTATAAATGCAGGCTTTGACTTGATTGCGTCAGGGTTTTTGTCCTAACCATGAAGTTACCCCCATCCTTTAGAAAATAGGCTATTACTTTGTAAATCAATTGATTTGGATGGCAGTATATTCTGGATATTAAATATATTTATGCAACCAATAAAATGACAATCCAAGCAGAAATAACCAAATTCCTGGTTATTGTACTACCTTAAAATTTCCAATACCATGGACCTAGGCTTCAGTGGAGCACTGTGATTTATCAACATTTTGTCTTGTTGAAAGAAAGATTAATGTTACCTGTAGATTGATGATGCATGTTAACCAATCACACACCAGCCAGCAACTCTAACTCCACCCCACTGTAATACTTATACTAACACTGGTTTCCCAGCACCGACAGTTGGAGCAGTCAGGATGTACTAACAACTAATCATCTTCCATGCTGTTAAGTTTCTGTGCTGATTAAAGATGTACTTGAATCACGTACTGAGTCTAGAAGTCATTTACATGGTGTCAGAAGTGGGACGCGAACCCATGCCTCCAATTGGAGACCAGAAATTATTAGAGGACCTACCTTGTGCCATCATCGTCGACGATATCCTAGTGTACGGCAAAGATGCAACGGAGCACGACCACAATCTCAGGCTCATCTTGGATCGCGCACGCAAGATCAACCTCAAGCTCAATCCTGACAAGTGCAAGTTCCGGGTTCCCGAGGTTTCCTACGTCGGCCACATCTTCACTCCTAATGGTCTCAAACCTGATCCGAAGAAGGCTACTGCCATCACAGAAATGCCTGCCCCTACAGACGTGAGCGTTTTCTGGGCATGGTAAACTATCTCGGCAAGTTCATACCGAACCTCAGCGAACTAAACTCCACACTGCAGGAGCTGACAAAAAAGGACACAGCATGGTCATGGATCCAGCAACATCAGATTGCTTTCGATGTTTTAAAGTCCAAACTGACCAGTGCACCGACCCTAACTTTTTTGGACCTGAAACGTCTGGTAACGATCACCTGCGATGCTTCAAAATTCGGGCTCGGCGCAGCCTGCTTGCAACCATCTGCCGAGGGCACTCTACTACCTGTCTCGTATGCCTCTCTCACCATGACCGACACGGAGCAGCACTACGTGCAAATCGAAAAGGAACTGTTGGCTGTCGTCTTTGCTTGCTCCAAATTCCACGACTTCATCTTTGGCAATACCTTCACGGTCGAGACGGACCACCAACGACTGGTGACAATCCTGAACAAGCCCATCCACGCCGCGCCACCTCTTTTGCAGCGTATGATGATGCAGCTGCAGCGGTACGATTTCTCTATTACCTACACTAAGGGTAAGGACATGCACGTTGCTGACACTCTCCCGTGCACCTCGGGCATCTTGCGAACAACATCTCTATGAACAGGAAAATTTCACGGTCCTCTGTGCCAATTACTCTCCAGCAAGCAACTGCGCACCTTGGCCGCACACACCGCCACAGACAATACGCTTCAAATCCTCTCCTCCATCATCAAAACAGGCTGGCCAGACAGACAATCCAACATGCCCACAGAGGTGCAGCCTTTCTTCCTGGTTCGTGATGAACTGGTAGTTCAGGATGGGGTTGTCGTCAAGGGTCACAAGGTAGTGATACCCTCATCGCTACGAGACGTATACTTCAAAGAGGCACACAGCGGTCACCCAGGAGCCGACGCCACACCGGCACGCGCCCGTAGTCTGTTCCACTGGCCGGGAATGGCCAGTTACATCCGGGACCGCGTAGCCCTCTGCCCCGCTTGCAACAGCCTTGCTCCTCATCAGCAGCGGCAGCCCCTTCTACAACAATCTCCACCAGCTCTGCCCTGGACGTCGCTGGCGGCAGACATTTTCGAATGGTGCGGGAAGCATTACCTCGTTCTAGTCGGCTCCTTTTCTAATTGGTTTGAACTAGAGCATCTGACCTCCCACACATCGGAGATGGTCATCCAGAAGCTGAAAAGACACTTCTCTACCTTTGGCGATCCCGTCAGCCTGAGAACCGACAATGGTCAGCAGTTCACCAGCCACATGTTCAAACTTTTTGCAGACCAATGGAACTTCCAGCACGAGCAGTCCCGAGTATCAGACTCGCTCAATGCACTGTCAGAAGCGCCAAACACTTGCTGGAGCGAGCACATATTTCAAAGTCAGACGTTTATCATGATCTCCTGAATCTCAGAAACGTTGCCAGGGACGGAACCCTGGGATCACCAGCACAGCGACTGATGTCGAGATTGACGAGGCCTCCGGCACCCATCGCACAACAGTAATTGGTTTCTCAGGTGCTGAAGCCCACCACTATCCATAAACGTCTACAAGACAAGCACGATATCCAGAAATGGTCATACAACAATTCCAGCAGACCACTCAAGCCTCTACTTCCGGGTCAGGTCGTCTGCCTACAAACTTCAACTGGACATTCCCATCTGGGCACTGTTATCAATCCGACTGACGAGCCACGGTCTTATCTGATTGACTGTGAGGGAGCGGAGAAGTGGACAACACCTGCTTGCTGTGAGGGAGCCTCGCCCACCTCGCCGGTCCCTATGCTCCATCGCTCCAGTTCCAGCCGCCTTTTGCAATGTCTCCCACCCGTCCCCGCATGCCTTGCACCCCTCCACGTACCGCCGTCTCCACTAACCATGGTAACTCACCCACCGCATGTTTCCCCTTTCGGTCACCACAAGCCTCCACTGCATCATTCGCGCCTCAAGGCTCTCCGCCTCATCTTTCAGGTGGGGGGAGGGGGGGGGGGGGAGGGTTTGGGCCGCTCGCGCTCGGGCCATGTTAGTAGACCACCAGACAGATATGGCGAGTATGTTTAACCCCATGGCATGAGTGCCCTTTCACATTAATCTTTAGGGGGAAGGATGTAGATTGATGTTGCATGTTAACCAATCACACACCAGCCAGCATCTCTAACTCCACCCCACTGTAATACTTATACAAATACTATTTCTCAGCACGGACAGTTGGAGCAGCCAGGATGTACTAACAACTAATCATCCTCTATGCTGTTAAGTTTCAGTGCTGATTAAAGATGTATTTGAATCACGTACTGAGTCTAGAAGTCATTTACGTTACCCTCATAAAAATCACAATCTTATCCCTCAATTTATTCCCGTTTTACATCCTAGGGAAGAAACCGCTGACACTATTCATTACTCTTAATTTGCAATCAAGACATAGAGGACTTTAAAATGTTGGACCTTCCACCAACACAGTTATCAATATAAATATAGTTTGCCATCTATATCAATGGATGAGTTAGTAAGTTAGCATGATTAGTAAGTTCAAGTTAAATCATCTATCCTTGATACTTCACAGCATTGCTATGACCAAATACAACTGGTTCGACCCAGCCTTCGGGCGCTGTCAGTTTGCATGTTCTCTCTCTGACTGCATGGGTTTCCTCCCAGTGCTCCAGTTTGCTCCCACAACCCAAAGAGACGTGCAGGGGGCCTCTGTAAAATGCCCCAGGAAGTGTGCAGGAAGTGGATGCGACAGTAGGATTACATAGAAAATGAGTGAATAGATAGATGATCGACATGGACTCGGTGGGCAGAAGGGCTTGTTTCTATGGTGTATCTCTACACTAAAACCTAAAATATCTCCAGGAACCAACATTCTGAGGATCACCCAATGGCCAAACCTTTAACTGGAACAGCCCACATGAATACTGCAATTACAGGATCGGTAAGAGGCTGCATATTCTGCTTCAAGAAACCCATCCCCTAATTCCAAAGAATTCTGTCCCATTCCATAAGGCACAAGGGACATCTTCCAAAGCTCCCAACCACTCTCTTATTTCATTCTCATTCCTTTTATTTATTTTTCAATATTTCATCTAACAAATCTTTTAATTCACTCTCCATGTCAGCACTTCCTCAGTTTATTCCTCAATCTTAACATTTCATTAAGAAAGGAAATTCAGCAACATTTAACGAGGTTAGGGGTACCTTGGCGCCTTCACTCCAATGTTGGAAGTCAAAGAAATTGAGTTGGCATTGAGAAGTAGACACAGGAAATCTAGCACAATGCTTTGAGATTACTTCTCACTCTGGTTTGTCCAAATATTCACATGGAACGCAGTCATCATAACCCGCTGTGTGGCCAAATTTGGAGCTAAATCAATCTATAAGTTTGCAGATGGCACCATTGTGGTGGATCAGATCATGAACAATGGCAAGATAGAGTACAGGAAAGGCCCAGAGAAGTTAATAACATGATGTCATGACAACAATCTCTTCTTCAATGTCACCAAGACAAAGGAGCTAGTTATCAACTTCAGGAAATTAGGTGGACTACATGCCCCAATCAGCATCAGTGGGGCCAAAGTGGAAATTGTTGAGCTTCAAGTTCCTTGGTGTTAATATTACGAACGATAACAATAGAAGTGCACACCATCCTGGCTTGAAAAATAAATCAACATCACCGAGTCTAATCCTAGCATTGCCCACTACAGCACAAATGGAATACCTTCAACAATTCCAAAGAAGCAATTCAAGACTGCCTCACCCCACATTTCTCAATTAACATTGGGCAATGAATACTCCCTTTATCTGTGAGGTTCAGATATCACAAAGTATATATTTATTTCAGATTTTAAAAAAGAGCTCCGGGGCCCAACAGATTCAGATGCTGAATCACTTATTTTATGTGGGAAAGTTGAGTAGCAGTGCTCATTCTTGCACGATGCCTCATATTACTCCAGGTATCAACACTTGGATCAGACTTATTGCAGGATTTGAAACACCATTTAGATCAATTGAATTTGAATGGCAAAAGGTGAAGTATATTTACTTCTTCAAAAGATTTCACTTTGCACACTTTTATTATTTCTAAACATTGTTTTAATTACATTTTCTTTTAATGTGAATTAAAAATATATACATTTACATTCATTTTAAGTTTGCAAATTCCTCTAAATATTTCAGCATAAGTGAGATTCGAAGTTGCCTGGGTCGCAGCCTTCACACGAGACATTGTCAAAAGCCTTGCTAAAGCTGATGTGGCAAAGTCTATTACCCCCTCCGTGCCAATCCTCTTGGTCATCACTTCAAAATAGAAACTCAGGTTAAATTCATGAGACATGTTGATTATCCTTAATCCTCACCTAATCCTCACCGCCTATCCTTAATACACACATTTCCAAATGCTGATAGATCCTGATGCTAGGTTCATTGAGCTGTTCATCCAGGGCCCATCTTTGAAGGATAATGTAATATCCCATAGAAAGAGAACTGCAGATGCTGGTTTATAACAAAAATAGACGCAAAATGCTGGAGTAACTCAGCGGGTCACGCAGCCTCTGGAGGACATGGAAAGGTGACATTTTAATTCAGGATCCTTCTTCAGAAGTCTGAAAAAGGGCCCCAACCCAAAACGTCACCTATCCATGTTCTTCAAAGATACTGCCTGACCCGAGTTATTCCAGCACTTTGTGCTGTGGGAATGTTTTTGGTCTGGAATTCACTGCTTGTAAGGATGAGCAAATCAAACGTCATTTAGGGTTCATAAGATACATACTTGAGAAAAACATATTTTGCTGGGTTATGAAGAAAGAGAAGGGAAATGGGATTATCAGGACAGCCCTTCGTGGAATGGGCTCAATGGTCCGAATGAATGCCAGCTGTGCCATGGTAATTTTATTGTAACTGCAATACAATCACACTTATGGGGCAAAGTGTTGAAGTTTGAGTAGAAGTTTGAGAACAAATATTCAATTTAATATTTTAATTAAAAATATTTATTTGACTTTAACTTCCTCCAATCATCTGTGCCAACTACAGTTTCCAGAATAACATCTGTTACCATGGTCCATAATGACAAATTTTATGAACATCCAACCATGAATGCAAAGGAAGGCAGTATTGGTGCCTTTGTGAATTTTATCTTAATGTCAACATACAAATGAATTTACTTATTTCATTGTTCACTTTTTTTTATTCCAGAGTTATCTCCAAGGTAACAGGTAACCCAAGAGGATTAATCGTTGATCTCACTAATAAATTATTCACACTCTATTGTGAACCTTTTTAAACTATTCAAATACCTAATTAACCTGATAATGATAAAGCAGCTGATTACATTTGTACACTTTAATATGGAATTTAAAGTGTGAAAAACATTATGTTTAATATTTTTTTCACCTAATGCACGTAAATCTATAATTTAAATATGTTGATAGCAATAGAACCACAAAAGATGTTTTAGCTCAATGCTCTCTATTTTTAGCCACATTAAAATTGAAAGCCACTTTTGCCTTTTTTTTAAATCTCCAGAACTGTTTACGTTTTCTTCTTACAAAAATGTAAGTGTTCTTGATAATGATACTGCATATTTTAGAAGTTACCTTAACTCACATAAAGAAATTTGTTATGTATTCAATTGGAGTTAATATGCTTCCAGTCAATTTCATTATAAATTCATGACCATCCAATGCAACAGTTTGTGTGTTATATCATATATATTGCCATTTAAATCCTTTGTACTATATTTAACTTGGTACCATATATAGGATGCTGGAATTTTAAGTAAAACACAAAGTGCTGAAATAACTCAGCTGGTCAGGCAGCTTCTCTGGAGCACATGAATAGGATACATTTTGGGTTGAGACTCAGTCCGTTGTCTATTCATTCCCTCCAGAGCTGCTGCCTGACCTGCTAAGTTACTCCAGCAGGGTACACAAAAAGCTGGAGAAACTCAGCGGGTGCTGCAGCATCTAAGGAGCGAAGGAGATAGGCGACGTTTCGGGTCGAGACCCTTCTTCAGACTGGTTAGGGATCAGGGAAACGAGAGATATAGTCGGTGATGTGGAGAGATAAAGAACAATGAATGAAAGATATGCAAAAAAGTATTGATGATAAAGGAAACAGGCCATTGTAGGCTGTTTGTAGTGTGAAAATGCGAAGCTAGTGCGACTTGGGTGGGAGAGAGATAGAGAGAGAAGGAGGGCCCGAGGGCTGAGGGAGAGGTGGGAAGGGGAGGAGACAGCCAGGGTTAACAGAATTGAGAAAATTCAATGTTTAAGCCCAGAGGATGCAGACTCCCCAAGCGGAATATGAGGTGCTGTTCCTCCAACTTGCGGTGTTGCTCACTCTGGCCGTGGAGGAGGCCCAGGACCGAGAGGTCGGATACGGAATGGGAGGGGGAGTTGAAGTGCTGAGCCACCGGGAGGTGCTGCACCCACTGAGTTTCTCCAGCTTTTTGTGTACTCTCGATTCTCCAGCATCTGCAGTTCCTTCTTTAACAAGTTACTCCAGCACTTTGTGTTGGACGATATTTGTTCTCTACTACTCCAAGTTCACCTTCCATAGAAAAACACTGTAGCAAGTCTAAAGAATAAATAAATTGCAACATAGAAGTTTACAAACATTTTGAAAAATTAACTAAATTGTGCAATGTTTCTCTTGACGTGAGAAAATCCCAAAAGTTTATAAAATACTTATGAACTCAGGCCCTTCTTTAAAATTAAGTACATGGTGGATACTTTTCTGCTGTAAGCACGCAAAACAATTAGCTCATTTTACTTCGGTGTCACGTGAGTGACTTCGTAAAGACCCCGCCAGCACGCATGCTTTTACTAACCTTGAGTGGTTAGTTTCTGTATTTGTTTTTTTCACTTACAGAGACAATGGAACGGTGGAGTATGACGAAGGCTGCATCGAAGCATGCCTCCAAGGACCGCGGGACTTTGGATAGAAGTCAGCGGCCGCAATCCCCGGAGCTGTCCGCTACACCGGTAGCACCCGTACCACAGGCCGGGAAAAGAGCGCGGAAGTCGGGGAGCCCCGCTCAGTCGGCAGGACCCAACTCTCCACCACAGCAGTCCAGGGAGCTGCACACTGGCAGAAGGACCGCGCGGGATCAGGGTAGGCAAGACCCTGACTCTCTACCGCTTCAACCCGAACAGCACCAGGCCAGCGGTAAAAAGGTAGGTAAATCAGTGCCTGTTTCAACAGCACGATCCATTTCCCCACTATTACAGGTCACCAGAGGGCGGACCAGTGGGAAAACTGCACCAAAGTCGAGTAGCCCCGCTGCAGCGGCCGGCACCGACTCACCACCGCTTCAGTCCGCCAGATCGCGGACCGGTGGTAGAATACACAAGTCGAGTAGCCCCGCAGGAGCGGCTGGCACCGACTTTACGTCGCATCAGTCCCGTACATCCGGGACTGGCAGCAAGCCCGCACGGATGTCGTGTATCCCCGCTGGAGCGGCTGGCACCGACTCCTCACCGTCGCAGTCGCAATAGACAGGCGGAAAAACCAACAGGAGGTTGTGTAGCCCCGCAGGAGCGGCTGGCACCAGCTCTCCGCCGCTTCAGTCCGTAAGACCGCGGACAAGCGGCAAATCCGCGCGGGAGTCGTGTAGCCCCGTAGGAGCGGCAGGCAACGACTACCTACCTAGGTTCCTTAGACATCACCTCGACGAGGTGCGGACTGATGGTAGAAGCCCCATTTGTTCATCAGAGCTTGGGGAAGACGACTTGCCGTCCGCAGATAGCGGCGACGGTCGCATAGCTCGTATGGAGCGAATGGTAGAGCAGCTGCTCGAAAGGGGCCTTCTCCATCAAGAGCGTGTGTCTTATAGGATCCAGAAGACACACAGCAGAACTATCAAACATCTCTCCCTCTTCAATAGGGAGTGCCAGAAGTCAGCCATTAGCTGACTTTGAAGAGGGGTTGGTGCAAGAACCTGTGTTGCAAGAGGTGCCTGAAGAAGAACTTCTGGAAGTAGTGTCGAAGTTCGCCCAACCAGCAATGTTCCTACCGTCAACACACCCATCTGGGGTAACATCAGTCCTGGGATCAGGGTCCAGGAATTAAAAATACAAAAAATCCTGCAATTATTGACCTCAGGCATTACTGCCTTTGCCAGGTCCATAGACGGGACGGACATGACGGAGGAGCAGCAGGATGCACTAGCGTTGCTATGCAATACACAATATGAGATAAACTGCTTTCGCAAGAGCTCCATCCGTGTAACACTAAACCCAAAATTTGCGGGTTTGTGCAAAGCCAATGTTATGCCGCACCGAGACAGTTGTTCGGTGAAGACCTGCCAAAACAGGTAAAAGACCTGCACGAGGAAGCAAAAGTGGTCGGGTTGATGAAACCACCATCCTCGAGCAGACCACCGGCGTATCATAGACAGAATCCTTATGCAACATCAAACAGGCCTCGGGTTCAACGCAATAGGACAACTAGAACCAACCCTCGGGTCGTGCCCTATCAACAAAAGCCTTTTTTAGGACTTTTTTAGCCCACAGCGACCAGCCTGGAAGATGCGCCAACCCCACATCCCAGCAACACAACGAACCAAGAAAGGCCAGAACATCAAGCCCCGCTGGTAACCATGGAGGTAAGGGGGTCTGGTTCTCTTGGGAGTGCTGCATGTATAACCTCACAAGTAGGAGGGAGATTGCGTACATTTTGGGATGCATGGGGTTCTATAACTTCTGACACTTTTATATTACAAAGTATTCAGGGTTATGAAATTAAATTCATAAATGGACACCTTCCCCCAGCTCAGCATGTATCTAACCAGAAATTTGCACTTTCTCACAAAGAAAAAGTGGAAGGATATGCGGAACTATTAAGGTTATACACCAAGGGGGTTATAGAAAAAACGTCACATGAACCTCGTGAGTTTGTATCTAACATCTTTACTAAACCAAAAAAGATGGTGGATGTCGTATCATAATTGATTTAACCCACTTGAATACCTTTGTACAATATACCCAGTACAAGATGGAAACATTTGAAACGGCTAAGCAACTGATTTCCAGAGGGTGCTTCATGGCCTGCATCTTCATGGCCTAAAAGATGCATACTATTCAGTACCTATATGGGAACATCACCGAAAATACTTAAAATATGTCTGGATGGGGCAACTAAGGCAATACAGAGCCCTACCTAATGGGCTTACAACAGCCCCTAGGTTATTTACCAAAATACTAAAACCAGTATTGGCGTCTCTACGAAGACAAAACCACATAGTCATGGCATATCTAGATGACATTTTAATTGTGGGAAAAACTTTGGAATTAGCTAAATTAGCAGTAACAGCTACCAAATCATTATTTGAGAAACTAGGGTTTGTCACCCATCCAGACAAATCTAAGTTCAACCCCTCTGTGATTATGGACTATCTGGGATTCACAATTAACACCAGTCATATGATTGTCACTATCCCAGGGAACAAAGCAACAGACATAATAGAGGCATGTAACAGCCTTGCTTGCGCCAGGAAACCGACTATTGGACATGCTGCTAAGGAGACTGGGAAACTTGTAGCTACATTTCCAGCTGCACAATTTGGCCCGTTACACTATCAAAACTTGCAAAGAGCAAAAATCTCAGCATTAAAAGCAAATGCTGGACATTTTGACAGACCTATGCAGCTGCCAAACAAGGCAAAAATTGAGCTACAATGGTGGATTAGCAATGTTCGTGATTGTTTTAATCCCATCATTATATCAAATCAATCAGTCGTGTTACAAACCGATGCAAGCGCCTAGGGCTGGGCAGCTACCGACACCACTTCCAGTTGTGGCGGCAGAGGGGATTTACACGAGTCTACTCTTCTTCAATCACAAGGTATAAACTATTTGGAAATGCTGGGAGCATTTCACGGGCTGCGGGCTTACTGCACTAATCTGCATCATACGCATGTCCGTCTTCAAATAGATAATACCACAGTGATGGCGTATTTAAACCATATGGATGGTATCAAGTCAATATATTGTGATGAATTGGCAAATTTAATATGGCTCTGGTGTATTGAAAGAAATATTTGGATATCAGCTATGTACCTTCCGGGTAAGCTCAATACAGTGGCAGACACCAGGTCACGAGTATTTATTGACAACATCGAGTGGATGTTGAACCCCCAAATATTTGCTAAAATTACAGCCAAATATGGAACACCAGCTATCAACCTCTTTCCGTCCAGGTTGAACCATCAGATACCAACATATGTCTCTTGGGAACCAGTTCCTGGGGCAGTGGCGATGGACGCGTTCTTGCTACATTGGGGGAAATGGTTTTTCTATGCATTTCCCCCATTCTGCCTCATCAGTCGGGCATTGCAGAAAATTCAACTAGATTCTGCATCAGGTATACTGATAATACCCGACTGGCCCACACAACCATGGTAACCGGTGGTCCTCAACATGATGAAAGAACCATGGGTACAGGTTACCAAATGCCCGAATTTGGTGACCAATCCCATAACAGGGGAAAATCAGCCATGCCATGGTCATCTGTTGGCTTGCAGGTTCTGAAGAGGCCTTTACTGGAATTCGGGCTGTCAACAAGAACCATGGACATCATTACAGCATCGTGCAGAGAGTCCACAAGAAAGCAGTACCTCACCCACATAAGGAAATGGGAGGCCTTCTGTAGTCGGACCAAGACCACCTACAACTCTGCTACGATCACCAATGTGCTGGAATTCCTCGCAGGCCTTCATTATGATGAGGCCCTCAGTTACAGTGCCATAAACAGTGCCAGGAGTGCACTGTCATCCTATCTCAACATTGGAGTGGGATCTCACCAGCTGGTATCCAAACTCATGAGGGGTATATTCAATTCCAACCCTCCCCGACCACGATATAATATTACCTGGGATATTGGGGTTGTGTTGTCCCTACTCAGGAGCTGGTCGCCTATGACGGATTTACCACTGGACAAACTCACCTTCAAAGTGGTGATGTTAATGGCACTGACCACAGCACAACGGGTCCAGACACAACCGAAACTAAAACTGGATAGAATGGTCTCGACCCCCAATAAAGTGACTTTCTTTTTATAAATGAGTTACTTAAACAACACAGGCCTGGATCTACATGTCTGAAATTGGAATTCCTAGCATACCCCGCTGATGTATGACTCTGTATAGCCACCTATCTCCGACATTATATCAATGTCACACAGACCATCAGGAAAATGGAGATGGGTCTATTTATCAGCCATAAAAACCCACATCACAGGGTGACGGTGCAGACTATCTCCAGGTGGCTCAGGGTGGTATTGGGTGCAGCAGGTATAGACACTAACATTTTTTAATCTCATTCTACCAGGGCTGCATCCACATCAGCGGCGAGGACCATGGAGGTACCCATGGATCATGTCCTCGCAACAGCGGGCTGGGCCAGTGAACCTACATTTCAGCGTTTTTATAACAAACCTGTGGCCGCTCCCGCAACGTTTGCGGAGTCAGTTTTAAGTGCTGTTCCCTAAACGTTTTTCCCCGAATTCAGGGGTTTTTGTTTTGTATTAATAAATACGTTATTATTTTTCAGCTTGTTCAAGTCTGAAATACGTTAACATACTTCCTCCATCAGTAATTACAGCAGTGTGTGAGCATGGACGTGGTCCAGGGCATGGAATCACAGAGCTTTGAAATCTTCACGAAGTCACTCGGGTGACTCCGAAGTAAAATAGTAAGATTAAACAAGAACTTACCAGTTTGAAGTCTGATCCTTATTTTATGAGGAGTTACGATGAGGGATTTCATGCCCTCCGCTCCCAACCCTCTATCATAAGGTCAACTGGTATATTAGTGGACTCTAAATCTTACTATCTTCAGTCATTGTTGTTATCTGTGATTCCACAGCGCTGCTTTGAAGAATGTCGCGCATGCGTGCTGGCGGGGTCTTCACGAAATCCCTCATCGTAACTCCTCATAAAATAAGGATCAAACTTCAAACTGGTAAGTTCTCATTTAATCTTACTATTTTAGGTCACACAAAAATAAGAAAGCGATAAAAGCACTCAGTAGGTCAAAGAACAGCTATGTATAATATTTTCTTTGACTGGATAGCACACCACAAAAAGCTTTTCATTGTACCTCGGTACATGGGACAATAATAAACTGAACTAATAAAAAGAGAATAATGTTTCAGGTCAAGGAGCTTCATCAGACCTGGAAAAGAGAGACCTGGAAAGAGACCTGGAACAAACAATGAAAATGATGGAGAGAACAAAGGAAATGATAAGCACATAAAGTTGGAGTAACTCAGTGGGACAGTCAGCATCTCTAGAGAGAAGGAATGGGTGATGATTTGGGTCGAGACCCTTCTTCAGAGGTGCAGACCAAAGCTACTCCAGTTAGGAACAACACATCTGTGATGAAAAATAAGAAATGGTTACCTGAAATTATTAAATTTAATATGAAGTTTAGTTTAGCTTATTGTCACGTGCACCGAGGTACAGTGAAAAGCTTTTGTTGCGTGCTTACAAGTCAGAGGAAAGACAATGCATGATTACCATTGAGCCATCCACAGTGTCAATACATGATAATGGGAATAACATTTAGTATAAAGGGAATAACATTTTAAAGGGAATAACATATTCAAGAGAGAGTTAGATAGACGTATTCAAGAGAGTGTTAGATATAGCTCAGAATCAATGGCTATGGGGAGAAGGAAGGAATGGGGTACTCATTTAGGATGATCAACCATGATCATATTGAATGGTGGTGCTGGCTCGAAGGGCCGAACGGCCTACTCCTGCACCTATTTTCTGTATTTGGTCCAATGGGCTTCAATACAAATGTGAAAGATGAGGTGCTATTCCTCCAGCTGACATTGTTGCAGTAATGTAGGAGGCTGAACACAGATTCATCAGAGTAGGAGTGAGGCAGAAAATTAAAATTATAGATGATTGGTAGCTCATGGCTGCTCTTGCAGACTGAACAGATGTTATCTGTAAAGGTCGACTCAAAACGTCGACTGTACGATTCTCTTGACAGATATGACCTGATCTGCTGAGTTCCTCGAACAGATTGTTTTTGCTCCAAATTCCAGCATTTGCAGTCTCCTGTCACCACTCAACGCACGTTTGGATTCTTCAGTGCAGAAAAGATCATTCTGAGAGCACAGAATACTGTAGACGAAATGTGAAGCAATGCTGGCAGATTGTTGCCTCACCTGTTGGGTTCATGCATGTTTGGAAGGAGTAAAAGGACAGACATTGCACCTGCCATGGTCGTGCAAGAAAGTGTTGCAAGAAAGGAAGTATTCAGTGAAAATGGAAGAGCAAACTGGCATGTCACAGAGCAAACAGTCCCTTCAGAATGCACAGGAGGGGAAGATTCCTGTGGTGTTGGTATATTTTAGGTGGATGAAATTATGAAGGGCAATCAGTTGAACCTAGAGTGCAGGAAGGAACTGCAGATGCTGGTTTATACTGAAGAATGATACAAAATGCGGGAGTAACTCAGCGAGTCAGGCAGCATTTCTGGAGAAAATGAATAGGTGAAGAAGGGTTCCAACCCAAAATTTTATCTATTCCTTTTCTCCAGAGATACTGCACAACCGACTGAATTACTCCAACATTTTGTGTCTATCTTTGGTTGAACATAGACACTGGTGGGCGTGAAAAATGAGGACTATGAAAACCCTAGCTGTGTTTTAGCTGGGAGGAGAGTTGTTAGGAATAGAACTGCAGGAAACAGAGATGCCATTGAGAACTCTATAACAACGGTAGAGAGGAAGCTATGATTAAGGAAAAAGACATCTTAAAAATATTGAATCAGCCTGTTCCATGTATCCAAAAAGTATGCGTTGTTTAAAGAGTAAGGACTCAGTAGAATTCTTCTGCCATTTGAGTTGTGCCATAGAATATTTAATGCCCAAAGAGGTCCAATGGTGCAACACTTAATAGCTATGTCTGAAAGGTGGCATGTCACATTATACCAATCTCTTAACACCAAGACTGGAAGCCTAGACTATGTTGTGAAATGTAGAGTGCAAATTGAACCTACAAACCTCTGCCTCAGAAGAATAATCACTACCATTGAACTTAGACCAATACAGTACACAATAGCTAATTTGCCTTCCCTTTGTAACAGTAAAACAACTTGAAACTCCAGGAACTCCATCTTCAAGTTGAATTCCTTATAAATTGAGAATCACAACACTTAATATGCCAGATGAAGTGCAAGTTACTTGGACAAGTAGCAGAAATATAAACTGGAACAATAATTTGCATTGATACCTTCTTAAAGCCAAGCAGGCCTGACTTGAAAATATTAAGAACAAAAGTTTGTGAGATGATGGCATGTAGACTGAGGTTAGCTGAGAAGACACAGCAGGGCATGATCTTGGATTTGCATAGATACCATGGATAAGGAAGTATTAGTGACTGTCTGTAAACAAAATGCCCATGTGAAACCTCAGTACTGTCAATTTACATTATTAGTATCAGCAAACCTGAACCAGTTTGAAATATCTTGAAGATTTGGGATACAGGCACTATAAGCTGAGCAGTATTAGTTATTTATTATTTGTTCGGGGAAAAGCCACATCTAGCCAACTTTACTTCCTCCCTTCATGGGCTGGTTCCATTCTCAGATGTGCCCTAATGATCTTGGTAAAAAAACAGATAGAAATTAAGCAAATCACAAGCCACAGCTGGACCACGAGAAAGCAAATCTGATCACAATGGAAAATCACCACTAATGCCTGCACAACATCTAAAACTAAAAGCTACCTCTTCACTAGCCCAAAATCACCAGACCTGCTAGGCCTGGTCACCAATAATATAGTCCCAAATTTGCATGAACTGAATATTTCATAGTGGACCCTAAAGACAGCTAAAGAAATGGGATGAACCAAGGTTTAGACACAGAAATAACAAGGAAAACAAAAAGACTGGATTATAGGACACCTGGGGGGAAAAAAGATTACCATAAAATATTTTAACACTCAAGAAACCTGTAGAAATAATGTGCACAAAAGGACATAAAGCATCTCGGGAGAACATGGATAGGTGACGTTCTTGTGAGGACCCTTCTTTAGGCACAATGTACAACATACAACTTGGAGGAAGAAATGGCAGCATTTTCTTCCATACATCTCTGTCTCAGTGCGGTTCGCAAAATTTACAGAATTCTTATGGCAATGAATACCAATTTTAAATTGATGCAAGAGTTTAACTTGTACTATGTGCAAACGCAACTTGCAGTCTGAAGAAGGGTCTTGACCCAAAATGTCACCTACCCATGTTCTCCAGAGATGCTGCTTGACCTGCAGTTACTCCAGCATTTTGTGAAATTTTGCTAATACTAACATCATTCATCTCTTTCAATTATTACCTCCCACGGGCAGATGATTAGGCACCGCACATCTCCAGCATTTACTGCTTTCATCTCTCGCACATTGATACCCAGATGCTCCCATAGAACAAAACAACACAGCTGAGGAAACACAGGCCTTTCAGCCCACAATATCCTTGTCAAACATGATGCCAGGTTAATCAGTCACATTGACGACTGCTTTGGTGTCACCTCCTGCACCCACGCAGAACTGACTGACTTCATCCATTTCACCACCAACTTCCATCCGGCACTCAAATATACTTGGACCATCTCCGACATTTCCCTACCATTCCTTGACCTCACCATCTCTATTGCAGGTGATACACTCCTGACTGACATCCACTACAAACCAACTGACTCCCACAGCTACCTGGACTACTCTTCCTCCCACCCTGCTTCCTGTAAGGACTCCATCCCCTATTCCCAATTCCTCCGTCTACGCCGCATCTGCTCCCAGGATGACGTGTTCCACACCAGGTCATCGCAAATGTCCTCGTTCTTCAGAGAACGGGGTATCCCCTCCCCCACTATAGATGAGGCTCGCACCAGGGTCTCCTCCATACCCCGCAACACTGCCCTCTCTCCCCATTCCCCCACTCACAACAAGGGCCGAGTCCCCCTGGTCCTCACCTTTCACCCCACCAGCCAGCGCATACAACAGATAGTCCTCCGCCAGTTTCGTCACCTCCAACGTGACCCCTCCACTCGCCACATCTTCCCATCTCCCCCCGTCTGCCTTCCGCAAAGACCGCTCCCTCCGCAACTCCCTCGTCAATTCTTCCCTTCCCTCCCGCTCCACTCCTTCCCCGGGCACTTTCCCTTGCAACCGCAAGAGATGCTACACTTGTCCCTTCACCTCCCCCATCCACTCCTTTCAGGGACCCAAGCAGTCATTCCAAGTCCGACAGAGGTTCACCTGCACCTCCTCCAACCTCATCTACTGCATCCGTTGCTCCAGATGCCAGCTGATCTACATCGGTGAGACCAAGCGGAGGCTGGGCGATCATTTAGCCGAACACCTCCGCTCGGTCTGCAATAACCAACCTGACCTCCCGGTGGCTCAGCACTTCAACTCCCCCTCCCACTCCGTATCCGACCTCTCGGTCCTGGGCCTCCTCCACGGCCAGAGTGATCAACACTGCAAGTTGGAGGAACACCACCTCATATTCCGCTTGGGGAGTCTGCATCCTCTGGGCTTAAACATTGAATTTTCTCAATTCTGTTAACCCAGACTGCCTCCCCCCCACCTCTCCCTCAGCCTTCTGGCCCTGACATTCCTTCTCCATCTCCCCCCCCCCCCCCCCCCCAGTCGCACTAGCTTCTCATTTTCACACCACAAACAGCTTACAATGGCCTGCTTCCTTTATCACCAATACTTTTTTGCATATCTTTCACTCATTGTTCCTTATCTCTCCACATCACTGTTTATATCTCTCGTTTCCCTGATCCCTGACCAGTCTGAAGAAGGGTCTCGACCCGAAACGTCGCCTATCTCCTTCGCTCCTTAGATGCTGCTGCACCCGCTGAGTTTCTACAGCTTTTTGTGTAACCCGCCAGGTTAATCTAATCTCCTCTGCCTGCACATAATCCATACCCCTCTATTCCCTGCACATCAATATGCCTGTCCAAAAGCCACTTAAACACCACTTTCACATCTGCCAAGGATTGGCTGTGCATTCCAGTCACACCACCCTCAATGGAAAAATATTTCCCTCACATGTGTCCTTTAAACTTTGCCCCTCTCAAACTAGCTGGGTTTTGTAATGAGAATCCTCAGAAAGGGTGGGAGAAGGGGGAGCATATGGGATATTTAGTTTTAGTTTAGACATACAGAATGTAAATAGGCCCTTCGGCCCACAGAGTCCATACCGACCAAATCATCCGTTCACTTTCTCATCCACACCATGCCTGTGACGTGCGGCGAGGTCAATGGCTAGGGAGGCACTGGCTAGTATCAGTGGCCCGGCCCTCCCTGTATTGATCACCACGTCTCCCCGAGGTTGTGGGCCTGTTGTGTCCCGCTGGCCATATTTTGGAGACTCCTGCCTTACATGAACTAAACAAAAATGTACAGAAGTACAAAAATTGATGACTTTATTATTGTGATAAGTATAGATCTATTTTTTAAAAATCTAGTAACTTTCTAATGTACCAACAAAGTCTACCTTCCCAAGTGGCGTATCTTGTTCCACTCCATGATCTTTGGTCTGCACGGCCGCTGCTGAAGCTAGCTAACGTGGAGGGAGACTGAGGTAGCGTCAATGACGTGGGCTGAGCCTACGTAATTGACGCTCGCTCTCCCTACACTGGGGTCAAGACACACCCCCTTGTGAGGCAGACGTGATCGCTGCCTCCCCTGGAGCTTTTTCATTACAGTTTTATGTGAGACCAGCGAGCACAAATTTAATATCTTTATATGGGAAATACGTTACCTGGACTATGGAAGATAAGGACATGTAATGAAGGGGGTTACACACATTACTTTGGTGACATACATAGAGATGGTAACAAGCATATGCTTATTGCCCGCGCTGCATGTAGTTTCTAAGGGGTTGCACAATCAGAGAGGAGGCTCAGCTCCCCGCTGCCTCACCTCTCATGTCTCCATGTATTTGCGGCGAAGCTGCAAAAATTTTGCGATTTTTACTATAAAAATTGATTACATTCATATAGAAATGACATTTATAACACAGATCTGTTGAAAAATCTTTATGTTTGTTTTATTTTATTATTATTTTTCTCTACTTTTCTTAACAGCTATTTTCATTTGGAGTATGACAGGTGAGGCTCTGCTTCCCCTGACCGTACGTCCCTGCACCCTACACACTGTCAATTTTAGAGAAGCCAATGAACCTACAAAACCCGCACATCTTTGGGATGTGGAAGGAAACCGGAGCACCCGGGGGAAACCCACGGCGACAGGGAAAACGTGCAACCACCTCCACACATTCAACACCCGATGTCAGGATCAAACCCGGGTCTCTGTCGCTGTGAGGCAGCGCCTCTCCCAACTGCGCCATTGCTGTTTGCTTTGATTAAGAAGTGGAGGTCGCTGCTTGCGGTGAACAGTTTTAAACGGGTCTCACTCCAAAAAAAACCCTCATAATAGCAATTCAAGTTAATCATCACATTCAACTTACCCTCTTCTGGCAGTTTCGTGCCGGTAACTTTCTCAGCTTTGAATTGTCAACAAACAATTGCTCGCAGAATAAAGAATGTTTCAGGAGTTGGGTTATTGCTCACTTTCCATCCAGCCTCTTGACAACAAAACGCACGCGGACTCCCGGGCGCGGCGCGGCGCGCGTGCACCGAGGCTTTCACCCCTTCCCGGGACTATCTGAGCACCCAATTAAGAGTACAGACGTGAGGTTGAGTTTACATGCAACCTGTCTTTTCCACATGATCGCCTGCGGCGTCTGTCTGCCAGGTGAACTCTTTCAGCGTAGCTTCAATAATTAACCAGAAACTGATGAGTCTTTAAGTTCGACAAAGAATTAGCCTGCGCTACTGTAAACTGGAATAAATAACTTTGTGTAGAAATAACTCCAGTGGTTTTAACAAAAATGTCCACATTTCTTAGCAATGTTACAACATTTTGAGATTTTAAAAATCAAGTCTGCAATTTACCCCACCAGATAAAGCATAAAAAGAAGTTTAATTTGACACCTAATTCACTTTCATATCTTCAGTATTAAAAAAATTATGGCCATTTTCATACTCGGAAATTAACATCTTGTTCCCCATTGCCTTTCCATTGACTTAACTCAAAAGCTGTGATCTGGGACAGTCAAAAGCCCATAACCTTCTTAAAAATTAAGAGAACTCAATGAAATTTTCAGTTATTATAGATTGAAGCATTCTGAAACAAATATGAAACTATCTTACTTGGATGATCTGAAATTAAAGCATATAATTAGTTAGTTAACTAACTATTATATAACTAGTTAACTAATTATAGCTAATTACAAAATTCAATTACTAGATCTAAACATCTATCCATTTCTTAAGAAATGATAAACATTTTTAAGTTGCCTAAGTGTCCATATAACATTCACACAATAATCCACAATATAACATGATTTTTAAATCTAATTTTCATGAATTTATAGGCCAAATGGAAGGAATTTAGTGTTTAATTCCTGTAAATTAATGGCCATTTAAATCAACTTGCGAGTGGGTTTTAGTGCAACGCGGTGGTTTGGAACGTTGCGGTTTGCGGTGGATTTAACCCACAGTCGGCAGGAAAAATACAGCCGGTTCGTTTTTTTTTTTTGTCCCCTTTTCGCAACATGAAAATTTGATTAAACGATTCCTAAGAAGCACGTTTTTATGTAAAAATAAACTGTGTACCTTCTTTTATCGCCTACGTTAGGTCCGTTCCACTGTCGGCGTTCACGACTTTAGAAGATGATTTTTAAACTACTCTAGCTAATAAATGATCTAACGTAGTTTAAAAATACCTTCATAAATCAAATGTCGGAGCGATTTCTCTTTAGCGACGAAATCGCCTGAGATTGATCGATTTGGACTGTCTAGGGAAAAGCGGCATTTTAAACCCGTCCCCCTCTGAAAGGCGCCAAAGTCGCGCACATGGAGAGCGGCAGAACTGCAGCGCCGCTCAAGGTAGGTATTGTAACATACCTACATTACTACAGAACACAGCCGGCAGACACCATGGCCATTTTATATTGGAATGGATTTTATCAGACATCTTTAGTCTTATTTGAGCACCCAATTAAACTAAAACGTTGAATTAGGTATGTAAAATGTTGAATGCACAGTTTTGCGATTTAGTTGAAAAAATGGACCCGAAATTTTTTATTAAAACTCATAATTATTGGTTTAAGTAGGTGAAGACTTAAACGTAATTAGGTTGCTTACTTTATGAAGATCCACAAGATGACGATGTTGCAATAAAAGAATTACTGCTTTGCAGTTCTTACCATCTGCCATGTGGCCAGAAGATTACTTCAAACTACTGCATATTTCATGTTTCTGAGATAAAACAGACAATATCCAGCACAGTCACACAACTGGTAGAGCTGCTGCCAAACAGTGCCAGAGACCTCGGTTTTAGCTCAGGTGTTGTCCGTGTGAAGTTAGCATCTTCTCCCTGTGACCGCGTGGATTTCCCCTGGGTGCTCCAGTTGCCTCCCACATTGCAAAGATATGTGGGTTAATTGGCCTCTGTAAATTGCCTGCAGTGTGTAGGGAATGGATGTAAAAGTAGGATAACATAGATCTTGTGTGAATAGGTGATCGATGGTTGTCGTGGTGTTTAAGAAAGAACTGCAGATGCTGGAAAAAGCGTAGGTAGACAAAAATGCTGGAGAAACTCAACGGGTGAGGCTGCATCTATGGAGCGAAGGAATAGGTGAGTTGACTCTGCTGGCTAGAGGAAGGAACTGCAGATGTTGCTTTTTATGGATGGAGGGAGTGAGGGAGGAAGTGACTGATGGTAGGGGAAAGGAGCGGGAGGGAGAGGTGAGGAGGGAAAGTGCGGGGATTGAGGGAGAGGAGGGGGTAGGAAGGGGGAGAGTGGGGGAGGAGGGGCTAAAGGGGAGCGGTGGGGGAGGTAGGAATAGACGGAGAGGAGGGCAGTGGGGGAGGTCAGGAGGGATAGTGGTGGGTGATAGGGGGAGGTGAGGTGGGGGATAGAGGGGGATAGGGAGGAGAGAGGAGTTAGGGAGGGAGTGAGTGACAGGGTAGGGGAAAGGAGAGGGATGGAGAGGTGAGGGAGGGATTGAAGGATGGGAGGAGGAGAGGGGAAAGAAGAGGGAGGGTGAAGAGGAGGGGAGGGAGGCTGAAGAGGAGGGGAGGGAGTGCTGGGGAAATGAGGGGGAATGAGCCATGCCTACGCAGTTGGGGGCTATGCGTGAGTAGTGGAATATTGGGTTGGAGGACAGGTTTGCTTTTGGGGGAATGGGTGAGTGGTGGAATATTGCATTGGGGAACGGGTTCCGCTGGGGGACTTGGCCTCCCGTGTCACAGGGACCAAACGGATCCCACTTAGTCTAGTGCTATCCTATAAATTGCACTATGAAGGTAGCTATGAATAACTTTAACTACCTATAATGATCACACTTCGAGATTTTACAAAGGAAAACGGTAATTTGTATATCACACTATCCATTTGATTTGCTAAAGTGCTCAGCATGTTAGGCCAATTTGCATAAACTTAAATGAGATTAAGCTAATATATAAGCATCCAATATGAATTCACAACAAAATGATGTTCTTGACAAGTATGTTAATTTTTTTGTCAGATTATTCATTAAACAGTGATTGAGTGTTCCCATCAGAGATTCAGTAAATAAATCTTAAACATTTTAATAACATGGTGAGGATTTGCCACATTTGTAATATAAAATTGATGATATCTTATTCATGATATCAAATCTGAATTAGAAAAATATGATAAAATTGTTATTAAAAATTGTGATTGAAACTAAATGTTATCAATGTTTTGCCTGCCTTTCAATAAGTGGGATAAAAGGCACGATTGAAATGAATGATCTAAAATTATTTATAGTAACTTGTCTGTTTTAATTTTATCACTGATGATTGAGGTGCTTGGTACTGTACCAGCCAAAGCCTTGGTGGAGGGAAATTGCCAACTCCCACTTGCTCCCTTGAATTAAAAAAAATCACTATTGCTGCCTCTACTGACAGTTTCCAGCTTTATGCTTGTGTCCATGCAAAATAAATTAATGTCACATTTTTTTCTGTTGCTATTACTTTTATATAACTTCAACGAGGATGAATGGAATAAAAGTGTAACTTAAAACGTATCCAGAATATAGAGGCTGAGACAATTCATAGTTTCATATATCTCTGTTGTGACAGATCATAGGTCTTCAATAATCACACCGTGAAGAAAATGTAATCTTATCATGCTTCATTATCCTCTCTTCTCTGTACATTCAGGTTCATCAATTCAGCTGTAGCTTGACAACCTTGAGAATGATTCTACTTATCAACAATCACTGGAAGTGCAAAAGCAGAATTGCAGGAACAGCAAATATCATCTATATTTCATGAAAATAATACTCACATTTAAGTATCGTTCTGAGATGGATGTTGGGACAACAGCAAAAATCGACAGAACTTCACTCACGACAGAATTAAAGGATCAGCAAAATGCCAGCGGTCTCCTGGAGGGGAAATATCATCACAAATTCCTTGTTTGAGGTATTGAAACACTTATCTCCTGTTTATACATGTTGATGTGGCTAACATTTATAAAGCACCCTAAAGCCCATAATCATAATGAAAAATTGGTTAAGAATAACATTCTTTTTGGTCTTGAGATCAAGATTCACTGTACTCCAGCATATTTGCCAAGTTTGCAGTCCTCTTTTTCACAGACATTATTATAGGAGGATCCTATACATTTTTCAAATGCTGTTATAAATTGAAGTAAATTGAAAGCTGCTCTGACGAAAGTCAGAAATGGGAGAATTTCAATTTTCTCTGGTTGACAGAAACTGCAAGACAGCATGATACAGTGTGCTAGTGATATCAAATTAGCTACAAATAGAATTCAATATAGGCATTCAGCACAGAAACAGGGACTCAACTCGTCCAAACAGACCAAGATGCCCCATCTAAGCTTCCATATTGTGCTTACACCTGCATCCTCTCCTTAGTAATCCTGCAACATCTAGCGAAGTTGCAAGTTCCTGGTTTTCTAAAAAGCAAAATAAGAAAATCTATGGTTATGTGAAGGGAACGGATGGGGAAAATGTTAGGTAGATGGCTGATGGGGCTCTGGGGCATTGAGCAATATCCGAATGGTGACACAGTTAGTAGGATGTAGCATTTAAAGAGATTAATAGATTAAGCGAAAGGAACAAGACATTGGTGAGGCTGTGCAAGATATTAGTGAGGCTGCATTTGGAGTATTGTGCTCAGTTTTGATCACCTTAGTCACCTTGCTACAGAAGGGATGTTGTTAGAATTTTACAAGGATTGTAAAGCGAAGATTTACAAGGATGTTGCCAAGACTTGAGGGTTTGAGATGTAGAGGCAGGTTGGTGAGGCTAGGACTCTGTTCCTTGGAGCGCAGGAGGATGAGCTGTGATCTTATAGTGGTGTATAAGATTGTGAAGGCAATAGATCGGGTGAAAGGGGAATCCAGAACCAGACGACATAGGTTTAAGGTGAGAGGGGAAAAATGTAATAGGAACCCGAGGGGGGCAACATTTTCCTCAGAGAGTGGCAGGTAATGGAACAAACTGTAATGCCGGAGGAGGTAGATGAGGCGGGTACTACAACAACAACATTTAAAAGACTTTTGGACAGTACATGGATAAGAAAGGTTTGGAGGTATATAGGCCAAACATTGGCAGGTGGGACTGGTGTACATGGGGCATCTTGTTCAGCATGGGCATTAAGCGAAAGGGCCTATTTCCATGCTCTATCGCTCTATGCCTCCACCAAATGTGAGGAGAGAATTTGGTATATTGATATTCCAAGATTTCAGATCCATTATGGGTCTCAGTCTTGGTAGGGCCTTCTTTGATTGTGTAAGACAGTGTCTCCTCCATGAGGATCAGGTCATATGATGCAGTGACAAGTGGGATGCCACAAGGCTCATTGCTGGGACTCCAAGTCAAGTCAAGTCAAAAGAGTTTATTGTCATGTGTCCCTGACAGGACAATGAAAATCTTTCTTTGCATAGCACAACAGAACATAGTAGGCATTGACTACAATTATATACGTAAATACACACATTAATTAATAAATTAATAAAGTGCAAATGACAGATGGAGGGATATTAATGTTCAGAGTTCCGAGCCAAGTTTAATAGCCTGATGGCTGTGGGGAAGTAGCTATTCCTAAACTGGGTTGTTGCAGTCTTCAGGCTCCTGTACCTTCTACCTGAAGGTAGCAGGGAGATGAGTGTGTGGCCAGGGTGGTGTGGGTCCTTGATGATGCTGCCAGCTTTTTTGAGGCAGCGACTGCGATAAATCCCCTCGATGGAAGGAAGGTCAGAGCTGATGATGGACTGGGCAGTGTTTACTACTTTTTGTAGTCTTTTCCTCTCCAGGGCACTCAAATTGCCGAACCAAGCCACGATGCAACCGGTCAGCAAGCTCTCTACTGTGCACCTATAGAAGTTAGAGAGAGTCCTCCTTGACAGACCAACTCTCCGTAATCTTCTCAGGAAGTAGAGGCGCTGATGAGCTTTCTTAATAATTGCATCTGTGTTCTCGGACTAGGAAAGATCTTCACAGATGTGCAGGTCCAGACGCTTTTCGAGGGTTCACCCTCCAGTTATTTGCAATATATATTAATGATTTAGACGAAGGAATTAAATGTAATATCTCCATGTTTGAGGACGACACAAAGTTGGGTGGCAGTGTGAGCTGTGAGGAGGATGCTATGCGACTGCAGGGTGACTTGGATAGGTTGGGTCAGTGGGCAGATGCATGGCAGATGCAGTAGAATGCGGATAAATGTGAGGTTATCCACTTCTTGTGGCAAGAACAAGGAGGCAGATTATTATCTGAATAGTGCAGATTAGGAAAAGGGGAGGTACAACGAGACCTGGATGTGCTTCATCAGTCACTGAAAGTAAGCATGCAATGAAGAAAGCAAATGGCTTGTTGGCCTTCAAAGCGAGATAATTTGAGTATAGGATCAAGGAGATCCTACTGCAGTTGTACAGGGCCCTGGTGAGACCACATCTGGAGTATTGTGTGCAGTTTTGGTCTCCTAATTTGAGGAAGGACATTTTTGCTATTGAGGGAGTGCAGCGTTGGTTCACCAGATTAATTCCCGGGATGGCGGGACTGACATATGATGAAAGAATGGATCGACTGGGCTTATATTCACTGGAATTTAGAAGGATGAGAGGTGTTGTTGTAGAAACAAATACAATTCTTAAGGGTACACAAAAGGCTGGAGAAACTCAGCGGGTGCAGCAGCATCTAAGGAGCGAAGGAGATAGGCGACGTTTTGTGTCGAGACCCTTCTTCAGACTGGTTAGGGATCAGGGAAACGAGAGATATAGACGGTGATGTGGAGAGATAAAGAACAATGAATGAAAGATGTGCAAAAAAGTATCGATGATAAAGGAAACAGGCCATTGTAAGCTGTTTGTAGTGTGAAAATGAGAAGCTAGTGCGACTTGGGTGGGGGAGAGATAGAGAGAGAGAGGGAATGCCAGGGCCCGAGGGTTGAGGGAGAGGTGGGAAGGGGAGGAGACAGCAAGGGTTAACAGAATTGAGAAAATTCAATGTTCAAGCCCAGAGGATGCAGACTCCCCAAGCGGAATATGAGGTGCTGTTCCTCCAACTTGCGGTGTTGCTCACTCTGGCCATGGAGGAGGCCCAGGACCGAGAGGTCGGATACGGAATGGGAGGGGGAGTTGAAGTGCTGAGCCACCGGGAGGTCGGGTTGGTTATTGCGGACCAAGCGGAGGTGTTCGGCGAAACGATCGCCCAGCCTCCGCTTGGTCTCACCGATATAGATCAGCTGGCATCTGGAGCAGCGGATGCAGTAGATGAGGTTAGAGGAGGTGCAGGTGAACCTCTGTCGGACCTGGAAAGACTGCTTGGGTCCCTGAAAGCAGTGGAGGGGAGAGGTGAAGGCACAAGTGTAGCATCTCTTGCGGTTGCAAGGGAAAGTGCCCGGGGAAGGGGTGGAGCGGGAGGGAAGGGAAGAATTGACAAGGGACAATGGCCTGTTTCCTTTATCATCGATACTGTTTTGCATATCTTTCATTCATTGTTCTTTATCTTTCCACATCACCGTCTATATCTCTCGTTTCCCTGATCCCTAACCAGTCTGAAGAAGGGTCTTGACCCGAAACGTCGCCTATCTCCTTCGCTCCTTAGATGCTGCTGCACCCGCTGAGTTTCTCTAGCCTTTTGTGTACCCTCGATTCTCCAGCATCTGCAGTTCCTTCTTTAACTCTTTACAATTCTTAAGGGATTGGACAGGCTAGATGCAGGAAAAATGTTCCCGATGTTGGGGGAACCCAGAACCAGGGGTCACAGTTTAAGAATAAGAGGTAGGCCATTTAAGACTGAGATGAGCTAAAACCTTTTCACCCAGAGAGTTGTGAATCTGTGGAATCCTCTGCCACAGAAGGCAGTGGAGGACTATTCACTGGATATATTCAAGAGAGAGTTGGATAGAGCTCTTAGGAATCAGGGGATATGTGGCCAAAGCAGGAACGGGGTACTGATTTTGGATGATCAGCCATGATCATATTGAATGGCTCGAAGGGCCGAATGGCCATTTCCTGCTATTTTCTATGTCATGCAACCATACCTGTATCCATGATTAGCTACTACTGCGATTATACACCACCACAGCCCTGGAACATGGATAGGTGACATTTCAGGTTGAGATACTTCTTCAGACTGTGAGCTTTGAAGCTAGGCTAAATAAATGAGGACACCATGGAGCGACGGTGAGATTTAAATCGAATTGAGAGAGACTGTCGGCAACTGGATTTTAGGGGCATGGTGCATTGAGCAATATCTGAAACCAGTGATATACATGATTGAATGTGACATTTGAGAGTGCATTCACTGACCTCACTGTAAGTTTTGCAGAACTGCAACCAGAATGTTGGGGTTTGGCAGAAGGCTTTGAATTCCACAGCTTTTTCCTTCCATTATTTTCATAGCTCGTATCTTTTGAGCCTTTGAGTTTCCGACAGTACAGGATCTATCGCCTGCCTTGCATCTTCTCCACGAAGAGCTACTTTGTAATGTTTATGAAGCTAGGTGGGATTGTAAATCATGAGGAGGATGCAATGAGGTTCCACAGTGATTAAGATCAATAGAATGAGTGCAGAAAGGTATAGCAGATGTAGTCACATGTGGATAAATGCGAAGTTATCCACTGCATAGTCATACAGCATGCAAACAGGCTCTTCGGCCCAACTTGCCCACACCAACCAATATGTCCTATCTACACCTGTCCCACCTGCCAGCGCTTGGCCCATATCCCTCTAAACCTATCCTATCCAAGTGCCTGGGTAAATGTTTCCTAAACATTGCGATAGTATATACCTCAACTACCTCCTCCGGCAGCTCGTTCCATGCACCCATCACCCTTTGTGTAAAAAGGTCACTCCTCAGGGACTTATGTCCTCGGGTTCTCGATTTCCCAACTCTGGGGCAAGAAACAGTATTTACCTGATCTATTCCTCTCATGATTTTGTACGCCTCTATAAGATCACCCCTCATCCTCCTGTGCTCTAAGAAATAGAGTTCTAACCTGCTCAACCTCTCCCTATCGCTCAGGCCCTTGAGTCCTGGCAACATCCTTGTAAATCATCTCTGCACCCTTTCTACCTTGACACCATCTTTCCTATAACATGGTGCCCAAAACTAAACACAATACTCCAAATATGGCCTCACCAACACCTTCTATAACTGCAACATGACTTTCCAATTTTAATTAATGGGGACAGATTGGGAAATGATGTTCAAAGGGAACTGAGTGTACTGTAAAGCAATCATCCGGGTGGAGCAAGTACACATAGAGTAATACAACAGGCCCTTCGACCCAACTAGTCCATGATGATCAAAGTTTGCCTATAAATGGCCCACGTCCCTGTCAACCTTTCCTATACATCCCATTCATCCAAATGTGTTGTAAATGTTATTGTATTTGCCTCAACTACTTCGTCTGGCAGCTGGTTCCATATACCCAGCACCTTCTATGTGAAAACGTTGCTCTTCAGTTTCTTATTTAATCTTTCCCTCTCACCTTATATGCCTAAAGCCAAGGCCTTATCAAGCTTAAAACGTACTTAGAGACTGCAACTCAAAGCTCCAGACACCCAATTCCAGGGGTAACATATTTCCTGTGACTGCTTCGTCAAAATCCAGAAGAAATCAGTACATTTCGAAGACTTGTGTTTGAAATAAGTTTTGTGTTCTTGTTTTAATCCACAGTCTATGGACAGGAAAATTACTGTGGAATCCAGGTCATTGCTATTATCTGAGGAAGATTCTTTTCAGTACTATGAAGTGACACTAATTAGTAATGATGGAGTAATAACAGAATCTTGGATGCCTGGCTCTGTAATAAAACGTTCATTGTATTGAAATACAGTGTCTGTTTTATCCCAGCGCACTAATATTCCCTCCAATTGTGGGTCTGAAGACAAATGAGTCATAATCTTTTGAACAAGTCTTCACTGCACTCCAAAGTGTTTACAAAAGTACACTTAAAAAGACAAATTTAGGGTCAGAATTAAACATCTAATTAATTATTTTGTAAAGACACAACTTTGCACAATTGTTTAATACCTATACATAAAGGTTTCCAGCAAAATTGATAATTACCTAAGAGTTCAAGAGACATTTACTATCACATGCACCACTTGGTACAGTGAGATATGAATTGCCAGACAGCCATACGAATAAAAAGAACACAACACACAATAGGATTTGACATGAACATCCCCACACAGCAGAATCAATGTTTCCCACTGTGAGGGAAGGCAATAAAGTTTAGTCATCTTCAGATGCATTCACATGAAGTGAAATTGCTGACAGTCATAAAACATAGAAAGCTGCAGCACAGGCCCTTGGGCCCATAATATCTGTGCTGAACGTTATGCCAAGATAAACTAACCTCATCTGCCACATGTTCTTCCAAGCCCTGCATATCCATGTGTTTATCTTTCATACTGCTTTATATTGCAGCAATTGAACTAGTGTAAATAGATTGAATTAATGGAGCATACGACTAAAATTATTCTGAAAGTTGAAGGAATGTTCCTTTGCAACCTGCAAGGAGGAAGTCATCTAAGGATTAGAGTCTGTCCGAGAGAATGGATTGGACATCATGGATTGAGGTAAATGGACAAACCTCGGAGAACTAGAATGGACAACAAAAGGAATCTTTGAAAGTTTCCACTGTTGCTTATATTCTGGCATAATTACAGAAAAGCTTAAATAAATATGAGATTCCAAAGGAAGAAGTATCCATAAATAGGTCAAAAGCAGCTACGAGAAAATGGAAATAAAAAGCATTCTTTAGGGGTTATTTTCCAATGATCGTGATCATGACAGTTTTAATAGTAGTGAAGTACCGAATAAGGCCATCCTGATCCGTTGTCTGCGAATTGTAAAATGTAATAATAAGACATGACGAGAAGCTTGACTAAAGAATATGGAGTTCAAGAATTGTGTAGCTAATATGTAAACTATACAGGCACAGTTGTTTCTCTATTTATGACAAGAACTTTTGATTTGTTGTGATTTCAGGATATGGTGCAGAATTAGTCAAGTAGAAAGGGTTCAAAGAAGAGATGAGTTGGAGAATAAGTTGCGGAAGAAGCCTTTGTGTGCAGTCACTGCCGGTGCATGGATTGTCTATTTATTGTTAAATCTTTCCAAGTAATCATGGATTGCCTACGGTCTCAAATAAATCTGAATACCTGTGTGGGGAGGTAATGTTAACTAATGTCCAAACCACCATGAGACACCAACAAGGGCAGAACTGAAAGGTCACATGGGATTCAAAGTACCACTGGTATTTTCAGCCACTTGAGCCAATGAAATCAGGTGGGCACAGTTAAAGAGCATATTAGGAACTGAGGCTTTTCTTTAAGGGTTGAGATTGAGGGATAAAACTAAGCAGAGGCAAAAGGAGATTAAAATGTAGGACAGACTGAAAGCATCTGAAGCATTCCTATATCTGAAAGGTTCCAAGGTCGAAGGGCAGTGAACTACTTCTCAATAATCCCCCTTGTTTAAACTCCTGATCTTTTGCACTGATTACTGAAAATCAAAAAATTACAAATGCTTGAAATGTGAAAAAAACATAGAAAATGCCAAAAATATAGACGGGCGACATCTGTGGAAGGAAAAGCAGAGTTACCATTTCAGGTCCACAGAGGGGAGCAGTCTGAAGAGGGGACACAACCCGAAACGTCACCTTTCCATTGTCTCCACTGATGGTGCCTGACCCTGCTGAGTTCCTCCAGCACTTTGTGTTTTGATCAGGTCCACAAATGCTGCCTGTTTTACTGAGTGCTTCCAGAGTTTTCTGTTTTACTACTGGTTGCTACACGTTTTGTCCTATCCAACAATTGTTCCAGTGATAAGATTGCAGAACTGGTCATGTGTGTAGTTTGGGAAATTGATGTGGAATGATAGTTTGTTACAATGTAAATGGCACAGAATATCAGGCACTACAGTAGAAGGGAAAGTGGGATTTATAGAAGGGAAAGTACAATGTGGGAAGCAAATGATATTCACCAAGTCCCTCTCAATGCCATTGTGTAAAGTGAAAGACATTTTGGAGCAATCAGCTGTGACTTATACTGATGTTATTTATAATAATAATAATACATTTTATTTATAGGGCACCTTTCAGGACTCTCAAGGACACCTTACAATGAACACAAGCATGAAACAAAAACAACATATACAGCAACAATACACAATTTGGAGAGAGAGTAGCGGCAGCCAATCGCGCCAGCGTTCACTCTCACCTCCAGCAGCCATGTTATCTGAGCCATCTGCAGCACACCAATAAATATAAAAAACAACAGTAAAGAATTTAACATAAAACATAAAAACATCCCCCCACAATGGTTCCCACTTTGAGGGAAGATAACAAAGTCCAGTCCTCTCCATCCTCTCCGGGCCTGTTGAACATCCCCCCACAATGGTTCCCACTGTGGGGGAAGGCACAAAGTCCAGTCCCCATCCCCATGTCCACCCAAAGTAGTCGGGCCTATTGAGGCCTCCACAATCGCCACTACGGAGGTCCGATGTTCCCGGCTGTTCTCACCGGGTGATGGTACTCCGGCGTCAGTAGACCCTCTCAGCGGCTTGGGGCGCCAGCAACAGCCGCCTCCTTACCGGAGGCCGAGGCTTCCAAGCCAACAGGCTGTGCTGGACGGAGCTCCACACACTGGCGATCTCGGCGAGAGATCCCAGGCTCCGCAAATGTAAAGTTCAGCGCTGCTGGCCACTCCACAGACATGGAGCAGCTCCGCGATGTTTTTATCGGCGGTCGCAGCATTCCAGCGTGGAGTTCCAGCGCGGCGACCCAGGCAAGGCATCGCCCGCTCCGCTCCGCGATAGCGCTCCATCATGCACCGCCTCCGAAGCCGAGGTTCTGGCCAGGTCTCCTCAGGAAAACGTCGCTCCAGACCCCGCTGGTAGGCCGCGAGGATGGGTCGAAGTTGCTGCTCGAGGAAAGCCGCCTCTCCGACCAGGTAGGGACTTGAGAAAGCAGTTTCCCCTTCCCCCCCACCAACCCCCACACATAAAAAGATTAGACCCCCAACTAACACTTTTAACATACTAAAAATAAAGAAAAGAAGTGAAAAAAAACGGACAGCTGCAGGACTGGCAGCCGTACAGGACAGCACCCCCAGTAAAGTGGAAAAAAATCATGTCATAATTATCATCATAAACACAACCATTACAGTATATTGTACAGTCCACTAAAATGCAGCTCACCAGATGCTGAGTATAAGTTTCTGCTTTGCCATTATTTTTCCAAAAATGTACAGATCCATCCCACACACATTTAATATACCCTGCGGGGGTTACACAAAAAGCTGGAGAAACTCAGCGGGTGCAGCAGCATCTAAGGAGTGAAGGAGATAGGCGACGTTTCGGGTCGAGACCCTTTGGTCTCGACCCGAAACGTCGCCTATCTCCTTCACTCCTTAGATGCTGCTGCACCCGCTGAGTTTCTCCAGCTTTTTGTGTAACCCTCGATTCTCCAGCATCTGCAGTTCCTTCTTTAACACTTAATATACCCTGCTATTTGTTTTTACAGACAATGTAGAAAACTCACAGCTTTGGCAGCTGATTCACTACTCCATTGTCAAAACCAAAGGTCAGAACTGTATACGGTTTCTTGTTAAGTGCTAAGCCATTAACATTTCAGGATTTACCAGCTATTAAATGGCGGTATCAGTTAAGTCATTTCCAACTTGTCGTTTCCTTCCTTAACGACGTACTAAAGGTCCCAGCTAACTGTAAAATGCTATCTATTCCACTTCTTATTTAAGACATTTGTACGTTGAAAGGAATGCCTTCAAATTAAAGATTTTTACTTCAATGTTCCTCTCAGAAGGGGAATGTTAAACTCTCATTAATTAATTAACTACATTGTTCAATCCCTTATCTGTGCTGAGTTAACTAATTCTAAATGTAATAGTGATAGGACACTATAATTGGTGTCAATGCTCCAAGGTTGAAATGGAAAGTAGAGGAGAGGAAAGACATTATTGCAGGTTTTAAGTTAATCTTTATCACTCAGTGACCCCTGCTGGAAGGTGATAATCCATGTGTGTTGGAGGAGAACGGAATTAGGCTGAACTGCAATGTTGAACGATTAATAAAATCTATCAAGGTTCTCGGATCACATTGGATGGCTTTTGGCACCTGAAGAATTGTCGGTGTATTTAACGACATAGCATTCTAATGTTTGTGAGCCAAATTCATTCACCCATAGAGATCCAGAGAACTAATGCAGACACATGTTGCCCATAATTTATGCAAAATTAATACACGGAGAACTCGTAGCTTGAAATAATTGTGCATAACTGTTTTGAAATAGATCAGCAAAAGAAATACCCTCTGAATGTGTAATTACAGTAGCTCTCTCTATTTATAGAGATCATTATTTTTTTTTAAATGAATGCGCCCAATTCAAAATATTTCATTAGGACATGTCAAGAAAGGATTGATTTTTTTAAAGTGTTACTTGTCCTTCATTGAAAGTTATTCATTCCACTATGTTCCTGAAATGTAGAGTTGTATGTTGAAAGAATTTGAATGTAGCCAAATGCAGACCACATTTACAACTGTGCTCTATTTTCAACCTCTTTTTTAAAAAAAAAGACCTTGAGGTCATAGACTCGTAGATTGATCCAGCACAGTAACAGGCCCAGGGACCCAATAAATCTGCTCTGACCAACAAGCGTATATTTATATCACTCACTCTCATCCCATTTTATCCTCACCATATTCTATCAACTCCCTCTGATGTTCTACCACTCACCTAATAACGCTCTCTATAAATAGTCAGTATTTTCCCCACCACTGATGGATTATCTCTATTTAGGTTAGTTTAGTTTAGCGTGGAAACAGCCCATTTTGCCCACCGACTCCACGTCGACCAGCAATCACCCCTACACTCATTCTATCCTACATTAGGGACAATTTACAGAAGCCAGTTAAGCTACAACCCTACACATCTTTGGGATGTGGAAGGAAACCGAAGCACCCAGGGGAAACCCATGTAGTCACAGGGGGAGTGTGCTGCAAATTCCATACAAACAGCATCTCCAGTCAGGGTCAAACCTGGTTCTCTGGCGCTGTAAGGCAGCAACATTACCGGTGCGCCAGTGCTGTCCTAGTGTCCTTCTTAAACAAAGGACCAACATTTGCTATTCTCCAGTACTATGGGACCTTGCCTGTGGCTAAAGAGAAATCAAAGATCTCTGTCAAGGTCTCAGCATTCTCCTCTCTTGCCCCCTTCAACAACCTGGAATTTATGTCCACAAACAGGCCAATGAAATTGTTAAATATACATAAAGGATGCATCCCTCACTGGGTGAAGCATGAAGCTGGGCTTTAAACAATATAATTCAGACCCGAGCTTCAAAACTATAAACGATTCCATGTAATTGCAGCTCATTATGGGAAACATGTCACTACATTGTTGAGGGTGCAAATGAGATTCACAGGGATGTTGTCTAGACAGGTAAGTTTCAGCAATGAGGAAAAATTGGGACAAAGTAAGATGAAGGGTGAGATTTGAGATGAATGGAATTAAGTGGCTACTAATGAGAGTAAAGAGGAATGATCTATTTATTTGCAGAGGGGTTGATCAAAGTAATTGGTTAAAGGATTAATTTAGTTTAGTGATGCAGCGTAGAAACAGGCCCTTCGGCCCACCAAGTCCACGCTGACCAACAATCACTAGTTCACTGGTTCTATCCTACACACTAGGGACAATTTACAGAAGTCAAGTAACCTACAAACCTGCACATCTTTGAGATGTGGGAGTAAACCAGAGCAACACGTGGAGAACCAAATAGGTCATGAGGAGAACGTACAAACTCCACACAAACGGCACCAGAGGTCAGGATTGAACTTGGGCCTCTGGTGCTGTAAGGTAGCAGCTCCATTGCTGCACCACTGTGCCACCAAAGACTGAGATGGAGACAAAGAAAGAATAGTTCACACTGATGTTTGCAGGGAGCTGGAATTCATTCCCTGATAGGGTGTTTGGATCAGATAACTTCATCATATTTAGAAAGTTAGGAGTAGTCCAGTGGTGCAGTTAGAGCTGCTGCCTCAAAGTGCCAGGGATCTGGGTTCAATCCTGACTTTGGGTGTCTGTGTGGAATTTGTATGCTCTCCTTGTGACTACTTAGGCTGCTCTGCTTTCCTTCCACATCGCAAAGGCATGCGGGTTTATAAGTTAATTGGCCTCTATACCACCAGGAGCGCCACACGGTTGGTAGCCTCGCCAACAGTTTTTTTAGTGTGTTTTAAAAGTTTGTGTAAATGTTTTATGTGGGGGGGGGAAACTTTTTTTTCAGTCTCTTATCTTGCCGGAGATGCGATCGTTTTCCGGATCGTACTCCGGTCGCTCTGTGGCCTAACATCGATGGAGCTGGAGGCCTCCTCGGACTGACTTTGAGTTCCTGACAGCAGACTTTACCATCTTGAGCTCGCAGTCTCGGGAGAGGCCGAGTCGGGAGCTCCAATGACGCAGAGGCTCGACCAGCCCCAACCCGGGGTCCGATCGCCGGCACGGGGGAGCTGACATCTCCCCAATGCAGGACCTGATTGCCCTAATGCGGAGGGCCCAAATGCTGCCGGCTACGGGAGTCAAGATCGTCTGGTCAACGGAGGGCTCGAAGCCCTCGACTGCGGGAGAGCAAAGAAGGGCAGAGATTTAACTTTTTTTCGCCTTCCATCACAGTGAGGAATGTGGAGGAGTCACTGTGGTGGATGTTTATGTTAAAATGTATTTTGTGTGTTCTGTTGCTTTTTATTTGTATGGCTGACTTGGCAAATGGAATTCCTCGTACGTTGCAAAACATAATTCGCTAATAAATTATTATTGTGATTGTGATTAATTGGCCCTAGTGAGTAGGGAGTGGATGAGAAAGTCGGATAACAATGGGTGCTCAATGGTCGCGTGGACTCGGTGGGCCTGTTTGTTTGCTGTGTTGTTCAATCATCCAATCAAAGTACACAAGCAAGTACTTGAACTGTTGTGACATGCATGAGTGCAGATCTAGTGCTGGAAAGAGGGATAAAGCTGGTGACTATTTTGACTAATATGGACATTTTCTACGGCATAATTGACCAAACCATAAGATCATAAGTGATAGGAGCATAATTAGGCCATTCGTCCATCAAGTTGACTCTGCCATTCAATCATGGCTGATCTATCGCTCCCTCCTAACCCCATTCTCCTGCCTGCTCCCCATAACCCACCCATACTATCAAGAAATAATTTGCACAAAGAAAATTAGTTTATTAATTAAGCAATTTGATTTTGTTGAATTTTTGGGGGACAATATATTCTGTAATCTGTTTTCTATTTCATAATGTCTTAAAATCTTAAATTAGTTATTTGCAGTATTTAAAATAATTAAGGAATTGATTAAAAATACAATAAACTATTAAAAAGTAACTATTATATATTTACATAGTAGCAATGACAGTATGAAACATCAGCAATGAATAATTTTTAGTTTGCGGAGTCACCTTTTTATTTTTTAAGTGTTAGGTACATTTATATTTACTTAAAGGAGTACAATAGAATCCCACTGTGGTTTGAGGTGTATGTTTTAGCGCTATTTGCCTGAATGTATAAATGCTACTTATGGTTGACGCTATTGCAATGTGAGCAGGACCACAAGTAAAAACTGTGTACAACTTCAGGTAACTAACAGTACATCGATTTTCTAACCAAGAATTGTATTTATATTCAGATCACATCTGTCATTGGTCTCTGATTTACATCAACCGTGACATACAGCCAATAGATTATGAAACCCATGTTCACCATCTACTCTTCATGACAAATAAAAACTGCTGAAAGTTGTGTTTTTTTATTTCCATGCTCAAAGAAAATCTGATCCAATTTGGTCATCAGCGAGTCCTTGCAATTTTTGGTATTGTGCTAACTCACAATAATAATTTTTCCGAGAGAGATTTTGGCTTACATTTTCCAAGGCTGTTTTTCCCTGAGGTTTTTCCACTCAACATCTACAACTGGATGAAAATAGCACAAACTGTGATTGTTTTGTTTAACAGGCCATCAATCCTGCTCCATTAGATAATAGTAGATATGAATCTGGTTTTAACAGTTGTGGCAGTGATGGAATGGCTTGGTAGATTGCCACAGTTTACAAGCCTCCCTGCTGAAATATAATGAAAGTTACTCGTGAAGAAAGCAGGTCTGTCAGTGATGGCACAAAGATAGACAATGCTCCTCTAATTAAAATAAAGCAGTATTAAGCTGCAAAACACTATATGATCAGATCCTTATAACAATAAAATAAAATTAACAAATACATACAGCACTGACAATAGTTGAAGACAAGTCTTACAAAAGTTTCAGTCACGTGAACATGACCAAACGCACCGGGCATTTTTACTGATAGCACTTAATTCAGTAATTCTTAGATAGAATTAGGACCCCTCTGCCTGCCCCCATGCGCCCATGTTCTTTCCTCTGGCTTCATAATTCTTGTCTCTTCTATCCTTATCACACACTTCTTGTCTCTTCATCTCTAGCCTTTATCCAACTATCTACCTATCACCTCCCCCTCTCACCTGTACCCACCTATCACCATCACTATGTCCTGCCCCTCCTCTCTTACAGCTTTCTTCTTCCCTCCCCAACACAATCAGTTTCAAGAAGGCTCCCAACCCAAAATATCAACTACCCACATACCCCAGAGATGCTGTCTGACCTGCTGAGTTCCTCCAGCTCTTTGTATCTTATTTTGTAAACCAACATCTGCAGTTCCTTGTGTCTCCATCGATTCTTATAGACATATATAGTAGTAAATCTTCCTCAGGCTGTATGCGATGTAGACAGCTGCATGCATGTCACTAAAAGTTAACTTATTTTGGAGGGACACAGAGTATAATGTTCTGGCATATTATTGGCCTATGCTTCTGCTGACAGCATACTGTGTATACTCCCAGATGGAGGATTTCATTTGTTCACCATCTTCTCAAATTGCTTTCATTTAACTTTTCACATCAAGCCTTGAATGAAGTTAGACTGTTTCACTTCAATGAAATGAGACAGCACCCATGCCTTGATATGTTAAGTATTAAGATTAATTGTCAGAGTAGCCAAACCAATATCTAGTCATCAAAGCCAATTCAGGCATCTTTGAAGGCTTGTTCACTCTATCAGTACCCACATTATTTCTCATCAGACCTTCCTATCAATCACTGGAGAAGCAATATCTGCCCTTTTACCTTCTCCCTTACCACCATCCAGAGAGCCAAACAAATTTAATTTGTTCAAGGAAAGACATAAAATGCTGGAGTAAGTCAGCGGAGATGGCAGCATTCCTTTCAGGTTAGGTCCCTTCTTCAGATTTGCAGTAGGAATCACAGAGGGGGAGCCTGAAGAACTCAGACTGAAGGGTCCCGACCTGACCCGACCCAAAATGTCACCTATTCATGTTGTCCACGGACTGTAGGGCATTCCCCAAGGATGCTGCCTGACCTGCTGAGTTATTCCAGCATTTTGTGTCTTTCTTTGATAAACCAGCAGCTGCGGTTCCTTTATTCGACATTTTGACTGCTCCACTGCAAAATCTCCGCAAAGTATGCCTACCTTGAAAAATGTCTCCTCTTTTCTCTGACGGGAGTTCTGTGAGACCTTCTCTCACTGCTCCCCCTCTGACATTCCTACCGCCAGTCTCATGAATGGCCCCAACCTGAAACGTCACCTATCCATGTTCTCCAGTAATGCTGCTTGAGCGGCTGAGTTACTCCAGCATTTTGCGTCTTTTCTTGGTAAACCAATATCTGCAGTTCCTTGTTTCTACTTTATATGCCCAAATTGGGTATAACAAATATTTTTTAATCTTTCACAGAAACTACAGACTTGTTCATTTTCTCTTGTTTGTGCCACCTATTTATAATAGTCATGACAAATCATTTTAATGGCCCAAAATTTATATTTATATTCTTATACATAAATAAGAAGGAATGTGAAATTGAATGAGAAACGCCATTAAATGTTACACCAGTAAAAACATGAGATTAACTCATGTGTATCATAGAATGTAACAGCAATAGAAATGTGCACTAAATGACAAAAATCTCTGTCCAAATATCTTTAAAATGTTGTTGCATCTGCCCGAACTGCTTCCTCTGGTTGCTTGCTCTGTAGACCCACAACTGTGCGAATATGTTGCCCCTTAGATTCCTATCAAATCTTTCCCCACTCACCATAAACCTATGTCCTCTAGTTCTTATTCCCAAACCCTGTGAAAAAGGTAGTGCATTCCCACTACCTATTCCCTTCATGATTTTATATACCTCTGTAAGGTCATTTCTCAGCCTCCTGCATTCAAGGGAATAAATTCCTAACCTATCCATTTTCTCCCTATAGCTCAGGCCCTTGTGGTGCGAGTATTTATTATTTTTAATAAAGATATTTCTCGTATGTTTTTACACCAACCTTTCAAAATCCTAGGGATCTAGCAGTGCTGTGCTAGTATGGCACGGCGGTGCAGCAGTAGAGTTCCTTCCTTACAGCTCCAGAGACCCGAGTTCAATTCTGATTACAGGTGCTGTCTGTAAGGAGTGCGTACGTTCTCCCCGTGAGTTTTCTCCCACAGTCCAAAGACGTACAGGTTGGTAAGTTAATTGGCTTTGGCAAAATTGTAAATTGTCCCTAGTGTGAAGGATAGTGCTGCTGTACAGGGAAAACTGGTCGGCGTAGACTCAGTGGGCCGAAGGGCCTGTTTCCTCACGGTATCTCTAAACTAAACTAATCCTTTAAATACTCAGCTAATCAGACATCGGAGAATGGAACTGTTTGGTTCTAATGAACATTGTTAAATATTTACTAACATGAGATGTTGTGAGATGTCTAACATCTCATATGGGTCTCATGACCAAATTAAAATTCTCCCACATAGTTTTATGTGGGAACCCACATAGTTCCCACATTAGTTTCCCACATTGTTTTAATTATTGTTATTATCATTCTGCTGGTGTTAAGGGGTTTGATACCTTGGGAAATGTCACACTTTTTTTTAACTCACTGCAACCAAATGGCCACTGTCTTGTTTTTAATTTATTTGCCCCCTGAGACTTTGAGCTGTCCTAAAATTATGGAATTCCACTGTGAATGAGAGACCACTTTGCAACTCTCTTTCATAATGTCAGTAATATCTGGTTTTAAAGAGTACCTCACAGTTTAATTGTCAGGGACACCTCTCTTAACAATTCTCCATTCACAATTCTGTGATCAAACAAAACACTGAAGAACAATCTGCAAGTTATGCCGTAATCAATTCTCTTCACATTCAGAGAAAACTTCACAGGCCATTAACTATGCTTGTGTGTGGCCTGTTCAAATTGAAAACACTGTCCAGTGTTCTGATCTGGAATTATTATTTTTAACCCCATTCTCTTCTTGTGATAATCGGTTGCTCATGTAAAGTTGTCTTTTTCTATTGTGCTTCAGAGGTTTGGCTGCACGCCATCAGCGACAAGAAATAATGGAAACATGGTTATCGAAAGAACAGGATTGGTGACTAACTGTGCAATTTGTCACATCATGGGATAGCATATAAAAGGAATACGGTGAGTGATTGGAGCTAATGGTAGTTCCGTGTTTTTACTTCGGAGTCACATGAAGAAGAAGGCCGTCCCCACGCATGCGCGTCATGACGTCTGACGGGTTGCGCACGGACTGACTGGTGGCCGCGCGGCTCCTGCCAGCGGTAAGTTTTTGACCTTAGAAGGTAAGTTTTTAACTTATTTCTAGGGGTGTTTTATGCATTGCAGGATTGCCTGCTGAATTTGGGGCGAAGTTGGACGGGCCACGGGAAACCGGTTATGGACCGTGGGGAAAACCCGGTCCGGACCGTGGAAACGCGAGTAGCCGGCGGCAGTCCCTGGCCGCTGACAAGGATGTCAGTGACACCCAGGAGGGTAATGCGAGTGGGGGTTCTCCCAGTATGGGCTCCCAGACCGCTATGGTCCCCCAGAGAACGGCTTAGACTGGCAGTCTAAGTCACTGTTAACCCAGTCACTTTTAATGGGGTTAGCAGCTCCCACATCGCATGGTTCCCCCAGAGTATGGGAGAGTATGGGTTAGACTGGCAGTCAGCCGGTCTTGCAACCCCAGCCATTCACTATGGGGTCTACAGTTCCTACACCGTTATGGTCCTCCAGGAAAAGGGGTTAGACTGGCAGCAAGCAGGTCTTGCAACCCCAGCCATTCACTATGGGGTCTGTAGCTCCCACACCATTATGGTTGTCAGAAATAGGGGTTAGACTGGCAGCAAGCCGGTCTAGCTACCCCAGTCTCGGACAATGGGGTCAGCAACCCCCAGACCGCTTAGGTCTTCCTAGAGAAAGCGGTCAGACTGGCAGTAAGCTGGTCACGCTAATGCAGTCGCTCACAATGGGGTCAGCAGCTCCCAGACCGCTTAGGTCTTCCTAAACAAGGGGAAAACTGGGAGTAAGCTGGTCTCGAGACCCAGTCACTAACTATGGGGTCAGCAACTCACAGACCGCTATCGTTCCCCAGGAAAGGGGTTAAACCACGAGGAAGCCGGTCAGGCCTTAGGACTCGGTCGAGCCGGGCCAGGAGGTTTCCTCCTCCTTCTATGGTTAGCGTCCGTGAACGCCTAAAACCTACCTGGAGCACCTGATGAAGGTTGCTCCAGAGAGATATGCTCCAGAAGAGAGCTATCTGAGCCCGGGTATTATGAAAAACCCGCTGGCAGCCGACCTGTTAGGGCTGCACAATGTCTCCCTCTCTGAGGAGGGGAGCATCCGGGGTCAGTTTCGCTCTGGCCCAGAGTCATATTCTGATATGGGTCCGAGGGGCAATGTCAGCGCAGGTATCTTCAGGGGCCTGCGGCAGCATCTGTCTCGGGCTATCTACGAGTCTCCCTCTCGGTGGAGGGGAGTGCGCGGACATACTCGCAAGGGAAGAGGCAAAAAACCCGGCAGGGGCCAGATTCCCTCACGCTGCAAGTGCCGGCAGTGCACAGAGCTATCAAATGAAACCATCGTATCGGCGATGACACCCCCATGTCTCAACAGCAGTAAGCAGTTCACTGAAGTTGATGGGCGCTTGAAAGCTGGGCCAAGCTGGTCTCAGGAAGGAAATCAAGGATGGGGATGGAACCCACGTCAGGGGCCTTTGGGCTTACCATAAGACCACCGGTAACCATGGAGGTAGGTAGCTCCAGTTCGTTCGAAACGTGGGGTAAGTGGACCATTTACAAGTTGGTAATATTTACATTTGTTTTGTACAAATGAAAATGATAACATGTGATGGGTAATTATTAGAGTTGTCTTTCGAGGCAGACTCAGTATTACAGCCAGAGCAGTTTTAAGGCAGGCCAGTAGTAAGGCCAGAGCTGCATTCAAGGCAGGCACGGAACGATGGCAGGCGTGGCTCGTTCCTTGTGAAAGATGGAGAGATGTCGGTTCATATTTCATTTACTCCCATGTGCAACATAGCTTTTCAGTATATGGAATTTCTCTACTGTTTAATTACTTATTTCCTTAGGATCATTATGGCATGCATCAAGATCATAGATGCATACTGTTTAGGACCCATTCACTGGAGATCACCAGAGACATTTCAAATTGATCTGGAGGATATTTCTTACACTGTGTTTTTGCTTAAATTAACCGTTTCAGCCATCCAATCAAATTTAAGTTGATACCAACTGGAAGTTGTTGTTTATCGGCTTTACCCTTAACTATTAATTACCTGTGATTCCGCCCTGGGGCAACAAATTGGAATCAATTGAAGCCTGTAACAACCTTGTTATCAAGCAGTCTTCTATTTATCAAAAGTAATTGGCTATAGCAACTGTGTTTCAGCTGTGCAATTGGGTCTTGCATTATTAGAACTTTCGACGTGCAAGTATTAACCTCTCAAGTGCCATATAGGTCATTGTTAACAGACCTATGCTATTTTACTTCGGAGTCACGTGAGTGACTACGTGAAGAAGCCCCGCCTGGCGCTGGATCGGCATTATGTCGACGCTATCGGCAGAGAAAGAGCTGCAGAGCGCAGCTCCACACAGCGGTAAGGAACCGGCCCGCAGGTAAGAGAGTTTTCGAAATTTAGGGCGAGGTTCCAGAACTCTGTAGCCTGGTGGGTAAACCAGGAGGAGTTAGCAAAAAACAAAATGGAGAAGGCCAAAAAACAGCGGGTAAAACGTGCATCCCGGGGTGATGAGTCGGGACAAGAGTTTATTGCGGAGCCGGTTCCGATACCGGTCGCCGTTGAAATACCCGTTAGTGAGGCTTTGATTGCTCCACAAACAGAAACTTTGGAGGAAAACCCAGTGCCTAAAAAATGTAAAAGAAAATCTGAAAGGCCAGTGGGTTCTGATGAATCTGATTCAGAAGGTCCAGAAAGAAAAGCCTTATGGCTCAGAATGGACCAAATGGAGAAAATGCTCCAAACTATTATCAACCAAGGGTCTAAGAACCCAGAATATTCCCAGGCAGCCCCTGAGGGGGTTCCATATCAAGAATATGGTGCCAGTTTGAATTGGGAATTTGAAACTCCAGTGCCTGGGATTGGACTGGAGGAAGTCTCCTTTGAACAAGTTTCAGGAGTACCAGGGCTGTATGAGACAGACCCTGAAAGTGGTGATTGCGGTCCGGAGTACACACCACAATACAATTATATGGATCCAGGTGTGCCTGATGTGGCACAAAGTTTTGCTGGAGGAGGCGGTGAGGCCATGGAAGATAACCTGGTGGCCAATATTAATTATATGGTCTCTCACCCGCTTCAAGAAGCTGTTATGGTTGAGACAGCAGAAATGTATAAAACACCTATCAATTGTGCCTCATTGAAGGTACCTACGGTGAATCAGGCTGTTTGGGCGCCAATGTCATCGATAATGCGGGCGCAGGAGATTCGATTTCAAAGAGTCCTCAAGCTGATTTCAGCTGGCATTACTGCATTTGGTAGACAAGTGGAAGGTTGTGGAATGACCAAAGTGCAGAAACATATGTTGGCCTTATTTTGCAACTCATTTTTTGAGATAAATTGCATGAGGAAGATTGCCATTCGGCCTCTGTTACATCCAAGATTTGCAGGGTTGTGTAAACCAAGCAATGTTCAAACTCCTGGTTATTTTTTCGGAGAGGATTTGTCTAAGCAAATTAAAGAAATGGATGAAGAGGCAAAGACTTTTGGTCGTATGAAACTCTTCAGCTTTGGCCAGAGATGGACTGGCTATATGAAAAAGGGATTTGATTTTGGAGCTGGTACAAGCCGAGGCAGGAGTATGATAAGGAAAAATTTCCAGCCAACAGCCGAATGTACGCCCATTCATTGGGAAAAGGAGATCATTTCGTCCAGTTGGAGAGGTACATAAACATTATCCTATTAAAGAGGAATGTTGGGATGAGCCACAGATTGGTGGTAGACTCCAAATGTTTTATAAGGAATGGGACAATATAACAGTTGATCGTGTGGTATTAGACACTGTGCTAGGATCTACCATTGATTTTGTGGAAGGTATGGTTCCATTGGGACAGAATGAGCCTAGTCATTCTTTGATGTTCTCAGAGCTTGAGAAAATTCAAATTGACAAAGAGATTAAGAATTTGAGTAAAAAAGGAGTTATTGAGAAAACAGGAGAGGATCCACAACAATTTGTATCAAACATTTTCCCCAGACCAAAGAAAGATGGGGGTTGTAGGATCATTTTAGATCTCACACTTTTGAATACATTTGTCCAGTATAAACATTTTAAAATGGACACATTCTACACTGCAATGCAGTTGGTATCAACAGGCTGTTATATGGCTACAATAGATTTGAAGGATGCATATTATTCGGTCCCAATTCATCATAGTTTTCGCAGGTATTTAAAGTTTAAATGGATGGGACAGCTGTGGCAATACAAAGCTTTGCCTAATGGATTAAGTTCAGCACCTAGATTGTTCACTAAATTGTTAAAGCCAGCACTTGCACTGCTAAGGGCACAAAAACACATCGTTATGGCTTACCTTGATGACATTTTAAATGTCAATGCTAATCAGGAATCAGCTGAAAATTCAGTTTCAGCAACTATTAGCTTGTTTGAGAAGTTGGGTTTCCTGATCCATCCAACAAAATCTAAGTTACAGCCATCCCAAACCATTGAATATCTGGGGTTTGTGATTAACTCAGTTACCATGTTGATAACTTTACCAATGGATAAGGTGTTAGATTTGACAAATGTGTGTCAAAACCTGATTAACAAACCTTATCCCTCCATCCGAGAGGTTGCCAAGGGTATTGGTAAATTGGTAGCAGCATTTCCAGCAGTAGAGTTCGGTCGTCTACATTACCAAAATCTTCAAAGGGCAAAAACTAAAGCACTAATTCAGCGAGCAGGCCATTTTGATAGGCCAATGCAATTGCCTAAGGAAGCTTTATCAGAATTACATTGGTGGATTGAGAATGTTCCACAAGCTGCTAAGAACATTTTAGTTCATCAGCCAGTCGTGTTTTTACAAACCGACGCAAGTTCTCTCGGATGGGGGGCTACGGACAATGAGACCAGCTGTGGAGGCAGATGGGCTGTCCAAGAGGATTTGTTGCTCCAAACATATGGTATTAATTATTTGGAGCTACTGGGAGCATTTTATGGATTAAAAGCTTATTGCTCTTCATTAAAGGATTTGCATGTCCAAGTACAAATAGATAATACCACAGCTGTGGCATATATCAATCACATGGGTGGTGTCATATCAATATCATGTGATCATCTGGTAAACCAGATATGGCAATGGTGTATGGCAAAAAATATTTGGCTTTCAGCTATTTATCTCCCGGGGAGAGACAATGTTGTGGCAGACAAAAGATCACGAAGATTTAAAGACAATACAGAATGGATGTTAAATCCACAAATTTTCAAAAATATTGTCAGTCGTTATGGAGTACCGGACATTGATCTGTTTGCATCTAGATTGAATCACCAATTGCCGAAATACGTGTCTTGGGAACACGATCCAGGGGCAGTAGCGGTGGATGCTTTCTCGCTACACTGGGGGAATACGTTCTTTTATGCTTTTCCCCCATTCTGTCTCATTGGGCAATGTCTCAAGAAAATAGCGCAAGACGCTGCCAAAGGCATTTTGGTGGTGCCAAATTGGCCCACGCAGTCATGGTTCCCATTGATGCTAAAAATAATTATTGAACCATGTATGACAATTCCCAGTTGCGACAATCTGTTGACACAACCAGTAACAAAAGAAATTCATCCATTGCATGATCATATGAATTTGTTAATCTGCAGGTTCTGACCAGACCATTGCAAGAGTTTGAACTGTTGGACAGGACCATGGATGTTATAGATGCAGCTTGGAGGACTAGCACTAAAAAACAATATATGTCGCATATAAGGAAATGGGAAGCTTTTTGTACACAGTCAAAGATATCTTATCATACTGCAAACATTTCAAATGTATTGGAGTTCCTTGCTGGGTTACACTTTGATGAGCATTTGAGTTATAGTGCCATTAATTGTGCTCGGAGTGCATTGTCATCCTATTTAGGACAAAATTCGGATCGGGATTCAGTTGGGTCTCACCCATTAGTATCCCGATTCATGAAAGGTAATTTTAATAAAAATCCTCCCAAGCCCAGATATACAGAAATTTGGGATGTTAGCATTGTTCTCACTTTGCTTAAACAATGGACTCCAATTAATTCAATGTCTTTGCAGAAATTAACATTCAAGGTGGTTATGTTAATGGCATTGGTATCAGCTCAAAGAGTACAAACTTTGCAATTGTTAAGGTTGGATTGCATGCATGTGAATACAGATAACGTTGTGTTTTATGTTTATGACTTGATCAAACAAAGCAGACCAGGAAGAACTGGAATGAAGGTAATGTTTAAAGCATATCCTGTTGATGAAACATTGTGTGTAGTTAAGCATTTAACTCAATACATTGAGGTAACCAAAAATCTCAGAGGTTCTGAGAAAGCGTTATTGATAACACACAAAAAACCACATACAAAAGTTTGAGTTCAAACCATTTCTAGATGGTTAAAACAGGTTTTGGGTCTAGCAGGAATAGACACTGATTTGTTTAAATCTCACTCCACTAGGGCGGCAGCTACGTCCGCGGCGAAGGTACAGGACGTACCACTCGATCAAATTTTAGAGGCCGCAGGGTGGTCTAGAGAAGAAACTTTTTCAAAGTTCTACAATAAACCTGTTGTCACGGTGCCAGGATTTGGACACGCAGTACTGGGTTCTCTTTAAATGCTTGCTTTGTTTATATTATAGATTTATGTTACCATTGACATAATTTATCAATTATTTTGTAATTTTCCCCTGCGATAGAGGGGTTATTATTAAAAAAGTTGTTCTTTTTATAATTACTTATTACATAAATTGTAACAATGTGTTAAAATACTTTTTACTCACTACTGTTTTGACTAAACAGAGAGTCGTATGAAATGAATTTACGACATAAAAAACACAGAGCTTTAAAATCTTCACGTAGTCACTCACGTGACTCCGAAGTAAAATAGTGAGATTAAACGAGAACTTACCTGTTCGAAGTTTGATCTTTATTTTATGAGGAGGTCCGATGAGGGATTACGTGCCCTCCACTCCCAACCCTCATAATGTAAATGATCATCTGGTAGTTCTAGTCTATTTTGAGCCTTACTATTTTACTCCGGCTATTGGTTCTGTGTTTTTCATGCCGCTGCTTTGAAGTATGCCGATCCAGCGCCAGGCGGGGCTTCTTCACGTAATCTCTCATCATAACTCCTCATAAAATAAAGATCAAACTTCGAACAGGTAAGTTTTCGTTTAATCTCACTATTATCAGCTGAAGCTACCAAAGTCACAATGGTGGTCGAACTACATTCAGCATTGCTCCAGTAGTTTTGGTCATATTATCTTCAGTTATATTACTTACACGTGCTAAAACTAAGATGGAAAATCACGAATACAATCTCTAGTAACGAAGGCGGATGGAATTTGCTTGAATCGCCAATTCTTCAGTTATTGGTATTAACTACCTATAGACATTAGGTGTATACTATGGGTTAAAGGGTTATTGTGCGAATATGCAAAACCTGCATGCTTAGTTCCAAGTTGATACACTGTGGTGGTGGCATATGTTAATCACATGAATGCAATAAAACCAAAGTATCCTGTCATAATTTATCCAACCCTTTTTGGCACTGGTGTATCATCCTGCAAAGTCAATGACAACACAGTATGGATGTTGGATCACAAAGCATTTTACGATATAAGGCTCGAAGGCACCCAATATCGATATGTTTGCATGCAGGCTCATTCTTGCTACGTAACATTACATAAATTGCGAATGGACAGGATCATTACACCTGCAATATCATAATTCATGTTTACATACCCCATGCACCTTCGGTTACATGTGGTCACACATTTACATCATTACAGGTGAGGAATGTTCTTTTATGGGTTTCTCCATTTTGCCTCGTCAGTCGGGGCTTGCAATATTCAGCAAGATCCCGCATTCAGGTTTCTCGTACTATCTGACTAGCTTATGCAGCCATGGTTTCCCGCAAATGTTGGGAATACTACAGAACCTTATATGGGGTTCTAAACATAAAACTTTGCTGGTTCAGCCTGGGATTCGGGGAACCAGCCTCTACATGACTAACCAATTCATTGCTTTACAGAATCTGAGAAGACCGCTCCTGCAGCTCGGGGTGTCAGACTCATCCATGTATGTCTCACTGCAGAATGCAGGGATAGGAACAAAAAAGCAGTACTTTGCCTCTTCACGAGATGTGAAGAGTTTTTCTGTTAAATGTTATGTTACACATAATACGGCACGGATACTGACGTCATTTCTATGCGTCTTTGACAATAACTTAAGTTATAGTCCCATTAACTGTACCCAACGTGCTTCTCCTCATAGTTGCTGCAGCAAGTGGGACCCGCTCTCTCGGGTTTCACCCTCCGGTGTCCAGTATTTAGGATATCATTAACACAAGTTCTTCCAGACCCAAGTACACGGAAGTATGGGATATTGATATTGTGTTAACATTTATTCACCATGGGGCTCCAGCTATATCACTATCTTTGGTTCGGCTCTCATAGGTAGGTTATTCCCAGGCGCTGCCCTCAGTGCACGGGTCCAGTCATTACATAAATTGCGAATGGACAGGATCATTACACCTGCAATGTCATAATTCATGTTTACATACCCCATGCACCTTCGGTTACATGTGGTCACACGTTTACATCATTACGTCAAGATCATCTTGAGCCTTAGAGGCTCTGATACTAGTTCAGACCATCTCCAGGTGATTATGCATGGTTTGGCTTATACAGGAGTAGATACTGATTCCTAATCTCACTCCACCAGGGCTGCTACAACACCAGCAGCAAGGGTTACGTGCCGTCCTCTGGACCACATCCTGTCAACTGCAGGATGGTCTAACAAACGAGGTATCCAACATTTATTTTAACCCATTGCCAGACCAGGGGTATTTGCCAACTCTATTTAGGTTCAATTTATAGTTCCCCTCGGTTGAGAAGGGTTACTGGTATTATTGTTTGTTCTTTTATTAGCATCAGCATGGTTTTAAATCTATGTCATGTATGTATGCATTATGATGTTTCCCTCATCTATGGTCAGCTGATGCAGTCGTGCTTGTGTGGACTCGTTTTTCCACGGCATAAAATTACAGACTTTCAAAGTCTTCACGTAGTCACTCCCGTGACTCCGAAGCAAAATAGTAAGATTAAACGAGAACTTACCAGATTGAAGTTTGATCGTTATTTTATGAGGAGTTACGATGAGGGATTATGTCCGCTCCCTACCCTCGTAACTTAATGATCATCTGGTAGTTCTAGTCATCTATAATCTTACTATGTTAGTTCAACAACTGTTATCTGTGATTTCACACCGCTGCTTTGAAGATTGACGCGCATGCGTGGGGACGGCCTTCTTCGTCACGTAATCCCTCATCAGCGACTGGGCCTGGGCTGGAGCAGAGCCTGGAGCTGGAATGAGGGTCGAACCCTCTGCCCTCTCTCTCTCTCTCTCTGCCCTCTCTCCCTGCCTCTGCCCTCTCTCACTGCCTCTGCCCTCTCTCTGCCCTTCTCTCTCTCTGCCCACTCTCTTTCCCGCCGTTGTCCTGTTGGAAGGTGAACCTCCGCCCCAGTCTGAGGTTCAGAACGCTCTGGAGCAGGTTTTCATCAAGGATCTCTTTGTACTTTGCTCCATTCATCTTTCCCTCAATCCTGACGAGTCTCCCAGGTCCATCCCCACAGCATGATGCTGCCGCTACAATGCTTCACCGTAGGTATGGTATTGGCTAGGTGATGAGCGGTTCCTGGTTTCCTCCAGACGTGATGCTTGGCATTCAGATCAAAGAGTTCAATCTTGGTTTCATCAGACCAGAGCACCAGAGAATACAACCCTTTTGGCAAACCCCAAGCGGGCTGTCATGTGCCTTTTACTGAGGAGTGGCTTCCGTCTGGCCACTCTACCATAAAGGCCTGATTAGTGGAGTGCTGCAGATATAGTTGTCCTTCTGGAAGGTTCTCCCATTTCCACAGAGGAACTCTGGAGCTCTGTCAGAGTGACCATTGGGTTCTTGGTCACCTCCCTGACCAAGGCCCTTCTCCCCCGTTTGCTCAGTTTGGCCGGCAGGCCAGCTCTATGAAGAGCCCTGGTGGTTCCAAAGTTCTTCCATTTAAGAATGACGGAGGCCATTGTGTTCTTCGGGACCTGCAATGCTGCAGAAATTGTTTTATACCCTTTCCTTGATTTGTGTGTCGTCAAAATCCGGTCTCTGAGGTCTATGGACAATTCCTTCGTCTTCATGGCTTGGTTTTTGCTCTGACATGCACTGTCAACTGTGGAACCTTATATAGACAGGTGTGTGCCTAGTGGACTCCAATGGTTAATTTACCACTGGTGGACTCCAATCAAGTTGTATAAACATCTCAAGGATAATCAATGGAAACAGGATGAACTAAGCTCAATTTTGAGTGTCGTAGTAAAGGATCTGAATACCTACGTAAAAGTGATATTTCAGTTATTTATTTTTAATTACTTTGCTAAAATTCCAAACACCTGTTGTCGTTCCTTCATTCTGGGGTATTGTGTGTAGATTGATGATTTTTAAAAAAGCATTTAATCCATTTTAAAATAAGGCTGTAACGCAACAAAACGTGGAAAAAGTGAAAGGGTCTGAATACGTTCTGAATGCACTGTATGGGGTGGTGTGTGTGTGTGTATGTATATATATATATATACACTAACACACACACACACATGCATACTCTACATTTGTTTTTACTATAACATTTTTACTGAACAACCAGTTCAATGACTGTTGCTGATTATACATCTAAATTCATCCAATTTATAGATTGAACCAGCAAAAAGCAATTCTAAATACAAATGAAAACTTAAGTTTGAAAATATATTCATTGATGGGTACATGTATTCTTTCTAAGTCACACTTTTATTTTTCAAATTATAGAATTGGCTTGTACCTGCACTTAAAAAACATAAATTCTTTCAATGCATTTAACCATGACTTTATTTTTTTTTAATGCATAGGCTGATTCATGATCTGTTTAGTTTTCTATGTTTATGCTTATCTTTGTTGATCATAGGGTGAAGAAACATGCTGTTAATATCTGATAGATCCATACATAGTTTATCACTATGAAACTTTTATCTGTATCTCCTTTGTTTTTTCTTTTGTTTTATGAATTTTATTTACAGGTGGTGAATTTTGATATATATTGAATTTCAGAGTAGCAATATTTGATCAGCAGAAATGTTAGCAGTTAACATTTGCAGAACTCAATGTTTGAATATATAGATTTAGCAGATGATTTCTTCAATCCGTTTTAAAATTCTGAATTTTGCATCTTATCACCTACTTTTGTTTATTGGATCCCAACCAATATACACCATAGCCTGGAGACACAAGAGGTGGCGGCTGTTGTAATCCGAAGCATGAAAACAAGGTGCTGGTTTTTGGGTCAAGTAGTGGGTTGAGCAGTATCCAAGGAGGCAAAGGGAGAGTAAACAATTCGGATCATGATCTGCTTTAGGACTGATCCAAGGACCTGAAATGTCAATGATTGTTTTTTACACCATTGCTTCTTGAATAGGTATGCTGGTGACTTGGAACTTGTGAATGATAATAAATGGCAGACGGATGATTGAAGGGCAAACCAAGCTGACTATATACTTATGTAGAAACAAGGAACTGCAGACGTTGGTTTATGGTAAAGATAGACAAAGTGCTGGAGTAACTCGGCATGTCAGGCAGCAACTCTGGATAAAATGGATGGGTGACATTTTGTGTTGGGATCCTTCTTCCTGACCCAAAACTTTATCCATCCTTTTTCTCCAGAGGAGCAGCCTGACCCACTGAGTTACTCCAGCACTTTGTGTCTATCTTTGACAATATACTTCCTTTGCTTCAGTTACAGGGATGCATTTTGCCTGTCCTGGCCAACCTCACTAAGAAGCTCATGAAAACTGGCCTTCTGACTGTGATTCAATCAGTAATGCTGTGAATTGAAACACCAGCTCTATTTTATTGGATTGAAACCAGCTATTTTGAGATGTCAGTCCCACAACTATGGGAGGCGATCAAGAAGGAAATTTAAGGTCTTCAGATAAATATGTTCTTGAAATGAAAAAGGTGGGTCTGCAAAATCCAGTCTTGCGAATGAATAGGTGCACAGCAGAGCTGGCACAAAAGGGAAGCTTATCCAAGTCGCCTTCAGCAACAGACTGGTTCCACCAAGATGCAGTAGAGAAAGCCTACAGGAGAGCCTTCTTCCCTGTGGCTATCAAACTGTACAACTCCTCCCCCTTCTTTGCACATCCCCAATCCTTTCCACTTGTCACTTTAATTTCATGTTTCATGAATTTTGTGTTTTATGACTGTTGGCAGATCAATTTCTCCCCTGGGATAAATAAAGTTCTATCGTATCGTAAGACAGTGAGGCCTGTGGAGACACAAGGACTTCTGTTACTGGTTTACAAAAAAAAAGACACAACTGCTGGAGTAACTCAGCAGGTCAGATGGCATGTCTGGAGAACATGGAGAGGATGCAGGTACACCGTTCCATAAAAATGATGGAACAGGTAGACAGGGTGGTGAAAAAGGCTTTTGGCTTTCTTGCCTTAATAAGGGAATTGAATACAGAAGTTGGGACATCAAATTGCAACTGTACAAGTCATTGATGAGACCACAATTGGAGAACTGTGTGCAGTTCTGGTCTCCCAGCTAGAGGAAGGATGTAATTAAGCTTGAATGGCTGCAGAGAAGGTGCACAGGATGTTAGCCAGACCGAATGGCTTTAAATATAAAGAGATTTTAGATAGGCAGGTACTGTTTTCACTGGGGATAGGAGCCTGAGGAGTGACCTTGAAGTGTATAAAATTATGAGGAGGTGTAGAATAGGTGGATGGTGACCCTCATCTTTCATAGATAGGAATGGCATATATTTTAGTTAAGAAATATTCCACAGAGGGTGATAAGTATACGTGAAGAGCTTCCACAAGAAGGGGTAGTTGCTGGTACAATTACAATGCTTAAAGGATATTTAGACAGGTACATAGATAGGAACAGTTTAGAGGTCAAATGCAGGCAAATGGGACCAGTACAGATAGACATCTTGGTCCCCATGGATGGGTTTGCTGAAATACTAATTTCCATGCTGTATAACTCTATATAATACTGTACAACATAACGTACGGGAGTGTTTAAATTGAATAGAAGTCACCCTTGCATCCCCTCTGTCCGTCGTTCCCCTACCCTGGTCATCGTACTAGTTTCATTGTTGCCCTGCTAAGTTTGTTTATATCACTCATTATCACCTCCACAGCCAACAATGGACCATTGTGGGCTCCACCTTTCCTTGATCATCGTTGCTGGGTTTGATTTGTCCTTTTGCATACCTTTTATTCATTTGGTCTACGTTCCTCTTCATATCTCTTGTTTCCTTCTCTCCAACTCTGTCTGAAGAAGGGTCTCGACCCAAAATGTCACCTATTCCTTTCTCCAGAGATGCTGTCTGACCCACTGAGCTACTCCAGCCTTTTGTGTCTACCTGCAATGAAATTAAGATGGAAATACTGCCAAGTTAAATCAAAGATGCCTGGATCAGGGGATGATAGCTACAGGGAAAGGTTGCACAAAATTGGATTTTCTTCGGAATTACAGTGGTTGCGAAAAGTACAGTAAACCCTCACCAGAACAGACCGGGCGGGTGTCCGTTATTGCCAATTGTCCACTATATCTGAGTGAGGTGGGTAAAAATTAACTAGTTTAACCCAAGGCCAGGTGGGAATAAATGTGGCGTCAGCAGTTGGGGGTTCAACCATCGGGAATTCCCAGGCCTGGTATTCATGCCATCTTCATGCTGCTCGCACTCTCCGCTCCTGCAACTGGAAGCAGGCCACATGGTGCCAGCTCAATGGGCAACCAGCGGAAATGGGGAGCCTCGCACCCTTACTGGGCAACTGAGGCACACTTTGCCAGAGCAACACAGCTGCAGTGGCACGTGCTGCATCTGCATCCAACAGCCCGGCACCCCACTTTGCGGCATCCCCTGTAAACCCGTGCACAAAGCAGCGCTCTTCAAGAGTGTTTAACTGCTCGCTCCTCACTGCCCCCTCTCCACTGCCCTGTCTGCATGCCGCTCACCAACCACCACCGTGAACAGACGCCTCAGTCTGCTATAACCGAAATCCATTATATAGACGTCTGTAATTGCGAGGGTTCACTGTACATAAAATTATGAGACGCATAGATAGGGTAAACAGTCAGAACCTTTTTCCAAGGATGGAAAAATCTTAATACTAGGGGGCAAAGATTAAAGGTGAGACGGGGAAAGTTTAAAGGCAATGTGCTGGGCAAGTTTTTTTTAAACACAATGGGTGGGGAGTGCCTGTAACGTGCTGATGGGAATGGTGGTTGGGCGATATGATAATGACATATTTAAGATACTTTTGGATAGGCATATGGATGGGATATGGATTATGTGCAGGCAAAAAAGAATTAGTCTTGGCATCATGTCCTGCATGGACATTGTGGGCCAAAGGGCCTGTTCCTGTGCTGCACTGTTCTATGTTCTAATATCCCAAGATGTTTGCTAAGTCCATAAAGAGCGTAAATAAGGATATAGTAAGCCCCACAAGAGACCAAAAACGACCCATGTGACGACCCATAGGTTGTGAGAGAGTATTTTTTATAAAATTACATCATGGCTAACTTTATTTAAACAAGAGATGATGGCAATGTTGCAATTAAGGTGAGCAAGAGTGAAAATTGTAAGACAATAAACAAAATTGGGTGTGGTTACCTAGTATTAATAATAATTCAATTTACTATTGATTATTGTACATTCCTGTTAATGTGCCCGTAACACAGCATAGAAACATTAAAAAAAACATAGAAAAATAGATGCACGAGTAGGCCATTTGGCCCTTCGAGCCAGCACCGCTATTCGATATGATCATGGCTGATCATCTAAAATCAGTACCCCGTTCCTGCTTTTTCCCCAAATCCCTTGATTCCTTTAGTTCTAAGAGCTAAATTTCACTCTGCTAAAAAATGCTAAAAGCCTGTGGATCCAAGGGAGTGTGGCAAAGTGCAATCACAATTGTTTCAGTGGCAGCGATCAAAGGGCAGAGGCTGGTGGATGTTTACGTGACTGGAAAGCTGTTACCAGTGCGTTTCCACAGGGCTTGGTACTCAGTTCCTTGTGTTAATAACACAGACCTAAATGTAGAGGGAATAATACCGCATGAATCGGTACTTGGCCCCCTGCTATTCACGATTTGCGTCAGTGATTTGGCCAAGAGGCAGGTTTCAATTTTAAAATAATGTCAGATTGTGAATAGAGGGGATAGAAAGAGGCTTCAAGGGTTTATGGACAAGCTGAATAAGTACATGGCAGAAAGCATTTTATCGGGATGCATCACAGCATGGTTTATGAACAATTCTATACAAGACCACAAGTAATTGCAGAGAATTGTGGAGACAGCCCAAACAATCACACAAAACCAATCTCGCTGCAATCAACTCCATCACACTGCCTTGGCAAGGCCACCAGCAAAATCAAAGACGAGTCTCACCCCGGTCACTCTCCCCTCTGGCAAGAGGTACGGAAGAGTGAAATTGTATACCTCCAGATTCAGGGACAGTTTATTTCCAGCTTTTATCAGGCAACTGAACAATCATATCAACAACAGGAGAGCGGTCCTGAGCTGCCATCTACCTCTTTGGAGACCCTCAGACTATCTTTAATTGGATCTTACTGGACTTTCTTGCACTAAACGTTATTCCTTTTATCCTGTATCTGTACACGGTGGATGGCTCGATTGCAATCATGTGTAGTCTTTCCGCTGACTGGAGAGCACTCTACAAAATAACATAACACTTTACCTAGGTACATGTGACAATAAACTAAACTAAACTATATGATGCAAAAAAAATCTCAGGTAATTTACTTTGGTGAACAAGAAAATAGAGTATCTGCTGAATGTGAGAGTGAGAAATGTTGATGGTCAGAGGGGCATGGGTGTGCTAGTGTGTGTAATTGAAGGCCAGCATATCGATGCATGGAGAATGCAAGACTGTTCCGTTTCTTTTTAACACATATTTTTGAAACATTTCAGCTACTACCTTAAATGGATTCCCATGTTCTAATCTTTATGTTTGAGTTTTTAATCGTCAAAAATGTGCATTTTCGCTTTCCTTTCCCAGTTTATAGTCTATGAAAATTCTTTAGTGCTCCATTTTGGAAGCAAAGTATCTTATTAAATTGACACCTGACAAGAACAGCCAACAGAAATGGGAAAACTCTCAAAACAGAACAATAGATCTTAGACACACGATGCTGGAGGAACTCAGTGGGACAGGCAGCATCTCTGGAGAGAAGGAATGAGTGATGTTTCAGGTCGAGACCCTTCTTCAGACCCAATATCTTTTTGGGGAGCTTTCATCAAGGTATGTGAATCAGTTCCACTGTTTGTAAAATCTGGGGCAATAAGTTGTGGTTGTTGAAACTCTTACCAAAATCATTCTGGCAATGTTTTGCTAAGTTGTTGTTTTATTGTTATTTTGTTAAAAAATGTCTACATCAGCACCAATTGAGTCAAAAATGTTTTAATCATTGTATGAACCTGGACCAGAACAATGGAATTCTTTCTTGCTGCAGCTTTATCGGCACGTAGCCTCAACATCACAACAAATAAACATACAATTAATTATCAATTATCCTAGGTAAAACAGACCATAACAGTGTACGCCAAAGTATGGGCGAATTAATGGAAAGGATACTTAGAGATAATATATATAAGCATCTGGATAAACAGGGTCTGATCAAGAACAGTCAACATGGATTTGTGCATGGAAGGTCATGTTTGACAAACCTCCTTGAATTTTTTGAAGAGGTTACTAGGGAAATTGATGAGGGTAAAGCAGTGGATGTTGTCTATATGGATTTCAGTAAGGCCTTTGACAAGGTTCCCCATGGAAGGTTGGTTAAGAAGGTTCAATCTTTGGGTGTTAATGGCAGAGTAGCAAGATGGATTCAACAGTGGCTGAATGGGAGATGCCAGAGAGTAATGGTGGATGGCTGTTTGTCAGGGTGGAAGCCGGTGACTAGTGGGGTGCCTCAGGGATCTGTGTTGGGTCCACTGTTGTTTGTCATGTACATCAATGATCTAGATGATGGGGTGGAACATTGGATAAGTAAGTATGCAGATGATACTAAGATAGGTGGTGCTGTGGATAATGAAGTAGATTTTCAAAGTCCACAGAGAGATTTGGGACATTTGGAAGAGTGGGCTAAAAGATGGCAGATGGAGTTTAATGCTGATAAGTGTGAGGTGCTACATCTTGGCAGGACAAATCAAAATAGGACGTACATGGTAAATGGTAGGGAATTGAGGAATGCTGTGGAACAGAGGGATCTAGGAATAACTGTGCATAGTTCCCTGAAGGTGGAATTGCATGTAGATAGGGTGGTAAAGAAAGCTTTTGGTGTGCTGGCCTTTATAAATCAGAGCATTGAATATAGGAGTAGGGAAGTAATGTTAAAATTGTACAAGGCATTGGTGAGACCCATTCTGGAGTATGGTGTACAATTTTGGTCACCTAATTATAGGAAGGATGTCAACAAAATAGAGAGAGTACAGAGGAGATTTACTAGAATGTTGCCTGGGTTCCAGCAACTAAGTTACAGAGAAAGGTTGAACAAGTTAGGTCTTTATTCTTTGGAGCGCAGAAGGTTAAGGGGGGACTTGATTGAGGTCTTTAAAATGATGAAAGGGACAGACAGAGTTGACGTGGATAAGCTTTTCCCATTGAGGGTAGGGAAGATTCAAACAAGAGGGCATGACATGAGAATTAAGGGACAGAAGTTTAGGGGTAACATGAGGGGGAACTTCTTTACTCAGAGAGTGATGGCTGTGTGGAATGATCTTCCAGCAGAAGTGGTGTAGGCAGGATCGATTTTAACATTTAAAAGTAAAGTGGATAGGTATATGGACGGGAAGGGAATGGAGAGGTATGGTCTGAGTGCAGGTAGATGGGACTAGGGGAAAATAAATGGTCGGCACGGACCGGAAGGGCTGAGAAAGCCTGTTTCCGTGCTGTAATTGTTATATGGTTATATGTATTGCCATCTTGGTACAAAGGACGTAGTACAAAGTCCATAGAGTCAACAGTGAAAAAAGCTTATCATATGGCCGGACAATGGAACAATAAACTTCTTACTTACAGCATCATAATAGGCCTGTAAACACAACACTCATAGATAACATGTAATAAACAAAAAGTTCAATAAATTAATAACCCCAGTACTGGTGCTGGGAAACACAAAGTCCTTAATGCAACCAAGACACTCCATAGTTTATTGTGTAGGGAGGAACTGCAGATGCTGGCTTATATCAAAGAGAAGCACAAAATGCTGGAGTAAGTTAGCGGGTCAGGCAGCTGTCTGGAGAAAAGGAACCGGTGACGTTTAGGGTCAAGACCCGTCTTCAGGCTAAAGAAGGGTCTCGACCCAAAGCTTTACCTATTCCTTTTCTCCAGAGATGCTGCCTGACCCACCGAGTTACTCCAGCTTTTTGTTTCTGTCTTCCGTCCATAATATAGTTAGGTTTGTAGTGTTCACAAGCCTGAATATTGTTCGGAAGAAGCTATTCTTGAACCTGGATGTCCCGGTTTTCACACTCCCAGACCTTCTTCCCGATGGTAAGAATGAAATGAGAGCACGGCCAGGGTAACATGGTCTTTGATGATACTGGCTGCCTGTTTGAGGCAACACCTCCTATGTTTCCCTTCGATGGTGGGGAGGTCAGTGCACACAATGGACTTCTAGTAATCTCCTTTGTTAGTAGTTTGGTGCTGAGGTATCATTGTGCTGTGCGGTTCAAAAGATAGTTGATGTGAAGAAGCTCTTCTTGAACCCGGAGATAATGGTTCTCAGGCTCCGGTGCCACCGATGCTGGCAGTGAGGTGAGAACGTGACCATAGTGATGTGGTTCTTTGTTGATATTAGTGGACTCAGTAAGCTAGCACTTCTTGTAGATCCCTTCAATGGAGGGAAGGCTAAGTGATGACTGGATAATGTCCATCACCTTATGCAGCCTCCATTGTTCTTGAGCATTTGATTTAGTTACAATGCAACCAGTCAGGATGTTCTCCGTCATACACATATAAAGGTTTGATAAGAGTATTCTGCGACATTCCAAGTATCTTTAAAGTTTTGAGAAAGTAGAGGCGTTGGTGAACTTTCTTTGTAGTTGCATCACTGCTGGGCCCTGGACATGTGCATGCACAGAAACTTGAACCCTTTGAATCTCCAGAGCAGAAAGGGATGACGGTGTTGAACGTCAAGCTGAAGTCGATGAACAATTGTATGAAGTCGGTGCTCCTGTTGTTCAAGTGATCAAGCACAAAACGGAAAGAAAGCGAGTTCACATTCACTGTTGATCTACTGTAGTGGCGAAGTGAAGTCGGTCCAGACCCTTACTAAGGCAGGAGTTAATTTCTCCCAATCTCTCAAAGCCCTTCAATGCAATGGATGAATGTGCAAGTATTCCGTAGTCATTGAACAATGGCACCTTGCTCTTCTTGGGCACCAGTAATGTGGATATTTATTTAAAGCAAATTAAGTCCTAAGTCTGTAGTAGTGAAAGGTTGAAGATATCCATGAAAATTCCAGCCAGTTGGTTCACGCAGATGTTTGACAACATGGCCACATACACCATCGGGGCCAGATCCTTCCCGAAGGTTCACCATCAAGGAATCTGCTGATTCCAGCCTCAGAGACTGAGATCAGAGTCGTCAGGGGATGTGGGGGGGCTCATGAAGCACATTATTGTTCTTTTCATAGAAAGTGTTGAGCTTGTTGGGACTGATGAATCAATGTCACTTCAGCTCCCTGGCTTCATCTTGTCAGTGGTGGAGAAGTGCAAGCCCCGTCACAGTTTACAAGTATCCAACTGAACCTCCAGTTTAAATTGAATGCTCTTTGTGTTCTTGGTCTTCTGGAGATCATTACCTGGAGTACTTGTATGTCTGAATCGCTTGACTTGAAGGCCACAGAAATGTTCTGCAGTAGATTACGAATCTCCAAGTTTATCCAAGGCTTCTGTTCAGAGAACATGTGGATGGCCTTTACAGGATCACATTACTCTACACATTTCCTTATGAAATCAGTAACTGTACAAATACACAAAAAAATGGAGTAACTCAGCAGGACAGGCAGCATCTCTGGAGAGAAGGAATGGGTAATGTTTCGGGCCAAGGCACTTCTTCAGACTGACAGTCATTGGAATGGGAAAGGAGAGATATAGACGATGATGGAGAGAGATAAAGAACAATGAATGAAAGATATGCAAAAAAGTAAAGATGATAAAGGAAACAGGCCGTTGTTAGCCGTTTGTTGGGTGAAAACGAGAAGCAGGTGCAATTTGGGTGGGGTAGGGATGGAGAGGGAATGCCGGGGTTACTTGAAAGGAGAGAAATACATATTCATATCACAGGGCTGTAAGTTGCTCAAGCAAAATATGAAATGGTGTTCTTCCAATTTGTGGTTAGCCTCACTGACAATGGAAGACCTAGGACAGAAAAGTCAGTATGCGAATGGGAAGGAGAATTGAAGTATTTAGCAACCGGGAGATCAGGTAGGTTCAGGCGGACTGAGCAAAGGTGTTCAGCGAAATGATCGCCCAGTCTACGTTTCGTCTCGCCGATGTACAAGAGCCCACATCTTCAACAACAGATACAGTAGATAAGGTTGGAGGAGGTTCATGTGAACCTCTGTCTAACCTGAAAGGACTGTCGGGGTCCCTGGTCAGAGTCGAAGGAGGCAGTATAGGGACAGGCTTTGCATCTTCAGCGATTGCAGGGGAAGGTACCTGGGGAGGGGGTGGTTTGGGATGAGTTAACCAGGGAGTTGCGGAGGGAACAGTCTCAGCGGAAGGTGGAAAGGGGTGGAGATGGGAAGATGCGACTAGTGTTGGGATCCCGTTGGAGGTGACGAACATTTTGGAGAATTATGTATTGTGTGCAACGGCTGATGGGGTGAAAGGTAAGGACTAGGGAGACTCTGTCTCTGTTGGAACTGGAGGGAGGGGAAGCAAGGGCGGAGCTGCAGGGTACTGAGGAGACACGTGTGAGGGCCTCATCTATGATGGGAGAGGGTTACTCCCATTCCCTAAAGAATGAGAACATCTCGGATATCCTGGTATGGAACACCTCATCTGGGACACAAATTTGGTAGTTGGGTATAGAATATTTGCAGGAAGCAGGGTGGGAAGAAGTGTAGTCGAGATAGTTGTGGGAGTCAGTGGGTTTATATTGGACGTCAGTTGATAATCTATTTCCTGTGATGGAGACTGAGATCAAGAAAGGGGAAGGAGTTGTCGGAGATGGTCCAAGTAAATTTGAGTGCAGTATGGAAATTGGTGGCGATGTTGATGCACTTCCTTCATACACAACAACTGCACAATACAGCTTCTCTGCCTCCATTGACCAGCTCTGCAACACTCACAGCTGGGTATATGCACCCTTCAGTCACTGCCATTACACAGGAACACAGCCAGGTGTCCGATTTTCCAAAGTGTTGGCTAGGGATAAAATAATAGGCAATCCTGATGGTGGAGTTGCCATGGTCAAGATTATTTCATATTTGAGAGCTGTAGGAAATATGCCGGTGATAGTTTGAAAATGTCTTCGAACTAGCCTTGTTGAAGTCCCAGACCAAGATGGAGAAGGCATCAGGATACACTATATTATGTTTGCTGACCAGTGTGCAACGCTTCAAATGTCTGCCTGGAGCATATAGAATGCAGTCATGACGATGGATGCAAGTGAATCCCCTTGGGAATTTCTGGATGTTCCATGTGGGGGAGAACAGGAGTTGGACAAGACTTTCACATCGGAGCACAAGGCAGAGGCATGAGGCAGACATGGCCACCTCACCCTTTTCCCAATGGTGCCGATCAAACTACGTGATGGATTGGGATGCCTCCTTGGCCAGAAGGCCAAGTTAAGAGTGCTCTAAATAGGCCGTGTGTCTGTGAAACAGAGTACACAGCAATCCCTTTGATAAAGCAGTATTGCCATTAAGTCCTTAAATTTAATTTCTAGGAACTGTACATTGGCCAAGGGGATGCTTGGGAGAGGGGAGGGATTGTTATTGTCTCTCATACTTCATTCTTAGTTGCATGCAGTCCCAGAGACACTTTTCTGGACACAATGGAATCTTTGGCGCTTCCAGGTACAGTACTTACTCTGCCTGAGTATCTATCAGCCGATCATAAGATCACTAATTCCTTTAACCGTGTAGACGTCCATTAGTTACAGCAGCGATTTGTGCTGTTTTTCTTAACATAATGGTTTTATCTAATGCTATTTTGTTCAGCTACTGGCAAAATGTCACCACACTCTAGCCCCAAATTTAAATCAATACTAAGCACAAAAATGTGAGTAATAAGTAACAATGACAATTCATCAGTTTTGGGTTTACTCAAGCATGGGCTAATCCTGCACTTTAGCTACTTTCCTACCTGGACTCAAGATTCCTCAATTTCGTTCACACCCAAAAATCCATCAATCTTAACCTTAAATTAAACAACTGAGCATCCACCGTCCAGAGGCAGTGAGATATAAAAAATACAACCTTGTTTGTAGACATTTCATCTCATTAGAATCCTTTAGATGTAGTTAGTGACCTTAAAAATCATGATTAAAGTGGCAGCACTTTCTTTTCTTTTGGAATTCCAGCATCTGAATATAACCTTTGTCTTTTGATGGATGTGGAGTGAGGGATAAATGGAGGAAAAACCTGCGCTGCACCATAAGGTTATAGACAATCCTATAATAAACTGTTACATTGCAAGAACAAACGAGGAAGCTCCTGGATCAAAAAACAAGGCAACATATTCAGCATAGAAATTGTGGGCTGAAGGGCCTGTTCCTTTTCTATGTTCCATGTTAAAATGTCAGATTTCAAAGAAAGGAAACAAACCTAGTCCAATCTGAGGAAGGGTCCTGACCCAAAATGTCACCTATCCACATTCTCCAAAGATTCTCCTCCTACCATCCGGGAGGCGCTACAGGTCTCTCCGTTGCCGAACCAGCAGGTCCAGGAACAGCTTCTTTCCGGCGGCTGTCACGCTACTCAACAACATACCTCGGTGACTGCCAATCACCCCCCCCCCCCCGGACACTTATTGTTATTTATTCAAATCATTTGCTGTGTCGCTCTTCCAGGGAGATGATAAATGCTTTCGTTGTCTCTGTACTGTACACTGACAATGACAATTAAAATTGAATCTGAATCTGAATCTGAATCAAAGATGCTGCCTGATTCGCTGAGTACTTTTTTTATAAACCAGCAACTACAGTTCCTTGTTTCTAACTAAAGTCCATACATTTCTCAACAATTGGCACATTAATTATACTTCTTAAAGGAAAATAACAGTCAGCGAAGGCCAACAGGACTTTGTAGGGAAATGATCTATGTCCAACCCTACCAATGACATTACTCAGGGAAGGTACTGAATCTCACAAATATTTTATAAAAGGAGACTGATCAATAATTTTTATGTCAGCCAAAAAGAGATTTCATATGCTCCTAATTCCCAGATCTCTGACAAAGCCCTGTGAATATTGCCATTGCGAGTTGCTTAACCCATGATTTCCTAAAGGATGTGATTTACTCTCCAGCAGTCATTTCATTCAGAAAATATGGACTATGTAAAGAGAAAACAGAAACGGGCACCCTCTGCCACTAAAATCGGAAGTTTCCTGGGAAAAATTCAGATGGGCAGAAGTAGTTACATCTTAATTATGTATTTAACATCAAACTAACTCCCTAACACCAGAGTGACCTTTAAACATGATGATTGACGAGCTTGACCAATTATCTCCACTCAGCCAATATTATTTTCATGATATACAATCTTAAAACCTGTCCCTTATTCATCTGTTCTCCCCAAACACAAGAATAAACTTAATCCATATAAAATCCTAATCAAAATCACTCATGACATTAAAGTGAGTGCAGGTGGGGAGGTGCCAGGTCTGAAGCAGAAAGAGACTACTTCTAACAGGAGATGAATCTCAATACAAATAATTTTAAAATACCGCACACCAAATGAAGCAAAATGCGAGAGAAGCAGAAGTAAATGGTGTTAACCAGTTAGGGGAGAGGCTAAAACAAACCTTGGGGTGCCAGCAGACGTAGATCTCATGCTAAGATTCATCTTTGAGCGCAGCAGAATAGCACAAAATTGTTGCAATTCTCGTATACTAGTTCTGGAGAATTTACTTGAAAAACCTGCACAGATTTGGCCCAGTGGAGGTACTGTCTTGATCAGTTTCTGAAAAGCTCACTTTAAAAAAGACAAGCTTAAATTACATATTTTTATTAACATATTTTACAGTCACTTTAATTAAGCCTAAGAATTACTTTTCAATGTGCCAAAAAATGTTCAGCTTTTACAGTAATGTACTGTATTTAACATTCATCCATACAGGCAACACTCTAGTGAATACTCAACTTCTATTGTCAAATTACACACCACTCTTTTGCATTAAAATTTCAAGTTGTTTAGTGGGTTTTACAAAACCAGAAAAGTAAAAAAAGCCTAATTCAGCAGCATGCATGAATTCAAGTACAATTTTAAATCAACTGCATATCCAGCATTCAAATTTCACTAGCACAGGAATAAAAAATAAAGGGAATCCTATTACTAACTTCAGGAGTTAGAATATTCCATGTAAAATTAGCTTTGGAGATTCATACCCATAGCCTGAGCAGATGCGTCATTATACACCTGCGTTTGCAACCGTCTGATTTTTAATCACATGCTGAAACTACACTGCTTTATCCTCTGATCTGTTTATTAAAGTTTAACTTTCCTTGTGCACTGCACTCTCAATAAAAGAAGGAATTGATATATTTGACGAGACATTAGGTCTGTCAATCATTTTGTATAATATCATAAGTTAGCATACATCATTAAATAATGCCTTTTAATAGGTTCAGAACACACCAGATGTGAATAATTTTGTGATTGAGACAAATAACAAATTAGCTGTTATACATCAATGTTCAGTAGTTCCAAGTGTTTTACAAAATGAATCCTTGTAAACAAGTTCATAAGACAATCCATAATGGTATGAGGGGTCAATTTTATAACAATTCTGCTGATTCATGTTTATGAATTGCAACATTTAATGAACTATTTCTGTAAATATGTAATTTTAATATACTCCTCGTGGATTTTTCCATTATAACACTTTTGTTATCATTTCTATGTACCACTTTATTAGATCTAAAATGTGAAATACATTTTCTTAAATGAAAATAACAAAATTACAAATTTTATGGGGTTCTATACTCGACATTTAGAATTGTCTAGATTAAGTTTATCTTAGAAAACCATGGAAGAATTGTTCAGCTTTTGAATGATTTTTAAAAAATTATAAGAAAAAGGGCACATAATAAAGTATGTTAATTATTCTTAGATTTTGAATTTTTTTATATTCCTGGTATCTTATAACGAAAATAAATTTCAGCATTGTCTACACAATATGGTCATTAAATATTGAATTTAGGTGTACTTTCCAATTACAATACATTTCCTACAATCATTGAATTATTTTTGTTCAGTAAATACCTGCGATTATACTTCACAATTGCAACATAGTTAAGCCTGGCGCAGACAGTGTATGTCTGAAATAGTCATTTGGAGCAGGGATAGCGGCTGTACTTCAGATCTAATCATGCTGTGATATTGCCTGTTGCACAATTTTTGACAGCTCGGGTTCTATGTCTGTGAAGAGAATACTGGTAACCAAATTTAACAAACACACCATCCAGTAACATGAGTACAATTATGAAGCTAATAAACACAACTGGGGCAAAAATGTATTTCTTCTATTATTATCATTCAGCTCCATAAAATTGTTTTGGACAGTTATTGTTAACAAAATACGGAACAAAATTCCCCGAGACTGAAGAGTTTACAGCCTAGTTTGCTTTTAATTCAAAGATTCTGTACATTGAAGCATTATCGATTTTTTTAATAAACTGGGTAAGTTACAGTGAACTCAATGAATATTATGTTGAGAATTACAAATCAAAATCTCCCAAAGATGTAGAAAAACTCAGCAGAGACTTATCAGGAAAATGCCACAACAAATGCAGCAAATCTCTTCTGCAATCATGTTTGAGACCAGTTTAACACTCATCGGGTGCATCTTCTGATGTAATGCGAATCAACTAACCACATTTCAAACATGCTGTATTGGTCTTGGCCTTATAGATAAGCATTACGTTCATTTTAGTCAGGGGCATATCTGAATTAAAACTGTGCTTCTTCATACATTCACAAATTGCTACAATGGCTTCAATATGACAAATAAATAATAAGCTCTTTACCGTATAGAAGATTTTAGCCCATTTCTAGAGTAAATCTCAGAGGGTTGCTGGGATTTTGTTTCACACAATGCCATTGATGTGATATTAATAGCCCCTTTGTATATGCAGAATAATGTTTTTTTAATGGATTGCTTTTAACAATATGGCTACTTTTAAAAATAAACTCCATAACATTCAGATGCAGCAAAGCTGCTCGATGACTTTGTTTGAGGAAGGATTCACGTCAGCTATAATCCATTATAATGTGGACCCCATCTTTTGTTGATGTGATCAAAGGTGTGAGTCACCCACTGTTGTTCCAAGACTTTATACCGTTCACTGCAAAGGTACAGTGGCTTGCCACGCCTATAAACAAAAGAAAAAAGTATATATAACAGCATAACTGCATACATATTTTAATTAAACCCGACATCAATGTTAATTATCAGTAGTCCTGCAGTGCATCCAGAATTCTGGCTTGTAGCAAGCTGCATGTGCTTGTTCTCAACCAATGCGAAAAGCAGTAAAGTTTGTGAATAATTAACCTGTACCATTCAAAATCAAAACAAATAAAAATAAGATAAGAACACTTAAAAAATGAAAAGTAAACTCAATTAATTAAAAAATGTAAATTAGTTACCTTGCCCTCTTTCCCATTCAAATGTCCAGCAAATGTCCCTATGCTGGATCTAATCTGATGCAGTCATTTCCAGAGGACTCCCCAGTTTAACTGGAGTGTAATCAGACAGTGGTCCCCAAATTCACGACTTCTACATTTGTGCTACACAATTCCCAAGCTTGATGATTCACCACAAAGGCCACTCTTAACAATACGTAAAGCAAATGTGTTTTCTCCAATTTGTTAGTAAAAGCACACCAATCACAGGGGGACTAAAATGAATGAATGAATAGCCTTTATTGTCATTCAGACCTTTCGGTCTGAACAAAATGTTCCAACTATATTTGGGAAGGATAACAATTCCTCTATTATTTTGCCATATCTGAGTAAGGTCTCCACTCTATTTCCACTCTATTTCTGATCCAACTGCCAAAAGAAGAACTTGAATTCATCCAGGAGATTGCAAAGCATCCAAGTCCCAATGAGAGGTAAAAGTCACTATCTTGGATCATTTTCTTTCTCTTTTGCTTTCCCACACCAGTCTTTCTTCTATTAACTTGGTACATAAAAAGGCAAACCTTTCATACTATGCATTGAAATTGTACTTAAAAAAAAAATATATATTTCATTTATTAGAGGTAAATACATCAATGTACACATATATACTGTTACAATCATTGTACCCCATAACTTTATGGCTTTTAAAGAAAAAGAATAGAAAGAAAGAGGGTGAAATGTGAAAAGAGTTATGATAGTGAAAGAGCGTGCCAAAGGGGAGAAGAAACCCTTGGACAAAGAACTAGAAAAAGGGGTTAAAAGATAGAAAGGAAAAAAGGAAAGGAAAAAGAAAAAAAAAAGAAAAAAAGCCAGTTATTATGTTATATATATCACGCAAAAGGAATCCACCAACTCGATAGCTTTTCATCCCCCCCTACCAAGGCCCGAGGTACTCCTGCACCCTATCTTTGTAGTAATTCTATAAATGCAGACCACGTCTGATAGAAGCGTTCTGATTTTCCTTCCAGGCGGAGTTTCATATCTTCCAGATGTAGTGTTTCAAACATAGTTGAAATTTGAAACTGTACTTAAAAGTTAAAGGTCCAACCTGGCAAAATGTTGAGCTGGACACCAAAAATAGAATGTAATAGACAGAACTGAACAATCTCACAAGCAAGAGAACATATGAAAGCTTTGCGCTCCTGCCAGATTCAATGATGAATGCTGATGGACAATCAGTTATTTCTATAACCTGCATTTAGTATAGAAATACCACTCTTAAATCAAGAAAAACTGCTGAAATGTTTTACCTCAGGTCTCTGTCCTCTTCACCATGTGTATCAAGGTAGGCCGATCCCCATACACAAAACCGGTGTCCACGAATGACAATAATTACAGAGGCATTAATCAGAAGGAATATTCCTGTTCCTGCTCCACAGTTCTGGGAGTGCTGTTAAACAATTACAAAAGCATTAGAATCATAAATTACATGCAAAAAATAAATACAAATTGTATCCATATTTATCAATAAGGGATTAAATAGAATTCATGATCACTGGATATCTGGATATAGGTAGGAAACAGATAATTTCTGGTCAACCTCTAATTTTTCCTTTCAATCTGATTTGTACCAGTTAATTTTCAAACTATAAAATGATAATTAGACCAAACATATATAAAAGCATCAAACCATATGGAAGAAAGTCATTTGATCAAATGCTACTGACATTATTACAATTTGGTAGATCATCATCTGAATCTGTTCTTTTCCTAGTTCTTTGCAGGGGTACCTTCAATTGAAGGACTTGAGAATGCTTAACAAGTGTCAACAGCACAATAATTATAATTATGTCCAAGGGAGAATGGGTAATTGAACCATTGATTAAAGAACAAATGTTTCAATGAGCTAATGGTAAATACAAGAATTTGGCCAAGTACAATATTGCATTAAGAAAAGAACTGTTAAATGCTGAGAAATATAATATTCTATGGCCAGGGAACTATCTTGTATTATAGGATGGATCTTCAAGTGTGCAAAGTGTGAAGGCCCATAATTTCAAGTAATAGTTTGCATCCCAAATCACTGTATTCCTAGACAAGATATGTAACTTGCATTTCTTTATCATACAAAAAGGTCACAATGGAATGAGTGAGAACAGAACAAATCAAAAGAATCAGGGGGTAATTCATTGAGGGTCATTTTGGTTATCTCTCAGAACTACCACAATGGAATTTTCTTTGCTGCAATGACATGCTCCAAAGAGTGGAGATGCCAATATACCATAGTTGACTGGAAGATGCAATTGCAGTGCGATTGTTTCCATGATAAAGATGCACTTGACAATTTCAATGAAAAACTAAAACAATTACCATTTGTATCATCGCTTTAACACAGGAAAATAAATCCAAAGTTATTTATCAGATGTACAATTACATTAAAAAATGACAAGCCAAACAAAATAAGGAGGTGCTTACAAGTGTAATCAAGAATTAGTTTATATCGATGAAGGCCAAGGAGTATTAAAATAACTAATTATTATTATTATTATGTACCTAAAAATGTTGTGTACCTATGCTCTATTGTCTCCCACCTTCTAATTGTTTCATGCAAAACTAAGCTCATGTCATAGGAGCAGAATTAGGCCATTTGGCCCATCAAGTCTAACCCACCATTTAATCGTGGCTGATCTATCTTTCCCTCCCAACCCCTTTCTCCTGCCTTCTTCCCATAATCTTGAACACCCTTACTAATCAAGAATCTGCCAATCTCCGCTTTAAAAATACCCAATGACTTGGCCTCAACAGCCATCTGTGGCAATGTATTCCACAGATTCTGACGAAATAAATTCCTCCTCATCTCTTTTCTAAAGGTACATCCCACACCGGGTTTAAAGACTACACTTGCACTTAATTCTCTGTGTGCTAAGCCATAAAATATAGATGAGGTAAATCAAAAACTGAGTTTTGTCGTATATATTTGCTCACCAGTACACATTCACAGTAGCTTTGCTGTTTACAGCATTGACCTTTGAGGCATACAAAGGTACCACACACTAAACAAAGTGCTGGATCCTTTGGCACTTTAGAACAGTGAATGCAAGCTTTACGATGATAGTACTGAAAAATTGTATTATAATTCTCCGGTAGCTGAAGAAGACATGGTAATGACCATTGTGGATCCTGAACGAGTAGATTCTGAAAATAAAATGGATAAATAATTTTAGTTTCAATTCAGCCTTCTCACATTTTCAGTAATATATCACGATGAAGAATCTTTTACTGCCATACTTGCTGGAGGAAATGTTTCCAAAGTATTACATAGGGTATATAACACAAAAATAGGTCATTCAGTCCAAGCCCAATCCAGCATTTCTATTACACTTTGTCCTCATTCTGCCTTTATGCATGTAAATCCATTAGCTTAGTACTCAGCTCTCTTCAGTATAATCTTCGATCCCCATCTCCATGGGCTTGTCCATTCCCTTAACTTGAACCTGAAGTAGTGAGCTCCACATTCCCGCAGATCTTTCCGTCCATACATTTATTCTGAATTCCCCATTGGATTTCTTGGTGATTATTCTACAATGATGTCCTCCATTTATTCTCTTCTGCAACCATTCTATCAGATTTTTCATACTTTTAAAGACCTTATCTTGTCCCCCTCAACCTTTTCTCAAGAGAGAAGTGACCTGGCCTGCAAATCCTTTGTTGATACACATGCCCCTGCAATTCTCATATCATTCTTGGAAACATTTCCTGCACTCGGTCCAGTTCCTCCATATCTCTTCTATTAAATGGCTACCAAATCTGTTGCCAATACTTTCTCAATCTAATAATTTGTTCTGTGTTCTATGTTAAAGTGTTAAAGTTCAATATGCAATGGTCACTACGTGTACATGTTTCTGAAATTTCCACGATTAACACTGCCTGGCACGATCATCACCACAGGATCTAACAATGGGCTTTTTCAAAATTAGTTTTAGGTGCTGCACGTGTCGACGGAACTCTATTTGTTTATCTCCTTTATCAACCTCTTCTATCCAATTCATATCTTTAGTTAAAATATCTCAATTATTATTTTATATCTTTTCATTCCCTAATTGGTCTGTGTTTTTCTTTCTCCATTCTTCCAGTAATATGTGGTCTAAAGACTATTTCCCTTTTTATATTTTACCTTAATCCAGACTGATTTTATTTTATCTTCATTGTAGATCTTCGGGTCACCACCCCTCCTCTTCCCGCCCCCCCCCCCCCCCCCTCCTCTCCCCCAATGCTGCTGCCTCTGGAGTCTCCGACATACTCCACCTTGGAAGCAACAACAATTGAAGGGGGAGGGAACCCCATGGTGACCAGCAGATTCTGTCAGTGGGGCCATACTGAAGAGCTACAACGTGAGCCGCAACAACAACCACGTGAACCAGTGAAGAAAGGCTCATTAATGCACGCCAAGGCATTGCTATCCAGTTTTAGAGCGAAAGGACACAAAGTACCGGAGTCACGCAGCCAACTGAATCAGTCTGAGTAAGGATCCCAATGTCACCTATTCATGTTCTCCAGAGTTCCTGACCAGCTGAATTACTACAGCACTTTGTGTCCTTTCAGTGGGTGAAGAAGGGCACGCTGGTGCACCTTGTGAGTCAGGGGTGGCATCGGAAACCGGGGCTCTAAACAGATGTGGAGAGCCTGGGATGGGTCGGCAGGTCCATCCGCTTTATCTGACATCTGCTATAAGAGGGTAGTTAAAGTGCGGGTTTACTGTATTGTCTTCGCGAAACAGCTGGGAGAGAAGGTTGAGAGCATCATTGATTCTTTCACGATGGAGCGACACGGCTGGAAAGAGCACTAGCTACTTGCAATGCCATCTGTGCCAAACAGGGAATTTCAACTGAGCTCGTAATTTTGTCTGGATTATTGGGGTGGGCGGACTATCAGTTGCTGGAAAATCGGTGTTCAACCTGTATCAGAACTCAAACCTGAAAACGACAAAGCTATGTACCTACATTTATTCATTTGCTACCATAGATGCACCGGCAAGTCATTTAAAACTGGCCTGATAAGTTAACAATTATCTAAATATTTTACATGAACATGGGTTGACAGTGGGTGGTGGTGGTATTTAAATACCTGTACTTGATTTAAACAGATAGAGAAAATATAATATATTGTTTCTGATCGCTCTAGTTGTCAGAAGGATGAACCAAGTTATTATATGTATCAGCAAATAAATACATGAAATAACCAGTTTTCAATTTCCTTTCTAATGTTAGGCTGCCAGAACTGAAACATCATGGAATGGTTCCATGTTGCCAGAACTAAGCATTTCCTCAACCTTCACCATTCTTCTTCCTCTGGGTTATATTCAACCAAAGATTTTCAAAAGTAATGATCAGCAATTATTGTAACCAGCTGCCTCCTTCTCTCCAAGGGGTGAATATGGTCATATACAATAGTGTTTGATTTTCCCTACAAAAATTAATTCCCCAGTCATTTAAATAGCAATGTAAGATTTTATAAGTTTGTGTCCTCGTTTCTCAAATAGAGAACTGTTGATTTTATTTGGAACTTAGAGCCAAGAAAATGGTATAAAAATGATAAAAGTGAAGGCAAACATTTATAAAATATATTACAAATTAGGTGTCAAAAGCACCATAATCAACCCTACCAGTACCTGTTCCGAGTGCAACTCTACAGAAGTTACTTCTAAGCACCATTGAGAAACGATGTCCAGAGCTGCTACTGGCCATTCCAGGCAAGAAGAACTATTGATCTCATCATTTGAATGAAGAGAGGATGGCAGTAACCCAAGAAAGCTGGCAAGCATCCCAAATTCCTCTTCTCTTTGCTTATAAATGAGAAATGAAAATGTCATTTTTACACAGACCATCTGCTGTAATAAACTAAGGCAATAAACTATAAAATACATTAACCTGACAACAGTCATTTCATGCAAACATCATGACACTTTCATGGCAGCATAACTTTGTGATGTTGATGTATCACTAATGGAAAATGAGTAGATAATTAGGACAATTGACATTCTAATCATTTACAAAATAATAGGATTTGCTTTACATATTGCATAATTATACCAAAAGTTGGGGAAAACGTTAAAAGTATCAAATATTAATTATTCACGGTTCACTTGTCAAATTTTAATACTTTTGCTGAAAATGGATTGGTAGGACTAACTATTTTTAAGTCATTCAAAGGGGAATAAAGAAGACCATTTTAAAGAAAATGTTAAGAAATGTATTCTTCTGATGACTACTTGAGGTAGAAATAGATTAAATGTATCCAATGTTGTGATTTACAAACATATGAAGTACTGAATATTTACTACAGTACTTGGTTATCAACATTAACATTAAAGCTACTGTGTATGAACAGTTGTCAGATGCACTAATTTAGAAAGAAAACAACAAAAATAAATGGTCTTGAATATCTGACAATGGGTCTCTGACTGTTTCTCTTCCCATGGATGCTGCCAGGCCTGCAGTGTGTTTCCAGTATTTCGCGTTTTTATATTACTAAAGTGCCCTTCTGGCCACATAATTTAGAGATACAATTTAGAGATGGAAATAGGCCCTTCAGCCCACTGAATCGTGCTGCGCACTCCACTGGGCTCCTTGAAGTTCTACACCATGGCGGCGGCGGTCGTTATCGCCAAAGATTAGGTTATCCCAGCTCGGCCGCGGACAAACGCAGTGGAAGAGTGGCCGTGGCGGCCATCACAGGGGATGACCTCCTCTCCGTCTCCCCCTCCTGATCGTCTGACATGCTGGTGGGTGCGCTTCCCCTCGCGGAAGCCACGGTCGGCTGGCCTTCCACTGCTTTTGACTGTCTTCAGATCACTCCGGGCCTCGCTCTGGTCCATGCCTGCCGCAGCCTAGCTTGGGCCCGGCGCCTGGTGGGGAGGCCTGCTCTACGACCTGGGTAGGTGCTACCTCTACCCCCTCCCCAGGGCAGAGAAAGAAAGAGAGAGAGAGTGGGGGGGGAGGGGCCGGGGGAAGAGGGGGTAGAGGAAAGGGGTGGGGGCCCTCCCTCTCTGCCCCCACCCCTCAGCCCCCCACTCCCTCTCTAGGGAGTGGTGAATATTGGGACCTATGGGTGAGTGGTGGAGTATTGCGTTCGGGAACCAGCCCTCCACTGTGACGCCACCAACCCCCCCACCCTTCAATCTCTACTCCCCTCCAGCTCCCCCTCCCTCCCCACCCCCCCCCCCCCCCCCAACCTGCCGTGCCTGCGCAGTTGGGGGTTATGCGTGAGTGGATAGGGCGGGGAATGGGGTAAAAGGAGCTAATTAATAATATTAATATAATATCAAAGGTGGGGGGTGGTTAGTGTGTGTGTGATGCCGAAGGCCGCCCCTCCCCCCCGCAACTGAGCGTTGAGGGGACGGGACCCAATGGGTCCCCTTGGTTTAGTCTACTATAAACCCACTGACTCCCATGGCTATCTGGACTACACTTCTTCCCACCCTGCTTCCTGTAAGGACTCCATCCACTACTCCGTCTACACCGCATCTGCACCCAGGATGAGGTGTTCCAAACCAGGGCATCGGAGATATCCTCATTCTGCAGGGAACGGGGGTTCCCCTCTTCTACTATAGATGAGGCTCTCACCAGGGTCTCTTCTATACCCTGTAACTCTGCTCTCACTCCCCATCCCCCCACTCGTAACAAGGGCAGAGTCCCCCTTGTCCTCACCTTCCACCCTACCAGCGGTCACATACAACAAATAATCCTCCGACATTTTCGCCACCTCCAACGGGATCCCACCACTGGCCACATCTTCCCATCTCCTCCCCTGTCTGCTTTCCCCAGAGACTGCTCCCTCCGTAACTCCCTGGTTAATTCGTCCCTTCCCACCCAAACCACCCCCTCCCCTGGCACTTTCCCTTGCAACCGCAGGAAATGCTACACCCCCCTTGAGTCCATTCAAGGACCCAAGCAGTCTTTCCAGGTGCGGCAGAAGTTCACCTGCACCTCCTCCAACCTCATCTGTTGCATCCGCCGCTCTAGGTGTCAGCTGCTCTACATTGGTGAGACCAAGCGTAGGCTTGGCGATCGCTTCGCCCAACACCTCCGCTCGGTTCGCAATAACCAACCTGATCTCCTAGTGGCTCAGCACTTCAACTCCCCCTCCCATTCCGAAACCGACCTTTCTGTCCTGGGCCTCCTCCGTGGCCCGAGTGAGGCCCACCGTAAATTGGAGGAGCAGCACCTCATATTTCGCTTGGGCAGTTTATACCCCAGCGGTATGAACATTGACTTCTCCAACTTCAGGTAGTCCCTGCTTTCTCCTCCCGTTCACCAGCTCTCTCCCGCCTCTTCCTTTCTTCTTCCCGCCCCCCCCCCCCACCTTCACGTCAGTCTGAAGAAGGGTCTCAACCTGAAACGTAGCCTATTTCCTTCGCCTGCTGAGTTTCTCCAGCATTTTTGTCTACCTTCCAAGTGGGATATAAGGTTCATTTGTGGTTTTTAACTGCAGACAGGTTTTCTTATTCATTCCCTATTTTGCTAACAATATGATAAGCTAAATATGGAAACATCTATACTTCAAATGTTGATGATCTCTAGTGCCATATTATTTCAATTACTTGGATAATAATATCCCACCTTTCAGTGCTGCTGTGCTGATTCTGCTTAAGCATTTCTCGGAAAGTGATTAATAATTTCCCAGGACTGTCAGTTAAACATCCCATGCTAATGCTTTCCCCATAATGTTGGTTAATGAGCTCCTGGCAATTTAGGTTAATAATTTCCTTGTTTTGTATTTGATTAATGATTGGCCTGTGATGGTCCAAATGATGGTGCATCTTCTGGTCCCTGCCACTGATGTTCTTGGTGTATAAGGATAAGGCACGTTTGCAGAAGGCAAGCTCAAATCAGTAAAACCTGGCATTTCTGCTCTTTCCATGTGATATATTTGGGAATAACAACTAACATTTTATTGTAAGAGACACTGCACATGGTCAGATTGTGAACAGATCAGTTTTAGCACCCATTCTCAGGGTATGTTAAGTTTGCAGAAATGATCAGCTTAAAGGTCTGCCATAATTTTCATTTCATTAGCCTTGTAAAATGCTTTTGTCTCCCCCTGCCCCTGCCCCTGCCCCTGCCCCCCCCCCCCATCCTGGGTGGGGGGACGGGTCGGGACGGATCCGGCCCGTGGGCCGTAGGTTGCCGACCCTTCCTAGATGTTAGGCCTCATTGTGACCCCCATGTTTTAAAAGCGATTTCCGCCCATGTCCACGCCGATCACCCTTTAACGCTAGGTCTATGTTATCACACTTTTTCGTCCACTCCCTACACATTTGGGGTCTATTTACAAAGGCAGAGTAACCTACAAACCTGCACGTCTTTGGCATGTGGGAGAAAACCGGAGAAACCCAAGAGCTCACAGAGGAAACGTGCAAACTCCACACAGACAGCACCCGAGGTCAAGATCAAACCTGGGTTTCTGGTGCGGTGAAGCAGCATCTCCACCAACTGCACCCCTGTGCCACCCTTCAGGTGCTGTAATTTCTTCTTTATTTCAAGTCAAGAGTAATTAATTGTCATATGTACCAATAATGGGAACAATGACATTTTTACTTTTTGTACCTAGTAGCATTTCCTATTTAAGGCCATATCAAGTACTTAATGTAAAATTGCATAAATTCCTGCAGGCCAGTCACACACCAGCACCAAGCTCCCACAATTCTTCAATGTTTGAAAAGTTTGAAGAAGGGTCCCGACCCGAAATGTCACCCATCCTTACTATCCAGAGATGCTGCCTGACCCATTGAGTTACATTGAGGCACTTTGTGTCTATCTTTGGTATAAACCAGTATCTACGGTTCTTTGTTTCTTCAATGTTTTAGTCTGTTGATTTCCTGTCAGAGTGCACCATCAACCATATAAATAATCCTGCCACCAAAATTAAGATGTGATTGCACTTGCTCAGATGTAGATTTCTAACCAAGTATACAACTGTTGCTGTAAAGCATTAATTTATTGCTCTTTACTTGAAACGTTCTAGAGCTTCTGTTATTGTGATTTCTGTTGCATGGCGCAATAGTAAATCACACTTAAAATTAAAAACATATCTTGTGAAGTTTCTTAATTATGTAAATAAATGGTGCATAATATACCATCTGAGTACCGGAAATGGTTAAATGAACTACAATTTTCTCTTCAAAAGTAAATAAATATGGCACGAGTTTAAAGTTTCCCCCCAGTCTCAATTGTTTTAACTGAATTAAGGTGGATGTGTCCACTACTAAATGGCATGGCTATAAGATGAGAGGGGGAATTACTTTTTTTTAAACACAGAGAATGGTGTGGGCCTGAAGTGCATTGCCAAATGTGGTGGTGGAGGCAGATACAACAGTGACATTTAAGAGGCATTTAGATAGGCACATGGAAGGGCAAAGAATAGAGAGATATGAATCATGTGCAGGCAGATGAGATCATGTTAGTTTGACCTCATGTTCGGCACTTCATTGTGGGCTGAAGGGCTTGAGCTGTGCTTCTATGTTCTATGAATTTAACAGTTTTAATGGGTCCAGTTAACTTAGCTCAGAACAGGAATTTTACAAGAAACCTCCTGGTCTGTGTGACTTGATTGAATATTGTAATTAAAGAAAGTGCCATTAGAAAGACTGCAATTAAACTTTTATCATATTTATTCTTTGTAAGATCCATCAGTGATATAGTGTGGCATACCTGACAACTGGGAAGATCATCACTGAACAGGTGGTGTTGAAGAAGGCTTGCAGTCCTGAAGAAAGGTAGACAGAACTGTTGGATACTGTACTCTAGGGTTTGAGGTGACCAAATAGTAGTGGTAATCTGTTAAAATGAAAACATAAGAAAAAATAATCAATTGCAACGTAATTTAAAAATGACAGAATTCTATGATGCTAATGACATTTGAAAATTAATCGTTACTTTTTCAGTTATGTATGATTGAGTAGCAATTATACATGAAACATAAGACATTCATGAAACTAAAAAGTAAACAGGGTCATTTGATATAAAAAGTAGCTACGGTTTATTCGGTTTTAACTTACAGAAGAGATATTACATTTTAAGAAGAATAAGTCATCACTAGCACAAGAAAAACATGAATGTACTGAGAATATATGTAACTGATCACATTCTGTATTCAGCTTAATTTCTAGCTCAGGTCTTTATATTTTGTGTGTAAATTATTTATTAGAATAGCCGGTTTGGCATGTTTTTAATGCCTCCGAGTCATTTATATTGCCACTGCTCGGGTTGTTGATGCCTTGTATTTTAGTTTGTGGAAAAGATGTTCCATTTCCTGGATACAGGATATTCTACATTTTGGTAATATACGATTGTTTAGCCCAACTCAGAAGAAATTAAAATACTAATAAAGGCTGATCTCAAAAATCTTGAACATTGATTTATTTCACTTTATCAGCAAATTAAAAGCTTCCTAAAACAACACATTTAATAAAATCATGCAAATATGTTTATAATATCCCAATCTTCTCCCTCTGTAGTTTGCTGCCAGAATTACGACCTCCAGGCACGATTCAACATTCTACGAGCCAACCTCCCAATTTCCACTGTGCAAAATTCTAATTCATACAAAACTCTGCTACCTTCACCAAAATGATATTGGTTTGTCTATTGACAATATGCTCTGTGACAGACAGTGCCTCACTGATTTAAAAAGCACAGTGCCTCACTGATTTAAAAAGCATTCATCCAGGCGTTCGGGTATCCTCGGTCTTGCCCATCGCTGTTAGCTCTTCCAAACCAACAGCTCAGCATTCCTCAAACGTTAGCCATATTTCCTGCCTCCTCATCTTTCTATTAAGCCTTTGATGCTCAGGTCTGGAATTCATTGCGTAAACCACCTTACATTTACTCCTTTGATATTTGCTATTACAAAATAACCTTTTTTTTATTAAAGTATTAGTCATCCGAACTAATGATATTTAGTGTCAAATTTTCCTCCTCGAGACATTTTATTGCACTCAAACAACATTATTGTTGTTGTTATAACACTATTACCATCAAACATATAGTTGTAATGTGAAGGAATAGCTTTTTAACAGAACACAACAAAATTAAATTAAAAGAAGTGAGAATGTTATTCATTATTTAGTGATCCTGCAAAAATAAGAACAATCAACATAATCTTTCAGAAAGGAATAAAACATTTCAAGTGAGGAAGAAAATTAGTATGCAGATTTGTCAAAATTCAAATATTCATAAGAACAGCTATAAAGATATATAGGCAATTAATGCATAAATTGCTGAGTCTTTTTCATGTGGTTTCCATATTGTAAACATATTAAGCTTTCTAACTTGTTTGAATAAATTGGTAAATAAGGCAGTAGCAAGAAAATAGAGGCAATCGATTCTAAGGAAAAGAGATGGAGGTTCTTGATTAAATTTTACATGGTGAGATATCAAATACACTGAGCTTATTTGATAGAGTTACCTGTTTGTACCTACCATTGATGGTTGATCTGTATTATTTGCACAGTAAAGCTTTCCTTTCGACAGTTCGCTGATTATGTGGCTTAGTAATACTTCACAGGATTTTTCCAAACTACCCACGATCTGTGAATGTTCAAAAGTTTTTTTAAAAGTGAGAATTGGATGTTGCAATAATTCCACGGATTATCTGTCTATATTTAACTATTCCATTTGGAAAACGATACTGGCACAATATTGTAAACTGGAGAAGTAATTGTTTAGTTCTATTCTGCAGGTAAAATAAATCTAGTTGCTGAGGCTGTAACTTAGCAGTATCATTTCACAGTAAACTTCTCAAGCTCACATACTCACCAACGTTGCAATCCAAAACATATTAAATATTACCTATAGTACATATACAGGAACTGGCAAGTCACCATCTCCATCCTGATCTTGGTCCAGATTCTGCTGAAACCCTCTTTGAATTCACTTATTGACTTCAGAGCACATTCCAATGCTCTCTTGACAAGTTACGATGGTTATTCCTTCCCTTGTAGCTCATGGAAACTAGCAAGCCATCATATTAATCCCAATAACCTAACCCCAGAATCTTCAGCACGATAATCCCCATTCATCTCAGAATCAATATATATCACAAAAAAAATCAAGTGTCCATAAGCTATATAAATGTAAAAACTCACCTGTGTTTGGTTTCCTCAACAAAAAAAAGCCCCACAGGTTAAATAAACTATAAAAAACAAATAATTGAAAAAAACGTTCCCGATTCTTTCCCGGAATACTACAATTCCCATTCACAAAAATTGGCTCTGCATCTTAGAACTAATTTGGAATAGGAACCATAATCAATTTCCACAAGATAAATGTTAAAGATTTTCAACAAGTTCCTGTTCCCCCACTGGGCTCCAGGGGGAGCCTCAAAACAGAATCCAACATCAAAAATGCCCATGCAGCCTGGCTTACAAGTTTGGTCTTGTAAGAGTAGCCAAGAACACGACTGTGTTTGCCTATTATCGCTTCACCATTGAGATGTTGACTTTGTTCAGATTATTCTCTTTGACAGGTTGGTTAACAACTATATAACCATATAACAATTACAGCACGGAAACAGGCCATCTCGGCCCTTCAAGTCCGTGCCGAACAACTTTTTTCCCTTAGTCCCACCTGCCTGCACTCATACCATAACCCTCCATACCCTTCTCATCCATATGCCTATCCAATTTATTTTTAAATGATACCAACGAACCTGCCGCCACCACTTCCACTGGAAGCTCATTCCACACCGCTACCACTCTCTGAGTAAAGAAGTTCCCCCTCATGTTACCCCTAAACCTCTGTCCCTTAATTCTAAAGTCATGTCCTCTTGTTTGAATCTTCCCTATTCTCAAAGGGAAAAGCTTGTCCACATTAACTCTGTCTATCCCTCTCATCATTTTAAAGACCTCTATCAAGTTCCCCCTTAACCTTCTGCGCTCCAGAGAATAAAGACCTAACTTATTCAACCTATCTCTGTAACTTAGCTGTTGAAACCCAGGCAACATTCTAGTAAATCTCCTCTGTACCCTCTCTATTTTGTTGACATCCTTCCTATAATTGGGCGACCAAAATTGTACACCATACTCCAGATTTGGTCTCACCAACGCCTTGTACAATTTTAACATTACATCCCAGCTTCTATACTCAATGCTCTGATTTATAAAGGCTAGCATACCAAAAGCTTTCTTTACCACCCTATCTATATGAGATTCTACCTTCAAGGAACTATGCACGGTTATTCCCAGATCCCTCTGTTCAACTGTGTTCTTCAATTCCCTACCGTTTACCATGTACGTCCTATTTTGATTTGTCCTGCCAAGGTGTAGCACCTCACATTTATCAGCATTAAACTCCATCTGCCATCTTTCAGCCCATTTTTCCAACTGGCCTAAATCACTCTGTAGACTTTGGAAATCCTCTTCATTATCCACAACACCCCCTATCTTGGTATCATCTGCATACTTACTAATCCAATTTACCACCCCTTCATCCAGATCATTGATGTACATGACAAACAACAAAGGACCCAACACAGATCCCTGAGGCACCCCACTAGTCACCTGCCTCCAACCCGACAAACAGCCATCCACCATTACCCTCTGGCTTCTCCCATTCAGCCACTGTTGAATCCATCTTGCTATTCCTGCATTTACACCCAACAGTTGAACCTTCTTAACCAACCTTCCATGAGGAACCTTGTCAAAGGCCTTACTGAAGTCCATATAGACAACATCCACTGCTTTACCCTCGTCAATTTCCCTAGTAACCTCTTCAAAAAATTCAAGAAGATTAGTCAAACATGACCTTCCAGGCATAAATCCATGTTGACTGTTCCTAATTAGACCCTCTTTATCCAGATACTTATATATATTATCTCTAAGTATCTCTTCCATTAATTTGCCCACTATATTCTCATTTAAATTACAAAAGACTGCATCTGAAACATCTGGTCATCTGCTATAGGAAGGTAGTTGTTAAATTGGAAAAGATGCAAAAAAAAATTTAGGAGGATGTTACTGGGTCTGGAAGGTTTGAGTTATAAGGAGAGGCTGGATAGGCTGGGTCTTTTATTCCTAGAGTATAGGAGGCTGAAGGGTGATCTTAAAGAGGTTTATGAAATCATGAGGTATCAATAAGGTGAACAGGCACAGTCTCTTCCCTGGAGTAGTCTAAAGCTTGAGGGCATTGGATTAGGTGATGGGAGGGTGGGGGGGGGGGGGGGGGGGGGGGCGGGCGGGGAGAGAGATTTAAAAGGAACCTGAGGGGCACCTTTTACTTACAGAAAATGTTGTGTATATGGATAAAGTTGCCATAGGAACTGGTGGGGCCGAGTACAATGACAACTTTTAAAAGGCACTTGGACGGAAAATGTTTGGAGGGATATGGCCAAGGCAAGTGGGACTAGGCAACTTGGTTAGCAAGAACGCGATATACGATATATTTGTGCATATTCAGGGGGTTTATACAATAAATATTGATGGTAGACAAAAATGCTGGAGAAACTCAGCGGGTGAGGCAGCATCTATGGAGCGAAGGGAATAGGCGACGTTTCGGGTCTGAAAAAGGGTCTCGACCCGAAATGTCTCCTATTTCCTTCGCTCCTTACCCGCGGAGTTTCTCCAGCATTTTTGTCGAACCTTCGATTTTCCAGCATCTGCAGTTCCTTCTTAAACAATAAATATTGATGGTTGGTTCGCCAAGGAATAAAATGTAAAAGACTCAGACAAGAAATTAAAAAAAAATATTGCATTGGGTAGCAGATGCAAAGCTTTTGCATTCTGCATTTCAGGATAGCCAGATACTATTTTACAATTCCTATGTTTTCTAAAAACAAATCCATTTAAAAGTGGAGAATTGCATAAATTGCACTAGAGCGTTAAAACGTAACATTAATAGACTGACCTGTTGTTTCCCAGAATTCTTCCAAGCTTCTCTCTCATCTTCATTGAACTTAACTGAGAGTGTTGCTAGAGCTTGTGTATATAACAAATTGTACAAAACTTTCACAATGCAGGTAAAATGCTCTGTAAAATAAAACCAAAAATACTGGTTAAAACTTTTAAAGTCTGAGCTGTGTATATACAGTACCTGATCCTCGTCTAGAGTTCAAAATTAAGTAGTACCACAAAGAGTACAATTTCCCCAAAGGCAGGATTCCAGGAATACGTAGAATACATCAAAACCACACTGTCATCCTTCATGTATAAATAAACATTTACGTAGAACAAAATGCATTGGTCTAGAATATATTAGAACAGTCAAGTCTAGTGCTTTACAAGACTTTCATGAATATTCCAGCAGCAGATGACTTGAGGTGGAGCGAAAATGTTGGACAAATTACCGAAGTTAAAGTAGGAACTCTGTGTTTCCATGGTTCTTTATTATCACACGTATCACAATGAAATTCTTTTTTTTGCTTACAGGTTAGTAAGATTATTGTTATACATAAGTACAATCCCCAATTTTAAGCACGGAATGTGCAGAAACAACCCACTGAGCCCATATGCAAGAGTCACCAGGTTTTTATGCCATTTTCAAGTTAAACTCCTAGCACCAGCACAAGTTATGGTTCAAATCTAAATCTGGGATTAAAATCTGGGCTACAAAATGCCTGCATCAGTTTCACGCATTTGCCAGAGGTTTTCAGGTGACTGTTGGCGACTGAAACTGCGACTGTCAGAGTGGAACACACACACACACACATTGCTTCCTTCACCAGCTCGTTATGCAGGCGGGGGACAGGGCTAGCTGGGGGAACGTTGTCCGAGTGAAATTCAAGGTTATACAGACACACCGCGATGAACAGGAAGGTTGGCGCTGTAATTAAGACGGCTAAAGCACAGTGTACGGTAAGTCCTTTAACAGAGGGAGGGAGAAGGAGTGGAGACAACTTTTAAGAAGCCAGTGATATACCACTGTGAAGCTCGGCGGACATTTAACATTACCGGTCAGTTATCCTTGGTTCTGAAAACTACTGCTTACGGTTATTTTCCCCAATGAGCCAATGAAATTCACCGGTCAGCACCGCTACAACCTATGAGAACCTCCTGACAACCCACTAGGACCTCCTGGCGACCCACCTATGGCACCAGAATTCTCGCTACTCTCCATGGCGGCTTCATTCTGGTCGTCGCTAATTTTTCAAAATGTTGAAAAATTTGAGGCAACCACATTCCGCGACTAGTTCCCAAAATGCGGGAAATCATCACGACGATGAAGGCGACTCCCCGGCAACCACCCGCGAACTTGTGGCGAGCATGTGTCACCTGCAGTCGCCTAAAAAGTCGCCTAAGTGGGACAGGCCCATTACTGTTGGATTCATATAATCTGCCAATTTAGAATCAGTACAGAGTTCTTGGTGATGAAATGAAACAGACATTATAAACTGGAGCGAAGGAAATAGGCCAGGTCGAAACCCTTCTTCCCAAAACGTTGCCTATTTCCTTTGCTCCATAGATGCTGCCACACCCGCTGAGTTTCTCCAGCATTTTAATCTACCTTCAGCATCTGCAGTTCCTTCTTACACATTATAAACTGACATCCTGTTTTTCAGTGAAGTTGCTAGGGGATGGCATATAGATCAGAGAAAAAGCTTGTGCAGATACATCAATAACATTTCTAAACACAATGTACAGGAATAACTCAGTGAAATGAAACAGACATTATAAACTGGAGCGAAGGAAATAGGCCAGGTCGAAACCCTTCTTCCCAAAACGTTGCCTATTTCCTTTGCTCCATAGATGCTGCCACACCCGCTGAGTTTCTCCAGCATTTTAATCTACCTTCAGCATCTGCAGTTTCTTCTTACACATTATAAACTGACATCCTGTTTTTCAGTGAAATTGCTAGGGGATGGCATATAGATCAGAGAAAAAGCTTGTGCAGATACATCAATAACATTTCTAAAGGATTTAACGATCTTCATGATCTGATACTGTTCTAATAAATGTCCGTGATTAGAATCTGTGAACAACTTTCCCTATTTTAGGTGCCAACAAAGACTGACATTAACAATGTAACAGACTACATCCATCAGTGTGACAGTACAGCATTTGGCCACCTCAGAAATAAAGTATTTGAAGGTCAAGAACTCAAAACCAGCACTAGGCTCGGGCTCTACAAAACAGCAGTAGTAGTTACCTTCTTGCGATTCTGGGAGGTGGACAATCTACAGCAGGCAACACAAAGCACTAGAGAGAAACGACCAACTCTGTCTCCACAAAATCCTCTACATTAACTGGCTAGATAAACAATCCAATCTCAGCATCCTCTGATGCATGAACTAACTCTAAATCTGATACTTCCTAAACACAATGTACAGGAATAACTCAGCGGATCAGGCAGCATCTTTGGAGAGAATGGATAGGTGACATTTTGGGCCCTGAGCTGAAAAGTTGCTTATTCATTCCCTCCAGAGATGCTGCCTGACCCACTGAGTTCCTCCAGTACCTTGCAGTTTGCTCAACATTCCGGCATCTGCAGTTCCTTGTGTCTCCCGAATACTTCCTATGAGAATTCCCAGATACATTTTCCAACTATTTTAGCAACAAGGCACGTCTTTAGTCTCTAATAGGGACCGTTTTTTCCCGAATTAGAAATTAAGTTGCTTAACTAGGAATAGTCCATGCATGTACATGGACGATTAATTTTTAAACCACTCATATAAACGATTTCATGAATTATCATCATAATGGCATCATCATTGGAAAACGCATCTCAGACCCGCAGACCCTCAGCATAGGAGCACCGCAAGGCTGCATACTTGCCCCTCTCCTTTACTCTCTCTACACCAACGACTGCACCTCCACAGACTCCTCTGTCAAGTTTCTCAAGTTTGCGGATGACACAACCCTGATTGGACTGATCCAGGATGGAGAGGAATCTGCCAAAAGACAGGAAGTGACACAGCTGGCGTCCTGGTGCCATCGCAACAACCTGGAGCTCAATGCTCTTAAGATGGTGGAATTGATTGTTGACCAGGAGAACTCCCCTCCCCTCCCCCCACTCACCATCAACAATACCACAGTCATATCTGTGGAGTCATTTAAGTTTCTTGGAACCATCATCTGCAGGCACCCTAAATACGAGGCCATCATCGACTCCATAGTCAAAAAGGCCCAACAGAGGATGTACTTCCTGCGGCAGCTGAGAAAACACAATCTTCCACAGGCAATGAAGGTCCAGTTTTATACTGCCATCATAGAGTCTGTCCTCACCTTCTCCATCATGGCCTGGTTTGGTTCAGTCACCAAACACGACACCTGGAGGCTGTAGCGCATCATTCGATCAGCCGAGATGGTTGTTGGCAGCAACCTTCCCCCATCGATGAACTGTACACTGCAAGAGCTAGGAAGCGAGCAGATAAGATAATCTCTGACCCCTCTCACCACTAACTCTGAAGCACTTCCCTCTGGAAGGCGACTCCGGACTGTCAAAGCCGCCACAGCCAGACATGAAAACAGCTTTTTTTCCCACGAGCAGTAGCTCTACTCAATAACCAAAAGTCTGTCGCCTCCTTTTGTTCTGGTATTTTATTTCATTCTTCACATGTTTAAATTATAATGGTTTATTTTTAATTGCCTACTTTATATTGTGTTGTTATTTGCGAGCAAAGCACCAAGGCAAATTCCTTGTATGTATACATATTTGGCTGATAAAAATGTATTCAATTCAATTCATAAATATAAGCAGAAAATTAGTCACTAGTTGGTATTATGGAAACGTAAGGAATCATCAAAATAGCAAACTCTGTTAGTAACTAAGAATGCCATTTCACACAATCCTAGTAATATTAATATAAAGATTGGTACTATGAATGGCTATGAATCCTTTAACAACTTATGGAGGGTGAAGATACAGTTAAATGTGAAAAAGCTAAAGGTAGCTGTGGGTGATTCCCTGGCCCTCCACAGGAAGTGCTGTATCCTATAGTCCTCTAGCTTAATCTCCAGCAGTCAGTAAATTGACAAAATACTGACAAATTGACAATGGATTTACCATTTATTCATGCTGCAAAATACTCTGAAATATTATATTTTGAAGCAGGAGATGCAAGTTACAGATGTTGTATTAAGCCATAATTATCATCAAGCAAACTCACAAAAATGCATGTGAATCATAATTCAAATAAATCTTCCAAAAAAGCTTGAATGTTAATCTGTTTTTGAAAACCTTGCTTTAACTGCTTCTGCAGCTAGCATTCCTTTATGAATATATCCCAAGATTTCTTTAGTACTCTGTAGAAGACTTGAATTACCAGATTAAAAATTATGTTCTACTTCCTGGCTTGCTGTCTTAAATATGAATGGCTGTTCAGGAAGTTTAATGAATTCACTGCTTCTGGGCATCAAAATGAAATTACACAATTCCACAAGTTAATTCCACAAACACTGCGGGACATTTTCCTGAAGGTCACTTTATCTCACTACTGACCAGTAAATCCAGATCTCATTATTATTGTCTTGATGGGCCAAATTACCTTTTCTTTAACTGATTTTACACCGTTAAAATAAATCCAGTGCTAATTCTATGTTGGTTTCTTTACAGAGTTTTGTGCTAAATATTACACTGAACACAGCACAGAGTGCAGCAGCAGTTCCATAATGTATGGAGCTGGGGGCCTGGATATACTTGATATCTGCTCCGCCATTATATACCAGTTATAAGGAATGCATGTGCGTGCCTCCACTCCTTCACATGGAATGCAGACCTTGCTTTTATTGTACAATATGTGAATAAATGATAATGTTTTAAAAACATTTAATAAGTTGGTTTAGTTTAAGAGAACGAAATGAAAGGGAATACATATGATTTATTAAATGTTTTATTTGACTAAATCATATTAAATATGTTTTATTCCCCCCATTTTTTTTAACCTTATTATGAAATAACTGTTTCTGTAGTTCTGGTTGGTATCATGCTACTTCCTTTTGAACAGAAGCTCAACACAAAAGGCTTGAAACTGCAGCAGTATTACCAAGTTGGTCATTTTATTTTAAAATGGTTTCTCTGGTTGATAATATGAATGGAAGAAAATCACATCTGAATATGAGGATTATACTGAGTACCCAAGACTTACTGAGCTGAGGTATACACACATCACTGAGTAGAGGAAATAGCTTTTCTCAGTGCCTGGCTCAGTCATGCACGTCCTTGGGCAATACACTCAGTACACAGCATGAATATTGCCATGCTGGAGGAATCAGTCCCATTACTCAATTTTCAAGCCAAGAAAACTGCCTGGAATTATGAATTAGATGGTGGAATATGCACCCTAAAAATATGTATGATTATTATTCCAAATAAAGTATGATTACCAAGTGCAGAAATATGTTCCCTGGGTTCATTTTGTAAATTCTATTTGAGAAGCTAGTTGTAGTGACTCCAGTCTTTGATGTCGCCCCCTCCCCTGGTACTTTCCCTTGCAATCGCAGGAAATGCTACACTTGTCGCTTTTTACCTCCCCCCTGACTCCATCCAAGGACCCAAGCAGTCTTTCCAGGTGAGGCAGAGGTTCACCTGCACCTCCTACAACCTCATCTATTGCATCCGCTATTCTAGGTGTCAACTGCTCTACATCGGTGAGACCAGGCGCAGGCTTGGCAATCGCTTCGCCCAACACCTCCGCTCAGTTTGCTGATCTCCTGGTGGCTCAGCACTTCAACTCCCCCTCCCATTCCGAATCCAACCTTTCTGTCCTGGGCCTCCTCCATGGCCAGAGTGAGTCTCACTGCAAATTGGAGGAGCAGCACTTAATATTTTGCTTGGGTAGTTTATACCCCAGCGGTTTGAACGCTGACTTCTGCTATTTCAGGTAGTCCTTGCTTTCTCCCTTCTTCCCCTCCCCTTCCCAGCTCTCCCACAGCCTACTGTCTCTGCCTCTTCCTTTATTCTCCCCCCCCCACCCCCACATCAGTCTGAAGAAGGGTCTTGACCCGAAACGTCACCTATTCCTTCACTCCATAGATGCTGCCTCACCCACTGAGCTTCTCCAGCATTTTTGTCTACCAGTATTTGATGTGATCATACAAATTATAAAATGGGATATTACTGAAGTAATCAAAACACCACCCCCTACATGCACTAGAATATTAACCTCCAAGATCAAAAGGCAGAGTGGGTGACATATTTTCATCACATAAAATGAGAGACAATGTGCATCTTAACCGGAGCATTTTATCTCTGATGCTCAACCAGGTACAGTTCCACCAACGGACACGAGTCCAGAGCCCAACCAGCCACAGTCAGCGATAGAAAGAAAAATGGAAGGAAAAAAACCTCAAATCTTGTGGCCTAAATCTTGCCAGAGGAAAGAGTGGGAGACCGTTAACACTGACCTCGTCCACCTTCCACCTTCTGGAAGGATTGAAGGGATTTGTGGAAAGAAAACAGGAGAAGATGGGAGACACCATATACAACTATGGGGCGGAGAGATTTGGGGTGAAGGTCGTGAAACCGGGACACAGAAGGAACTAGCACTCCAGTACAAGTCCAGGAGGCAGCCTGAGATCAAAAGACTGGTGAAAGAAAGGAGGCATCTGAGAAAAAAGTGGAGGAAGGCCACAGAGGCACAAAGGAAAGGACTGAAAGCAATGCAGGCAGAAATAAAGCAGCGCCTGGCAATCCTGCGAAGAGCAGAATGCCTGAGAAAGCAACACAAGAAGAAAGAATGGGCGAGGACAAGTTTCTGCAGAGATCCGTATAAGTTTGTCAAAAGCCTCTTTGTCAAGGAGTAGAGCGGGATCCTGGGAGTACCTGTAAGGGAACTGAGGAAGACATACTCTGACAACCTGAGGCATGAGCCAGTCACCATTCCAGATGACATGCCACCTATCCACCCACCTGAGCACCAGATGGACATAAGGCCTCCTACATGGAAGGAGATGGAGAGCACAGTCAAACGGGCAAGAACAGCATCTGCCCCAGGGCCCAATGGCATTCCATACAGGCTCTATAAGAACACCCCTGGTGCCCTGAAATACGTTTGGAAGTTAATGAAAATGGCATGGGGGAAAGGAATCATACCCAAGGCATGGCGAAGGGCAGGAGGGATCTTAATTCCCAAAGAAAAGAACTCCTCAACCATTAGCCAATTCCGCCAGATCAGCCTTCTGAACGTGGAAGGAAAGATCTTCTTTGGTGTTATGGCCCAAAGACTCTCAGCATTTTTGCAGAGCAACAACTTCATTGACACGTCAGTGCAGAAAGCAGGGGTACGTGGTTTCTCAGGATGTCTGGGACATGCAAACGTCATCTGGCACCAGATACAAACTGCCAGAAGGAAAAGAGAGATCTGCATATGGTTTTATTAGATCTAGCCAACGCCTTTGGTTCGGTGCCCCATGAGACCCTTTGGGCAGCTTTTGATTTCTTCCAGGTCCCAGAGGTCATCACAAAGCTGGTAAAAGCTTACTTCCAGGACCTCTAGTTCTGCGTCAGGACAACACCACCGCCTGGCAGCACCTTGAGGTAGGCATAATGGCAGGCTGTACCATTTCTCCTCTGGTTTTCACCATGGCAATGAAGCTCATCATTCGAGCATCACGATGGGTGGTCGGAGGGGAACGCTTGAAGAGTGGGCTGTGTCTTCCTCCAATCAGAGCGTACATGGATGACATGACCATAATAACAACAACAAAAGCATGCACCAAACGCCTGCTGGATAAACTCCAGGAAAACATCAAATGGGCACGAATGGAGATTGAACCCAGCAAATCCTGCAGTATTTTCATCGTCAAAGGCCGGCTCACTGACGAAAGGTTTCGCATCAATAACGAGACAATACCAACTGTCCTGGAGAAGCCTGCCAAAAGCCTCGGGCGATGGTACACCGCATACCTCAAGGATGCAGAGCAGGTGAAACAACTCAGGCAGGATACAATCAGTGGCCTCAAGCAAATCAACAATACTGCTCTCCCAGCTTTGGTGCCTGCAATTTGGTCTACTGCCCGGACTCATGTGGCCAATTACCATCTACGAGGTCACATAATCCCATGCCAACCAGCTGGAGAGACTGGTGAACTCACAAGTGAGGAAGTGGCTTGGGCTACCGAGATGCCTCAGCAGCATAGGGCTCTATGGGAATGGAGCCCTTTCACTGCCTGTCTCAAGCCTGGTGGAGGAGTACAAATGTGCCAAAGTGAGGCTGGACATGACACTAACAGAATCCCGGGACCCAATAATAAGAGATGTCGCTCCAACCCTAGCAACAGGGAGGAAATAGACTCCAGCAGCAGTGGTACTGGTCGCAAAATCCTCCCTCCAACACCGGGACATGGTGAGCCATGTCCAACAAGGCCGAGGGGGCTTTGGCCTGTGAGCAATGAAACCTATCTGGCAAAAGGCTACTCCAGCTGAACGTCAGCACCTGGTGGTGGAGGAGGTGCGCCACCAGGAAGAAGCAGCCAGGTGTGCCAAAGCCATATCCCAAGCCAAACAAGGCCGCTGGATGACGTGGGATGGCGTTTGAGAGGAGGAAGAGCACATGGAGAGAGCTGTGGACCATGGAGTCAAATAAGTTGAGCTTCATTATCAGAGCCACATATGACGTCCTTCGCTCTCCCACAAACCTAAATCTTTGGCTGGGAGAGGAGCCAGCCTGCCCCCTGTGTGCAGTTCCAGCAAACCTCAAGCACATCCTGGTCGGTTGTAAGACGAGCCTAACACAAGGCAGATACACCTGGCGACACAACCAGGTGCTGAGGTGTTTGGCAGCTGAACTTGAGTGCAAGAGAGTTACCACGAGCGCCATGCCTATCAATGCCCAGATAACATTCCCGCAAATACCATCCCTCATCCGAGAAGGAGAGATACGGAGGACTAACCCCTCGCCTCTCAACTCATGCCCACTGAACGCAGCCAGGGACTGGGAAATGAGTGTTGACCTAGGCCAGAGACTTTTGTTCCCAGTTGAAATCGCAGTTACCAACCTGCGACCAGACCTCGTTCTCTGGTCCAACTCCTGTCGGCGTGTTTTCATCAATGAGCTGACGGTCCCATGGGAGGAGGCTATGGTCGAGGCATATGAAAGGAAAAAGCTTTGAAAATCAAACCTTGCAGCAGAGGCAGAGGAGAGAGGTTGGAGGGTAAGGGTGTGTCCAGTGGAGGTGGGGTGCAGGGGCATTGTAGCCAGTTCCACCGCAAGGCTCCTGAGGGAAGTAGGAGTCAAAGGGCAGGCACAAAGGAGGGCAATAAAAGAACTTGCCAATGCTGCCGAACGGAGCAATCACTGGTTGTGGCTGAAGAGGAAAGATGCTGTCTGGGCTGCCACGTGACCATCTAGAGGCTAGCAATAAAATACACACCCAGGTCTGATCAACCTGCGGTGGGCCTGCCTCGACTGAGGGTGTCTTGTGATAAAAGGCCGAAACACCCAGTGACGTCGAGGTACACAACTGAAGATGTGTCTGATTGTTAGCAAAATTCACCTGGTGGTCATACCCAAGAATGTCAATTGTAGTGAAACTTAGGGATTGTAACATCCAGTCCTACTAATCAATCTGCACAAGACCTTTCAATATAGAGTATAATAGAAAGCTTTATTTACATCCCAAAATTTGTACCCGTTCAATTGTTTTGCAGAAGCTGTATATATATATATATATATATATATATATATATATATATGTGCCTGCATGGCACATCACTCGAGCCAGGATTTTGCCATAATTGCCATAGTGCCTTTCATGTCTATTTTGATGATTTCACCAGGATAATGCCCTTTTCACGATCGAGTGCCTAAATCAGTCTTTTTTGCAGTTTTGCTAAAAGGTTGTGCTATTTTCCCTAGTTGTACTGTGATTACAATCACATTTTCTATGTTAACACGTTAATATTAATGTTATTATTAATGTGTTAACATAGTATAACTCACAAGAAAATTTTCACCACCGGGGCGAAAGCGGGAGCACCACAGTCGGTCATTCATTCATTCTTTCGTGTCGCTGCCCACTGGTTCAGTCTTCTCCAAGATCTATTTAAGAAAAAACTGCAGATGCTGGAAAAATCAAAGGTAGACAAAAAATGCTGGAGAAACTCAGCGGGTGAGGCAGCATCTATAGAGAGAAGGATTCGGCGATGTTTCGGGTTGAGACCCTTCTTCAGACTGATGTGGGGGGGAGGGGCGGGAAAAAGAAAGGAAGAGGTGGAGACAGTAGGACTAGAAGGAGAGCTGGGAAGGGGGAGTGGAAGGCGGGAGAATACAAGGGCTACCTAAAACTAGAGAAGTCAATGTTGATACCGCTGGGGTGTAGACTACCCAAGCATGTCTCCTCACTACATTTACTGCTGGTTCCAGTCGCAAATCTAACTTTGAGTGATCTGTGCAAGGCATTCATTGATGCTGCAATTCCGCTGTGGAAATTGGAAAACAAATCTCTCACCAGAGTTTTTTTAGAGAAATACACAAAGGAACATATACCAAGCGAGTCATCGTTACGGAAAAATTATGTTGACAGCAACATCAACATTATTATGCAGAAAATTAGAGATGAAGTTGCATGCAACAAAATATGGATCTCAATAGACGAGACAACCGGTGCTGTGGGGAGATATGTTGCCAATGTAGTCATCGGTACACTGGAGGCAGGCCAACCATCAAAGGAGTATTTGTTGACATCGGAAATATTGGAGAACTGAAACTCAACTATTGCTCAGTTGTTTACATCTTCACTTGTACTTTGGCCAGAAGGTAAAAAACACGAGAATGTTCTTCTGTTTGTGACTTAAAGTTTTATTCCCCAAAATATTGCATTTGACACGCTTAGCTCAAAAACTTCATAGAATTGCCGAGCACATACGTAGCTTGTTTCCAAATGTCGATCGCCTAGTTTCCAATGTCAAGAAAATCTTCCTCAAAGCACCGTCACGTGTGCAATTGTGCAAGGAAATGGCACCCGAGATTCTGCTACCTCCTCAGCCTGCTTTGACTAGGTGGGGTACATGACTCTCTGCTGTACTCTACTATGCTGCAAATTTAGAAAAGATAAAATAAATCGTCAACTGTTTTGAAGAAGAATCTGCCGCAGTCAGGATCGTCAGTGAAATCATGCAGAAAACGTCCCTCCACCGCGATCTTGTGTTTATTGCTTCCAATTTTGCAAACTTCCCGCAAGCTATCACTTCCCTTGAGAAACGTGGCGAAACTTTAGTGACGAACTTGCAGCTTTTCAACAAAGTATATTCGTAGAGTTCCTGGCGACGTAGGTAAAAACATACAGGAAAATGGGAGGGAGTGATTTTAGCTAACAAAGATCTTGAAGAAATACAAAACATAGCTAAAGTTCTCAAAAGTAGTTGTAATGCACAAGGTATCGACATGAATATAGAGTCTGTAGCTTGTTTCGGGTGTGCACCAGTGACCTCAGCTGAGGTAATGAGAATTTTTTCACAACTGAAGCATATTCTGTCTGATAGATGGCATAGTTTAATGCCAGATAATTTGAAAAAAATGCTAGTAATTATGTGCAACAAGCCAACTTTGGTCATTTAATGAAGTATACGTTTATATTATCATTTTAAACCATATTTTGGTGGTGGAAATAAATGCTTTTGTGCCTTTTTTTGTCAATAAATGCCTTTTTCGTGCCTTTTTTGTAATTTTATTATGCCTTTTTGCCTGCCTATTTCAGTATTTTTTAGTGCCTAAACATCCTGGCTCTACACATCACCATGGCAACGTTCACAGTGATTACACTGAGGTTGTCAGCCTCTTCACGCCACACTACCTACACATTTGTTCCCTGAAAACGGTTTCAAAGGTGATATTCAAGCAAGCCACAATATCTTCATATTTCACAAAGAGCATATATTGATCTCTCTATTGTCATTAGTGTAGTACATTGATAAATCTCTATTAGTAGTGCTGTGCTATGATTCTTATTCCCTTCCCCTAACATTTTCATTGATCAAATTAACTTATTTTACTGAATTATTTACCTTCTTGACATATATCAGTATTGCAGAACTTAAATATTATCACATCACAGAATGATGGTCCAGGTTTATGAAAGGAAACTGTGTTCTATTAAGTGGAACTGAATATTAATATAGATAACTGTTGTTTTATTTAACATTTGCCACATTAGCAATCTCTTATGTCCGATTCCATTATCCTACTGAATTCCTCATTTTCCTCTTCAAAATGAAGCTTCCCATTTTCTAACTTAAAATAAGACCTGCAGGGTAAGAATTCATTCTCTTACAATGATCAATTGAGACACATTAATGTGCTTGTAATATGCTATTAAAGTAATGTTTCTTGGAAAAATATCATTCAAGAAACTAATTTAAAACCTTCCATTTCCCAAGCCACCTCAGCAAAAAAAAAACATTGCAACACTCTCCAAAGTTAGAAAGACAATGTTAATGGTCTCCAATTTGCAGTCAATAGCAAACAGATAATCCTTGTCACAAACCAGTGAACTAAAGTTCCAATTCATTTACTTCTGATCCCCCTGTGGAACTTGCCATCTGGAACAAGTTAGCTCAGTCAAGGCAAAGCCTTGCATATTAACTCTACCTTCTGCAACACAATGGAATCAGGTTGAGAAAAGGTAAAGTGCAAGAGCAAGGTGAACCAACCATCAAAACATTCATTAGCTTTGAATGTTTCTGAATGGTTCTGGTATTCAAACATTCAGAGATATTCATGAACTATTAAAGAATGTGAAAACATAAAAGCCTATTGATATCTTACATTTTAACAAAAGAACTACACATGTCCATGTGAAGGAATTGGAGTGCAGAAGATGCCCTTCGCTCCTTAAACACAAGGTTAGGATTAATGAGTTTAGGGTAATTGGAACTACTAGTTTCACAGAATGTGAGTGTTTCCTCGACCAGTCTTCCCTAGAGATGGTTACTTCAGAGTACTTCCTGAACTTCAGATTCAGGACAGTAAGAGGGTAGCCATCAAAAAGGCAGAAACAGCAAGTGCAGGAATCTTCAAAAGACATTTCTCTCCTAAACCAGTGCTCAGTTTTAAAAGTTGAAGGTCCTTTGGAGAAATATTGTGGAAAGAATGGTACCATGAGACAAAGAGGATTACGGAAAATTATATAAATATAGTGGACACTGAAGAATCAAGTACTCAAAGGGACAGAAGGTTAAATTTCTGTTGACGGCAACAAGAAATCTCACTAGATGTACAATGTCTCATTTATTACAGTTAAACAGAAAAACGCAGAGAGCATGCTGAACATTCTGAAGTTAGGTGAAGTAGGAGAGAAGAAGAGGGGACAAAAGTAGTTGTTTGCATCAGAACCAATAACCGAAGGAGAAAAAAAGATTGAGGTCTGATAATCAGAATTACTAACCAAACAAGTAAGCCAAAAGTACGACTTTGAAGGCAGCATTCTTTGGATAATTACCCAGTGCCGTATGTAAGTAAGAACAGATATTGGAAGATCAAACATTCCCGGCTGAGGACTTTTTGCAAGAGGTAGAGCTTCAGATTCTTACAACATTGAGAGCAATTGTGGAGCAGCAGATACGAGGTCAAATGGACAAGTTACACATTCAAAGGACTTGAACCCAAGTTCAAGGAAGAAGGTTTGCTAGTCTGGGTCAGCACTGGAATCATTGATTGTTTTACATTGCATATGCGTGCAGTTTAAAATGTACAAACCTGGAAATAAGAATCGGCAAAGCAGCATGATCAATGAGAGCAAGCAGCGAACAAACAAGGGAGCAAGCAATGGAACAAAGCTGTGAGCGATGATACACACATAGATATAAGTGACAGTGCATAGCAAAGACTGCTCAATGAAAGAGTGAGCAAGGGAATGCTTAAAAGAGACTACCTGACTACACTTCCTCCCACCTTGCTTCTTACAACGATACCCCCTTTGACTCTCACTGCTGCATCTGTTCCCAAGCAACTTAGTACTCTAACTTTCTTCCCCCTACACCAATTAGTCTGAAGAAGGGTCCTGACCCAAAACAGTGCCTATCCATTCCCTGTCCAAATGCTGCTGGTGTTTTACCTAAAATAGGGAGTGAGGAAGATTGAAGAAAGGATTAAAAAGAGTTGGTGAAAGACTAATATAATTTTAATCATTTTATTTCTATCAAATAATTTACTTGTTTGTTTTTTTGTTTTTGTAGCTGCCTGAACTGCCAAGTTGTTCCTGTTTAAACCGATTACAAAACCTAAATTTCCATGAGGAGACAAGGTATAAGATTGTGTTTAAGTAGCCTGTTCATCCTGAAAGCTGCAATCAAATTCAATTTAGATTGACAGGATGAAGATGTCCTCTTTCTTTGTCTGCGGATGTTGTTCCACAGCAAGAAATTGTATGTAATGTAATGCCAGATTGGCAGCCTCATCCCAAGAGATCAGAATGCTGGCTGGTCTTCAAAATGAAAATGACATACCAGACCATTTGGAACTGAAATTAAGGATAAGATGCAATGATTATAAATAAAACTTAAACTGTGTCTACCGACTAATTTGGTTGCATATTAATACCATGCAAAAAAAGAGATTACAACCTAGTTCTGAAATCCTTCATTTTGACATTAAATAAAAAAATTAAATGTTTAAAGCTATGGAGATTGCAATGATGCAGCAATAATCAAATAACTTAAAGGAGAAATAAGTGATCAATCTGCACAAATCAAAGCATAGAATGTAGCAGAGGTACCTAATGATGATTATCCAATTATATTTTGATGCATATTAACAGTACCATTCAGTTCTCAACCTACCATAATGTCCTATAGATATGAGCCAATAGAATGCATTCATAAATTCTATTCTCATCCCTCAATAGTTTTTGCTCTATAACCTTACAAGCCAAATTCAGGGGCATTCACCTATCTCTGGTTCAGGAAAAGGTCAAAATAATATTGCAGCAGTTCTACTTCAACGATCTTCCCACATCAACCATATTCTAAAATTACCCATGCCCAACAAAATTAGGAGAGCAAGGGATAACAATACCCACACAGTTATACAGGATAGACAGTTTGTGCTCTGTAATTACACTCTCGGCATGTCTGGAGACGGTGTCTTAATGTTTAAACCTTTTCTTTGCTCAGAATCTATTTTGTACATGCTTGTTTTCCATCAACTGCGTCTGTACCCCTCCCCCATTCCTTCCAACAATTGCACTACCGGCACCAACAATTGTTCTGACCTCCATCAAGAAGTCCTTCCTGTAATAAAAGACTTAATTTGCAGCTGTGTCTCAGATCCATTTTCTTTACACAGGATGAACAGTGTCATGGCATTTACTTTGGTTTAATCAATATAGGATTGGAAAAGATACCAATCCTCATCTGACCACTAACATGCCAATGTGAATTCCATGGTTCCAGCTTACAAGTTAAAAAATATGTTGAATTTGCTTCTGCAAAGTGGCAATCCTTCCTTCCAAAAATACAAACTTTATTCTAATTATAAATTCACCATTTGCAGTACAGTGTCTTAAATCAGCTAATAATGTTTCATGGGTGCTTCCAATTTTAATTTACTGTTAAAACAAATAGATATATTAAATCTGATAAGTATGATTCAAAAAGCTTTGAAATTTTGCATTCATCACACGTTCTACACTGCCTGAGGCCATGTGCTGACATTACATGTCGCATCCAGTAAGCATTACTGTAATTATCACTTTTTGTGTACAACCTCTTATTATACATGATTGCTGCAATTGTGACTGCTAAAATTCAATGTAAATTGCTATCTTTATCCCTCAGGCACTGAGCTGAGATTGAAGGATCACACAGATCGCAGAACTGTTAACAAATGAAGGTCATCAAAAGGACTTTACTAATAAATAAAAAGCCTCAATGGCTTTCCAAGCTTTAGCATGCTATGTACAACCAAGCTGATAACAAGGCAAAGGGACAGACAATGCTGATAAGTATATCAAGCTCATACTGAAGGTCTTTTTAGTACTGTTTAGTGCAATGCACATAAGATAGTATCATTTATTTGCTATACAAGGGTAACCAGTAATTGATTGTTACACTCAAAAATGTTATCATATTTTTGCTCATTGCAAAATACAAGTTTGGTTATTCTATACAAGCAGCATTTTTTAGTACAAATTAAAACTTGCCTTTGTGCAATTCTTGTGGCATAGTTAAAACAAGGATCATTAGAAGAGAGGGAACATCTCGGTATAATAATGGCACATCTGGCTTCTCATCATCACATATTCTGAAAGTAGAAATTACACAGTTATAAGTATACATGACAGCTTAAGATTTGTTTTTGCAAATTTATCACTGAGTATTTTTTTTTACTTAATCCATTCCAAATGCTATTGACCTTAAACTGTGACCCGAGGACAGTTTCTCTAGAGAATAAAAAGCATAAAAGAGTAATTGCTTCACAATAAGTTTGGATTTTTAAAATGTGTTTAATCAAAGCCCTTTACATAATGCAAACAACTGTAAATAAATGTCACATCAGGTGTAATCCTTTATTCCATTGAATTGTTCTTTGGAATTAAATAAATCTTCACCAGCTTGTAAAAGTTTCTGACAGAATATTCTGGACTGGTTTAACTGGAAATGTAACCTGCGTTAGCAGTGAATTCCCAAATTAGTGAATTTGATAAGTATATTTTGGCGAGGTATCAGCTCTCACTAAAAAAATACATTGTAAAGATGATATTTGTTCCAAAAATAGTTTTTCAAAGATAATTAGAATATTACATCAATTTTATTGATGATGTAATCTAGCCAAAGATTTTGTTTACAAATGCAAATGCACCACCGATTTTTTTGATAATAAGGTAAAGAACGAATATGGAGAAGATGCAGAAGAGAGATTCGTGTTGGAGAAGGATGAAAAAACTAATTGGCATAAGATATAGAAGGTGAATAGCGAATTTCGAGGCGGCAAAAAATTAGGAAAGAAGGAAAAGAAGACTTTAGCTGAAATACAACATGGAAACAAGCCCTTCGGCACATCGAGCCCTCATTAACCAGCGATCACCCTGTACACCAACAATATCCTACATACAAGGGACAATTTTACAGAAATTAATAAACCTACAAACCTATACGTCTTTGGAATGTGGGAGGAAACCGGAGCACCTGGAGAAAACCCACAGAGTCACAGGGAGAATGTATAAACTCCGTGCAGACAACACCCATAGTCAGAATCGAACCTGGGTCTCTGGCGCTATAAGGCAGCAACTCTACTGCTGCGCCACTGTACCGCCCCATTTTATTGAATCTTTTGTTCTTTATTTTAGAAGTGTGACAAAGGAAAAGCAATGCAACAGAACTATTTTAAGACCCAAGGATCGTCTGTAGGATAGGAATTGCAGAAAATGTGTGGTATTTTCCAATGCAGAAGAGCTACTTCTCTTGGTATTTATGTAACTTTGTCAGCGCCAACACGTGGTGACACTTGTGTACTGCCGACGTTCTATGCAAAACGAAGCATTTCACTGTACCTAGCTATGCTAGGTACATGTGACAATAAAGCATCATTCATTAATTAATTCATGCAAAGTACTGTACTTGTAATAATACAACTTGTTCCCATATTTGAGAAACCTACAGTGAGAAAACTTGAAATGTATTAATTTAATTTTACTTCATCACATCAAATTAGAAAAAAGCGAGGTACTTACCCTGATTCAATAACCTGTGTCAACCGTGTAAGTCGTGCCCAGGGATTGTATGCAGAGTCAATTCTAAAAAGGCGCATATGCATAGCTAGCACATGTAACAACTGGTCTGAAATTTATTAAAAAGGTTTAAGATGATGTATAAGTATAACACATTCCTACTTGCCTCATGTTCTTAAAAACTTTGTTTGTACACGACTTTCAGAAGAGGATGAAAAAGCTGTGGCAATATTCTTTTTAATAAAGATGTTTATGCAAATTTATGCAATAATACTTAAATGATACATGCATTGGTTAAAGCCTGCAAACCTATTCAACAGAGTATCAATCCAATGTGCAAGACAGCTGGTAGTAGTTGTTACATCATATTTGAGGTCTGATTTCTTGAGGTCTAATCAGCCAACATCCGAGCAGAAAACTGATCAGATGACACTTAAAGTTCTGAAATTTTTCTGTGGTTTTGATATTAAGTTTGGTCATCTGTTTGAGAAAAAACCTTTAACTTTATTCCTTCATGTGTGGAAAACTACCTGGCAACCACTTCCAAGAACCCCATTGTTAAACATAAATCCCTAACCAATCCCTGTCCAATTGGTAATATTAATAACGCTTATATCCTTTTATATGAAGAACATTTAGCATCTTTTCCATAGAGATCCTTTCTACATTTCAGATTGAACATATGCACAAGCGCACACACACACATGATTCATTTTGGCAGCACATTTCACAAATTAAAGCAAAGTGAAATTGTATTGTTTTTAAACATTTAGAAGTCACAATTTACCCCTTATCAATTCTTTTTATATTAGTAGGCGAGCTGTTAACCATAAATCATACAGTTCTGCCACCATACAAGGCAATTTATCTTTTATTAAATCATCAGCTAATATGCAACGATCCCTTCAGGAGCAGTAGAGCATTTTCTTCCATATAGGTCATATGCATTCTATGATTCTATTTCCTCCAGACATCCATTCAGAATCTCCAAGAACAATTCAAATAGGATTATGGAACTGGTGCTTTTAATTGTTAGGTACTATTAATGTAATACCAAAACGTAATGAACAAAAAACTGGAGACATTGAGTCAAGGGTACAGTTGGCACTGTACCCTTGACATCAATGTGTAAAGTAATAACGGGCAAGTGCCCATGTGGATAAATATTAAGAATTCATCAAATTAAAGTGTTTTAATCTGGGGTTTTTATTTTATTTGCAGTTTATCAGCAGATAGAACAAATTCATGTTTTATAAGTTCTCGAACTGCAGTTTAGACTCAACACTAAACTATGAGAATTATAATTGCACTTGTGTCAATTGGTTGCACTCCATTCAAAGGGACTCTTGGAGCATCATTAAGAGTTGGGAACCTTGAATCTGGACCAAATAGAAGGAAAAAAATCAGTCCTAAAAATGTCAACAAATTTGCCATTGGCCATTTTTGGGGAAAAGGGAATTATAGATCAGCATGTGAAGATTCATTGAACTCCAAAATAGACCAGTTTTAATGTAACTTAAATTATGCAAATAAACCGTCCAAGTAAATTTCCATAGCATTTTAAAGGCCTTGATTACTTCACATAAAAGTATATGAAACACTATAAAATGTAATCCAAATGTAAACAATTCCCCACAATTTGCATCTTTCCACCGATTTTCCAGCACCCTTGGTTACAAAGCCCTGCTGGATTGCTGGGCCAACAGAGGACAAGGCCTCCGAGAGAAGTTGAATGATACTGGAACGGCCTCATTATGAGCCTGTCCCACAAGCGATTTTTTAGGCAACTGCCGGCTTCCTTCACCAGCCCGTTATGCAGGCGGGGGACAGGGCAAGTGGGAGGAGCGTTGTCTGAGCAAAATTCACACGGTGCAAAGCCAAGGTGATACAGACACACACCGCGATGAACAGGAAGGTTGACACTGTAATTAAGACGCCTAAAACACAGTGTATGGTAAGTGCTTTAAAAGAGAGGGGGAGAGGGCGGAGAAAGAGGGAGAAGGAGTGGAGACAAAGTTTAAAAAGTCAGAGATACATGGCTGTGAAGCTCGGTGGACATTTAACATTTCCGGTCGGTTATCCTTGGTTCTGAAAACTATTACTTATGTTTTTTTTCCCCATAAGGCAATGAAATTCACCAATCAGCAACTGCTACAACCTACGCGAACCTTCGACCTCCTGGCAACCCACTAGGACCTCCTGGCGATCCGCCTACGGCACGAGAATTCTCGCTACTCTCCATGGCGGCTTTATTCTGGTCGCCGCTAAATTTTCAACGTGTCTAGTTGCCAGAATGCAGGAACTCACTACACGACCATGAAGGCGACTACCTGGCAACCACCCGCGAACATGTGGCGACCATATAGTTTCCTGCAGTCGTGTAAAAAGTCGCCTAAGTGAGACAGGCCCATTAGGATTCTGGAGAACCCAAAACAATGGCCCACAAAGTCAGCCTTGGAAGCTAACTATGGGAACAAATCAACTGGAGTTCAAGAATCCTTGTCGCAGGCGATAAATTTGACTCGTCAACCGGATGTCTCGCCGCAGAAGTCCCGATGATATGGGCTGCCTCACCCAGCCTCGGCGCCGCATTTTCTGGGGGACTTCCGGGGGGAGGATGGAATTGGATTTCAGTTCTCAGTTGCCATAAAATTGGCAGTGGACCCTTATGTAGATTTACAAGAAGTTGGATGAAGGACGTGGACTGCGGTCAACAATGAATGGCATAAACATTAGAATAACATTTTTCTTTTTAATTCATTTTTCAGAATCTTGGTGTCCTTGCTAATTTTCCTTGAAGGGCCTCTCACAATTGGGCGGCAAGGTGTCGTAGTGGCAGAGCTACTGCCTACAGCAGCAGAGACCAGTGTTCAAACCTGACTAAGCGTGCGGTCTGTATGGAGTTCATACGCTCTACCCATGACCTGCGTGGGTTTTCACCGAGATCTTTGGATTCCTCCCACACTCCAAAGACAATTTAAAGCATGGTTCATTATTTTGTCACTGAAATGCTGGCTTGTGGGATCCACATCAAAATGAACAAGATACCACAAAAGGGTTATGCTTAATATTTGGAAGGCCAATCGTTTGGTATGAAACAGGCACATGCTGTGAGTAATTACTCAGTGTAGGCACTCAGTCGGATAAAAATAAAAAACTGCGGATGCGCAGATTGTTTTCTCCGTAAAAATAAAAATAGTAACAAGTCAATTTGCCCAAGGCTTCCTAGTCTCCTTTATTCTGAATTACTGAAGGGGGGGGGTGAAGGGTGATGGCAGGTGGAGAGATGGTGGAAAAAATGGGAGCACACAGGGAAAAGTTGAATCAGTTGTTATCTTATTGAATGACAACACTTGTTCAAGGGACCAATTGGGGGGACTGTTCCTTTTAGAGTTTATGCCAGGGGTCTGTGCCAGGGGTAAAGTTTCAGGGGAGAGCAGGACTGTTGAGAATGAGGGGGTCGGGGATAATGCCAGTAACTCACTCACTTACCGCTGCCGTGGTGCTCCAGGCATGGAGCCACCACATTGTAGCCGGGGATAGGAGCAGCTCGGGTAGCTGCGAGCGGTCGCCGGGACCCGACAGTCAAACTGTCCGCCACTTCAGCGCCTTCTGCCGGCCCGCTCACCTCTGGCAGTGCTCTCCTTCTGAACAACTCTCACCTGCCACTCGCTCATGTCAGCGGCTTCCTGCAAATCCTTAAATTCCCACAGCCGAGTAACCTCAATCGCGCTGTCGGAATTTAAGGATTTGCAGGACATGAGTGAGGCCAGCGAGCGGCAGGAGAGAGGTTTTGCACGCCTCCGTGCAAGGAGCGTCGCAAGTGGCATGCTCCGGACCCCTCCTGCACAACATTCGTGCCCTCCCCGCAAATTTACCTCGGGCCAGACTCCCCAAATGCTATGAAAGGAACTCTCCCCCCACCCCCACACCCCGGGAAATACGGTATTTAAAAACATAAACACAAAATGTATTCACCACATTATCGGTACATGAGCTCCATTCTTCTCTTTATGTTTCGTAACATCCACTTAAAATGTTGCCAATCCATATTTGAAAACCCCGCCAAGAAACTAGCACTGCGCAAGCGCAGTAGGCTGCTGCGCCTGCGCAGTGCTGCAAAGGCAGAATTTCTGCTGCCTTCAGCCCCGCTTGAAGCAACGCCGACGGCACGTGGGCTGCACAGCCCTTCAAGGGTTACAAGCGCTGCGGATGAAAGGCATGGTGAATTATGCCTACCTAGGAGATCGATCTCTTAGATAGGCATAATCCTCCCATGCCTTTATTATTTATATTTAGTAATTACTATGTTATAATTTTAGTCAGGGTAGGCAGTGCCTACCTTGCCTACCCTGACGGCATGTGCCTGGTATGAAAATTATGTCGAATTTGCAGTATTAGCAAAGTGCATAGCTGCTTGGTAGCAATGGGAACTAACTACCCTTGCTGTTGAACTAACATGAAGAGTGCAACTTTGCATATATTCAAACATATTCAAGGAGTTCAGGACTTATGTATTAAGATTAACGGTTCTTTCAAGTGACTTTAAATTGTCGATCTGGTCCTGCCCACAAAATAAAAGTCAAGCACCATTGATTTCAATGAGTCATTCTTAGAATTTTAGAGTTAGAAAAGGGCATCTTTTGACTTGCTTTGGAAAGAAAGGAGCAGGAGCGGAACCCTCAAGGCACCTCCCATCTACTACTTGATGGCATTGGCTAAACGCATTGAGAAAGAAACTCAGCCATATTTAGCTCCAGCAAAATAAACTACTGGAGGAATAGTGGGTCAGACAGCATCTGCAATGGCATATGCAACGGCAGGATGGCTGACTTTCCAGGTCATGGACCATCCTGCCTCCACAGATGCTGTCTGACCCACCATGTTCCTCCATCAGTTTGGTTTTGCCGTCGATTATAACATCCATTGTCTCAAATGTTTCCATATTTAGCTGCACCCTGACTTAAATGGAACAAAATAAACATCACCAGTCAAGCAAATTAAAATAATTGAGTTTAAAAAGCTGCCATGAAAAAAATCAGAGTATGCCAATTTTAGGATTAGAATGAGTAGTTGCTACTGAGATTTTCCTTTTAGACTTAATGACTTTGGCTTTGTTGGGGTGCGCCAAAGCTATTGTTAGTTAAATATGGCCTTGGTGGTCAGTGCATGCTATCACTTGTCCAATGGTTTCTATCTTGGGCAAGTTTGAGAGAAGATTATGAACTGTGCTATTGTCACGAATTTGGACTGTCCATTGGTGAATGGGCAACAGGTGAACAGTCTGGCAGATTTGTCCTTCAAAACTTATCCCGATTATCATTTACGGAAAATCTATTATCCCCATCAACATCACCAGCACTAATCCCCCAACTCCCAAGAGCGCATGCTGTTTCTTCTGTGCCTGCTTCAACATAGACGTTGAGTACTCGTATGTCGATTGATTAAGTGACGAAAAACAGTAGTTAGTTATCAGATGTTTTCTTGTCCTGGTGGATATTTTTGTTTTGGTCACTATTCTCTCATGGAATCATTATAAATAAACAACTTGAAACAAAAATCTTATTTTAATACAAAGGTAGACATTTATATTCTTGAGAAATTAATAATTCAAATTTAAACAACGTTGTCTAAGTAGTCGAGGTTTTAAATATATGACGACTCCAAATAATTAAGTCAAGGAATTCCAAGAAGGCTGTAGGACACAATGAACAGAATATTCATAATTCTTCAATCCTATTGCCTCACACCTTCCGGCATTTGTTCAGCCATTTGACTATCAACCCACCTTTCCCCCCCTCACCTGTATCCACCCATTACTTGCCAAGCTTTGACCTTCCCCTCTTCTCTTGCAGCCTTCTTCCTCACCCCCACCCCACCCCCATCAGTCTGAAGAAGGGTTCACACCACAAAATGTCACCTATCCATTTTCTCCAGATATGCCGCCTGACCCATTGAGATACTCCAGCACTTTGTGTCTTTTTTTGACACAATATACAGTTCTGCTGTAGTTATTTAAAATAGTTCAGAGAAATTGAGTCAATTTTTAAATTACTAATGGAACTGGTCACTGAGAGAATAAGTATTTAGTATGGATTAATATAACTGCCATAATGGAAAAAAATGGTGTAAAATAAAAAACTTTTCAAAGTACGAAGCTACGTTTGTTCACAAAGTTACTACCTTTATTAATGAGTCCATTCCAAAGGTTACTTTGGGATAAACTCCAAAAATAGGGATGGAGAAAAAAGTAGATGCTTCTGTGCAATTACGATAATTTTCCCCCTTAGTTAGTTTAGGACTTTTTTTCTTCCTCAAAATCCAAGATAGTTGATCAGTAGTCATGGGTACCAATTAGCAGGTGGATCTGGATAGCTAGATATACATATTACACAAATACTTTTCACAAATAAATTCATTGCTTTAAAAACTGCAAATAGATCAAGATCTGGTTTCTTAGAAATCCCATTGTAAACTCTTGTAAAGTTTCTTTTTGAACTATGGAAAAAAAAAGTATTAACGAAGGATTGGTGATATTTCAGGTTGGGACCCTTCTTCAGACCAGTCCTTGTTCTCCAGAGATGCTGCCTGACCTGCTGAGTTACTCCAACTTCTCTTCTTGTTTCCACCCTCTCTTCTATACTTTATACAACTTTGTTTTTGTAATACATGCTTTTTAGAAGCATGTGTGAAATTAACAGAGATCATGTCATATTTGTGAGATCATGTCATATTTTTCCAATGGTATAAAATGGAATCTGACTTACTGCTCACCTCATATAGTTATAGCAGTGTCACAATAATGGAACCTACAACTCAACATGTTTTATAAAATTACATTCAGATCAGCACGGTGTAAGATAAGTCAAAACAATTCAAACACGTCTCAGCTGCTGTGTCAAGTTGAGGTTTTCCCTTTTGGTCTTGCTTTATAGTAAATCCTCCATTTTCCCCCAAAGACACCATGGATGCTGGAATCTGGAGCCAAAACATTGGAAGAACTCAGCAATTCAAGCAGCATCAGTGGAGACAAAGAGATAGTCGACATTCCCAGTCCAGACAGTGCACCTGAAACATCGGCCATGCTTCCACACAGATGCCACTTGACCCAACTGGGTTCTTCAGCAGTTTACTTTTACCCCTTTCTTCACATGCATGTACAGTTATGTGCTGTGTATTTGTCTTTTATCCATCCATTTACAATTTAATTAGCCCAGAATTAAAAGTTAAGGCATAAAAATCACAACAAAACCATACCTTTTTCTTCACACAGCCTTAAAAGTATCTGGAAAATAGAACTCGAGTCCTATTAAAGGTTTTTTTAAAAATCAGTTTTAACTCAGTTTTAAACTTTCCAGGTGAGGATTGCCCTATCAAACTGATGCAATAAGTTATTTGGGAAAATTTGACAGGAAAGTCCAAAGTTTGATATGCAACAACATGCAACATCAATTTGAGAAATTTAGGATGGCCTCGCCAGAAGGCGATTGCTCAAGAATAGTTATAATTCTCTGCACTTATTTTCAAAAATTAATCAAAGAAAAACTAATTCAGGGTAACTTACTCTGTACATTTGTGTACCTTGCATTATGGAGGCTGTAATAAACCTCCATGGGGTTTTTCCTTTTGGGTTAGATAGCTAATCGTATCCAACGTGTAGGAAATAACTACAGATATTGGTTTAAATCGAAGGTAGACACAAAATGCAGGAGAGGCAGCATCTCTGGAGAGAAGGAAGGTGTGCCATTTTGGGTCGAGACCCTTCTTCTCGACCCGAAATGTCACCCATTCCTTCTCTTCAGAGATGCTGCCTGTCCCGCTGAGTTACTCCAGCATTTTGTGTCTAATCGTATCCAATACCAGGTGTGGTTTATATGGACATAGGAAATACAAGAGTACACGTTTTGGCACTTCAAATGCCTGGATTAGGAGGTATTAGCTATAGGGAGAGGTTGAACAAACTTGGATTGTTTTCTCTAGAAATCTGGTGGTAGCGGGAAGACCGGATAGAAGTATATAAAATCACGAGAGGCAAAAATAGGGTGAACAGTCAGAATCTTTGTCCCCAGGATGGAAAAAACACAAATACTAGAGGGCAAAGCTTTAAGGTGAGGGGGACAAAGTTTAAAGGAGATGTATAGGGCAAGTACCTATTGATTTATTAATGTAATAATAATAATAAAAATAATACAACACAGAGCGTAGCAAGTCCTTAGAATGTGCTGCCCAAGGTGATGGTTGAGGCAGATATGATAGTGGCATGATAGTGACTTTTGAATAGTCATATGGAGAGATATGGATTATGCACAGATAGATAGATTTGCACTTGGCATGTCTGCCACAGACATTGTTGCCCAGAGGGCCTGTTCTTGTGCTGTGCTGTTCTATGTTCCATGTGATAAACCTAATCCATCAAATATGACACAGCACCTGATCCTATGACATCTACTTTCCTACACAATCCCTGCCCACAACTGAACAAAAACACTCAAACCGGTTACTAAAGACTGACTTGGCATCCATGGAATTGTACTCATGAGTCAATATAATAAAGGAGAATCAAACAGAAAAAAACAATATAATAGAATTATTAGTTTTCATCTGAGAAAATGTACTGTAATGGTTATTGATCTAATATCAACCCAGTGATTCACTGTATGCAGAAATATAATATTCATTTTGCAACATTTGTGAACATTATTTCATTTTTATTCAAGTACTCAAGAGCACATTTGCTTTAACTCAAAGTTAATTCAACTGATTTCACTATTAAATGCTCAAGAGATATCTTCCACATTTTCAGTATCTGCTGTTAGAAAAGGAACGGATGCCAAATGATTTCACCCTCATTTACTCTATATTCAGGATGCAGGTGACAGCAATCAATTGCAGTGCAATCTCGATCTTCAATTATTTTAAAAGCTGCTGGAGATAATTACAAGCCTGAGGCATAAGCTGTCAGATGACATCCAGACAACTCTGGTGTCAAAAGAGTAGCATTCATATAATGACAGACAATCCTATTGATATTCAAGTTAAATTATCATTTGTCTTAATATTCGCCAAGAACAATTCAGACCTTCCAACAAATACAAGAAAAATGCAATATCCTTCACATTTTTAATCCATGCTTTGAAAGAAGCATATTTGCAGAGTGCTAATCAAGGGCGCCACATTGATTCTAAATTCTCAGTTTTGTTGGCCCAGAAAAACAAGGCAATCAAACATGATTAATGTTAAATGGTTTTCATTCATAAGGTTAGCTATTTTCTTTGGGGAATTTAACCAATGATCTGATGTAAAATACCTTATTTCAATATGAAAATAACCAATCTGTACACATGACACTCAAATAACTTAAATCCTATTCAAGATAATTTGTATCCAGATCCTCCTCAGCCCCTTCAATACACAAAATGATCTCAATTGTTTTGTATAATTTCCTATTCTGCTAAAATCCACCCCCCCCCAAAAAAAAACACGACATTACTGGGTTGCACACAAATCACTTAAAATAACAAACAGCCACAATGTTATTCCTGTTTTATTGTGAATGTCATGAATTGTTGATGATCGTTTTCTAATGTGTCACTTGGTGTAGTTCTGCCGATCATGTTGGAGGGCGGGAAGGTGGTCCATATGTTAATATTGATCAAAAGCCCCTGCGCACCCATAAGGCAATGTTACTCCATAGTGACCCCTCAATGGTGGTCCTTAGATCTGGACGAAGAACCCCCACTCCATATTACACTGGCTTACGACAGGAGTGGGAAGAATAAAGAGCTGGAGGCCTTCTTTAAACCACATGAAGGACAGGACTGGGAGGTAACAATTTTGGCACTAGTTGAAGGAAGTGAAGGAGCTGCGGAATGCGCTGGTATACCAGTAAAATTATGGAACTACAGGAATCGCTCCTCACATTACCCGAAAGGTTAATTACCTGATGTGTGCAAAAGATCTAGGAGCAATGGTACAAAGGGCAATCACCATGGCAGACCCGAATAATTATCAAAAGCAAAATTTGTCTAACCAATATGTTGTTGAATTCTATCAAGCCCCAAGGACAGTTGATACCCACCCACGTCATCATCTGGGGAGGGAGGTATGAGAGTAAGTGGACCCTCAAGTGTGGGCAAAAGACTCAGCTCATGTAGGATGCATGAACATCAATCCCATCCAAGTAGCTCTCCAGGAAGGGGTAACACTTCCTTCAAAACAGCAATATCCACTAAAACCACAGGCCATCAACAGCATTGACAAAGTGATTCGGGGATTGCTAGAACAAGGAATACTGGTGAAATGTCAATCGATCTGTAACACCCCTATGCTTGCAATTCCGAAACCGAGAAAAGGCCAATATAGATTGATACAAGATCTAAGAGAAATCAACTCTATTGTAGAACCGCTCCATGCCCTAATGCCAAACCCTGACCACATCCTAGCCCAAATACTGGCTGAGGCAAAAATCTTCTCGATAGTCGACTTGCAACATGTATTCTTTTCCTTGCCTCTTCACAAGGACAGCCAATATTTGTTTGCTTTCACATATAGGGGCCAACAGTACACCTGGACCAGATTGCCTCAAGGGTTTGTCAATTCGTCTACTTTATTTTCCAGGTGTCTCCAAGAACAATTGAGTACTTTAAATTACAAAAGGAAATCCACATTAGTGCAGTATGTCGATGACTTATTAGTGGCCAGCAAAAACGAATCAAGTAACTGTGAAGATACTGCACAATTACTCAACCATCTAGCTAATTTGGGATTTGTAGTCTCCCAGTCAAAAGTACTAATGGCCCAGGAGAAAGTAAAATGTTTAGGGATCGTAATTTCGGCAACCGAAAGGAGTCTAGAGAAAAGCAGACTCGAACCATTGTGCGAATTCTCAGTCCCAAAAGAAGCCAAACAAATGAGGCAATGGCTTGGCATGGTCAATTATTATTGGATCCCTAACATAGCTCAAGAAACCAAAGAACTAACACCCTATACCAGCAAGGAGGGTGAATTTAAACTAACCAAGAAAGCACAGGAGGCCTTCAAAAACTTGAAGAGAGCGTTGATGCAAGCTCCGGCGTTGGGAAGACCATTGTACGACAGACCTTTCCAGCTCTACTGCACTATTTTATCCGAGTGTGCAACCTCCGTTCTGACTCAAAAACATGGGGATAGACATAGACCTGTTACCTATTACTCTTCTAAATTAGATCCTGTAGCCAGGGGGCACTCTTTGCATTCAAATTCTAACTGCTATATATAATTTGACTCTCCAGCAGGAGATTGTAGTATATAAATCACATTCAGTAGTGGCATTGTTAGGGCAGCTCCAAACCCAGCACCTAACAATGGCTCGCCAAAATAAGTATGAGATTATCTCTTAAACAATCCAAAATTTCAATTTAGACATTGTACATTAATTAACCCAGTGTAGCGGCACCAAATGTTGTGAATAAAGGTGAGACGTCAGGCCGGTTCAAATTGTTGTTTATTCAGTGGTGACACGTTAGGTTGGTGCGCTAACCATATTACAATGTTGCTGTAGCTGAGCGAGGTTGTTCTCTCGGGCTCAGCTACCTGTTGACGACCTCTAAGGTCTCGAGTTCAGAGACCTTAAGTACCAGGACACTCCCTCTAGCCCATGACGTCACATGCCCACCCTCGTATCTCCTGACGAGGGTTCGAGCATAAGTGGCCCGTGTTTAGGCTGATGCCACAGGACCCCCCCCAGAACCAGAGGCAGAAATAGCGTGGTCGAGGGCGGCTCCTGCATGTGGGTCTGGGACACCTCGGGCGTGGGTCGGGATGGAGGGCTCCACGGGCGCAGTGACGCTCTGCGTGGGCGATCCCGAGGTACCGAGGGGTGAGAGGAGACTGATGCAGAAGCCGCCAGACGGAAGAGACACAGTCGCATCTCCTCGACCAGCTAAGGGAGAGTGTCGTGTGAAATACAGCCCCCAGCAACGATGGGGGGGGGGGGAAAAAAACCTAAATAAAGTAAACAAACTAATTACTGAACCGGGCGTGGAAATGCAGTGAACACAAAATGAACAGTAAAAAGACAAATTACAGTGCAATCAGTGTCCAAAGTTCAAATTGTCCAGTGTTCATAGTGCAGGATAGGAAAGCTGTTGCAGTGACAGCCTCCGGTCTGAATGAGACGCTGTTGCCGGTGGTCAGGCTGCAGGAACTGCATCCGACTGAAGGTGGCGCTGTGGACAGCGGTGAGGCTGCAGTGACGATCCGGCCTGAAGGTGGTGCTATGGACGGCGGCGAGGCTGCAGTGACGGCATCTGGCCGGAAGGTGGCGCTGTGGACAGCGCTCGGGTAAGTTCGAGCTTCCCTTCCGGATGGCCGCGGCGGCCATTTTTGTAGTCGGTCGGCCGCTTGTTTCAGGATGGTATGGCGGCCATCTTGCCAGCGGCTGAAGCGGACTTGTCCAGCGATTCAAGACCGGTGAGGAGCAGAAGGGTGTCTTCGGCGGATGCCCCAGGTAATCCCGCCCTATCGGGTGGCTAGGCTCTAGACAGCAGCCGGTGGGGCCAGGCGTGGTGCTGGGCAGGGCGTGAAAACGTGGCCGCGGTGAGGCCTATTGCGGTGCCGGGTCTGGAGCGGTGAGGCCCGGTGTGGGTGAGGTGAGGCCGGTGCAGGGCCCGGAGCCGTGGCCGCGGTAAGGCCTGTTGTAGTGCAGGGCCTGGAGCCGTGGCCGCGGTGGGGCCGGGTCTGGTGCAAGGCCTGGAGACGTGGTGAGGCCTGATGCGGAGCCGGGGCTAAAACCGTGTCCGTGGTGAAGCCCGGTGCGATGCAGGGCCTGGAGCAGTTTCCGCGGTGAGGTGTGATGCAAGACCTGGAGCCTAGTCCATTGTCGGGAGCGGGCGAGCGGCAGGTACTCTCTCCGCTCCAGGGGCCATCGGGTGTGCGTCGGCGTTGCTGTGGGCAGGATGCTGCTAAACGCACAGCTCCTGCAGCAGCTGGTGGGGCAGCGGCAGTTGGTATAACCTCTCTGCTCCGGGCAGGTCATGCAGAAGAGCTCGGCGGCCGTCACACAAGGCGGCCTGCCCCGTTGCCGGGAGCGAGAGAGCGGCGGCAGCTGCGGTTTCTCAGCTCCGGTGAGTAGCAGCTGATGGGGAAGAGGTGGCATACCTCACTGCAGGGCTGGGTTGGCGGCAGCGTAGTTCTGCACGGATGGGCAGCCGGCTGCAGACATCAGGTCTCCCGAGGCTGCGTGCTTCAGGTGAGTCCAAATTTCAATTTGGACAGTCGGGGGTCACCAATGTAGCTGCACCAAACGTGGTGAATAAAGGTGAGACGTCAGGCCGGTTCAAACAGTTGTTTATTCAGTGGTGACACGTTAGGTTGGTGCGCTAACCATATTAAAATGTTGCTTTAGCTGAGCGAGGTCGTTTTCTCGGGCTCAACTACCTGTTGACTACCTCTAAGATTTCGAGGTGAGAGACCTTAAGTACCAGGACACTCCCTCTAGCCCATGACATCACATGCCCGCCCTCGTATCTCCTGACGAGGGTTCGAGCATAAGTGGCCCGTGTTTAGGCTGATGCCACACCAGCCTCTTTTCTTGACTCACCCCCAGAAGAGCAATCAGAAGCAGGACATGACTGTTCATTTGTCATCGAGGAGGAAACATCTGTAAGAGAGGACTTGAGGGACGCTCCTATAGAGGACTCTGACATAACAATTTATGTAGATGGGAGTGCATCTGTTGGACTATGGGGAGAGAAATTGTAGAGGCAGCTGCCTTTGAGTCACCGTATTCAGCACAACAGGCTGAATTATTTGCTTTAATTCGGGCTTGCATTATTGGGGAAAATTTAAAGGTAAATATTTACACTGATTCTCGGTATGCATTTGGAGTGGTACATGATTTCGGACAGTTATGGAAAAATAGGGGATTTGTAACTTCAGCCGGGACTCAAATTTCAAATAGACAATTGGTGACAGATTTATTGAAGGCCTTAATGCTACCGAGACAAATTTCTGTTACAAAATGTAGCGCCCACACAAAAGGACAGACTCCAATAGATATCGAGAATCGTAATGCTGATTTAGTAGCAAAGAAAGTGTCACAGGAATGTAAGATGGTAGTACCAAAAATGATGAGGAAGGCTGAAAGTTTAAATAACGTCTCCCTCAGAGAGACTGATGCCAACCATCCAAGAAATTGTTCAATTGCAGGAGGATGCTACTGAAAGGGATAAAGAATGATGGAGACAGTTTGGATGTGTACTGGATTGTATGACTGGATTATGGACGACTCCAGCAGGGCAAACTAGACTGTCTAGAAAACTAGACAAATCTAGACTGAGCCCAGCTGAAATTGTTTATGGTAAACCCTTAAGAACATCTTGCAATCAGAATGCAATGAAGATAATTAACTTCCATGATATGACTGTGGAGATGACCGACTACATTCTAGCTTTGACCAGAGCATTGAGGGACTCACACTGTAGAGTAAGAGCATCCTATAGCGAGATGCCTTTGTCAGCAGCATTAACTAAAGTGAAGCCTGGAGACTATGTCCTTATAAATAATTGGGTAAGGAAAGGATTAGAAGTTTGCTGGGAGGGACCTTACCAGGTTCTCCTAACTACTCCAACAGCAGTGAAAGTAGATGGAAGGAATGCATGGGTAAATCTCCACCACTGTAAGAGTAGAAGTAGGAATAGGGACTGCTAGCCTACTTTATTCCAGGTTCTCTTAGTAACTTCATACTCTACAATGGATCAAGCACAGATGAATTATCAAGATGGATGGAGGGGATTTGCGCCCATGAAAACTCGGGCGGTGAAGACTCATCAGACGGAAATCATGAAGCTACGCCCATGAAAACTCGGGAAGCTTGATGAAATACTGGGAAATGCATCAGCATCTTTTTGTTAAGATATCTGTCACACTATTGTATTCTGGTTATCATTAATGATGGGTTATCATATGATAAAAGGGAGGAATGTTAATATTGGCCAAAATAGAGATATATAAAATGGAGGACCTTTGCATCTGCACGACCTACTTGGCCTCTGTCTGTGAAAAGCTGCAGGCTGTGGATTGGCACCAGTTGGTCTGGTCCCTAGATTGATATGCAGGATAGGAAAGATCCAGATGTCCTCTCTATTAAAAATGTATGAGGACTTTACAGAGAAACCCAAAGGTGTTGCAGAAGCATTAGCATGATTGGCTGGCTGCAGAAGGATTGTACATACCGTTAATAATGTTGCAAGATGTTTGTGTTACTGTTTGATGATTGGCTGAAGTGTGAAGCCTTGTTTGAATTGTTTATACTCCCCAGGAGAATGCTGCATTACTTGATTGATTGACTTCCTTCCAGAAGCTTCTGTAGAAACATTGTAATGGGGTGCTTTGTAATTGGGTTGGGGAACTGTCAATAACACCTTAATGTAATCGATATCTGTGATTGGTTTGTAGGGGTACCACCCCCATGTAGTTCTGCCCCACAGGGTTCGATTACCTATAAAAGGTAACTCCCGTGAGGTTCGTTGTCGATCTTCTGGAGGAGCACTTGGGACTGCATAACCTTTTGGAATTATCTGCTTGCACGAGGCTGAAGGGCTTGGATAAGCAGAGACAAGGATCGATCCCACGGTGTGGCTAGATTTCGTATAGGGAATTCGTTATTGTTTCATAAGATAAAGGTTTAGTGGTCCAGTGCTTGACTCTGTGTTTTACTGAACTAGATTAAGGGAGTTAGCTCCAGGAGCATAATTACACATGTTCTTGAACAGTTTCTCATAACTTGATCAAATGTTTATTTAATACAAGGGAAACAAAAAATCAGAGCATGGAAGAGTTCCCTCAATACTTTCCCTCGTAACCTTCGTTTTACAAAGAATTGTAAAGAGTCTGAAAGATACTGCATTTCCTTTGTACAAGTTGGGAGGTTGAATTGTACTTGAAGAATATTAAGCCAAATAATAATTTCCCTTGAATATCAATATGACTCTGGATGTAAAATATCACAGGAAAGGCCACCTCCACCAAGAGTTATGGTAAATGGAGAATCTGATTCTTTACTTCTTTTGTATCGGAATCTTATGCTGCAGTCTTAAAACATTTTTGACTTTTTGCCTATACTGTACTAATTTTTTCAAACCATATCTTTGAGTATTTTATAATCCAGAATTGAAGATGCTAAAGTAGCTACTCATGCCTTTTAAAATAGATTTACTGGGCTCAATATTCTTTTTTGTTGTTGTTTTCTTGTCTGTATTGCGTGTTAATTTGAGTTATTATGTTGTGTATTTGTTTGGGAGGGGTGGGAGAAACGTTTAGTCTCTTCCTTCGGGGGGACGCAACTTTTCTTGTCGTATCCCCCGTCTCAGTCTGCGCTGAGGCCTAATGGCAGAGCTGGCAGCCTCCAACTACGACTGACCTCGAGGCTCCGGAGGCAGAGCCAGCCAGGACTTACTAGCGCGAGGCTTGCCGACTTCGGGGCTGTGGTGGGTTCCAGCGTTCCGGCGGCCTGACTCGGAGCTGTGGCGGCTTTCCGGTGGCGGTGGCGGCGGCAGCGACTTCAGAGGTTCGGCCGCGGGCCCAGTGGACGACATCGTCAGGAGCTCGCAGGTCACAGGTTGGTGGCCTGTTTTTCCGGAGCTCCCGCGGCAACAGCTGCGTCTGCTGGACTGGAGGGCTGCACCTTCGGCAGCTTCGACCACCCCGGGCCGTGGAGTTGAACCGGCCCGTTCATGGAGCACGGTTCAGCCGCGGGACTTACTTACATCACCCGGTGGGGTCATAACATCGGAGGCCTGGATCGCCTCAGCGCAGAGGAAGAGGAAAAACAAGAAGGAAAGAAACAAAGACTTAAGATTTTACCTTCCATCACAGTGAGGAGGTGTCTGGTGAACTCACTGTGGTGGATGTTAAATTTGTGTTTATTGTGTGTTTTGTTATTTACTATATGTATGACTGCAAGGCGACAAAATTTCGTTCAGACCAAAAGGTCTGAATGACAATAAAGTTTCCATGATTCCGTGATTCCATGATTCATTAGATCTTGTTTCATATCTCAACAGTTCAGCAAGTTACTGAATTACTGGTGCACTACTTTGCAATGACAATACTATCTACAATATACAATATAGGAATCTACAATATAACAGGCCATTTAGACCATTGTGCTTTGGTTGCACCGTCGTTACAGTGACTCAAAACTAATCTTGCATTAAGAATTTCTCCTAACTTTACTCTTAAGCTCTCTAGTGGCAGTTTTAAATTGATGATTCAGTAAACTGACTCTAATTCACGTCTCTCCCTATCCCACCTATCAAAATATTATACTTTTTTTTAAATCTTCATTAAATATCCTCACCCTTCCCATCATTTCTCATAACTATTGCTTCCCATTTCTTGCATTATCCTGGAGAAACGAGAATGAGACAAAGAACAAGAAACTATTGTTCACTTCATCAGTTTTAGATAAAATACTTGAAACCATCATCGGAGACACAAAAAGAGAGGCATGAAAGGTGGAGTAACATGGGCCGATATTCTTAGCAATTTAGGAAATGGGTATAACTAGGAAGAAAGTGACAGGTGGAATGCAGCATTAGGAAATGTGAAATTATCCCTTTGGTGGGTTGAATGGAAAACCAAAACTGTTTCTTCAAAAATTTAGAATCCATTGACAGGACAGGCAATTCAAATCAATATTCATATTCTCTCAAAGGCCAACATTCCCAGTACTGAGCTCATAAAATATGTTCAATTAGCTTCAAAGTTTGGTTCAAACGTTTCACATGCCCAAAACTCAACTCCAAATGCAGGTACATTTCTCCCTGCTCCGTCACAAGAGATTTCCAGAAAATGCTTCAAGGATATTCTCAAGGTCTTCTTTAAAAAAAAACTGTTAGAGCTATTACGTGGCCACGGGAAGTGATTGTGGAGTGTTGGAACCAGGGTCCAGGCATGTGTTGGGGAGCATTGGAATAGAGATCTGGGTTGGTGGAAATTGTAAACAACTCTAACCTGATGTCAAACCTTCAGGATTTCCAATTCCTCGCCGGGGGTCGCCGGAGAAGAGCTTTGACCGCCGGCCTACAACATCTAGAAGCCCCGGTATCCGGTAAGGAGGTGGCCGATTTGAGAGCTCCAGGGTGTGCTCGACCTGTCCTGACATCGGTGTTCCGACCATCCCGACCAGAGGGCTTGAACATTGGGCCGTCCGTAGCGGTGACTACAGAGGGTCAGGGTCCCGACAATGGGTGAACAAGGGAGGAGGAGGAGGAGGACTATCTGAACTGTATTGCATTCCACCACAGTGAAGAATGCTGAGGTGGATGTCTGTGTTGAATTATGTTGCGTATTATGTCCTTTTTAAATTGTAACACTGCATGGTAAATTTCACTGCACCTCATGGAGCATGTGACAAAAACATTTGAACGTTTGAAATAAATGTACAGCAGATTACTGGAGTTTTACTGCTTCCACTTTAAATAGGAAATGCAAACAAACAATTAGTCATATAATTAGCTACATTTTTAAGATGAATTTATGGTTATAAATTTAACAAATTATGAATTCACTCAATCCTACACTTTTTGATTACTAAACTATATACTGGATCATCATCTTCTTGGTGTCACTAGAATGCACTGAAATGTGGACATTAAATGTAATAAATAACATGTCTAAATATCCAGTGGACCGACTTAAACATTTTATTTAAATATTGTCCTGCATATCATGAACTCAACTGCAGAAATCTCTGTTTTGATTCCTTCCTAAAGGACTCCATATTGGTGCCTCTATTTTCACAGTTATAACATATTTTTCCCTTGACCTCAGCAGAATTTTAAGTTAAATGTTTTTACATTGTGGACCTGAAGTCTAATAAAACAATTTGCAGATTTTGTCAAATAAATATTAATTGCTTGTAGAGGCAAGTCTAAAACTTGAACCATAAATCTATTTAGAATAGGGAATAATAGATGATTAAATTAACTAGGAAGATGCACCAATGGCACATTTCAACAGGATTTTGGAAAATTAACAAGGAATAATTCCCCATTATTTGTAATAATGTATATAAAAAGGCGTTTCAATTATAAATTCCCATTTGTGGTCTGTGATTAGTTGAGTTCTCAGGGAACCAGAGCTGGGACCTCTGTTGTTTGTGACATATATAGATACCTTGGACATAAACATAATGGGTTGGTTATTAAGTTTGTGGATGTCACTCAGATTGAAGTTGCAGTTTATGAGGAAGGCCATCAAAGTATATTGTGTGATATAGATCAACTATATTAATGAGCAGAAAAATGTCAGATGGAATTTAATCCAAGTATGAGATGCTGCACTTTGCGATGTCGAATGCAATGGGAAAATGTACACTTAATGGCAAGACCCTCAACAGCATTAATGTATAGAGGGATCTTAACATCTTGGCCATAACTCACTTGTTAGAAGACCGTGCAGTTCTGGTTGCACCAAGGCAGGAAGGTTGTGAAGACTTTGGAAAGTGTGCAGAGGTTATTTACCAGAATAATACTTGGGTTCGGGGACATTAGGTACAGGGAGAGGTTGAACAGTCTTGGATTGATTTCTCTGGAACATCGGAGGTTGAGGGGAGACCCGATAGATGTATATAAAATTATGAGAGGCATAGTAAACAGTCAGAATCGTTCTTCCAGTTGGGAAATATCAAATACTAGTATTAACGTGAGAGTGGCATATTGCACAGAGGGTGGTGAGTGTCCAGAATGCACTGCCGGGGTGGTAGTTGAGGCAGATACTATAATGACATTTAAGAGACTTTTGGATAGGCATACAAATATGCAGGGAATGGAGGGATATGGTTGTATGCAGGAAGATAGAAGTTGGTCTTAGAATCATGTTCGGCACAAACTTTGTGGGCCGAAGGCCCTTTCCCCCCGCTGCAATGCTCTATGCTCTATGTATATTCCCTTAACTGATGAAGAATTAGAAACAATCATGAAAACCTTGCAGTTTTCCAAATGCAGTGTTTAACCTTGGAATAACCATTCATTTGCTTGACCAATATTTTATTTATCAAAAGGTTAGAAGATACAAGCCAGTTTTTTGCACCACAGTTTACTTTGGCCTGAAGATAAACTAGGAATAAATTGAGCAACTCAATATATATTTTCAGAACAAAATGTAATAACATCAAAGATTCTGATAAGCCTATTCCAAGTATTGTATTTTATAAATATAGAGTAGAAAACAAGGTCAGCCAGGATAAAGTCGTGAAAAGGACAGGAATTATTTTAAAAATTGCTATAAATAACCACAATACTGCTGGCAGGATTTCTCCAATGACATACTGAAGTCAGTCAGTCTGAAGGAGGATCCCGGCCCGAAACGTCACCTATCCATGTTCCCTATTGATGTTATCTGACCCGCTCAGTTACTCCAGCACTTTGTGTCTTTTTTTGCAGTTCTTATGAGTTTTTTGTACCTACTACCCAACCTCAAACATTGCCAGTTGTCAAAGATTTAAGTGATTTTATCAAAAGCATCCATAATTATTTAAAAACATAATCAAATAATTTTTATAAACTTGCTAAAACATAAAAAACACTGAACAACACTGAAGCAATTAAAACCATAGAGGTGTGAATCTTGCAGAGATTTAACGAGAAACAGGAGTCTATTTCCCTGCTCATCTTTCAAAATGTTTTAAGTTGAAGAGTTACTTCCATTTAAATGATTAAATAGCAGATATTCGACCATCCCTGTTTAATGTAAGGGGAGCACACAGGCTCATCATTCCAGGATCAGTGGAAGTTATTCAAAACCACTGTCAAGGGCAAAGTTAATTTTCACTTTGAGAAGCATCGATAATAAAAGGGACAGAATGGGAGATTTAGAACCCATGGGTCAACATAAATATTTCTGTAACTATTTTATTTGTTTCTCCCCAGGCGGATATCTTGAATATCTCTGAGATTTACTGAATGGTGTTTAGATCATGGCTGATTTTAACTATCCAAAATCAGCATTCAATAGAACCGTATCATGTCAAATCCCATCTCAAAAGATTTTGCAAACAGCCATCATTTATAGCAATCCCTTATGCTGCAAAAAATGATCAAATTGTAACTTTCAACATAAAAAATGGTCATCACAAATTTTAAAGAATTAATTTTAAAGTGAGATATGCCATGAATACATTATGACATAACAGAAAAGGGGGGAAATCCTTAAACATTTTACAGTGAATCAAACAGAATAAATGCAGCAGGCTTATTGCAGGTTGGTACACCTGGCTGCTTTGCTTCTATTGCCACTGTGCAAATTGAGCTTCCTTAATGAAATATGCGCTCAAAGGATATTTGTTCAGACTTCAGGCACTTAGCAATTTCTATCACTGCTTGAGACCAAAGAAGATTTTTATTTTCCTCGAAAGATGAACAGGATTGCAGAAAGTGTGATTTGAATAATAATGCAGAATGCCAATAAAAGAAAATTAACTTATTCAAGATTCTTTCAGCCCTTTCAGCAAAAGCCACGATTGATGCATGTATATTCCAGTTTTAAGAGCTTAGGCTGATATGCCAATTTTTCTAAAACCATTGTTAGTTCTACAGTTTTATAGGCTGCAATTATGTGAAGGATTATCCTCAAGCAATGTTCACAATAAAATGCCTGGTTAAATACCACTACATGAGAGAAAGAAAAAGAGTAGTAGCTAGAGTACCCAGGCAGCGGTAATAATTGGTATTTAACAGAAGCATTACAATTATATAATGTTTGCACTTACTTAAACAGGATCTTTTGGAAGTAGCACTTGCTCCTCCTAGACACAGGTTTCCTCCTCGATGAACCAATTCCAGCTCCAAATTCAACCTGTTACATTAAATTTAAATGCGTTTATAATTTCTGCATGTAAAATACTTCACTGACTTTTATAAGCAAAAGAATATACAGAAATATATACTTTTATTTGGATGAAAACTAAGAAAAAATATCTTCTGCCTGTCGGGTTTCTGCTTAAAAGTTCTAACAAGACCAAAAGCATCTGCACTGGCAGCTGCAGAAAGCAATCCCCTAGTTATTACCACGGTTTCAAATCCTCTCTGTTGCTCAGAATAATGCAATTGAACATTGATTTTTTTTACATAGGACCATCTGTTTTCGGCTGATAAGAGGTTTTGTACGACAACAGAATTTTCCACTGTTCACTATTCACCGAACCTCTAACATCCTAACAATGATGGAAACAGAGACAGAAGATTTCAGACCCATTGGCAGGTCGGAGCAAAAAGCATGATGTTTCCATTCAACTTGGGAATATACGTGAATTTCAGTATGTTGAATTTATCTATAAATGTAAGTATGTGTATTTTTCTATGACTGAAGAAGTTTTAAAACAACATTCTTTTCAAATCAGTGTTAAACCACCTTATGAAACTATCTCACAGTATTTTTAAAAAGCTGCAGTTTGCATATCTTGGGAGGGTTATAACACTTATAAACTATTGTGGTTGAAGTCAAATGTTAATATAATCCTATCAATTAATAGAGGCACAAACTGAAATATGCTTTAAAAGTTATTAGAACTAAAAAGACCCAAGTAGCAATAAATGCAAAAAACTGTATATATTAATGAATAATTTCATCAATTACTTTTGTTTGTTTGTAAAATGGGTGAAAAGCGAATGATACAAGATGTTTGCGGAGCTTTAAAAAAAGTAAATAAAAGGCATTCTTCAATACAGCTCCAGTTATATAGAAACAAGATGATCCTCTGACATGCCGATTATGTCGGGTGGATCTGGCACCAGCCCACATTAAATCCATTTTTGCCAGTGATCAGGAATGTTTCTGTTTTGCTAAGTTGAATATGATCAATGCAAACTTAAAATATCTTTTTGGTTGCCATTGTTATATTGTGAAATTGCTGTTAACTTGGCATATTCCTCATGGATTATTTAACAGAAATCACAAATCACATTTTTTTTCCTTCTATTCGTTTTACAGGATCTGGAGGGGATCATGACAGAAGCCTTCTCGTGGCGATCCCCGGAAACGACGACACGATGCACTCTGCGACGCATCGGGCGACCAATTCTGTAAACATGTTGGACGACGACAGAGGCCAACAGCGAGCTATACGTCGTCTGACACACGAGCAAACGAACAGGAACTGGACATTGCTATGAAACCACTGTTTATTGCCCATCACTTCTTGCCCTTGAAATGGCTGTGGTAATATGCCTCCTGAGCTACTGGTGTTTCTGGTGAGGGTACTCTCAGTGCTTTTGGGTAGGGTGTTCTGATATTTAGACCCAGTGATAACAGAAGGACCAGAGATACACCAGACGGTGTACAATTTTAGCATGCATCTCATGTCTTCGCCCTACGTCGTGATTGTGGTTGTGTATTTGAGTGGTGCAGTTAAATAAGCCAATTTGTCTGCAACGCATTTTTAGATACCACTGTGTGCCAGCGGTGAAGGGAATGTGGTTGTGGTGAATTGGGAGCTAATCAAGTGGCTGCTTAATCAGTCCATATATTAATGTGCCCAGATCTTGCTGCATGCACAAACTATTTCTAATTGATTGCAAAAGGAATTGAATATTTATAATCCATCAGCTGATGAAGCCACCAACAGAATTAAAGTTAAATCACTACAAATAAATAATGCCATAAATTATCCTAATAATTTGATGCTTTGTTTCAACCCTCGTTATCGCTAGATTTGGCAAATTTACTTAGCCAAAATTGTGGCTCTGTAAACTATTCATCCCTTTAAAACCCAAGTCAAATCAATCACCTGCATCTTAATCTTCTGAATTTAAGTGCTAGAGTTACTATATATCTGTCTCTTCTGCTTCATGCCATATCTAATTAAACCCAATCATTTAATTGGGGCCAACCGTCTTTTTACACAATGTGTGTAGGAAAGAACTGCAGATGCTGGTTTAAATCAAAGGTAGACACAGAATGCTAGAATAACTCAGCAGGACAGGCAGTATCTCTGGAGACAAGGAATGGTGACGTTTTGGGTTGATACCCTTCTTCAGACTGAAGGAGAGTATCTGAAGAAGTATCTGAAGAAGGATATTGACCCGAAACTTTACCCATTCCTTCTCTCCAGAGATGCTGCCTGTCCCACTGAGTTACTCCAGCATTCTGTCTCTATCTTTTTAAACAAAGTTAATATTTTCATTTTGCTACCTATTTGAATGAGTTATTGAATATAATTTTAAATAAATTAAAAAAGTCTTTAATTTTAATTGTTTACAATAGTTTTAATTGATTAATGGGAATATTTAAGAATAATGGAACAAGCCGTTGACTTTTCAAGCTATTACATTTTGTTCAGTACTAAAATGAAGTCGGAGGGCGGTAAGGGGTTGCAGGGCCACAGAATAGGACATTGTGAGCCTCAGTCACCACTCTTGACCCCACTGTTCATGGAATGCAAGGGAACCAAATTCTCACAAATCTTTTCAGAATCATGCAGCTGCAAAGTTTTATTGTCGCAGCTACCACGGGCAGCAAGAAGGATCAAGCACAATCCAGCCCGTTAACTTTGCACATATAATTCTTGGAGTCATAGAACTCTATATCGCAGAAAAAGCCCCTCAGCCCACCACATCCATGCCGACCTTTTGCCTGGTCCGTAATCTTTTATGCCTCGCCTATTCAAATGCCTGTCTAAATGTCTCTTAAACATCGTGAATGCACGTATCTTATTCCACTATCTCCTTTAATAGCAAATTCTGGATATCAAACTCTCTGTGTAAAAAGATTTCCCCTCAAACCTCCTTTAAAATTCCTTTCTCTCACCTTAAACCTCTGCCCTCTAGTTTTCATACTCCTACCATGAAGCTTGCGTCCTTTTCAGGACGGACGATGACAGCAAGGTCAACATTTGTAACAAGATGGACACGAAAAGATGAAGACCTTGACAAGATGATTCTCTCTCCCCGATGGCACTTATAATTTAATATTCCTCTATCTGATCAACTCCTTTGGTCCATGGAAAACAAGCCCATCCTATCCAATCTTCCCTCCTAAACTACCATCCCCCAGGTGGGGAATCCCCTTTACACACTCTCCAGCACACAATATCCTTCCTATGGTGTGGCAACAATGGAGTGTAGCAAAGCACATAATATCCCAATTTTCACGTTCTATACGCTGACCTATGAATGCAAGCATACTCTATGCCTGTTTCACTACCCTACTGGTGTTGCCACTTTCAGAATTAAGGATTTGAACACCAAGGTCCCTCTATTATCAACTTCCCTTTGCACCGTATTATATATTGTAGATGTCCTACCCGTATTTGATTTTCCAAAATGTATCGCCAGGGATTCAATTCCATCTGCTAACACTCTAGCCTACTTTTCAAATGATCTATATAGAAACATAGATAGAAACATAGAAATTAGGTGCAGGAGTAGGCCATTCGGCCCTTCGAGCCTGCACCGCCATTCAATATGATCATGGCTGATCATCCAACTCAGTATCCCGTACCTGCCTTCTCTCCATACCCTCTGATCCCCTTAGCCACAAGGGCCACATCTAACTCCCTCTTAAATATAGCCAATGAACTGGCCTCAACTACCCTCTGTGGCAGAGAGTTCCAAAGACCCACCACTCTCTGTGTGAAAAAATTCCTTCTCATCTCGGTCCTAAAGGATTTCCCCCTTATCCTTAAGCTGTGACCCCTTGTCCTGGACCTCCCCAACATCGGGAACAATCTTCCTGCATCTAGCCTGTCCAACCCCTTAAGAATCTTGTAAGTTTCATAAGATCCCCTCTCAATCTCCTAAATTCTAGAGAGTATAAACCGAGTCTATGCAGTCTTTGTTCATAAGACAGTCCTGACATCCCAGGAATCAGTCTGGTGAACCTTCGCTGTACTCCCTCTATGGCAATAATGTCCTTCCTCAGATTTGGAGACCAGAACTGTACGCAATACTCCAGGTGTGGTCTCACCAAGACCCTGTACAACTGAAGTAGAACCTCCCTGCTCCTATACTCAAATCCTTTTGCTATGAAAGCTAACATACCATTCGCTTTCTTCACTGCCTGCTGTACCTGCATGCCTACTTTCAATGACTGGTGTACCATGACACCCAGGTCGCGCTGCATCTCCCCTTTTCCTAATCGGCCACCATTTAGATAGTAGTCGGTTTTCCTATTTTTGCCACCAAAGTAGATAACCTCACATTTATCCACATTATACTGCATCTGCCAAACATTTGCCCACTCACCCAGCCTATCCAAGTCACCTTGCATTCTCCTAGCATCCTCCTCACAGCTAACAATGCCCCCCAGCTTAGTGTCATCCGCAAACTTGGAGATATTGCCTTCAATTCCCTCATCCAGATCATTTATGTATATTGTAAATAGCTGGGGTCCCAGCACTGAGCCTTGCGGTACCCCACTAGTCACTGCCTGCCATTGTGAAAACGACCCGTTAACTCCTACTCTTTGCTTCCTGTTTGCCAGCCAGTTCTCTATCCACATCAATACTGAACTTCCTGTTTGCCAGCCAGTTCTCTATCCACATCAATACTGAACCCCCAATGCCATATGCTTTAAGTTTATATACTAATCGCTTATGTGGGACCTTGTCGAAAGCCTTCTGGAAGTCCAGATACACCACATCCACTGGTTCTCCCCCATCCACGCTACTAGTTACATCCTCGAAAAATTCCACAAGATTCGTTAGACATGATTTACCTTTCGTAAATCCATGCTGACTTTGTCCAATGATTTCACCACTTTCCAAATGTGCTGCTATCCCATCTTGTTGTAGCCTTAGACAATCTTCTTTGCTATCCAAAATTCCATCAATTTCCATGTTATCAGCAAATGTATTAATCATTCCTCCTCTATACACATCCAAGTCACTGGTATATATATATATATATATATATATATATATATATATATATATATATATATATATATATATATATATATATATATATATATATCATAAACAACAAGGGTTGCTGCATTTATCCTTGGAGGAGATTTTTTTCTCTGCAAAAAGTCCCATTCAGCAAGAAATGGATCTGGCCCAAAATTACCATCGACTTGGTTAACATTTAAATAGATATAGATAATTATTTCAAACATGCATAGTTTTAAAATTCATGTTCAGCCACATGGATGGATGTCCTGTGAGTCTAGGTAACATGAGTTTCTCCTGCATTTTGTGTCTATCTTTGGTTTAAACCAGAATCTGCAGTTCCTTCCTAAGCATAAAAGCAAGATTTACAAGCTCAAGGGCCAGAAGTAAAAGCAATGGGAATAACATGTTATGCATGTTGAAATAATGACCAGTTTTCAAGCTGAGGGAGATGTGAAACAGCAAAATAAATCTCAAGGGAAACATTAATGTAGACCTACCACATCTTTTCACAATATCCTGAACATGCACCTCACCATATATTTACCACATTTCCTGTCAACATGGGAAGCCACTTTAGCTGATTGGCAGCTTTCTGAATAATCCCTTCCCCTGAACTCACTTCCTCTGCAAACTATTCTCCCTACTTGCACTTCAACTCCCCCCAGATTCTACAACGCCCCTACACACCAGGAGCAATTTACATTGGCCAATTAACCTATCAACCCATATATTTGGGGTATGGGAGGAAACAAGATCTCTCTTCAAAATCCGCATGATTAAAGGGAAAGTGAACAAATTTTATGAAGACAGCACAAGAGATCAGTATCAAACATAGATTGCTGGAGCTGAAGGAGAGAATTGTACTGGCTGCATCACCCGTTTGTGTTAAAAAAAACAGTAGCAAACCAATTGCACACAAATATTAAGGCAAATGTATTTTATTTTTAAAAGGTAATATGAAGCAAAGGTCAGATCATATTTGTCGTATACTGACAAAGGCAGCAGTATTGCAAGAAATATATTACTGCTAATTTTATACAACACATGAGCCCCAGGTCATTTTTTTTTGCCGAATAAATAAGCCAGAAAAAAAATGTTTTTATGTTTTTCTCTGCTGTTCAAGTGAATGCCAACTGAATGTAAAAACTCGAGGTAAAAATGTAACTACACCCTGTGGCATATCAATGCAAAATATTTAAAGGAAAATGTAACTACCATCTAACTGCAAAATCCCGAAAATTAACACAAACTAAGGCTAGAATGCTGTTTTCACAGGTCAATGCCAGACCATTTTTTAAACTACCCATAAATTTGTACCTTAAATTTTAACAGTGCATCATATCACTTCAAAGATTACGCATTTAAAACAAACGGCATGAGCATTTGAAGAGGGATCACATTTTGAATCAGTAACATCCCATCCATGCATCAGTGATCTTTGGAGCTCACTGTTTTTATTTCTGGGGAATGCAGCATTATGGAAAGCTTATGAAAATGCTGGTATCTCTTCACAAAGTAAGCTTAAAAAAAAGTTAATAAATTATCTAGGCCTGCCTATGCTGTCCTCACCCCTTAGCTAACTTGTTGAAAAAAATTCTGCAGCTTCTATCTCACTTTTCCAGAAGCCACCGTGTGCCAGTGACCTTTTATATTTTTGATTCAGCTGAGCCTCACCACTTCCATAAAGCCTGAGCTCTCACCAAAGATTTACAATCGTCTTAATACCCATTACCAGTGAAAGATCTCCAAGATCATAAAATGAAAGCCTGAAAATGAGCAACAGGAGGTGGAAGAAGAAAAAGTGACAAATCAAAAGTGACAAAAAGTAACAAAAAAATAATTTTCACAAAGGTTTTTCTCAAGCCACAGCCAAGCCAACAACTTAAAACAAGGGGAACAGTTCCCCAGAACTATATGATACCGCATCACTTCTTCATGGAAGTCAATGATGACAAATACGATCTATGGTGGAAAAAATATGGTTTCCACAATCTTGAAGCCCTCAACCTTGGTGATGGAGTTTCCAAGGATCTTTCAGAGAAACAGAGGCAAGTAAATACATTGCATTTTTGTCAACGACACACACTGCATCCTGGTGTGGGCATAAATGTTTTAGATAGTGGATAGGATATCAGTTAAGCAGGCTGCTTTGTCCTGATGGTGTTAGGTCCAAGTCCACTGATGACGAAATACCATTTGTATACCAGGTGGCTGCTGCATAACCAGCTTATGATTTGCTCTCAGGGCCAATAAATTCTGACTTCTGACTTGATTCTCAGGGGCCAGTCACTGGTGACCCCAGGATGTTGATGGTGGGGAACTCAGTGATGCTAATGCCCTTGACCAGCATGGATAGATGGTTTGAATCTGTTAAATATGGTTGTTTTTGGTCAATAAGTTTATGTTAATTCTGCATCAGTGACGATCACAACAAAGCTCCTGAAGAAGCTAGGAAAAAAGGGCACCATTTTTTTTAATGCATAACATCCAAATGGTTCAGTTTACATAAAAATCTTCCACATAAAAACCATGAACAAAAGTACTTCACAAACTGTGATTATTTTATCCTCTCTCTTCTGTGCATCAGATACCAGAAGGTGTGGAGCTCAGTGTCCTCTGGCCTGCACCACATTCCCTGTTTATCCTGCCCCCATACCATTCCACCATATCCCTTCCTTACATGTCACACACACATGTTCCTTTCTTAACTGACACCCTTTTACTGCCTTTTCACCTCCAGTCTTTGTCACTCACTCCACCATCTGCCAATCACCACCACTCACATGTATTCACTTATCACTTTGCCTTGCTTTGTCCCACACCGCCTCTCTTTTCAGCTTTCTCTCCACTAATTAATCTGAAGAAAAGTGCCAACTCAAAACGTTGTTTGTCCCGTTCCTCCACAGATGTTGCCCTCCCTGCAGTTTGTTTTTTGCTCATGATACCAGCATCTGCAGTTTCTTGTGTCTCCCTCTTTATTCTTTCTCAGTTTCGTGATAGTGTTACAGTATAACTAACGTTAACATATTTAAGGGCCATTGATGGATCTGGTGAAACTCATTAGTCTGGGTAAGCATTAGGGAACTGAATGGGTTGTTAGAACAGTGACATTAGCATTCTCTTGCAAACATGTTTCAGTATTTCCTGTTCTAATTTTCTTTATCAGGACAGTTTGGGGTAAAATAAATTTCGTATTTTTTCCTAAATTTACTACTCCAATTTCAAATAATAACCCCAATCCCCCATCTCTTCATCCTGCCCCAACCTCTAACCCTATGCGCTCCCATTTCTCCCGCCTTGTCCCAACCACCAGTAATTGCTCTTCTCTTCATTTCTCTGATACATGAATGATTAATTTGTTGCTACAATGACCAGAAATAGACACAGTAAACGTGACCAGAACAGAAAATTACAACATAACATTTTCTGAATGGTATTAAACCATTTTGGCTTAGCATTTCAATATCTTTTTAGCTTTCCTAACCACCGATAAGTACTTCTTTCAAGTTTACCCTTATTTCTTTTGGGTATTATCCGATTTACTTCCTGCAAACAATTAAAAAAAATCTTTTTTGTCTGTTCACATGCAGATTTTATCAAGCTGATAATATAATTTCTAGAAGTCTGGGGTGTAAACTACCCAAGCGAAATATGTGGTATGGGTAGTTTACACCCCAGCAGTATTAAAGTAAACATCTAATTTTTGATAGCACTTGCTTTATCCCTCCTTCACCCTCCCCTTCCCAGTTCTCCCACGTCCTACTGTCTCCGCTCACGTTCTATCTTTTTCCCCACCCCCCCCATCCCCCGACATCGGTCTGAAGAAGGGTCTCGACCTGAAATGTCACCCATTCCTTCTCTCCATAGATGCTGCCTCACCCGCTGAGTTTCTCCAGCATTTAGCGTCTACCTTCGATTTATTTCAGCATCTGCAGTTCTTTCTCATAAATATAATTTCTAACGTGTGTACTCCAATGCTACATCCATTTGTAGTTTGTGATCAACGCCACTTGTCATTCACATCTGGTATGTGACTCAGAATTAGAAATAATACAAGTACGAACTGCCACTCCCAATATAATACCACACCCCTATCCAATTTCTACTTCTTTCATATTCAAAATACCATGATAGATCATAAGGAAGATCTGCTCAAGAGAACAGTGATAACTGCCTTTTATATTGATATCCAAAATATATCATTGTGGACGAAAAATATATAATTGTAGACGAATGGCACCACATTTTGCATGCACAAAAGCAATGCAGTGCCTCAATACCCCATGAAAAATAGAACACACAAATTGCTTTAAAATATGTTCCATTTGATTTGAATTTAAATCATTCAATTTGCTTTACACATTGTGCAATTAAAAATACTATTTAATTCTCACTGAGCTTATTAATTTTTAAACTAAACTAGACCAAGTGCGGACCCATTGGGCAATATTCCACCACTGACCCAAAGCCCCCAACGCTGCAGGCACGGCCGGCAAGTGAGAGCATGACTGCGACGTTTTTAAAGTTCAAAATGGCAATAACTTGTAAAATATCACTCCCTCCCTCCCCTCCTCCCTCTTTCACTATCTCTCCCTCTTCCTACCTCTATCCTCCTCTATTCCCCCTCATCCCCCAGCACTCCCTCCCCCTCCTCTTCACCCTCCCTCATCTTTCCCCTCTTCCTCCCCTCCCCAACTGCCCCCCTCACCTCTCCCTCCCTCTCCTTTCCCTGACCCTCAGTCACTCCCTCCCTCCCTCCATAACCCCACTCCCTTCCCTGCCCCCATCCTCCTGCTCCGACACTCCTCACCTCCCCTTATCCCACCCCCCACTCTCCTCCCCCACTGTCCTCCTCTCTCTCTGTCCCCCCCACTCCTCTCCGTCTATCCCCCTCCTCCCCACTCTCCATCCTCACCTCCCCTATTTTCCCCGCCCTCTCCCTTCCTACCCCAACCTCTACCTCTATCCCTCTGCTACCCCACTCCTCACCTCCCCTATCCCACCTTCACTCTCCCTCCTCACCTCCTCCACTGTTCTCTCCATCCCCCACTCCCTACCTCCCCCACTCCTCTCCCTCTATCCCCACCACCTCCTCCCCCACTCTCTTTCCTCACATCCCCTATTTTCTCTGCCCTCTCCTCCCTACCCCCTCCTCTCCCTCTATCTCCCTGCTCCCCCACTCCTCACCACCCCCCTATCCCAACATTTGGAAAGTGGTGAAATCATTGGACAAAATCAGCATGGATTTACGAAAGGTAAATCATGTCTGACGAACCTTGTGGAATTTTTTGAGGATGTAACTAGTAGTGTGGATAAGGGAGAACCAGTGGATGTGGTGCATCTGGACTTCCAGAAGGCTTTCGACAAGGTCCCACATAAGAGATTAGTATACAAACTTAAAGCATACGGCATTGGGGGTTCAGTATTGATGTGGATAGTGAACTGGCTGGCAAACAGGAAGCAAAGAGTAGGAGTAAACGGGTCCTTTTCACAATGGCAGGCAGTGATTAGTGGGGTACCGCAAGGCTCAGTGCTGGGACCCCAGCTATTTACAATATATATTCATGATCTGGATGAGGGAATTGAAGGCAATATCTCCAAGTTTGCGGATGACACTAAGCTGGGGGCAGTGTTAGCTGTGAGGAGGATGCTAGGAGACTGCAAGGTGACTTGGATAGGCTGGGTGAGTGGGCAAATGTTTGGCAGATGCAGTACAATGTGGATAAATGTGAGGTTATCCACTTTGGTGGCAAAAACAGGAAAGTAGATTATTATCGAAATGGTGGCTGATTAGGTAAAGGGGAGATGCAGCGAGACCTGGGTGTCATGGTACACCAGTCATTGAAAGTGGGCATGCGGGTGCAGCAGGCAGTGAAGAAAGCGAATGGCATGTTAGCTTTCATAGCAAAAGGATTTGAGTATAGGAGCAGGGAGGTTCTACTTCAGTTGTACAGGGTCTTGGTGAGACCACACCTGGAGTATTGTGTACAGTTTTGGTCTCCAAATCTGAGGAAGGATATTATTGCCATAGAGGGACTGCAGAGAAGATTCACCAGACTGATTCCTGGGATGACAGGACTGTCTTATGAAGAAAGACTGGATTCTCGGTTTATACTCTCTAGAATTTAGGAGATTGAGAGGGGATCTTATAGAAACTTACAAAATTCTTAAGGGGTTGGACAGGCTAGATGCAGGAAGATTGTTCCTGATGTTGGGGAAGTCCAGGACAAGTGGTCATAGCTTAAGGATAAGGGGGAAATCCTTTAAGACCGAGATGAGAAAGCCTTTTTTCACACAGAGAGTGGTGAGTCTCTGGAATTCTCTGCGACAGAAGGTAGTTGAGGCCAGTTCATTGGCTATATTTAAGAGGGAGTTAGATGTGGCCCTTGTGGCTAAGGGGATAAGAGGGTATGGAAAGAAGGCAGGTACAGGATACTGAGTTGGATGATCAGCCATGATCATATTGAATGGCGGTGCAGGCTCGAAGGGCCGAATGGCCTACTCCTGCACTTAATTTCTATGTTTCTATCCCCCCCCACAATGAAAATTGCGATTTAAAAAAATGAAACTTCTTCCCTATCCCACCCCCTCCCACAATGAAAATCGTGATTTTTTTTTGTAAAATGAAAGCTCTCCCTATCCCACCCCCACACAATGAAAATCTGGATTTAAAAAAAAAATGAAAGCTCCCCCTATTCCACCCCCACACAATGAAAATGGCGATGTTTTTTTAAAAATGGAATTCTCAATGAAAATCGCATTTGTTCTTCAAAATAACCTAAACACAATGTTAGCTGTTAATGAAAACGGAAAGAATTTGACTAAAACTGAGTTGTTTTTGAGAATCGCGGTTTTTATGTAAATGAGATTCGGGATCCCATTGTAACATCATTGTGAATGAAAGCAGAAGAATTTGATTAAAACCTTTTTTTTTTAATCAATATTTTTAATATAAATGAGATTTGGGATCCCAATGTGACGTCATTGTAACATGGCTGACGGGCAGGGCAAGTGGAAAAGTGTTTTTTGTAAAGTTTAAAATCTCAATAACGTGTAAAATATAACATCAATCTGAACGAAACTTGTTTCATCTACATCACAGGACAATGGTAAGATGGGCCAAAAATCGTAGCGCTATCGTGTATCATTTTGGCGTAGTTTCGGGGACACACCCACACATACAAACAAACAAGATGAGAGTTTTAGTAATATATAGATGATAATGTGTACATACCTAGCTACTGAATACATGAAGAGAAAGTCATTGTCTGGTGAACCAGGAATCTTCCCATAATCTATGTATTTCTTTTGCGTCGTGCTCCTTATGTCCTTCATCACCGACTCCATCTCCTTGCTCAGGTTTGTTACCGACTACAAAAAGCAAATCAATGCAAGCAGAAAAGATATATTCACCAAAAGTATTAAAAAACATTTGCATAATGAATGGAAATATTTACACAAATTTGCAAATAGTAGATTATAAGATGGCATTGAGTTGGAGCAAGTGGAAAATATAATTAGTAAATAAGCAGCTACACTCCAAATACACCAGAATGTAATTTGCAGACTGATAATTTGAAAATATCAAACTCGGCAACAAGATTATTAACAGAAAAGGTAGCCACCATGTGATAAATGGGCTTGAATAGATACAATTATTTCATCATTTTATTATGATGAACCCATCAACATAACATTTAAACAAAAATTCTACAAACTCATTCATCCTTGACATTCTCTCTTCAACTACATCTCATAGTCTCCTCATGCCCCTCATCCTTTTGGGTCCTTCCTCGAATAAATAAAGTATTTACCTCCTGCACAAAAGTGCCAATGTTACCACTAGCTCCAGAAGTCTAAACAATCATCAATCCCAGGCCTTGTGTGCCCCCTCACCCCAACATGGGCAAACAAAACCTTTCCTGCACATTTTATTATTTCCAACACTTTTAAATGATGTTTCCAAGCTCCTTTTAATTTCTAACTATTTTTAACAATGCAGTTCAAGCATCACAATACTATAAATTAATAAATGTAATATCTAGTTTTTCACAGTTTTTTACAAAAATGCACAATAGTTCTGAATTAGTCAGCAGCAGAATGTTGGAAATAAGCAAGTCTGGCATTTATTGTTCATCTCAAATTGTCCCTGAACTGCTGAGGCAGTTAAAAGACAACCAAGCGATCTAAAGCCATATGCAGACAAGACTTAACAAGGATAGCATATTTCCTAGGGTTACACAAAAAGCTAGAGAAACTCAGCGGGTGCAGCAGCATCTAAGGAGTGAAGGAGAAAGGCGACGTTTCGGGTCGAGACCCTTCTTCAGACTGGTCAGGGATCAGGGAAACGAGAGATATAAACAGTGATATGGAGAGATAAAGCAAGAACAATGAGTGAAAGATATGCAAAAAAGTTTTGGTGATAAGGAAAGCAGGCCATTGTAAGCTGTTTCTGGTGTGAAAATGAGAAGCTAGTGCGACTTGGGGGGGGGGGGGGGGGGGGGGGAAGGAGCAGTCTGGGTTAACAGAATTGAGAAAATTCAATGTTTAAGCCCAGAGGATGCAGACTCCCCAAGCGGAATATGAGATGTTGTTCCTCAAACTTGCGGTGTTGTTCACTCTGGCCATGGAGGAGGCCCAGGACCGAGAGGTCGGATACGGAGTGGGAGGGGGAGTTGAAGTGCTGAGCCACCGGGAGGTCGGGTTGGTTATTGCGGACCGAGCGGAGGTGTTCGGCGAAACGATCGCCTAGCCTCCGCTTGGTCTCACCGATGTAGATTAGCTGGCATCTGGAGCAACGGATGCAGTAGACGAGGTTGGAGGAGGTGCAGGTGAACCTCTGTCGGACTTGGAATTGCGGTACCCCACTAATCACTGCCTGCCAGGTACTTTCCCTTGGAACTGCAGGAAATGCTACACTTGTCGCTTTACCTCCCCCTTCGACTCCATCCAAGGACCCAAACAGTCTTTCCAGGTGAGGCAGAGGTTCACCTGCACCTACTCCAACCTCATCTATTGCATCCGCTGCTCTAGGTGTCAACTGTTCTATGAACATTGACTTCTACAATTTCAGGCAGTCCTTGCTTTCTCCCTCCTTTCCCTCCCCAGCTCTTTCACAGCTTACTGTCTCCACCTCCTCCTTTCTTCTTCCCTTCCCGCCCACCACGGCCCGAAATGTCACCTATTCCTTCGCTCCATAGATGCTGCCTCACCCGCTGAGTTTCTCCAGGATTTTTGTCTACCATCTATTTTTCCAGCAATAACTCGAATAAACAATAAGCTATAAAGAATAACTAGCAGTTTAATGTTCACCATTATACAAATAGGTTTCTTTTAAAATTGTAGATTAATATAATCATTTGACTTTACATTTCCTAGCTTTTGTGGTGGGATTCAGTACTGTAATAAGATCAAAGGTTCACCCCCTCTGAATACTAGTCCGGTGCTTATGTCGGACACAACCAAAGTCATGCATCACAATTTAAAGAGATTCACATCTACTACTGTTCAAGTATATAGACCAATTTGTTTTACAGGATAAACTTTATATTTGCTTATCATAAACTATTTTGTAGCAAATCTATACTTTATATTCCTAGTGTTTTCTAAGCAATAATTTTTTCACAGTATTGGGCACAACCTAGCTTCAGGCAGAAAACAGAACAGCACAAATAGAATCTGACATACTATAGTTATAGGAAATAAATCTCAACAACCGATTTCTACGGCTGCCTGAAAAGCAAGCTTCCTATAGCTTCTGCTAGCAATTGAAATGGCCTGTAAAACTTGTCGTTTTGGCCTCCTTGAAATAGATTGGATATTTTGCCAGACATTAGGTCAATGTCACAATCTAGTCAGAGATCTAGCAAAGACCTTTAATATCCAACTGTCTATGCATAATAATCTGACAAAAATTACCAGCTAACCAATGAGCACTTATTACAAGCACAAACGTGACATAATCTATGAATCCACGACCCTTATAAATGACGCTGCGTATAGAACTTTACATGCACAATTATGAATACCAATTTAAATTTCTCATTTTTCCTTATGAGGTTAGATGCCACCATTCAACCCAATGTGTCAATGCTCTCAGATTAATTGTATCAATCCCATATCCCCAATGACATTCCCCTCTAATCTATTTTCTCCCATGTGCTCGTCAACTCCACCCTGATTCTCCTATTCCATTCAGACACCAAAGGTAATGTTTAAACCCATGACCATTTTCAGGATGCGAGAAGAAACAAGAACCCAGGAGAATATGCAAACTTCACACCGCAGCATCAGATTGAACCTTAGTCATTTTAGTTGGGGTAGCAATACAACCTACTCTATCGCCATGCCACCCACAGGTATAAATGCTAAAAACTGTGCTCTTCAACTTCTCGTAACTGAACACATACTTCCAGTTGTAGCAGCAATGTCAAATATTGCAAGATGCTTGTGACCTTGGGAGATATTGAGCTCCAACGCAACCTCGCAGGTCCTCAAAATGCATTATATTTAAAAGAACCAATTTCCAAATTATTTTGTGAGAAGGTTATGAAAAAAATCCCAAATATTAAAAAAAGGTGGCTCCAATATTCAAATACCGTTGCATAAAAGTATCAGATAAATTCTCTCTGACAGATTAATTTAACAGGCTCCCACCATGATAGGAATATTAATATTAGGATATTAATTAATCACAAATATTTACATAGAGAAATCACAAAATCATTTTCCTTGGAAAATGGGTATTAGTGGAGTGTTAAATGTCAAATCAAAATGTCAAAAAGACTTCCAGTTTCAGCAAAAAAAGGCTCTACAAATAACTGTAATTCCCTTCGCCTGCAAAGCAAAGCAAGTGATGCATGCTGATGCAATGCACATTCCAGGCATCAGACTTCAGAAAATGGAAATGAAAAGCTGTCAAAAGATTTCTGGTAGAAATAGCTATGCGAAAATTCAAGTGATGGCTCACACAGCATTGTAACAAAATAAAACAATGTTGACTGCAGAGCAACCAAATCACCAATCTGAATCGTAGCCTAAACGATCACGGTTTTTGCAGCTGAATTCTTGATTTGCTCTTCAGCTGCCTCTGAAAGAAATAACACTCGCATCCCACGATTTGACAAACAACCTTCCCATAAGTAAACTTATGTTGAAGGTAGACACAAAATGCTGGAGTAACTCAGCGGGACAGGCAGCATATTTGGAGAGAAGGAATGGGTAATGTTTCAGGTCGAGACCCTTCTTCAGACTGGTGCAACAGACAGATGAAGTTATGTTGCGCTGCTTCCAAAAACAGCTCATTGTTAATCTTTGTTGCTGCTCATGAAAACCCTCCTAATCAACTTTCTAATTCAAGTTCCATTCAAATTCATTGCTTCCATGTTTTGGCAATACAACACAGACTTAAGCCATTAATTCTAGATTAATGCAACAATCCCCTTCCCAGTTCACTAAAGTTATTCCACCCCCTCACACATCTCTCTCGCTAGATAACAATTCAATAGTCCCTACATGTTTGTCATTTCCTTCAGAAAGAAATGAATATTCGGCCACACACCCACAATTTGTTTATCTGTTCAAATGTTTTACTCACACATTCATCAACCAATTATTTACTTAAACGGCCTGTCCCACTTAGGCAATTTTTTAGGCGACTGTCATAGTCGTAGCAGGTCGCCAAAAAAACAGCGACTGAACCCCTCCCCTACGACAATGTCTACGAAAATGTCTATGACAAGCTACAACAATCTACCATCTAGTCGACGTCAAGCTACCGACAACCGGCGACCCATTAGGACGTCCACCTACAGCCACACCTACGACAACCTACAACCACACAGGCGACAACCCACGACCACACAGGCGACAACCTACATCCACCCGCGACAAGCCACGACCATGTCGAAGACAATTAAGTCGCCAGTACCTGTTGCCAGTTGACATAGGTAGTCGCCAATGGAATTCACCGAAGTCAGCACCGGCGACAACCTACGACAGTACCTACATCAGGAGAAGTCAAGCTACGCTCATTGGCGTCAATGCACTGTCGCCGAATATTTTGAAAATGTTTAAAATTCAGCAGCGACCAGAAAGACGCTACAACTCTTTGGGTGACTGAGAAGACTATTCACGACCATACAGGTGACACCCTGGCGACCATGTGGCGACAGCCTAGTCACCTGTAGTCGCCTAAAAAATAGCCTAATTGGAACAGGCCCTTTATATCCTTCAGCCCCATCCATATCTCCAGTAGGTAAAGCTGAATTTCAGACTCCTACTGTACTTTGTTCCATTTTTGTTGTTTTTTACAGTTATCTCAACCATCATACCTCACTATGATCCCGTTTATCCTTACTGCGAGAATCATGGCCCAGCTTGGTTCAAACTGAGCACGTCCCTTTGGCACAGTCCTTTCCACATCATCCTGGCACCCCATAAAATCTTTTTCCACTTCACTTCTGCATCTCCCAAATTTCCCTACTGAATCTGCAATTGGTTCTGATAATAACCCAACGAATAAATACTGAAGGTTACACAAAAAGCTGGAGAAACTCAGCGGGTGCAGCAGCATCTAAGGGGCGAAGGAGATAGGCGACGTTTCGGTTCGAGACCCTTCTTCAGACTGGTCAGGAATCAGGGAAACGAGAGATATAAACAGTGATGTGGAGAGATAAAGAACAATGAATGAAAGATATGCAAAAAAGTATTGATGATAAGGGAAACAGGCCATTGTAAGTTGTTTGTGGTGTGAAAATGAGAAGCTAGTGCGACGGGGGGGGGGGGGGGGGGGGGGGAGGAGGCCCAGGACCAAGAGGTCGGATACGGAATGGGAGGGGGAGTTGAAGTGCTGAGCCACCGGAAGGTCGGGTTGGTTATTGCGGACGAGCGGAGGTGTTCGGCGAAACGATCGCCCAGCCTCCGCTTGGTCTCACCGATGTAGATCAGCTGGCATCTGGAGCAACTGCTTGGGTCCCTGAAAGGAGTGGATGGGGGAGGTGAAGGGACAAGTGTAGCATCTCTTGCAGTTGCAAGGGAAAGTGCCCAGGGAAGGAGTGGAGCGGGAGGCAAGGGAAGAATTGACAAGGGAGTTGCGGAGGGAGCGGTCTTTGCGGAAGGCAGACGGGGGGGGGGAGATGGGAAGATGTGGCGAGTGGAGGGGTCACGTTGGAGGTGGCGAAACTGGCGTAGAGGACTATCTGTTGTATGCGCTGGCTGGTGGGGTGAAAGGTGAGGACCAGGGGGACTCGGCCCTTGTTGTGAGTGGGGGAATGGGGAGAGAGTGCAGTGTTGCGGGGCATGGAGGAGACCCTGGTGCGAGCCTCATTTATAATGGGGGAGGGGAAACCCCGTTCTCTGAAGAACGAGGACATTTGTGATGACCTGGTGTGGAACACGTCATCCTGGGAGCAGATGCGGCGTAGACGGAGGAATTGGGAATAGGGGATGGAGTCCTTACAGGAAGCAGGGTGGGAGGAAGAGTAGTCCAGGTAGCTGTGGGAGTCAGTTGGTTTGTAGTGGATCTCAGTCAGGAGTGTATCACCTGCAATAGAGATGGTGAGGTCAAGGAATGGTAGGGAAATGTCGGAAATGGTCCAAGTATATTTGAGTGCCGGATGGAAGTTGGTGGTGAAATGGATGAAGTCAGTCGAATAAATACTGAAATTTGACATTATAATTTAGTACCCAGATCCAGATATCTTTCAAGTGGACTACTTGTAATTCTATTTTATCCTTCCCAAAATGAATCACATAGCCTTGATCATTATCCTTTCATCTCCAATCTCTTTTCAAGCCAGTTGCTCACTCTGGCATCCTGCAGGCAATATACAACTCTTGGCTCCCTTAGCCGGCGGTCATGCCCTCTGCGTCGGGGCTATCAAGCTCCCGCATCGGGGGGGGGGAATCAAAGCTCCCCGCACCAGGTGATCGGACCTTGTGTCAGGGTTGGGCAAACCTCTTGCAACCTATACAAATTCCTACAACTTCCACATTATGTTCAACAACCTCAACTCTGGCCCTCAGCTCAACTGTAGAGACTCTTGCTCAACATACTTATCAATGCCCTTGCCCTCAACTACAGATTTACGCGCATTATCTCTGTTGGGCAGGATCAGTTTCTCTAGATCTTCATTCCGTTATCTTACTTGAGCTTCCTTAAATCTGTACACCAATCAATTACACCAACAAAGATCTGATCCTACAACTCTTCACAATCCATGATCAGGGTCCGTAACACCCTGTTTGGCCTACTATGTCGACGAACAAGAAGCAATTTAAAGTAACCATAAACTAATCTCTTTTTATTCTCCCCACATTCTACCACTCAACACAGACCCAACACTGGCCCATCAACCTAGCGACCGAGATGTCTTTGGGACGTGGGAGGAAACAGATGCCGCGAGAGGAAAACCTGCAGACTTCTTCCAAAGATGCTGCCTGACCCTCTGAGTTACTCCTCCACTTTGAGTTTTACTCCTCCACTTTGAGGAACATGCAAATTCTACACAGACAGTACAGGAGATCAGGATTGAAGCCAGGTTACTGGAGCTGTGAGACAGCAGCTTTTTTAGTTGTGCCACTCTGCTGACCTCCAACGGGCTCGGGTTTGCTGTCCACAAACACTCACGTTTATATAAACATTTTATTGCAAGGCCATCACCATTTTAAACAACAAAGCACTATTCTCTGCATTCCCATACCCTGACTATCTCAATTTACCTTGCCATCTTTAAAACCATTTAACAATCAAGTTCTATTAAAAAAAACTCTTCCTGCATCCCACTAGTGCCAAGAACTGATCACTTCTTCATCTCCCATCCAAAGTACATAAAACCATTTTCTACATTGAAGTTGTCATTTAATAAAACAGGGCATCCTCACAGAAAACTAGTATTCCTGAATTGAATATTTAATGTTGATGAACAACATTTTCCCTTTAACTCCATATAATTAAAACACCAAAATCAATATTTTCAATACTTAAAATAAAAGCAAGTATTATACACCGTACACTCTTCCACAACATTTTCCATCAAAAATGTCAGTACGCAATAAATCAATAAAAAAGACACAACGTGCTGGAGTAACTCAACGGATCAGGCAGCATTTCTAGAGAACATGGATAGGTGACATTAATGTTCAGAACCATCTTCACACTGATTGAAGAGTTGTGAATTGTGAAGCTTGAGCAAGGAATATGGGTGAAAGGGAATGGAAGAAATAGGTGCGAGTCCAGGAGGGGACAGGGGAGAGGGTGAGTGGGAAAGAAAGAGGGCATGGGGGTTTTTTAGTTACCAAAATTGGAGAATGATCAAAACTTTGGGTTGTAAGCAACCCAAGTGGAATGCAAGGTGCTGTTCCTCTAATTTGCATTATTCCAGCACTTTGCGTCTATTATAAACCAGCATCTGCAGGTCCGTATTTCTAAATAATGTTTCATTAATGCACATTAAAAAACTATCATGTTGACAGTTCTGAGTTTTCAACTTAAGCATGAAATAAGTATATTTTACAAACCAAATTTTGGATAATCAAACTAAAAGTTGGTATAGTCAGTTATTCTTTGTGGTGAGAGTAGATGCCAGAGGATAAAGAGATTTTTTAGAAACATTAACATTAATTTACTCCCCAAATATTGGTGTTTAGTTTAAATTTTCAGCAATAGCTTTCTGTTTAATGAAAATATTTCATAGAAAATCCGCACAATAACACATAAAAAAGATGCTTCCACCTTACACTAATGCTTACTGGGAACATTCCCAACTGTTCCTGCTGTTCTTCCACTTCCCTGATGAGAACTTGCATGGTCTTATTGTTGTATGGTAACCAAAGACTCTTCTCCTCATTCTTCTCCGGGTAACAAGGAAGAACACTGTTGGCAAACTGTCTGCAGAGTGGACAAGTAAACTCTCCTTTATCCACTGAAAAACTCTGCAGCACCTGATCATTCTGAAAGAAAAATCACAGCAACTATGTTTTAATGAAAAGTATCATCAAATTCTAATGACAGATTTTGGTTTACTATAAGATTTGTTATGAAATAATGTTTCAAACTTTCTTGCAACAAAAAGCACGTCATGGTAAACTGATTCAAAGGATTAAGGTGCATCAGATTCATGATGACATGGTAGTTTTGATTCAGAACTGGATTCAAGCAGAGAGTTGTGGTTTAGTTTTAGTTTTAGAGATATAGAATGAAATCCTAACCTTCAGCCCACTGAGTCAATGTTAACTATCGATCATCTATTCACACTGGTTCTATGTTATCTCAGTTGCGCATTCACTACCTATATACTAGGGGGCAATTTACAGAGGCCAATTAACCTACAAACCAGCACGTCTTTGGGATGTGAGAGAAAATCAGAGCACTCAGAGAAAACCCATGGGATTCACGGTGACTTGGAAGTTTCAATTCAATCACAGGGTGAACCTTCAAACTCCACACAGACAACATCGGAGGACTGGATCAAACCATGGTCTCTGGCGCCGTGATGCATTGTGGTTTATGGGTGCTTTTCTGGCTGGGATCTGTGCAGTGACCTCTATTGCTTATGATATATAAACGAGTTGGTTGCAAATGTAGACGGGTGGGTTAGCAAGATTGCAGACGACACCAACGGTGAGGGAGGCTGTCAAAGTATACAGCGGGATATAGATCCGCTACAGAAATGGGCGGAGAAATTGAAGATTGAATTTAATATCAGCATGTGTTGCACTTTGGGAGGTCGAATGCAAACGGAAAGTACACAGTTGATTGTAAGACCCATAATATAAATGATGTTCAGAGAGATCTTGGTGTCCAAGGCTATAGCTTCTTAACAGTGACCACATAAATAGATAGAGTGGTGAAGAATGCGTAAGGTATGCTTGCCTTCATTGTTCAGGGCATGGAACACAAGAATAAGGATGTCATAATGAAGCTTTATAGGACACTGATTAGGCTACATTTGGAATACTGAGTGTAGTTCTGGTCACCCCATTACAGGAAGGAAGTGGAGATTTAGTGAGGGTGCAGACGAGGTTTACCAGAATGGTTAGAAGGTATTATCTAAAAGGAGATTGGACACACTTGGATTGTTTTCTCTGATGCTTCAGAGGCTGAGAGGACACTTGATAGAAGCATATAAAATTATGACACATAGATGGGATAGAGTCTGTCTTTATCCCAGGGTATAAATGTCAAAGACTAGTGGACATAGGTTTAAGGTCACAGAGCCAAACAGCATGGAAACAGGTCCTTCAGCCCAATTTGCCCATGCCGACCAAGATGTCCCATCTTTGCTTGTCCCACGTACCTGCGTTTGGCCCATATCTCTCTGAACCTTTCTTATCCATGTACCTGTCCAAATGTATTGTACCTGCCTCAAATACTGGATCAGGCAGCTGATGAGGGGAACATTTTGAAGGAGATATGTGGGTTTTCTTTTTCACTGTGTGGTGAGTGCCTGCAATGAGCTGCAAGGTGTGGTGATATGATAGTAACATTTAAGAGACTTTTAGGAGGCACGTGGATATATAGAGAACAGAGTGATGTGGATCATGTTCAGGCAGATGAGATTAATTTAACCTGGCATCGTGTCTGGCACGAGTATTGTGGGCCAAAATAGCCAGTTCCTGTGCTGTACCAATGTTCCAATCTCATTTAGCAAAATAACCATCTTTATTTTATGATTCAACATGTAAAACCTGCAAGCTTATAACAAGCAAAAGCAGATTAGAAAGGTGAGAGGGTTAGATAGATCCTTTGTGTAGTGTTGTGTTGCCAGGAGAGTTGTAATGTACCAGCATTTTTAATTAATGGCATGCATTATCCATAATCTTACTGAATGATGGAGCAAACTGGAAAGCAGCTTATGACCAATAATTACAGTACAATATTATCCCTGGGCTTGGAATAAAGTGGTAGTCAGCAAGAGATGTTGATAATGTATATCCACATATCTGCATTCTTGAATTAGCAATGATACAGAATTTTGAGATTAAAAAAAAATCAAGCCTGCAATTTATTCCATCAGATAAAGCATAAAAAGAAGTTTAATTTGACACCTAATTCACTTTCATATCTTCAGTATTAAAAAAGTTATGGCCATTTTCATACTCGGAAATTAGCATCTCGTTCCTCATTGCCTTTCCATTGACTTATCACAAAAGCTGTGATCAAGGACAGTCAAAAGCCCATAACTTTCTTAAAAATTAAGAAAACTCAATGAAATTTTCAGTTATTATAGATTGAAGCATTCTGAAACAAATATGAAACAATCTTACTTGGATGACCTGAAATTAAAGCATTTAATTAGTTAGTTATCTAATTGTAGCTAATAACAAAATTCAATTACTAGATCTAAACATCTATCCATTTCTTAAGAAATTATAAACATTTTTAAATTGCCTAAGTGTCCAAATAACATTCACACAATAATCCACAATATAACATGATTTTTAAATCTCATTTTCATGAATTTATAGGCCAAATGGAAGGAATTTAGTGTTTAATGCCTGTAAATTAATGGCCATTTAAATCAACTTGCGAGTGGGTTTTAGTGGAACGCAGTGGATTAGAACGTTGCGGTTTGCGGTGAAGTCGGCATGAAAAACTCTGCCGGTTCATACATTTTTTTTGTCCCCATTTCGCAAATGAAAATGTGATTAAAGGCTTCCTAAAAACCAAGTTTTAATATAAAATAAACTGTGCACTTTATTTTCTAACCTACGTTAGGTCCGTTCCGGTGTCAGCATTCAGAGCTTTAGAAGGTGATTTTTAAACTATCCTAGTTAATAAATAATCTAGCGTAGTTTAAAAATAGCTTCATGAATGAAATGTCGGAGCGATTTCTCTTTAGCAACAAAATCGCCAGACTTGGATCGATTTGGACTGTCAAGGGAAAACGGCATTTTAAACACGCCCCCCTCTGAAAGGCGCCAAAGTCACGCACACAGGGAGCGGCAGAACTGCAGCGCTGCTAAAGGTAGGTATTGTAACATACCAACTTGAATATTAATGGGAACATAAGAGCAGTAGGCATTTAGTCCTTTGAACGTGAATGGGTATGATCAATTATAATGGCTCATCAGGACCCCAATTCCATTTCTCTCATTAACTGCCTTGTACTGTGTCACTTGGCAGCTTTATCAGAAACATTTATAGATCCACTTCTTAAAATTTAAAATTGTCCTTGCGTGCACATCATTACGAGCTGTAGATTTGTGGGTCATTACGTACATAATGATGGCACAGGAATGAACTGCACCATTCGGCCAAGCTCCAAAATAATAAATGTTTCTCAATTTTCATACTTTATTTTTGAGGGAAATGCATTCATTTTAAAAGATCTATCTAATCTACAAAGAAAGGTTTCAAGTCTCATAGCTACTTTGATCCAATAAATTGCCAGAATACTTCAGTAGGTTCGTCATTGAATTTTGTTCTTTTCAAAACTTCACAACATTCCATTAAAAAAAATTTGGACAATCATTATTTAAAAAAGAATATTTTTACATTGTAGAAATGCTGTACATTGATTTCTAATCAGAGCATTTTTGTTTTTCACTCACCCTCAATGATTCCATGTAAGACTTATGGCAGTCGATATGTAATGTATGTCCACAGGTCTGAACATATACTCCACCTTCCCACCCAATGGAGATTGACTGTAGACAGGAACTCTAAAAGAACAGTAAACAAGTATTAAAGCTTTGTTTTGCTCTTCAGCAATTGTAATTAAAAATTAAATCTGGAAGCAAAAAAAGTGAGTTAATCTGATAATGAACTCAATTCACAATGAGACGCAATAAATTTAAGAGGGAGTTAGATGTGGCCCTTGTGGCTAAGGGGATCAGAGGGTATGGAGAGAAGGCAGGTACGGGATACTGAGTTGGATGATCAGCCATGATCATATTGAATGGCGGTGCAGGCTCGAAGGGCCGAATGGCCTACTCCTGCACCTAATTTCTATGTTTCTATGTTTCTATAAAGCACACGGTATTGGGGGTTCAGTATTGATGTGGATAGAGAACTGGCTGGCAGACAGGAAGCAAAGAGTAGGAGTAAACGAGTCCTTTTCACAATGACAGGCAGTGACTAGTGGGGTACCGCAAGGCTCAGTGCTGGGGCCCCAGCTATTTACAATATATATTAATAATCTGGATGAGGGAATTGAATGCAACATCTCCAGGTTGACATGAAGCTGGGGGGCAGTGTTAGCTGTGAGGAGGATGCTAGGAGGATGCAAGGCGACTTGGATAGGTTGGGTGAGTGGGCAAATGCATGGCAGATGCAGTATAATGTGGATAAATGTGAGGTTATCCACTTTGCTGGCAAAAACAGGAAAGTAGACTATTATCTGAATGGTGGCCAATTAGGAAAAGGGGAGATGCAAGGAGATCTGGGTGTCATGGTACGCCAGTCATTGAAAGTAGGCATGCAGGTGCAGCAGGCAGTGAAGAAAGCGAATGGTATGTTAGCATTCATAGCAAAAAGATTTGAGTATAGGAGCAGGCAGGTTCTATTGCAATTGTACAGGGTCTTGGTGAGACCACACCTGGAGTATTGCGTACAGTTTTGGTCTCCTAATCTGAGGAAAGACATTCTTGCCATAGAGGGAGTACAGAGAAGGTTCACCAGATTCCTGGGATGTCACGACTTTCCTATGAAGAAAGATTGGATAGACTCGGTTTGTACTCGCTAGAATTTAGAAGATTGAGAGGGGATCTTATAGAAACGTACAAAATTCTTAAGGGGTTGGACAGGCTAGATGCAGGAAGATTGTTCCCGATGTTGGGGAAGTCCAGAACAAGGGGTCACAGTTTAAGGATCAAGGGGAATTTAGGACCAAGATGATAAAAACATTTTTCACACAGAGAGTGGAGAATCTGTGGAATTCTCTGCCATGGAAGGTAGTTGAGGCCAGGTCATTGGCTATATTTAAGAGGGAGTTAGATGTGGCCCTTGTGGCTAAAGGGATCAGGGGGTATGGAGCGAAGGCAGGTACAGGATACTGTGTTGGATGATCAGCCATGATCATATTGAATGGCGGTGCAGGCTCGAAGGGCCGTATGGCCTACTCCTGCACCTATTTTCTATGTTTCTATGAGAGTGTGATAAAATGTATTTATAGAACGGAGTATCGAATAATTCTGCACAGGAACAGGCCCTTCGATCTGCAATACCTAGATTGGCACATTATGCAGTTAAAGTAATCACCTTTGCCTGCACATGATCTACAGTGCATTCAGAAAGTATTCAGATCCCATCACTTTTTTCCACATTTTGTTACTTATTTTAAAATTGATTAAATTCTTTTTTTTTTAAATCATCAATCTACACACAATACCCCAGAATGAAGAAGCAAAAACAGGCTTAGACATTTTTGCAAAGCAATTAAAAAGAAATAGATGAAATATCACATTTACATAAGTATTCAGACCCTTTGCTATGACATTCAAAATTGAGCTTACGTTCATCCTGTTTCCATTTATTATCCTTGAGATGTTTCTACAACTTGATTGGAGTCCACCAGTGGTAAATTAAATTGATTGGACAAGATTTGGAGAGGCACACACCTGTCTATATAAGGTCCCACAGTTGTCAGTGCATGTCAGAGTAAAAACCAAGCCATGAAGACGAAGGAATTGTCCGTAGACCTCCGAGACAGGATTGTGTTGAGATAGAGATCTGGGGAAGGGTATAAAACAATTTCTGCAGCATTGCAGGTCCCAAAGAGCACAGTGACCTCCGTCATTCTTAAATGGAAGAACTTTGGAACCACCAGGACTCTTTGAAGAACTGGCCTCCTGGCTAAACTGAGCAATCTGGGGAGAAGAGCCTTGGTCAGGGAGGTGACCAAGAACCTGATGGTCACTCTGACAGAGCTCCAGAGTTCCTTTGTGGAGATGGGAGAACCTTCCAGAAGGACAAATATATCTGCAGCACTCCACCAATCAGGCCTTTATGGTAGAGTTGCCAGACGGAAGCCACTCCTCAGTAAAAGGCACATTGCAGCCAGCTTGGAGTTTGCCAAAAGGCACCTAAAGGACTCTCAGACCGTGAGAAACAAGTTTCGCTGGTCTGATGAAACCAAGATTGAACTCTTTGGCCTGAATGCCAAGCTTCACGTCTGGAGGAAACCAGGCACTGCTCATCACGGTGAGGTATGCTGGTGGCAGCATCATGCTGTGGGGATTTTTTCAGCAGCAGGAACTCGGAGACTAGTCAGGGTTGAGGGATAGAGGAATGGAGAATAGTACAGATCCTTGATGAAAACCTGCTCCAGAGTGTTCTGGACCTTAGACTGGGGCGGAGGTTCACCTACCAACAGGACATCGCCCCTAAGCACACAGCCAAGACAACGCAGGAGTGGCTTCGTGACAAGTCTGTGAATGTCCTTGAGTGGCCCAACCAGAACCCGGACTTGAACCCGATCGAACATCTCTGGAGGGACCTGAAAATAGCTGTGCATCGACGCTCCCCATCCAACCTGACAGAGCTTGAGAGGATCTGCAGAGAAGAATGGGAGAAATTACCTAAATACAGGTGTGCCAAGCTTGTAGCGTCATACCCAAGAAGACTTGAGGCTGTAATTGCTGCCAAAGGTGCCTCAACAAAGTACTGAATAAAGGGTCTGAATACTTACGTAAATGTGATATTTCAGTTTTTTTTTTTAAATTACTTTGCTTTTTTTATTATGGGGTATTGTATGTAGATTGGTGATGAATAAATTAATTTAATCCATTTTAGAATAAGGCTGTAACGTAACAAAATGTGTAAAAAGTGAAGGCGCCTGAATACTTTCTGAATGCTCTGTATATTTCTCCATACCCTGCATGTCCATGTGCCTGTTAAAGCCACAACTATTGTTTCATCTTCCATCACCACCCTGGCAACCCAATTCCAGGCAGCACCACTTTCCATTAAAAATGTGCTCCACACATCTCCTTTAATCTTCCACAGTGATTTTAAAGCTATATCCTCTAGTCTATGACATGCCCACACTGTGAAAAAGGTTCTGTCAGTTTACCCAACTATCTACGTCTCTATTTTATATACTTCAAGAAGTTCTCCCCTCGACCTCCGATGCTGCAGAGAAAACAATCCAAGTTTGTCCAACCTCTCCTTATGGCTAATACTCGGATATGCATGCAGCAATCTGATATATCTCTTCAGCACCCTCTCAAAAGCCTGCTCATTTTTCATGTATTGGGGCAACCAGAGTTGCACACAATAATGTGGCTTGACCAAAGTTTTATAAAGCCTTATAAAGCTGCATAATAATAATAATAATAATGAAATTTAAATTTCTAGTTTGCGATGTACATTGTTATTCTGCACCTACTTACTATGGAATTCACCAGCTATATTGACGTCTTTTGGCAAACAAATTCAAAATTACGTTTGCCAAAAGGTACAAGCAGAAACTGGAATAAAGTTGAGGTAATCATTTTGTTATATTGGTGCCGCCTACAGCGCATTCTGCTCGTAATAAAAGCTTCTAAAAAAAAAGCTTCTAAAAAAAAGAGGCCCATTTGTAATAAAACAATTAAATCTTGGTTGAAACAGTAAAATATTTCATTTATTAAGGGCCATTATGTCTTCTTGAACTCAGCTATATATATATAATTACTTTCCAAATTCACTTTTTCTGAGCGCCAATCCAAAGATTGATCTCGGCCAGCAATAGATATTATCACGAACAAGACACGCTTTCTTGGAAGTTTGATGAGATTTGGCATGTCACAGAATACTAACAAAATAGGACAGATGAATGGAGAAAGAATCCTGACTGGTTACATCGTGGCCTGGTACAGCAATTCCAATGCACAGTAATGCAAGAGGCTGCAGAGAGTGGTGGACGCAGCTAAGTCCCTCATGGGCACAGCCCTCCCCAGATCAAAAGCATCCACAACATGTTGTTTCAAGAGGGTAGCCTGCTTCATCAAGGATCCCCACTATCTCGGCCATGCTTTTTTCTCACTACTGCTGGGCAGGAGGGGAAGACGTCTGAAGCCACACACCACCAGATTCAGGAACAGCTCCTTTGCTACAATTATCGGTTTCTTGGATCGACCCCCATAGCCCTCATATTATCTCGGCCAGAGAACACCACAGCTCACTTCCTGCAGTCATTTCTACCAATGCCTTGTTTTTTTTTTGCATTGTCATTTTTTATTTTTGCTGTCTTGTAGAATTTATGTGTAATGTACATGTAACTTATGGTTTTGTGTGTCGAGGTAGAAAGGAAATACGATCCAGCATTCAAGACATACAGAAACTTTCCATGCTCTAACAAAGTTGGCCCTTCCAGATGTGCACCAATTTACCATTTTCATTCATATCAATTACCATTTTAGCTACATTTCAATAAAACTTCCAATCAGCACTGAATTATAGGCAATGTTCTGCTATTAACTTTAATGAACAAAAGCTGATCTCCCCAGAGCCCAGTACAGCCAAATTTTATTCAATTACTTGTGTTCAAAAGTATAAAAGTGCTGATCAAATTCAGAACAATATCCAAGGATGACTTAATTCTTCTCACCAGACATTTGGCATGAATTTGGGAAGTGAAAACATTGTGAAACTGTCTTGTTACATATATTTAGATGCAATGCCAATTAAATACTGCAGAAGAGGAATGCGCTCCTATAAGTGGAAACTCATTTACCCCATCTTTTCTTCCTTCCTCCCAGGTGCAAGGACGATGAAAAAAAACTGACATCTTCACAGAGTGCTGGAGTAACTCGGCGGGTCAGGCAGCCTCTCTGGAGAACAATATAGGTGACATTTCCGATTGGGTGACATTTCCAATCGGGACCTTTCTTCAGACTGAAGGGGCTCGACCCAAAACATCACCTAACCATGTTCACCCAGAGATGCCGTTTGATGCGTTGAGTTACTTCAGCATTTGTGTATCTTTTCTTCTCTGTGGATTGTCACCTTGTCGTGGTGGAGAAGCTTGTGTGGACCTTTCATGTTCATTTTCTAGGTCTGCACAAAACGAGTGTCTTCAATTTACAACAGAAATCTTTAATGCTTTATGCAATGCTGGCAGCAAGACTACTCAAAATGGCTGCAATGGCTACAGACAGGATAAACTATATCCAAAACATCTCCCTTTGTCCTGGGCAGTGCCACCTGCTGCACGGGAGGAGCAACGGGTCCTCCCACGCCACACAGTCCACCAAACATCACAGGACCTGAAATTAATGCCGTCTGGTGCTATGCTCCTGGGAGGGCCACCCATGGCGGTACGGTCAAGGGGGAGGTCTCTGACAAAGAACAATCCAACTAAGACCTCAATGGTGGAACAGGTGGAGGACGATGGCTGACCTTAGTGGAGCGTCACAATGGCTGGGAGAGCAGATGAAGGCTGCAGCAGAAAAGGGTCTCCGTCATCTTGGACTCCCATGCCACTGGATCCTGACCCAGATCTGTCAAGGACCGTGGGGTGGCTGTCTGTGCACCAGTCTCCCCACGTTAAACAAAGTCACACACAGGCATCCTCCATATAGGGTATAGCACCCTCGAGACACCCATGGTCAGCCATGACTGAAAGGGGCCTATGTATACAAACATCTGAAGTTGCTTATGACTCCAACATCTTCGCAGTGTGCCCAGCTTATATCAACTTAATGGCTTTATGTCGCAATTCCGACTGAAAACTATAATTTTATACTAATATAACCATGGAAAATTTGGCTGATTTGTTTTTGTCTGAAAAAGATATACTTACGTCTTTGAAATGTCGTTGCAAATCTGTTATCCTGATATCGTGTGCGGTTCCACAGGTATCCTCAGGGTAAATCTGTTCTTCATCACTGGTTGGTAATTTCTTTGGTTCAGTGCTTCGACGACGGTGGCCAAGGACTGTAATAAATCAATGCTTTTTCATAAATGTCATTTTAAAATATAATAAAATTGCTTTATATTTTAGTCCTTTCGACTGCACAGGCAACTTTTAAATAACCAATCATGAAAAATCAGCAAAAGCAAAATCCATAATTTCAAAAAAAGCAAATGAAGAAAGTCTAATTGAAGTCTAAGGTTTCAAGCAGCAGAAAAGGTTTCAGGCAGTTTCAAAATCAAATAATATTTAAGAAAATAAATTAAATAAATTTCAGCAACAACCAAAATAATATCTACAATTCTATCTATTTATGCTGTTCCAATTTTCCAGGAATATATTTATATCAACATTTAAACTAAATACGAAAACCAAATCCCGGCAACTTACAAAAGCTTTCTATATCTATCTATCTATCCATCCATATCCATATCTATTATTGTATTATACAAGTCTGATCTTGTATGTGGATGTATTTATTTGTGTGTGTATATGTTTGTGTATAATTACATCTTCTTGAAAAAACGACGCACTAACTGTAGAATTTTCATGTATTCCGGTAGAGATTTATCCCGTGGACTACAAAATTGCTTCATCTCAAAATTGCATGCATTATTTCTCGTTATTAATCAAAATGTTCAAAATGAGCGACCCCTGTGCAGTTATCGGCTATTGGTGAGTGGTGGAATATTGCGTTGGGGAACAGGTTGTATTGGGGGACCAGGCCTCCCGTGTGACAGGGACCCAACGGGTCCCACTCAGTCTATTTACTATTAAAACTCTGATCTTGGATGTGGATGTGTGTTTGTGTGTAATCACATCTTCTAAAAAAAACCGACGTGCTAACAGTAACATTTTTACATATTCCGATAGAGATTTATCCCATGCAGTCCAAATTCATTTTAACTGAAAAATTCATGCATTATTTCTCAAGTTATCAATCAAAATGTTTAAAAATCTCAAAAAACTTGGAAACAATAACTGCTCATTCCCTATGCTTACAGCTGTGATGTCACAATAGGATTGTAGCCCTGCTCACAACATTGTTGCTATCCAAGTACACTGAGTCCTGCTGGTCCTAGCAAGTGCAAATGCATTTTTTTTTAAAGTCACAGTACAATGAGTTCTGCTAGCTGGCAAGTTGCAATTACATTTTTTTTTAAGTTTAGAAATGAGCCACGGTGAATAAGGCGAAATGAGCAGCCCCTGTGCAGTTGTCGTCTATGGGTGAGTGGTGGAATTTTGCGTTGGGGAGCGGGTTGTGTTGGGGACCAGGCCTCCTGTTGGGGGCTATGGGTGTGTGATGGAATATTGCGTTGGGGAACAGGTTGTGTTGGTGGACCAGGCCTCCCATGTGTCAGGGACCTAACTACTGTTAAAGGCTCGTCTTGTCTGTCTGTCTGTGAGATCAAGGAACTACGCCAAAACGGTACACAATAGTGCGAAAATCTTTGCAGAATCTACCTCAACTTTTCCCCTTGGTAGTTAGTACCAAGTTTCTTCACAGTTTATGTTATATTTCACGTTACTGATATTTAAAGTTTTTAAAAGGCCAACTTTGAAAATAATAACTGCTTGTGAGTGGGAGACTTCTAACAGTTTCCAGTGATGATGTCACAATGGCATCTCACAGTCCGCCAATCATAATGGGATCTCATGTACACAAGCTGCCATGAAGATTCCGAAAATGACATCACAATGTGATCTCTGCTGCCAATACAGAAGCGATGAGAGTTGACGGAGTGGGGGATGGGAGGAGTACAAATGTGATTTTAAACATTGTCTTTAGTGGGGGAGTGCGAAAGGGGAGGGGAGAGGGAGTAACTGAACGTAGTGAAAAGGAGAGGGAGAGGAGACAGAGAGACAACAGGATCAGCAGCTTCAAGGGGGAGTAAGGGGAGAGTGAGATTTTTGCTCCCCTCACATGTGGGAAGGATTGATTGGCTCAAGGGAGCGGCGATGTCGACCCAAAAGTCGAGTAAATTCATTGACTCTTGGAAACACCGACACCCCCCCCCCCCACCACACGTGGGAAGGATTGATTGGCTCAAGGGAGCACCGACCCAAAAGTCGAGTCCATCATTGGCTCCGGGAAGTGCAGACTGACACCCCACCCCCCCACGTGGCTCAAAGGAGCATTAACACCGACCGAAAAGGCGAGTCCATTCACTGGCTCCGGGAAGCGGTGACTGCCCCCCCCCCCCCCCCCCACCCCACACGTGGGAAAGATTGATTGGCTCAAGGGAGCGCCGACGCCGACCCAAAAGTCAAGTCCATTCATTGGCTCCGGGTTGCGTCGACTGCCTCCCCCCCCCCCCCCCCCCATCTCAAGTGGGAAGGATTGATTGCGTTGGGGGAACGGATTGCATTGGGGAAGAGGTGAGTGGTGAAAAGTGGGAATTAAACACAACCATTCAATTCGAAACGTCCATATTTCCACAAATATAGCTGCTCGTTCTGCACTTTGTACAGCAGAGACCAGCACAACCAGACTTTAAACAAACAATGGACATGAATACAGCCACTTCCACGAAGATGGGAACAAAATTAACTGGACAATATAATTTAATTTCAAAATGTTGATCTGTATAGAAGTTGTCGATAATGGATATAATTTAAAATAATTATTAATACTGAGCAATCTTGATTAAACATCAACAATGAAAATCCTTTCAAGATGAGAGAAATTAGATTTGGCTTATCATTCCGAATCATTGTGTTACTCTCTGACCTTTATATCAAATGCCTTAGGAGTATTAAACAAAATCAGCTTTGGGGATGGAAGCATTCCATGCAATGCAGCAGTTATTCTTTTGAAATCATGTGTCATAATTTAAGATGTTACCTGCAGGAGGAATTTAACTCAAGAGTGCAGCATATGCCAAGCCAATCTATAATGAAATATTCTTAACATTTAATTTATTTAAATATACTAACTGATAAGTACAAACAAAATAGTTACCAGATGAAGCCTGCAATAGAACCACTAATCCAGTTGGTCTTTCTTCTGTCGATGGGCCACTTTGTCCACAAATGACACAGTCATACACTGTTTCTGAATCCTGCCTTTCTGACGATCCTATGTCCATGGCAACATCACTGTCAGGTGATTCTGAAAGAATAGCCATTCAAATAAAGAAGAGAATAGCAGTGTAATACAAACTTTAGAATTTTATATGGTGCCTCGTAAGCTGCATCATCAGAATAAAAACATTACGTCTTCCATTTTGGTTCATGAAGAAAATCTGCAGCAATTATTTTTATTTTGTTCTAAATGAGTTCTAGGACTCAACTTAAAAATGGCACGCCACACGGTCCGCACAGTGGCGCAGCGGTGGAGTTACTGCCTTACTGCGCTTGCAGCGTTGGAGACCCGGGTTCGATCCCGACTATGGGTGTTGTCTGTACAGAGTTTGTACGTTTTCCCCATGACCGCATGGGTTTTCTCCGAGATCTTGGATTTCTTTCCACACTCCAAGGACGTACAGGTATATAGGTTAATTAGGCTTGGTGTATGTGTAAATTGTTCCTTGTGTGTGCAGGATAGTGTTAATGTGCGGGGATCGCTGGTCGGCGCGGACGCGGTGTGCCGAAGGGCCTGTTTCCATGCTGTATCTAAAACTAAGATCAATTATTTGATTCATTGTTCATAAGGTAATGTAGATTTTACAAAGCAAAATAGAAGAATACAATCATCATTATTTTTTTTTGCATATCATTCATTCATTGTTCTATTTCACTCTGCATCATCGTCTATATCTCTCGTTTCCCTTTCCCGTGACTTTCAGTCTGAAGAAGGGTCTCAAACCGAAACGTCACCCATTCCTTCTCTCCAGGGATGCTGCCTGTCCCACTGAGTTACTCAAGCTTTTTGTGTCTATCTTCAAAGAATACAATTAATAGCTTTAGAACATGGAATGATGCAGCACTGAAACAGGTCCTTCGGACAATGGTTTCTGTGCCAAACATAATGCCAGATTAAACCAATCTCTCTGCCTCCATTCCCTGAATATCCATTTGCTCGCCTCATAATAATTTTTGCTGAGCAACCATGTAGAAATTAGAAGCACCGAGATGTTTTATGCAAACGAGTTTGAAACATTTTCTACAGCTAAGAATGTCAAGGGTGACATATAGTGTTGTGACATGATGAACAACAAATGTTTCCAGTATAAGTGCATAAAAATAATCACATCTGGAATTAGTTTTAAATACTAGAATATTTCCATAATTCTATTTCCATACTGTCAGAATTCTCTCCCCGACTCACTCAAAAAGTAATTATATAGTTACTTTAAAGCAAAATTTAAACTTTTTGCCAGATTTCACCAGACTAAAATAGTTAGCTGTTAAGAGGCAGACAGCAAGGAAACAGTCCCTTCTGCCGACCTTGCCCATGCCGACCAAGACGCACATCTACACTAGTCCCACCTGCCTGCGTTTGACCTATATCCCTCTAAACCTTTTCTATCCATGTACCTGTCCAAATGTCTTTTAAATGTTGTTATAGCACCTACCTCAACTACCTACTCTGGCATCTTGTTTCATATATCAACTACCCTCTGTGTGAAAAAGTTGCCCCTAAGGTTCCCATCAAATCTTTCCCATTACACCTTAAACCCATGTCCTTTGGTTCTTGATTCCCCTACTCTGGCAAAAGAGTCTGTACATCTACGTTATCTATTCCCGTCATAAACGTATACACCTCGATAACATCACCCTTCATCCTCCTGCGCTCCTCATAACCTGCCCAACCTCTCCCAATTGTTTAGGTCCTCAAACCCTGACAACATCACCATGTTTTTAAGAGAAAAATTGCAAGCTATTCTATAACAAAGATGATATGCTGATGGATGCTCTATCAAGAAAGTATTCTAAAAAGTAGAATTTTAGTGGCATTTACATGAAAAATAATGTTCTTGAGGTCAACTTCTGGACTACTAATCATATTGACCATGAAGAAATGCGAAGCCTGCCATTTATAACTTGTCCAGATAACCAAAACCAAAAGAAAAACATACAAACGTTGTTCACCAATAATGTTTCATACCAAAAAAGAAACACTGGGTAATTTAAAGGAAATAAACCCCAGAAGTTAGAAATAAAGCCAGAAAATGCTGGAGATCGACACAGAAAAGAGAAGTGTCTCGCGTCAATGATTCTTCACACGAACCAGATACTGTTCTGAAACACTAACTGTTTCTCTCTCCACATGTATTGCTTTACCTGCTGAGAATCTCCAGCATAACTTCGAACCATATATAATTTCATATTGGCTCTCAAATCAAAAAATGTTAATAAAACATTTTTTTACTGATCAGTTAATGATTTTTTAATTGGGACCATCAGCCCAAAAGAGCAGTTACAAAATTCTAAAGAGGTACAATGAAACTCAATTAACATTCACCTTTCTTACTCATGCATTTAAAATGATCTGATGCCTTAACAACATGCTACTACTAGGCAACAAACTATTGCTGACATCTTTCATTTTAAATCAGTCCTATGAAAAGAAAATTAGGAATGAGCAGAACTAGGGCTAAACATAGCTGCCAGGGGCAGTATATCCTGACTGACTCATTTCTAATCCTCTTGTATGTGACGTCTGTTAACACATGTTAAGAAGAAATAATCCCTAAGGTTTTAACCAATTTCTGATAGCTTTATAAATGAACCATTTTAAAAAAAAAATCAGCAAATTAAGTTTTGCATGTTTTGATCTTCAAAGGTGAATGCCTCTGCCATACGTTCTGGCAAAGCAGCATTTAAAATTTAACAGTTAATAATGTTGTTTTTTTAAAGATACATAAAACATCCAAGTAGTTAAACTTTCAAATAGGTTTCATAACATTTCGTACAAAAGCTGCTTGAGTTATATGATTTCTATTTAGGCTAACAAAATGGGTTCTTCACTCCAAATGATGGACAATGTTTCTGACTCCTGACAAATTTGAAGTGAATTCCATCTGGCATGAATGAAAAGTAACTTAGCCAAGGCGAATGTTTATGTTGGATTAAGATCAAATTGATTTCTGTATCTTATGTACAATTAACAGAAAGCCTAGAGTCATTCAAAAGTCAAAAAATATCCAGATGGCAATCTAATTTCACGTAAGCAAAAGTAATCAGAATATTTTTTGCTGATAATTTAACAGCAGCAAGTAAATTGTGAAAACAAATTAGAGTTGTACAAAGCATACATCTCGGACACTGTCATAATCTAACAGTGAACCATTATCACTATCACTAAACCATTATCATATAATATAAAATAATCAGAAAGTAATTTGTTCTTAAACATGTAAATACATATACATTCAGTGGGGAGAAGCACAGCACCTGAAAACCTGTCTAATTTTCTGTCAAGAGTTTACACACATTAATTTACTTTCATATTTGCATCTTACATAAATGGTCTAGCCATTACATGAATACATGTCCAACAGAAAATAATGTTTAATTTAGTTATTAATGTCACATGCACTGAGGTATGCTATCGAGTTAGCGAAATGACTACATAATTACAATCAAACCATGCATAGTGTACAGATAAGGATAATGGGAATCACATTTAGTGCAAGATAAAGTCCAGTAGAGTCCATTTAAAGATACTCAGTCTCCAATGAGGTAGATCAGGATCACTCTCGAGCATCTAAACATAATTTAACAATATTGAGGCTCATTTGCCTAATAATAGTTGGGAAGAAACTGTCCCGGAATCTGGAGGTATGGGTTTTCACTATTCTTACCTCTTGCCTGATGGGAAAGGGGGGAGCCAGGGCCGGCCTTAAGCCAATTGGACCAATTGCTCCCAATTGGGCCTCGCGCTAATTTTCCGTATTTCGTACGGAAATGCAATACGAATAAGGAAATACTAATTTGCGTTGTTAAATACGGATTTTTTTGTAAACGAACAAGATAATCGTTACAACGAGTCAGCTGCACTGGCCATGAGACAAAAACAATTTGTCTGAAGAAGGGTCTCGACCCGAAACGTCGCCTATCTCCTTCGCTCCTTAAATGCTGCTGCACCTGCTGAGTTTCTACAGCTTTTTGTGTAACCAGCGATTTGTTAACTACCACTGTTAGCACTTGTTAACAGCCAGATGACACTTGTTAACAATGTGTCATCAATACATCGATCCACATTCCTCAGTAAATGTAATTGTGTTTTGACCAAGTATATGACGTCGCGTTCCTTTGAATAAAATTCACGTTAAGTTGGTAAAAGTTGTTGGGGACATGCCAAACTTCCTATGCCTTCTAACATATCTAACATCTAACATAACATATCTAACATATCATGCAGAAAATGTGAAAATGTACAAAGCTCCATGGCCTACAATGAAACCTATTATTTTTGAAAGAATTTAGTAAACATTGTTTTAAATCAGGATAGGCATTCTTAATTGTAGTACCATCTAGCGTTGCCATCAAGCTACAAAAACAACCTGTGTGTTCAATGAGAAGCATTTAGGTATTTATCAGGAAGAGTTAAGATGTTACTGCTTACTTGCTATGCAGCAAAATCTGCATGCAGCAGAAGAACATAAGCAATCTCAAAACCAGATGTTCACACAACATCTGGACTATTAAACATCTAATGGGAGGAAGAACCTCATAGCAATCCACTTCAAAAGCAGGGCACAGCACATAAATGCTGAAGGGAAAGCTAAAACATTTAGCTTCATTCAGAATTGTCCACCAAAAGATATATCTCAACTTCCTCTTTAGATTCTTACCTTCACAGATGCCACTCTCCAGCCAATTTGGTTTACACCAATTGATAAAGAAATAGCTGAGTGCTCTGGATACACCAACAGCTACAAGGCCAAACAACATCTCACCTCTAAACAAGCTGCACCTTTACCATTACCCTAGCAACATCAATGTGACAATGGGGAACATTGGTCAGATATGCCCCATTACAAAAAAAACAAGGCAAATCTAAACTGACTGATCTCTGCATAAATAGTCTATTTTCAGTCATCAAAGTGATGGAAGTCATCAACAGTGTGTTCAAGTAGTCATGATTTACCAATAATCTGTTAACTGTTGGCCAGTTTGGATTCTGCCAAATTTGGAGCAGAGTTGAATTCTAGAGGTAAATTGAGAAATTTAAATTTATTTTGACAATCTACATGGCAGAAATCAAGAGCATAATGACATTTTCTCCATTTGACCAGATGAGAACAGTCCCAACAACTGTCAGGAAGCTTAACCCCAACCAGTATATTGCAGCCTGTTTGAATAGCACCCTGTCATCTACCCAGAACATTTATCGCCTGCTCTACAGTGTAGTGATTGCAGTGTAGTATGTACTATCTACAAAATGCACTGCCCATTACCCATGATAATTGGACATCATCTTCCAATCCCATGACCTCTACCTCCAAGAACATTATCTGCAGACTCTCCTTCAAGTGACCCACCATCCCAACTTGGAAATGGATTCCTAGGCCTTCTGCGTTATTGGATCCAAATCCTGCAACCCTCTGAACAGAGGCACTATGAGGGGGGGACCTTTATCAGAAGAAATGCAGCAGTTTAAAAGAATGATTCACCAGTGGCTTGCTGGCAACAAAAATGAATACAGAAAAAGCCTTTCCTTATAATGTATACTTTTGCTTTGCAGAACATTTGAAAACTAAATACTCATCGTATCGAAAACATACCACGGCATCTAAACATAATTTAGCAATATTGAGGTAAGCATTTCAAAAAGGAATCACTTAAAAATAACATTACTACAAACCTGTGGCTGTAGAATGCAATTTCTTATGAAGGAATGTTGCACCTCAAAATTGGCACAAGCCCGTAACATAATTTTAACTATAACAGCACCACTAAAGGTTAACTTCAAATGACTAAAATGTTTTCAATTTAATGAAATGAACATTATTTATTTTGAAATGAAGGTCAAAGAGCAATTATGAAATTGCCAAGTACAGACAGTAAAGTATACCTATTACTAAAATTACTGCCTCAGGCTGTAACAAAATGTATTATGTGCCAATAATACATAATATGTTAGAAAACATTGAAAAAATATAAAATACCTGTGCCATAGAAGAAAGCAGACTTCAAATTACAATGTCATTTGTAATTAATAGCTTTGACAGAAGTTGCAAATATTCTGCCAAACTAAAACAATTACTTTATTTATCTTCTTCCCCATTCCCTCCCACCCCTCTAGAGTTCAATTTTAACACTGTCCAGTGGTAATTTTGCACATCGCAGCTAGATACTAGTTTGTATCTTAACTCCCCATATCCATTTTTGACCTTGATAAAGTTAGTCTGCAACGTTTTGAAAAGGCAGGTTATATTGGTGAAAATATTATATTGAGAGGCCTAAAAGTTATTTTACTGAAAAATTATTCTGGCTAGTGGTTCTTATAACAAAACACAGATCTTTCTGACTAAAAACTATTTTGGGCGACAGGAGAAGGAGGAACACTATGTTCTACAAAAAAATCTATTAACAACCGTAGACTCTCCATTTTCCAATATCCCACTATAAGACATTGCAACGAAAAAGAATCGATGTTGCCATAAATGAAAATGAGCAGACAGAGATCATTGATGTCAAAGCTCTTTCATACCATCCCTGTGGTAATACAGTACAACGGCATTAATCTGGCATGCTCATGAATGTTTGAGACATTCATTGCACATAAATATGAATCACACAGCATAACAGCAATGGTCAAGGAAATAGTGATATTGAGACAGTATCCTTTAATTAAAAGTTTTTTCAACATGTTTTTTAACTGATCTCTTAAACCACCAGTACCACGATCTCTGACACCTCTCCCCCCTTTTTAAAATTTCTCTGTCTCCATCACAGGGGACAGATTATCAACTGACATCTACTAACTCCCAAAGTTATTTGCACTACATTTTTTCCCACCCCGCATTTTGCAAAGACCCTATTCCCTAATCTCAATTTGCGTCATTACACAATTCCTTGGTTCACATCCCTCCCCAGAAACTTTCCCCAACAGCTGTCCGTATAGCTACTCCTTCAGCTGCATCCGAGGATAACAACAGTCCTTTCACGTGAAAGAGGTTCACCTGCACCTCTAACATCATCTACTGAGCACCCCCCCCCCACCCCCACCCCCATGATACGTCTGAAGATGGGTCCCGTCCCAAAACAACACATATCAGACAGCGAGTCAATTACAGTGCCCTCCATAATGTTTGCGACAAAGACCTATAATTTATTTATTTGTTTCTGTACTCCACAATTTGAGATTTATAATACAAAAAAATCACGTGGTTAAATTGCACATTGTCAGATTTTAATAAGGGCCATTTTTATACATTTTAGTTTTGCCATGTAGAAATTACAGCAGTGTTTATACATTGTCACCCATTCGTGGGCACAATAATGGCCACTAAAGCAATGTCATGTAAATGAAAGTGGTCATGTTTCGTATTTTGTTGTATATGCTTTGCATGCAATGACTGCTTGAAATCTGCGATCCATGGACATCAGCAGTTGCTGGGTGTCTTCTCTGCTGATGCTCAGCCAGGCCTGTATTAGCTTAATGTCGTTTTGGGGGATAGTCCCCTTCAGTTTTCTCTTTACTAGCACCTTAAAATGAAATTTCTCTTTGCCATCCAATACAATTATTGACAAAGTTCAGAAATAATTACTGAATCACTTCCCTATTCCAATTATTTTAATATTTGGAATTGAGCTATAACAGGATTACCAGAGTGCATCAACAGCACCAACATTTGAAATAAATGGCCCAAACATTTTTTTAATTTCATGAGGTGGTATGCTTTGGATCTTGGGCAGTTCCTTCTCTCCTCCATAATTTGCTCTTGCTATCACTCTGGTATAAGTTAATCTTCATCTCATCTGTCCACAATATCTTTTTCCAGAATTCTGGTTGCTCTATTAAGTACTTCTTGGCAAACTGTAACCTGGCCATCCTATTTTTGCAGCTAACTAGTGGTTTGCATCTTGCAGTGTAGCCTCTGTATTTCTGTTCATGAAGTCTTCTGCGGACAGTGGTCATTGACAAATGCACACCTGTCTCCTGAAGAATGTTTCTGATCGGTCAGACAGGTGTTTGGGTATTGTTCTTTATTATAGAGGGAATTCTTCTGTCATCAGTCTTCCTTGGCCTGCCAGTCCCTTTGCGATAAGTAAACTCACCAGTGCTCTCTTTCTTCTTAATGATGTTCCAAACAGTTGATTTTGGCAAGCCTAAGGTTTGGCTGATGTCTCTAACAGTTTTAATCATGTTTTAGTCTCATAATGGCTTCTTTGACTTCCATTGGCACAACTTAGGTCCTCATGTTCATAAACAGCAATAATAGTCTCCAAAGGTGATGGAAAGACTGGAGGAAAGACTCTCTTTTACCAGCATTAAGGAGGCAATTAAACACACCTGAGCAATTACAAACACACGTGAATCCATGTGTCTCAAACATCATGGTTTCTATGAAATGGGGGGGACCATGTATAAAGCTGTAATTTTTACATGGTGAAACCAAAATGTATAAAAATGGCCTTTATTAAAATCTGACAATGTGCACTTTAACCACATGTGATTTTTTTCTATTACAAATTTCAAATTGTGAAGTACAGAGATAAATAAATAAATGATTGATCTTTGTCTCAAACATTATGGAGGGCACTGTATATCATGCCACAACTGTACACTTGGCAGAACATATAAACAGTACATACCAAGGCCACTTGAGTAAGTATGAGATTAGAAAGGGACACAATCATGTTGCTTAATCAGGGAGGTATCACTTAGAGAAGCTATAAGTTTGTGTTTTGTTCACTAATACGGATTTAAGTTCATGCACAAACACCAAACTGTCTGAAGCTAAACAAGGTGGAGGCACGGCCAGCTTAGTCTTAATTGTATGAGAACCAACTAAAAAAAAGTGAAAACTAAGAAAAAACTGAACCGCTGTACCACTGCCTACAAACAGCACATTTCTCACTTTTGTAAAAACTAAATCATTACATGCGTTACAGGCTGTGTATTTGTTTTGTATTATTACATTGTTATAATTATATTAACTGTTACTTGGGAGTCAATACATTACTTTATTCTATCCCTCTAGATAACCTGCAATTACCAGAAAAAGATAAAATGTTGCAAGCTTCCCTGTGTGTACACCAATGTAAGTAATCTCAGAGTCTAAAGGCCCTGTCTCACGGTGCGAGTCCACCCAAGAGTGACCCCAAGTGAAAGGAAAAAAACGGACTCGTGGTTATGCACGAGATTCAAAGTTTATGGTCAAGTTTTTAACCGAGTTCCCACGGGCATGTTTTTATACGATGTGCCAAGGTGCTCTCCCGTGTTACCAAGTTCCTCTCCCGTTACACTTGAGCCAACCGTGAATGAAGGTATGTTTTAATAAAGCAACAATGTTAAAGAAAACATCTCCATCCTGTGGCTTTGAGTTAAAGATAGATATCAGCGCGGCTGCATCTATTAATATGACCTACAGAGGGAAAATGCGCATCAGATTGTTGGGAGACGGAGCTCAGGGTTCGCCTCCTGAGCTGCTTTGGTCCCCAGGCGTGAGGGAGGTTGGGGAGGGTGGGGGGGGGGGGGGGCGTCATTAATCTGTCTGGGGTGACAAGTCTCTTGGGTTAGGAGTGGTGTGCAAGGGAGTGGTGTGCAAGGGAGGCATAATTCCCTCCGATCTCTCTGAAGCCCCGGACGAGAACAAAGGAAACCTAACTTGGCAGCGCGTACAAGCCCTTTGTATATTCGGGTCTCGACCCGAAACGTCACCTATCTCCTTACTCCTTCACTCCTTAGATGCTGCTGCACCCGCTGAGTTTCTCCAGCCTTTTGTGTACCCCCGTTGTATATACCTTTGCTGCTGACGTGCACACCCACTCTCTCTCCCTCTCTCTCTCTCTCTCACTGCAGCTCAGAGCCCAACCTCGCCATCCTATAGTGGTAACATTCACATCGGGTCCCCTCCACACCCACACCCCCTCTCTCCGACACACACCCCCCACAAGGCAACAGGCAGCGTGAGAGACAGAGAGTTTGTAGGGTGTTAGTTTTGTATAAGGATTTATTATTAAATTATTAGCCAAAGTCAGATTTACTTATTTTAAACGAAGTTTGGAGCGCTTGACAATACTTTTTTTTCTCTTTGCGCTCGTTTTCAGAAAGGGTTCAGACCCCGCTTAGCTCGTTGCCCCCTTTGAACCAAGCCCTGCGAGAGGGAGGGAGGGAGGGAAGGTGTGAGTGAACAAGAGCGCCGAGGAGGAGAGGGAAATAGGGGGGGGGGGGGGGTGGGGGGGGGTGGGTGGAGGAGAAATAGGGAAGAAGTTAGTTGTTCAGATCAGAAACCTGTAGGCTGGGAGCCATAATGGTGAAGAGCACACCCAGTTCTTCTGAGGAGTGCATAAGAGACATCGATCCGAAGCAATGTTCCTCTAGAACTATAACTGAAACCGTGTCCACATCACCTCCTCTTGGTCGGACCGCAACACCAAATCTACGCGTCAGGAAAATCCATTGATTCATCTCCATGGTTTTTATAGCTAATTTTCCAATAAATAACTGCAGTAATCACCCCCAGAAAGGGTAGGATAGGGCTGAAGCCCAGTGTTTAGACGTTGGAATGTTTTTTTTTATCATTCTAATAGAATGATTTTCCAACTCCTGTGGTAATTAAACCTTTTTTTCACTCCTAGTTTTTTTTAAACATATTTTTAGGATATACATTATATATAAAAGTGTACACATGGGAAAATAAGACGAAAATGACCAAAAAGCAAAGAATATTTATCTAGGGTGAATTAAATTTTGTGATTAAGACTCGAGCGTGAATGGCACTGAAATAATTTAAAGAGTTCCCACGGTAGACTCACGAATCACTACGTTAAACGCACGGGCCCTACGTTCTTACAACGAGTCTAAATGTTTCAGTTTTAATCTTGAACACTAAATTTGACTCGTGGAAAAAGTCAAACATGTTTGACTTTTTTCACGAGTTCACAAGTTTCACGGGTACCTGCCGTTAGCGCCAGGAGTGGACAAGTTGATCGCGCGAGGTCCGACGTTCCGGCTACGTTGGCTGTACGTGATTCACCACGAGTGAAAACTCGGGGTCACTCGTGGGCCAACTCGCAACGTGAGACAGGGGTTTAACAACTCTTTGGAATCCATTCAATATGCTTTTATTGTATGAAATAGCATCTTACATTCACAGCTGCTATTGCTGCTCCTGCATGTAAAATGGAACATTGGTCCTGCGAAAATGGATAACACAGCAAGGCTCTTGAACCAAGGATGCCGGAAAATCGGTGGTGGACCTGTACTTACTTGCCAGTTGACAGCCATTCGCAAGCATTCCACAATGGGAAGGATCTCTATATTATTGTACTGTCTGACAAGTAAGAAAGAGGCCTTCTTTTCACTCCTAAGCAAGGTGATATTGCAAGTGCCATGTATTATCAGGCTGTTGTGCCTAGTTAGAAACATAAATGAGTTTCAAGCTGCCTTTTGGGAAATGAGGTGAAAGCCTGGGGCAGATGACAGCAAAGTACCAACAGTGGTACTGCCCCCGGAAGCCATTATGACACACACTGTTTAGTTTGGAATTTTTTTTTCTTGCAATATTAGGCTCCACCATAGTTAGCAATTGTTGTCACATGTTTACCCAGCTAGCTTTTGACTTTCATGAAACACTGCTGAAGGATCACATGATTAAAAAAAAACTAGAATAAAAGCTGACAGTCTTTAAAACGTTAAATATTGGTATCTTAACTTATTCAAATTTTGTTTTAAACGTCATTTGGCAGAAAATAAAAACGGTGACATAGTAAATCTTTCAGCAAAAGCATGTACTGGTTAGATTTGGCAAAGTTTGCAAATAAGTGCAGAATAAGTAGTTCTGGGGAATGGTTCCCCAATTGTGAGAAAGATTGGAAAGTAGGAAAGTACATCATTAGCCACAGAACATCCAAATTCTATCCTGCTGTGTTTTTTTAAAGGCAGGTCCAAAGGAGGGGGTGCACAATGGTGAACTGGCAGGACGCCAAGTTTGGTAATGTTTATATCTTAGGGAAGTGGATAGATTCTCACTTGACGTGGCTGAGTGACAATGACAGTTACATGGAATTATAGTTATTTGCCAATATCAGCCAATAACCGAATGCTGATCAGCTCATGTTAAGTATGATTCCAACCAAGAAGTGTTCTTTTTACTCAATTCCCATTAAGTTCGCCGTAACTCGGTTCCGTGAAACCACGCAGTTAAGCATTACCTTGATATCAAGACAAATCACTTTCACCACAGATGTACAAAGAACACTTTCATATTTTTACATTGACTAAGCAACAACCTGAAAGTATTCCAACATTTCCTAAGCCTTTAGTTTTACAATCCCTTACTATCACCAAAAATAGATCTTATTTGATCAGCATTAGAAGAACGTTAGGAATATAAGTTATTATAATAGATACATTAAAGTACTTCCACTGATCAATGATGCTAGTTATCAATACGTTTTATTATAAGTAACCAATCCTTCTCAGTACTCTTGGCTAGAGAATCCAAAGGTTCACTAACCTGTGAACAAAATAAAATATTTCTCCTATTAACCTTGAAGGGCCAATCACTTATTTTAAGATGATCCGTAGTTCTACAAACTCTAGACTTGGGAAAAATCATCCCTGCATCTGTTCTGTCAAGTCCTATAAAAATGTTGCATGTTTCATTGAGATCACTTATCAACTCTCCAAAACTCAATGGATTATGGTCCAGTTTGCTTATGGTCCAGTTTGAACAGATACTTTGGATCCGTCTTCACCAAGGAGGACACAAACAATCGTCCTGATGTACTAGTGGCCAGAGGATCTGGGGTGACAGAGGAACTGAAGGAAATCTACATTAAGCAGGAAATGGTGTTGGGTAGACTGATGGGACTGAAGGCTGATAAATCGCCAGGGCCTGATGGTCTGCATTCCAGGGTACTTAAGGAAGTGGCTCTAGAAATCGTGGATGCATTCGTGATCATTTTCCAATGTTCTATAGATTCAGAATCAGTTCCTGCGGATTGGAGGGTAGCTAATGTCATCCCACTTTCTAAGAAAGGCGGGAGAGAGAAAACAGGGAATTATAGATCAATTAGTCTGACATCGGTGGTGGGGAAGATGCTGGAGTCAATCATAAAAGATGAAATAGCAGCACATTTTGATAGTAGTAACAAGATCGGTCTGAGTCAGCATGGATTTACGAAAGGGAAATCATGCTCGACTAATCTTCTGGAATTTTTTGAGGATCTAACTAGGAAAATGGACAAGGGAGAGCCTGTGGATGTATTGTACCTGGACTTTCAGAAAACATTTGATAAGGTCCCACATAGGAGATTAATGGGCAAAATTAGGGCACATGGTATTGGGGATAGAGTGCTGACATGGACAGAAAATTGGTTGGCAGACAGGAAACAAAGAGTAGGGATTAACAGGTTCCCTTTCAAAATGGAGGCAGTGACTAGTGGGGCACCGCAAGGCTCGGTGCTGGGACCGCAGCTATTTACAATATACATCAATGATTTAGATGAAGGGATTCAATGTAACATTAGCAAATTTGCAGATGACACGAAGCTGGGTGGCAGTGTGAACTGTGAGGAGGATGCTATAAGAATGTAGGGCGACTTGGACAGGTTGGGTGAGTGGGCAGATGCATATCAGATGCAGTTTAATGTGAATAAATGTGAGGTTACCCACTTTGGTAGCAAAAACAGGAAGGCCGATTATTATCTAAATGGTGTCAAGTTGGGAAAAGGGGAAGTAGAACAGGATCTGGGGGTCCTTGTTCATCAGTCGATGAAAGTAAGCATGCAGATACAGCAGGCAGTGAAGAAAGCGAATGGCATGTTGGCCTTCATAACAAGAGGAGTTGAGTATAGGAGCAAAGAGATCCTTCTGCAGTTGTACGGGGCCCTAGTGAGACCACACCTGGAGTATTGTGTGCGGTTTTGGGCCCCTAATTTGAGGAAAGATATTCTTGCTATTGAGGGAATGCAGCGTTGGTTCACAAGGTTAATTCCTGGGATGGCGGGCCTGTCATATGCTGAGAGAATGGAGCGGCTGGGCTTGTATACTCTGGAATTTAGGACGAGAGGGGATCTTATTGAAACATATAAGATTATTAAGGCTTTGGACAGTCTAGAGGCAGGAAACATGTTCCCGATGTTGGGGGAGTCCAGAATCAGGGGCCATAGTTTAAGAATAAGTGTAAGCCATTTAGAATGGAGATGAGGAAACACTTTTTTCACACAGAGAGTTGTAAGTCTGTGGAATTTTCTGCTTCAGACGGCGGTTGAGGTGTGTTCTCTGGATACTTTCAAGAGAGAGCTTGATAGGGCTCTTAAAGATAGCTGAGTCAGGGGATATGGGGAGAAGGCAGGAATGGGGTACTGATTAGCCATGATCACATTGAATGGTGGTGCTGGCTTAAAGGGCCAAATGGCCTACTCCTGCATCTATTGTCTATAATGAACTCTATTTAATTCTGGATAGCATTTCACAGCTTGCATTTCAAAAATCCCCAGATCACTCTAAATCATCTACTCTGAATTCTGTGCAACCCACTGTTGCATTTTGAAGATAAGGAACACACTTGTTTACAATATTCAAATATAGCCTCACTAATAACCTACATAAAACTATGGTACATGACTGAATCTAAGTGTCATTCAAAAGCACCAATCCATAAAACCTCTCATATTGAATACTGACTATGTATTTGATTCATTCATTGATAAGAGAACAATCACATGCAATTTCTTTTCCACACCCGCTGATGGATATCAGTTTATCATGTCATTAATTTCAATTATCATAAATATGCATGTAATTGCATTAAAACCCAACTTCTAATCCAGGTATATTTTATGAATGCCTTTAGCCTCCTTTACACAACAAAAACACTCAATGCAATGAAATAGTAGGAAAAAGCAATTAATCTCAGAATACCATGCAATGCCATATTCAATTGTGCAACATTGATAAAATAATCAAAGTGATATATAATTCACTTCATTAAATGGAATTACCAAGATCCATTGCTGTTTCCATGAAACTTTTCTGTCTTGAAGCAAATTCAGCAAGCAACTTTTGTTGTCTCTCTCGAGCTTTCTGCCGCCTGTACAAAGAAATCAACAAATTAAAATAAAACCGTCACTGGGAAAAGTAAAAAAGTTAATTCCCTTTCAATAACCATCAGCTTCAACAATATTCCGCCATCCGAACCATCTTCCCCTCAAGGCCACTCGTAGCATTAGAAATCAACTGTTTATTTTGTTCACATTTCTGTATCCATCAAACACTCCCCTTCTCAAGGCACTTTCCCAGGTAACACCTATTGCTTTACTTCTTCAGTACACTGATGGGGTCTCTCAACATTTGATAAACCAAACACAGAGAGTTGTCACTTAACATGGCATCTGCATTCAATGCCCATGGAAGATCCTGAGCTCCCTGCCACATTATTTCTCCATTCCATTCCCACTCTGGTCTGTTGGCCCCTTGGACTGTTGTTTTAAAGAGGTCCAATGCAAGCCTGAGAAACAGCACCTCATCTTCCATCTGGGGACCTTGTAGCCTTTTCGTCTCAAAATATTCTACAACTCTCTTTGTTTGCATCAGAACAAGCCAGGGACACACGAGGCTGCAGATGCTGGAATCTGCCTCAGAGGGCGGTGGAGGCAGGTTCTCTGGATGCTTTCAAGAGAGAGCTGGTAGGGCTCTTAAAGATAGCGGAGTTAGGGGATATGGGGAAAAGGCAGGAACGGGGCACTGATTGGGGATGATCAGCCATGATCACATTGAATGGCGGTGCTGGCTTGAAGGGCCGAATGGCCTACTCCTGCACCTATTGTCTATCTGGAGTAACAAACAAGCCGCTGGTGGAACTCAGTGGGTCAGGTAGAATCTGTGGAGGAAATGCAGTGATGTTTCATCTGGCCTGAGAAGAAGTAGGGGAGACAGCCATTACAAAGACGTGAGAGAAGGTGTGGGCAAAGGCTGGCAAGAAATAGGTTGATTCAGGTGACTGGCAGATGGAGTCAGGGAAATATGAAAATAGTGGGAGGTGGATGGCTGGAGATGGTGGAATCTGATGGGACAGGAAGATGAAGTATGAAACCAAAGAATGGAGATAGGGTGGGCAGAAGACCCAATGGAAGGAGTGTGTGGGTGATGGACAGAAGGTTGGGCGAGCTGGGGGGTGGGGGTTAAAAGGTTATGTGAGGGAGGATATGGGTAGATCAGAGGGAGCTGTTATTTGAAACTGGAGAATTTGATGTTCATGCAGCCAGTTGTAGACTACCGAGGCAGAATAAGAGGTCTTAATCCCTCCAGTTTCCATTTGACCTCACCTTGAAAGTAGCCAAGGCCAAGGACAGGCAGGTCGATGTAGGAATGGGAAGAGGAACTAAAATGGCGGATAACCAGCTCCAGAAGACTCTAGTAGACAGTGCTCAGCAAAGTTGTCACCTGCTCTGTGTGGGGATGGGAAGAGGAATTCCAAGAATTTGCAACTGGGAGCTCCAGTTAAAGTGAAATTAAAATGGCTCGCACAACTAGAGAACCTCTTGAATGTGTGCCTGCACTGTCCCTATTTACTGTCACTTAGGCAGAAAACATTGGACTTTAGCTGAAGATTAAAAAGCTGGAGTAACTCAGCGAGTCAGGCTGGAGTTTTCTCTGGAGAAAAGGAATAGGTGATGTTTCGGGTCAAGACCTTTCTTCAGACATTACCTGTTTAGCTACTATTTTAAACAATGGCTCAATATTTTATCATGAAAATGATTTTCAGATTGTGGTACTAGAGAACAACTGGCTGTCATTCACTGGCTTTACCTCTCACTGACACCTTCCAAATCAGCAATCTCTACCATCTTCAAATGACCATAACAGCAGGCACAGGAACAACAACTATATTCTCCTCAAAGTCACTTGCAATTCTTTCATCATCACTGGGTCCAAATACAGAAATCTTTACCCAACTGCTCTTTGGGAGCATGTTCATCATTGACTATAGCAGTAAAAAGTGGCAGCTCATTACCTCATTCGCAAAAGCAATTAGATATAGGCAATAAATGTCAGCAATATCCACGTAACATAAATTAAGGAATAAAAAATATCATTTATTATTCCATCTTAATGTCTATTATTTAGTAATCCAACATTTGAAACCTATCTGCATTTTAATATTATGATATATTTTCATATTCCAAACCAACATATCTTGTTTATAAAATAAGAATATTGATTTCATCCATACACAGCCATGACATATTATTCACAAATAGAAGATGACTCTCTGATGAACTGACACGAACAAATGCTTTGTCTCCATTTACAAGAGGTTCCTGCAAATGACGTTAAACAAGTTCCTGACTGTTTCCTCCTTTTGGAGAAGAAAACACCATGCTGATCTACTTATGACACTTTGTGATGTAGTTTTGAAATTGCTGAACCAAGAGATAATGCATGAAAAAAAAAAAAATTGCATTATTATGTTCCTTAACTTTTATTTAGTTTTCCTTTCACACAATCAATTATCTCAACCTCTTATGCAAAACTCTGAAATGCAATCAGGTCGGGCAGCATCACTGGAGAGCAAGGATAGGTGACAAAAAAGGGTCCTGACCTGAAACATCACCTGTCCATGTCCTCCAGCCGCATCAAATTATTCTAGCACGTTGCCTTTTTTTTTTAAACCAGCATCTGCAGTTCTTAGTGTATCAATGAAATGCAAGTCCAAAGTTGAACTACTTATAACACGTACATCCCAGGGCAGAAAGTGAGCACAAAAAAATTACTGGGAGTCAAGCAGATTGTTGCTCATTATGGTCCTTGAGTGTGCAGTCAGCTGAAAAATGATCACTAATAAAATGAACCAACTCTAAGGGAGTAAATAATGGGACTGGGGTAGTATAGGTTAAATGTCATCAGATATTGCTCAATACTTGGAGGAGTTTCTCCCAAATTCAGATTGGTGCACGCTGGTCAAATGCATTGTGGAAATGACCAATTAACAACTGCACAAAGGACATTCCTAGAAATTCTCAAAAAAGAGAAAATGCGATTCCAAAAATTAGTATACCTTCACCAAACTGAAACCAATATCATTCAAGTGAAACAAAGCAGTATTGGTCTAAGCATTTTATTCATTTTAATTTGTTGGATTCAGCGGTAATGAGAATGATCAGTAAAGAGGAGGACTGTTCAATAATCAGTTTGTAATGTCTGTATGATTAGACGTTTAATATAAAATTTGACATTAACATTTTGGAAAAACAAATCCAAATTAACCTTCAATTCTTATGGCTGGGTTTCTTCACAGCCCAGGGCGTTTCTGACTTTAAAATATTCCTAGTGTAAATAGAGATTCTTAAACAGATGATATAAACATATTCTGACAGATTCCATTGAGCTCAGTAATTTTTCTGACTGCTTAAGGGGTAGACAAAATAGGCCTGTGAGACATCAGCATCAATTTGTCTTTTCCTTTGGCACAGCGCTGGTTGCTATGGAAACAGTCTATCTTACGAGAGATGCCACTTGTCTTTGACTAAAGGTCAGAACTGGAAAAAAAGGGTCATCATTACCTATTTATGCTCTTTCCATTATCAGTGAAATGCAAAATTAATTAAACCTATTCTACATTTGTAACAGTGGTCTGCTCTATGTAATTAATCTTATTTTCAGAATCTGATATCAATGACTGATGAATGGTGAAATTATCCATAGAGGAAAACTGTAAAAGAAAATGATAGCTTCAAAAATTTACATCCAAATATGTTTTTTTCTCTACATATATAGCAAATGTTAAAATGTTTCTCTTATTACTCATAACATTGTATCTGCAGCAATATTGCAACAGCTGTGATGCCTTTTTTGCAAATTACCAGCACCGTAAAATGAAATTTCTCTGACATCCAAAGTTCAGAAATAATTACTGAATCACTTATCTATTCCAATTATTTTAATATTTGGATTTGAGCTATAACAGGATTACCAAAGTGCATCAACAGCACCAACATCTGAAATAAATGGCACAAACATTTTTATTTCAGCTTTCCAACATAAATAATTTTATTTTCATCATGACAACTTTAATGTTTTTGTTTTGTTTTTAAAGTTACATCATCTACATTTTAAGAATTTCTGTAATACAATTCGAGCAACAATATTTTAGATTTATTAAACCCGCTGATTAGCATTAATAATCGTTAATCCTTCCTTGCATATGAAACTCAAATGTGGGTATCTGCACTATGATGTAATTCATATAACTTGAATAGTCATGTAACTTGAACATTTTACATTACCTCTGAATTTCATTCTGCACCACCACAATGGAGGGGCACAAAATATAAAATATAATTTCTAATCAAAATAACATTTTCCTTGGGCTACCTTCAGTCCTTCTCTTCAATTACTCCATAATGGCTATAACCTCACACTAATCTTGCCTTGTCTTCCAGAGTGAAATTTTCCTACAGTTTTAGTATTATTACTCATCATGCTTTCTCAGATCTTTATGCGTTAATGTTTATGCTTTAATGCTTTAAGCAATTTCTTATAAGGTTTATTAAAATACACTGAAATGCTTCAAATAATCCAGAGGCTGTAACGAATCGTCTGATCAGCTAAGAAGTTATTGGCTGCAACCTTCCCTCCATTGACGAACTATATAGTGCAAGGGCAAGGAAGCGAGCGGCTAAGATCATCTCTGACCCCTCTCACCCTGGCCGCAAACTCTTTGAATCACTTACCTCTGTAAGGCGACTCCGGACTGTCAAAGCTGCCGTAGCCAGACATAAAAACAGCTTTTTTCCACGAGTAGTAGCTCTACTCAATAACCAAAAATCTGTAGCCCCCTTTTGCTCTGGTATTTTATTCCATTCACATGTTTAATCAATAATGTTTTATTATTAATGTTTAATGTTTTATGTGTCGTTCCTAACTATCATTGTATGTCATGTTGTCACTTGAGGGCGGTGCACCAAGCCAAATTCCTTGTTTGTGAATACTTGGCCAATAAACTTATTCATTCATTCATCATATCATGAGGCAAGTGCAATTTCTAATTCAATTTCAGAAAAAATGCATGCATTAGAAACTTCATTTCCTATTAGCTCCACATATATATATAGATATAAAAAGATATATATTTGGATAAACATTTACCTTTCTTCTTTATCCAGGGCTTTCTTATCTGAAATACTCTTCTTTGGAGGTGTAGGAGGAGCCACCTTCCTACAGATCTCCTCGATGCTGAACTTGTTCTGCCGACTTCGTGCTGCAGTCTTTATTAAAATTCTTTCCACCGCTGTCGTCCCATCACCATGGATTTGTTGCATTGGATCCATCCTGGATGTAGACTCTGAGTCTTCTAACCAGCATGGATAGTAGGAGTTTTGTTTTCCTGAGAGTTTATGATGGAGTTTAATTAGGAGAGACAGCATACTTTCTCTGACTTCCAAAATGGTTGTGGTGAGTTGGGGAGTTGAATTAGGAGCAGTCCACTTTGATGTCTTTGGTCTAACATCTGCAGTGTGAATAGCGCTGCTGCTGTTGCGATTTATAATTTCCTGAAATTTCCGTCTACGTTCTGCAACTAAACTGAAGACCTGAGCTGTATTTGAACTCTGGAGGAGGAAAAAAATTAAACTCAGATAACAATACAAAAATTAAGAGCAGGATCTGACTCTTTTTGCTTGCTCTGCCATTTATCAAGACCATGCTTAATCTTTTACTTTTATATGCTCTTTCACGCAGTATCCCCTTCTCCCTGGAATCCTATAATATGCTGAAATTTATTAGTCTCTGCTTTGAATGAATTTGTTGACGAAAGTCAACTGCAGTCCACATGGTTGAAAAATAAATTTTCTTGTCAGCTACGTAAAGATAAAGATATGTTTTAGAATAAAACTACCTTGTTAACTGGAATTGTTAACTCTTAGCCCACAAGCAAAGCAGTTCTGTTAATCTACTCTTGGTTATGGATACAAATAATTTCTGATCCATTGGAAATTATGGACCTGGAAAACCAGACAACTCATTACAAATTTTGCACACGAGGAGTAAGATGAAGACCTTCCTTATTTTTTTCTGTTGAATGCAGAAAAGCATCAAAAAAAGAGACAAGCGCTGTTAATTTAACTCAGGAAAGTACATTTAACACCAGGCTTCAAGATGAATGTTAGCGTTTTGATTTACGGCAATTATTTACAGCAGGGTTAAAGGCAATTTACTGAATTCTACATCACTACATTCAAGTAGTTTGACATACGGGTTATTCAAAGTCAAGACAGGACAAACTTGAAGTACAATCAAGTACCTCTCTGTTGAGAGCAGTAGCCCTTCTTGATCCCTGTCACATAGGAAGAGAAACATGAAAGTTCAGGTAACGAATAGTTTGCTTCAAAAGCAAGATATTTTCATAAATAAAAACAAATCCCATGCAAGGACCACGTGGGGATGCATTCATTTTCTGTGTCTAATTTATATAAACATAAAATCTGCATGCATCCACTATTAACAAATATTGATACGTTTTGGTATTTTATAGATGATTGAATTTTTTTTTTGTTTTTTTTAATTTTTGTTAGAAGCAATGGTACAAAAGAAAATGATCAACATAACAGTTATACAATTTTCATACTGCTTCAGTTTTAATATTTTATAAACTAATAACTAGATACGAAAAAAAGAAAAAGGAAAAAAGGGAAAGAAAGAAGAAGAAAAAGAGAAATAATTTTTTTTTTTTTTTAAAAGAAAAACAAGAAAAAAAAACCCCGGAACAAAGGTGTAAAAGAAGCGGAGATATATCCAACCACCCTTCCATATGCCCGCTCACCTGACCCTACCATCGGTTTTGTGTTCAACCATTACATTGTTGAAGAAATTTAATAAAAGGAGACCATATTTTTGAAAATTGATCTGGTTTGTCAGACAAACCTTATTTTTTCTAGATGTAGTGTCTCGGTCATTTCTGTGATCCACATCTTCACAGTGGGGACTGTTATCTTTTACCAGAATTTAAGAATTTTTTTGCTGTTATTAAACCGTAGTCAAGGAACCGTCTTTGAAATATCGTTAGATTAGGGCAGCCCTCTGACATTCCTAATATTATTAGTTTTGGATCTGGCTCCAATTGAGTTTTAAGTGTTTTAGAGATAATAATGAATATTTCCATCCAGAAGTGTTGTATTTTTATACAGGGTACAAAAGTATGAGTTAGGGTGGATTCTTGAAAATAACATTTATCACAGAGAGGAGAAACAGTTGGGAAGATCTTGTTCAATTTGGTCTTTGAATAGTATAACCTATGCAATACTTTAAATTGTATCAGGCAGTGCCTGGCATTTAAAGAACAGCAGTGTATGTATTGTTGGCTTTCAACCCATATATCTTTCGAAATGGGTAAACCCAACTAGATAATTGAATTTTGAAGAACAATCTACCACAAACAGGCAATCCATGTGTAATAATAAAAGTAAACTAGGATCTTCACGCATCCTTTCTCTTAGTGGAGAACCATTCTGATTTGGAAGCGACTTCTCTTTCCTCTCAAATGCACAATACCTTCTGGATCTACACAAATGCAAACACTGATTTTTCATCTTCAACCCCATTCTATATTGTAAACACTCACACATGATCTCTCAAAAATATTATTTATTTATTTATTTTTGGAATGTGGGCATCACTTGCAAGATACCATTTACTTTCCAACCCTTCTTACCTTTGAGAAAGAAGTCATATGTCATCTTCTTGAATGACTGCATTCTTTATCATGAGGGCACCAAATGACGGCAAGACATTTCCAATTCTGCAGTGTGAGGAGAACATCTAGCTGGTGGCATTATAATGTATCTGGTCACCTTCCTTCCACCACTGGTGTATTGGCTGCACTTCTCTTTTTTGGTGGTAGAGGCACAGGTGTCAAAGCCAATCCCTCTATGTGTTTTGAAGATGGTACATGGACTTCATCTACATTTCACACTGCCTCGGCAAGGCCACCAGCATAATCAAGGACAAGTCTCACCCAGGCAGCTCCCTCGTCCCCCCTCTCCCAATTGGCACGAGGTACAGATGTTTGAAAAAGTTTTCCAAATCCACATGCACAAGTCATAAGAGTAGAATTGGGCCATTCGGCCCTTCGAGTACTCCGCCATTCAATTATGGCTGATCTCTGGCTCCTAATCCCATTTTCCTGCCTTCTCCCCATAACCCTTGACACCCGTTTTAATCAAGAATTTGTCTACATCTGCCTTCAAAATATCCACTGACGGCCTCCACAACCCTCTGTGGCAATGAGTTCCACAGATTAACTACCCTCTGACTAAAGAAGTTCCTCCTCACCTTCTTTCTAAAAGAGCGCACTTTAATTCTGAGGCTATGACCTCTGCCCCTAGACTCTCCCACCAATGGGAAACATCCTTTCCACATCCACTCTATCTATGCCTTTCATTATTCTGTAAGTTTCAATGAGGGCCCCGTCAACTCCAGTCTAAACTCCAGCGAGTAGAGGCCCAGTGCATGGGCCATGGAACCGGGGGGGGCTAGGGGGTCCTGCAGCGCCCCCCCCCCCCCTTTATTAGTGACGTTTCCCCCGGGAGTTAGCGGCCAGCCCAGCGGATGTACTTTAGTGATCGACACAGACGGTTCAGTTCCTGCAGGAAGCACAGACACAGATGGTTCAGTTCCTGCAGGAAGCACCAACCTCAGCCGTAGCCAGGCACGTGCCGTCAGAGTAGGAAAGTTAGGCACTGCCTACCCTGACTAAAATTATAATATAGTCATTACTAAATATAAATAGTAAAGGCATGGGAGAATTATGCCTATGTAAGAGACCGATCTCTTAGATAGGCATAATTCTCCGTGCCTTTCATCCGCAGCGCTCGTAACACGGGAAGGTCTGTGCAGCCCACGTGCTATCAGCGCTGCCTGAAGCCGTCAATTTCAAGCGGGGCTGAAGGCAGCAGAAATTCTGCCTTTGCAGCACTGCGCAGCACTAGTTTCTTGGCGGGGTTTTCAAATATGGTTTATCAATACTTTAAGTGTATGTTACGAAACAGCGAGAGAAGAATGGAGCTCGTGTACCAATGATGTGGTGAGTACATCTATTGGTGATGTTTTTAAATATCTTATTTCCCGGGGTGTGGGGGTGGGGGGAGAGCTCTTTTCCAAGCGTTTGGCGAGTCTGGCCTGGGGCAAAGTTGCGGGGAGGGCACGAATGTTATGAATGAGGGGATTGGGATAATGCCGCTTGTGACGTTCCTTGCACGGAAGCGTGGAATGCCACTGCATTAAGGCCGGGGGGGGTGGGGGGGTGCGAGAGAAAAGTAGCTCGGGTGGCTGAACAGAACCAGCCGCCACCTTAGTTCCTTCTGCCGGTCCCCGCTCATCTCTGGCGGCTCCCCGTCTAAAAACCTCTCTCCTGCCGTTCGCTGGCCTCACTCATATCCTGAAATTCCGACAGCGAATTACTCCACTGTGGGGATTTAAAGAATTTGCAGGAAGCCGCTGACATGAGAGAAGTTGGCGAACGGCAGGTGCCAGGTGTTCCGACGGAAAGCACTGCCAAAGGTGAGCGGGCCGGCAGAAGACGCTGAAGTGGCGCCCAGTTCTGCTGTCGGGTCCCGGTGGCCGCTCCCCAAGCTGCTTCTATCCCCAGCTACAGTGCGTGGCTTCGCGCCCGGAGAGCTGCAGTAGCGGTGAGTGAGTTACTGGCAGTATCCCCGAACCCCTCATTCTCAACACTTGTGCCCTCCCCACAACTTTACCCCTCACACAGACTTTCCACATGCTGTGAAAGGATCTATTCTCCCAATTGGTCACTTGAACAAGTGTTGTCATTCAATAAGATGACAACTGATTTAACTATTCCCTGTACTCCGGTTTTTCCCCACCATCTCTCCATCTGCCATCACCCTTCACCCCCCACCCATTCAGTAATTCAGAATAGAGGAGACTAGGAAGCCTTGGGCAAATTGAATTGTCACTGTTTTTATTGTTTTATTTATTTAATGGAGAGAACAATCTGCGCATGCGCGGTTTAATTTTTTCTTTTTTAAGCGTACTGAGTGCCTACCCTGACTAATTACTCACGGCACGTGCCTGGCCGTAGCACACCGGGTCATGCGTAGACTCTCGGGCTATTTACATTGCAGGGGAGGGGAGTAGGAGACTGAGAGCATGTTCACAATCCTATGGTGGAACACATGTTTTAGTGCATTATAGAAGTATGATTTCAATGTTTTTTGTATGAAGTATTTTTAAGATAATGTAGGGCCTAAATCAGTTAGGGGCAGGTGATTATTATTTTTGTTATTGCTCGACCTACAAAAACTGGGGGATAATAATACAGGCCATCCCCCACTCAAAAAGTGGGGGGATATATCCCCCATCCCCCTTCTCCCCCCCTCTCCCCCCCTCTCCCCCCACCCCCCCACTCCCTGGATGCCAGTGCCTTCCATGGTACAGATTTGTAATAGATACAAATCACATGTGGTTAAAGTGCACATTGTCAGATTTTAATAAAGGCCATTATTATAATTTGGGTTTCACCATGTAGGAATTACAGCTGTGTTTATACATAGTCCCCACCATTTCAGGGCACCATAATGTTTGGGTACACATGGCTTCACAGGTGTTTGTAATTGTTCAGGTGTGTTTAATTGTCTCCTTAATGCAGGCATAAGAGAGCTCTCAGCACCTAGTCTTTACTCCAGCCTCTCCAACACCTTTGGAAACTTTTATTGCTGTTTATCAACATGAGGTCCAAAGTTGTGCCAATGAAAGTCAAAGAAGCCATTATGAGACTGAGAAACAAGAATAAAACTGTTTGGGACATCAGCCAAACCTTAGCCTTACCAAAATCAATTGTTTGGTAAGTCCACTTACTAATTGCAAAGGGACTGGCAGGCCAAGAAAGACCTCCACAGCGGATGACAGACGGATTTCCTCTATAATAAAGAAAAAAACTCAAACACCTATCCGACAGATCAGAAACGCTCTTCAGGAGTCAGTTATGTGTTTGTCAATGATCACTGTCCACAGAAGACTTCATGAACAGAAATACAGAGGCTACACTGCAAGATGCAAACCGCGGGTTAGCTGCAAAAATAGGATGGCTAGGTTACAGTTTGCCAAGAAGTACTTAAAAGAGCAACCACAGTTCTGGAATAAGGTCTTGTGGACAGATGAGATGAAGATTAACTTATATCAGAGTGATGACAAGAGCAAAGTATGAAAGAGGGAAGGAACTGCCCAAGATCCAAAGCGTACCACCTCGTCTGTGAAACATGGTGGCCTGGACATGTATGGTTATGGCCTGGACATGTATGGCTGCTGTAGGTACTGGCTCACTTTTCTTCATTGATGATACAACTGCTGATGGTTGTAGCATAACGAATTCTGAAGTATATAGACACATCTTATCTGCTCAAGTTCAAACAAATGCCTCAAAACTCATTGGCTGGCAATTCATTCTACAGCAAGACAATGATCCCAAACATACTGCTAAAGCAACAAAGGAATTTTTCAAAGCTAAAAAATGGTCAATTCTTGAGAGGCCAAGTCAATCACACGGTCTGAACCCAATTGTGCATGCCTTTTATATGCTGAAGAGAAAACTGAAGGGGACTAGCTGCCAACACAAGCATAAGCTAAAGATGGCTGCAATATTAGCCTGGCAAAGCATCACCAGAGAAGAAACCCAGCAACCTGTGATGTCCATGAATCGCAGACTTCAAGCAGTCATTGCATGCAAAGGACATGCAACAAAATACTAAACATGACTACTTTAATTTACATGACATTGCTGTGTCCCAAACATTATGAAATGGGGGGACTATGTATAAACACAGCTGTAATTCCTACATGGTGAAACCAAAATGTATAAAAATGGCGTTTATTACAATCTGACAATGTGAACTTTAACCACATGTGATTTTTCTATTACAAATCTCAAATTGTGAAGTACAGAGACAAAAAATAAATGATGGGTCTTTGTCCCAAACATTGTGGAGGGTACTGTAGGTTAATAGTATTCCATCATTCTCTGACGTTTTGCTCTATGATGAAGGAAAAGGTACCCAACCTCTGACCTCTTCCTGTAGCTACAAAATTTGTAGTCGTACAGCTTGGAAACAGGCCCTTTGGACCAACTTACCCACGCTGACCAACGTGGTCACTAGTCCTACCTGTCTGCATTTGGCTCATATCCATCTAAACCTATCCTATCCATGTATCTGTCCAAATGTTTCTTAAACATTGTGATAGGTATGCGGAACGAGGTAGTTGAGACAGGTCCTATCACTTTTTGCGTAAAAAACTTACCTCTCAAGTTTAATTAAATCATTCCCTCCCCCCCCCCCCCCCACTTAAACCCGCATCCTCTGGACCTTGATTCACATACATAGAAACATAGAAACATAGAAAATAGGTGCAGGAGTAGGCCATTCGGCCCTTCGAGCCTGCACCGCCATTCAATGTGATCATGGCTGATCATCCAACTCAGTATCCCGTACCTGCCTTCTCTCCATACCCCCTGATCCCTTTAGCCACAAGTGCCACATCTAACGCCCTCTTAAATATAGCCAATGAACTGGCCTCAACTACCTTCTGTGGCAGAGAATTCCAGAGACTCACCACTCTCTGTGTAAAGAATGTTTTCCTCATTTCGGTCCTAAAGGAATTCCCCCTTATCCTTAGACTGTGACCCCTTGTTCTGGACTCCCCCAACATCGGGAACAATCTTCCAGCATCTAGCTTGTCCAACCCCTTAAGAATTTTGTAGGTTTCTATAAGATCCCCCCTCAATCTTCTAAATTCCATCGAGTACAAACCGAGTCTATCCAATCTTTCCTCATATGAAAGTCCTGACATCCCAGGAATCAGTCCGATTCTGCACATTTACCCTACCTATTTCTCATGATCTAATACATGTCTATAGGTAACATCTCATACTCCTGTGCTCCAAGGAATAAAGTCCTATCCTGCCCAACCTCACCCCATAGCTCACACCTTCGTCCTGGCAATATCCTTGAACAGCTGGCTCAATTGAGTTAGTTGTCAGTGGTGAATCCCAAAGATATAGATGTAAGGAAACCTGGTGACAATGATGCTACTGATGTGAAGCATAAGTTAGACATTGTCCTACAATTTTCTGGCATAAATATTAATTGCCTCATCAATCCAAGCATCCATGAGGTCCTGCTGAATTCAGGCATGAACTGCATTATTTGCTGAAGAGCTGTGAATGGAAATAGACCAGGTATAACATTCAGGAAGAAAGATGAAGCAGGCTTTGGTCTGGGGTGCTTCCCTAACATCTCCTGCAGCAATGTCCTTGAGCCACTGACCTCCAATAACTCCAACCATTTAACTTGTGCACAGGACAACTCCAACCATTGGATGGTTTTCCCCTAATGCCCAATGATAACAGTTTTATTACACCATTTAATGTTACACCGTATCATATGGTGCCTTAATGATAAGGTCTACCCCTTTCACATCAACTTTAGAGCCAAGCAGTCTTGTTGAAACCTAAAATGGGAATCAATTTGCAGGTTATTGGAGATTCAAACATCGGTTGACAGTATTGTCAAAGACACATTTCATCACCTTGTTGCGAGCAGAGTAATTAGACGATGATTAACCGGAATGGATTTCTCCAGCATTTTGGGACCACAAAATGTGAACAATATTCCACACTTTTGGATTTCAGGTCACCATTATAATTGAATTAGATCAGCATAACTAAAGACAATGTTGGTTTTGGGGCAGGGTTTCAGTTAGGACGTTGTTTAGTCTCTGCTAAAACCCATGCTCTCAACCATTTCTTAACTTCATGTGATGCCACGGATCTGAGGATGAAGCACATTGCTTATCCCCACTAGCATTAAGGATGGGGATAATCTTAGATCCTGCTGCCAATTACCTATAACTGTACATTGTCACCGTTCATGACTACATGGGGCAGGCCTGCAGAGTTTTTATCTGAGCCATTGGTTAAGAAATCACTTTGCTCGGTCTATTGGTTTAATTCGCAAACCAAGCAGACTCTTCCATCACCCACAATTTACTATTTCAGGCTGAATTTAAATTGCCCATATCCATGCAATGACTGTGAAGTGCCATAGGGTTTAACTAGTAAAGGTACTGGATGCACAAGAAAAACTAGCAATCTAAATAGATTTAAAATAGAAAAAGGCAGCATGTGAAAGAAAAACATAATGGAGAAGAATGACAGCAAGTGAGCATGTTATAGAGCAGGAATTTAAAAATATGTTCAACTATAAAATTAAAGGAAAACCAAATAAAATTGGTTAAACTGTCTGTTAAACACACCAAGTGTCCAAAATAAAACAGAGAATTTTTGTGGGATCAGGCACTGCTGGGAAATGGCTTCAGCAAAATTAGAAGTGAGAATTAATTGTTGCAGATTATAACATTTTTAGAAACGATGCAAAGAAACAGTACCAATTACAAATAAGATAAATTATTCCAATTAGTTTTCAATCCAGCCATTTTTCTTTAAATCTGGGAAGTGATAGCAGAGACATTACCCACATAGAAAAAGTAAATGATTAGAAAAAATTTAGTGTCAGAGAATTTATAAATACATAATGAAATACATATTGCTTCAGAAAGGGTTTAGAACTTGTACAGGGAATTACAGATTTGTCAACTGAGTAACAGTGCTTGAAAAACATGTCAGAATCGAAAAATAAGTAAAAACAGAAAATATGCACATTCTCCTCTGGTTATAACAGAGTCCTGTTCCCGAGAACTGTTCATAACCCAAACAGTTGGAAATGTAGCTGCTTGGTAATACATTTAAACAAAAACAGGCCAGCTGAGGGCAATGTATAGTTAAGTCAGGGTATTTAACTTAACCACTCAAATTTCTCTGGAAGATGAAATGGAATTGTTGCGAACCAAGTTCCCAAAGATCAGAAGATGAGAGAAGATGAGCTCCACAACAGCTGACAACCCCCCTCCCCCCCCCCCACCCTGACTCCCAAATGTACAGGCTATCCACCAGTCAGGTGTTTGTAACATGGGGAGGATCCGTAAAGAAGAAAAATCTTACATAGTTCAACATTAAGTTTTCTGACGAGGAGGCAGAGAAAGTAGATAATGCAGTAGGTGGCACATATTGAGGCTTTTGCTATTCTATCAGGTAATACAGTGCCCTCCATAACGTTTCAGACAAAGACCATCATTTATTTATTTGCCTCTGTACTCCACAATTTGAGATTTGTAATAGAAAAAAATCACATGTGGTTAAAGTGCACATTGTCAGAGTTTTTATACTTACATTATACTTTATACTTATACAAACGGCATTTTTATACTTTTTAGTTTCACAACATAGAAATTACAGCAGTGTTTATACATAGTCAGGGCTCTCACTTAACTTTTTTCCCCTGTTGCCAGCCGGGCAACCTAGGCAGCTTTTTAGGTTGGCAAATGACAGTTTAGGTGGTCATTTAAGATGGCTTGCATGACACGTGCGATAATGTTCTCGGATGAAGTGCATAGTTACCAGTCGGAATTATGGTCAATGAAGCATTCACATATTATTTCTGCTTCAAATAAAGTCACAAACTAAACATATTCGCCAATCAAGACATGATATACACCACCATGACATGCAGCAAAATTACAATACTGTATCTCATCTATTTTTACACGTTGCAATGAATGCAGTTTCTATCATCTCTTTCCACTTCCAAACAGAAATATGGTTATTCAGCATATGATCAACCTCGGTGAGACCAAGCGCAGGCTTGGCGATCGCTTCGCACAACACCTCCACTCAGTTCGCAACAACCAACCTGATCTCCCGATGGCTCAGCACTTCAACTCTCCCTTCCATTCCGAATCGCACCTTTCTGTCCTGGGCCTCCTCCATGGCCAGAGTGAGGCCCACCACAAATTGGAGGAACTGCACCTCATATTTTGCTTGGGTAGTTTGCACTCCAGCGGTATGAACATTGGCTTCTCCAATTTCAGGTAGTCCTTGCTTTCTCCCTCCTTCCCCTCACATTCCCAGCTCTCCCACAGCTTACTGTCTCCGCCTCTTCCTTTCTTTTTCCCACCCCCCCATCCCTCCCGACATCAGTCCGAAGAATGATCACGACCAGAAACGTCGCCTATTTCCTTCGCTCCATAGATGCTGCCTCACCTGCTGAGTTTCTCCAGCATTTATGTATACCCATTCACACAAGTTCTGTTATCCCACTTTCCTCACCCACCCTGCACATTAGGGGCAATTTTACAGAGACAAGTTAACCTACAAAGCCAATGTGCCTTTGGGATGTGGGAGGAAACCCACATGCTTGCAGGGAGAATGTGAAAATTCAACACAGATAGTGCCCGAGACAGGGTCGAACACACATCTCTGTGAGGCAGCAAGTCCATATTTTATTTTCCAACACACAAAAAAAATATACGTTGATAACTTTGGTTATTAAAAAAAGCCTATCCATTTTCAGTCTTAAATCTCTAAGTGACGCTATGTCCCCATTTACAGCTACCGTATGTTTTAATTCAGTTCAAAGCTATTGGGGCAGTACATTGGCCATAAATTTGCTGCCTAAAATTGCCATAGACCCGGAATTGATCCTGAATATGGGTGCTATCTGTATGGAGTTTTGTTTTCTCGTTTATAACATTGTTTACAGAGTACTATGTTTACATATTCTGTTGCGCTGCCGCAAGTAAGGATTTCATTGTTCTAACTGGGTCGTGAGAGAATAAAACACTCTTGACTTACATCACTGATGAGTGGCATAAAATTAGAGTACGGGTGATCGGTGGTCGGCGTGGACTCGGTGGGCCGAACGGCTTGTTTCCACGCTGTATCTTTAAATTAAACTAAAAACACAAAAACCAGAGGAAATGTAAAGAAGGGTTTCTACCCGAAACGTCACCCAATGTTTTCTATCCAGAGATGCTGGCTGCTCCATGGAGTTCCCCCGCACAATTAAAGCATGGAATAGTCTTCACTCTACCATAGGTACCAACCAGACGCAACTAAGTTTGTCCAAGTCAAGAGAGTTTTATTGTCATGTGTCCCAGATAGGGCAATAAAATGCTTGCTTGCTGCAGCACAACAGAACATGTAAACATAATACAGAACAGGAGATAAAAGTGTGTCTATATACTATAGACCATATATATATATATGCATATACACACACAATAAATAAACAGATAAAATGCAATAGGCTGGTATTTTTCCAGAGCTTGGAGTTTGGTGGTGGTGGGTCCAGCAGTTTAAATTCCATTTCGAATATTTTTGGAGGACCAGGAAACCAAGAAGTAAGAGTTACTCCAGCTCCAGGGAGTGATTCTATGTTGTTTTTCAGCAGTCACGGTGAGGCAGCGACCGGACAGCAATGGCGGCCAGAACTCCCACAATGCAAAGGGAGGGAGAAAGTGGCCGACGCCGACCGTTTGCCGTGGTAGTGCGCATGTGCACGGCCGCACATGGCCGGCGGCCGAGATGATGTTCTCGGCCACCGGCCGTGCTGATCGGAGACCCGAGAACCGAGCCGAGAGCCTTGCGGAGACCCGAGAGCGGAGACCCGAGAGCCAAGCGCCGAGCGCCGAGCGGAGAGCTAGCGCCGAGCGAAGAGCCGGGAGCCGAGACCCAGACACGGACACGGATGGCGGGCGGGTGTCCCGATTGCTTGCCAAGCCGGGCAAAATGGCATGGCTTTTAGGTTGCCCAGCAGGACTGTAAGTTGCCGTTTGCACCCGGGTAACCGCTAATTTCGAGCCCTGATAGCCGCTAATTTCGAGCCCTGATAGCCCCCCCATTTCAGGGCACGATAATGTTTGAGACACAGCAATGTCATGTAAATGAAAGTAGTCATGTTTAGTATTTTGTTACATATCCTTTGCATGCAATGATTGGTTGAAATCAGCAATTCATGGACAACAGCAGTTGCTGGGTATCTTCTCTGGCGATGCTCTGCCAGGCCTGTATTGCAGCCATCTTCAGCTTATGCTTGTTTTGGGGGCTTGTCCAGTTTTCTCTTCAGCATATAAAAGGCATGCTCAATTGGGTTCAGCCTCTGTATTTCTGTTCATTAAGTCTTCTGTGGACAGTGGTCATTAACAAATTTACACCTTACACCTGAAAAGTGTTTCTGATCTGTCGGACAGGTGTTTGGGTTTTTTTCTTTATTATAGAGGGAATTCTTCTGTCATCAGTTTTGGAGGTCTTCCTTGGCCTGCCAGTCCCTTTGCAATTAGTAAGCTCACCAGTGCTCTCTTTCTTCTTAATGGTTCCAAACAATTGATTTTGGTAAACCTAAGGTTCAGCTGATGTCTCTAACAGTTTTATTCTTGTATCTCAGTCTCATAATGGCTCATTTGACTTTCATTGGCACAACTTTGGTCCTGAGCAATTACATACACCTTTGAAGCAATTTGTCCAAAATATTATGGTGCCCTGAAATGGAGGACTATTACATTTGTCATTTCTACATGTTGAAACCAAAATGTATAAAAATACCCTTTAATTAAATCTGACAATGTGCACTTTAACCACATGTGACTTTTTTCTATTACAAATCTCAAATTGGGGAGTACAGAGGCAAATAAATAAATGATGGCTCTTTGTCCCAAACATTATGGACACTGTACACTAAGCAATAATAAGTAGGTTACAGAAATCAGATCATGCGTTACAATAGATCGATCAATATGCTCCAATTAACCTTTCAGCTCATCTTTGGAATGTGGGAAAAAACTGGAGAAAGCAACGGAAACACATGGTCATAAGGAGACAGTGCAAACTCCAGTCAATACCTAAGTCAGGATCAAAACTGGGTCACTGCAGCTCTGCGACAGCAGCACTACCTATTCAACTGATGATTGTAAATTTGTTTCCACTTGAGTAAAAGCAGCTGAGAGCACTTTCAAAGATCTCTATTTTAAGATAGTAAAAGGTTTTGATAACATGAATACAAATCTTCTCTTTGTATTCATATCTTCATGAAAAGTATTACCGGCCATCAATATAAGATAATCACGAGGCAATCCAATAGGGATTTCAAATTAAACGTCCTTACCCAGTGTGATAAAAATGAGGAACTTGCACTGACCGATAGGGAGTATCTTTAGAGTGCAGTATATATGTATTTAAAAGGTGGCTAGACAAGTATACCAGGAATGGAACAGCAATACTGATTTACTTAGTAAGAGGAAAGCTGGTTTGAGTGGGGCATAAACACAGATTGGACTGCTTGAATCAAATGGCCTGCTTCTAGGGCAGAGGTAATCTAGGGCAATCCTATTTAATCCTCATTTCCTTCCTTGCATTTAACCTCATAATAATTTCCTTCTTCAGTTTTTGCCTCATATACAATTTCCTCTCTCTTGCTTAAACCTTAATGCATCATAAAAAAAAAATGTCAACATCCTCTGATTTGACTACTTGCTTTCCCATCTTTGGCCAGTAATTCATTATATTTCCATCAGTACATTCTACAATCATTTTTAATTTCATTGTGCTCATCAGATCACCAGATCATAGTTTCTCAAACTCAATGCTCCACTGAAAAAACCTTCTCAATTCACCAAGTTCTATACTAAAAGAGGTAGCAAATTTGATTGGTTTGGTGTTCACTTTGATTGGTTGATAGTGTCAGTCCTCACATTCTCTAGTCAGATCTTCCCATAATTCAGGCTCATCATGGATTGTCAGAATAAACTCCAAACAAATATATCAAGCTTCTTCATCAAAAGTTCAATTCTCAATTCTTCATATTATATGCAAAGAATATTAATGAGCAGGAATGGGATTGTTCAAAAATATAACTCAGATGTGATGGGCTGAATGACCTCTTTCTATATTATAATTGAAATATGATATATTTGCGAACAAACCCAGGACCATCTATGCCATCAGCGTTCTCTGAACTGAACCCCTGCTCTCAACACTTACCTTGTCCCCAAATCTATTTTTCCTTACAGCTCATAGCCTCCCTTAATGACAAATTTCCAACCTAGATGTAAACTAGATAGCCTCTTGTTTGTTTGACCCTGCGTATTGATAAGAATAAACTATCTACAGCACCAAGTGCCCTCAGGAGTTCCATTAACCTTACCCAAAATATTTCATACCCAAACTTAACATTCTAGAATATCTACTAATGAAGATTGTTAAATGTATTATTCAGCTGTGCAACTCTCTTGGATACTACATCCCGTAAAGTTTCCAAATGCTTTAAAACAACCAAAAGATGGAGTTAATGGAGAGGGTGCAGAGATGGTTTACAAAGATATCAGAAATGTGCAGACCACAAACAAAATATTAAGGATTTCTGGTTAGCAATACTGATGTTTCTACTATTATTAGCTCTCAACTCCTTCCCCGCTACCTTCTCCATGATTTTATTCTCATCTCTTGCAATTTAATCTACTCAATTTCTTCTATTTTTACTTGCACAATAACATAATCAGCTCTGAGTTCTCCCTCGTTTATCTCTTTTCATCATTTGTTCAACACCATTCAACATCATCCACAAGCTCAGAATCAGCTTCAACAGCTAAAATAAAATAATCTCTCATTCTTTGGTCCCAGGGTTCTTACTTAAACTAAATCCAAGAATGCAAAGTTCAATTATGCTAAGCTTTTGAAATATACCTTTGTTTAAGTTGATGAGCCCATATTCCATCAACTGCCAATCCAATGTTCTACTGCTCCTGGAATGTAGCATACTTATTCTCATAATGCTACTCTTGTGCTGCAGAAATAATTAATGTTTGAATGTTTAACTCACTGGGCTACCTACCACCAATAATATCAACTCAGAACTTAGCGGTTTACATTTGCTTTCCAAAGAGGTTCAAAGCAGCCGTTCAAAAAATGTTCTCCATGATCTCAGTTGTGATCTATTTACGTCCACTTCCAAACACTAAATTATTACATTTCATACATCTTCTCCACCACCATGTGTATTTCTTCCTCTCCCTCTTTGGCTGTGTCTCTCAATCAATCTTTACAAAAAGTTTATTTTCCTGCCCACATTCCCTCTTTAATGCTCAAAGCTGGCATATTCCTTTTGCAGAGCATCGGCGGGGATCGAATGTAAGAATATTACAGCCTGACAGAAATTCTTCAGAGTAATCCAAATGACCAGTCAACTGCGTGCTTAAACTTATTCAATGTAATTGAATTCTACTCCTGTGTCTTCAATTGTTATAGTCATGTCATTCAAGACTTTGTAGTGTCAATCTTACTTTTACATACATCTGAAATTAAGACTACTGCAGTATCAATCTTTCCAACTTATCAGAACATGGAAGGAAAGTACATCTTCAGGAGCATGAATATGTTCGTCTGCAAAACAAAGACATTGTATAATGCCAAGCTTTCAAAACTCCCTCTGCAATCTTACAGATATGAAGGTATAATGCCTGTGAGAGCATGAAAAACATAATCAATACAATAAAGAAAGTAGAAGCTGCCAGTAGAATATCGTTGACAAACATATGATGCCTTGGAATTTTTTTAGATGATTCAAATTGTAAATGTCAACGGAAGAGTGTCAAAAGTGTTTCATTGTCGTTTGCCCCAAAACAGAACAATGAAATTCTTACTTGCAGCAGCACGACAGTCCAGCTTTTAACTTTTTATTTTGTTGTCCACACAATCTCATTAATTACTCTTTCAGCACCCACTCCACCATAAACAATCCTCCTTCCAATCTCTCAAATCCTGTACTTGTTGCATTTACTATGGACGGGAAGGAATGGAGGGGTATGGTCTGAGTGCAGGTAGATGGGACTAGGGGAAAATAAATGGTCGGCATGGACTGGAAGGGCCGAGAAGGCCTGTTTCCGTGCTGTAATTGTGATATGGTTATATGGTTACTACTTTAAGAATCTATATAACCATTAGTTGTTACTATTGCTAAAAAAAAAAATCATATACAAATGAAGCTTCTCGATCCAAGAATTAAATTACATTTAATTCACGTTTCAAAAATAAAACAAACTGTTATCGAATATCATTTCAAATGATCAAATTAATGTTGTCACTGCTTATTCAAAACTTGTATAAGCAAGCTGGCAAGGAACCTCCATCAAATTGTTACTCATAGACAGTCACATGACTATAATACAGACATTTAACATTAATGCTACGTTAAATTCCACGTTAGTGTCCCCTCATTGTAGTATTCATTTACGCGATAGGGACAATTTACAGTGGTCAATTAGCTTCCAAGCTGCATGTCTTATAGAGATATTGGAGGAATACAGGAAACCTGGAAGAAAAGATAGGCACAAAATGCTGGACTAACTCTGGAGAAGGAATGGGTGACGTTTCGGGTCGAGATCCTTCTTCAGTAGTCAGGGGAAAGGGAAACGCGAGATATAGACAGTGATGTAGAGACATGTAGAACAAATGAATGAAGATATGCAAAAAAGTAATGATGATAAAGGAATCAGGCCATTGTTAGCTGTTTGCTTGGTGAGAGCAGGAATCTAGTTGTGGTGGGGGAGGAATGGAGAGAGAGGGAGTGTAGGCGTTACTTGAAGTTAGGGAAACAATATTCATACCACTGGTTTGTCGGCTGCTCAAGCGAAATATGAGATGCTGTTCCTGGACAAAAACAGAGGTCACAATTGAACCCGCGCCACTGAAGCTGTGAGGCAACAGCGCTACCAGCTGAGGAGGTGTTTGGTGAACTCACTGTGGTGGATGTTAAATTTGTGTTTTTTGTGTGTTTTTGTTACTTTTAATATATGTATGACTGCAGGCACGAAATTTCGTTCAGACCGAAAGGTCTGAATGACAATAAAGGTAATCTGAATCTGAATCTTCACCACTGTGGCTTCTATTAGGTTTCTGGTGCAACAATTTACAATTTATCAATTTCCAAATTGGAATCAAAAGTAGGCAGTGATTTTAAGGTAATTAGAAATCTGGAACTCAAGTATAAAGCCATTTGTGTTTTCTTCAAGTGCAAAGAATGGACTTTCACCTTTACAACATAACTGAGATGGGTGGATTTATTCTTCTTTCTAATCTTTTGAACACCAACTATTAGTTTCATACAATAAAACATGGTGCATCGATCACTTTTTTACTGTTACTGTAGTTGTAGTTTACAATGCTGTTCCTTTCACTATGATAGTCCAACTGAAGTACAGTGCGCCAGTGAGACAAACACGTCTGAGGTTGTCATTGTCTGTCTTCAGCAGATCGTTCAATGTAATTTATCACTTTTGAACAAAGAACAAGATGCTGAATAATTGAAGTGTCATTTACATAAATCTGAAATGCCTAGGAGGTAACTGGTGAGCATAAATTTCACTTCTAAATTCACCATAAAAAGAACTTATTTTATGGGCAAGGCATTATAATGCAACGATCAACAGCCAGAGACTGAAGATATAAATTGTAAAGAATAATACTTGAACAATGTATTTGCTATTTGTAAATACTTAACTAAACTGCCTCAACTTGTATAAACTAACCTGTGCACCAGTGGTATCTGAGCTTGTGCTGGCAGGTGCCTCTCGGGTCACTTCAGGTGCCGTCTCCGGTACCCTGACTCGCACGTGGTTAATGATATGGTGCAGATTTGTTCCTATGTTGGTTGCATGGAACCAACTATCAGAACATCGCTCTTCACCAAACATTTCCTGTAGGAGGAGTAAATTACATAATCAACTAAATATTCTCAAAAAACACAATTGAACATGAATGTGAATTACAATGCATATACAGCTAAAATAATATCAAACAGGATAGTTTACAATCTGCATAAACAAGAAATAATTAGCAAGGAAAATGTCCCCGATTTTAGTTCCAACAGAACACTCTTAGTATGCTTCATCATTATAGACAATGGACAATATACAATAGGTGCAGGAGTAGACCCTTCAAGCCAGCACCTCCATTCAATGTGATCATGGCTGATCATCCCCAATCAGTACCCTGTTCCTGCCTTCTCCCCATATCCCCTGACTCCGCTATCTAGCTCTCTCTTGAAAGTATCCAGAGAACTGGCCTCCACTGCCCTCTGAGGCAGAGAATTCCACTGACTAACAACTCTCTGTGAGCAAAAGTGATCCCTCGTCTCCGTTCTAAATGGCTTACCCCTTATTCTTAAACTGTGGCTCCTAGTTCTGGACTCCTCCAACATCGGGAACATGTTTCCTGCCTCTAGCATGTCCAAACCCTTAACAATTGTATATGTTTCAATAAGATCCCCTCTCATCCTTCTAAACTCCAGAGTGTACAAGCCTAGCCGCTCCATTCTCTCAGCATATGACAGTCCCACCATCCCGGGAATTAACCTTGTAAACCTACGCTGTACTCCCTCAATAGCAAGAATGTCCTTCCTCAAATTAGGGGACCAAAACTGCACACGATACTCCAGGTGTGGTCTCATTAGGGCTCTGTGCAACTGCAGAAGGACCTCTTTGCTCCTATACTCAACTCCTCTTTTATAAAGACCAACATGCCATTCGCTTTCTTCACTGCCTGCTGTACCTGCATGCTTACTTTCATAGACTGATGGACAAGGACCCCCAGATCCCGTTGTACTTCACCTTTTCCCAATTTGACGCCATTTAGATAGTAATCTGCCTTGCTGGTTTTGATACCAAAGTGGATAACATCACATTTATCCACATTAAACTTCATCTGCCATACATCCGCCCACTCCCCCAAACTGTCCAAGTCACCCTGCATTCTCATAGCATCCTCCTCACAGTTCACACTGCCACCCAACTTTGTGTCATCTGCAAATTTGCTAATGTTACTTTGAATCCCTTCATCCAAATCATTTATGCATATTGTAAATAGCTGCGGTCCCAGCCGCGAGCCTTGCGGTACCCCACTAGTCATTGCCTGCAGTTCTGAAAGAGACCATTAATCCCTACTCTTTGTTTCCTGCCTGCCAACCAATTTTCTATCCATGTCAGCACTCTACCCCTAAAACCATGTGCCCTAATTTTGCCCACTAATCTCCAATGTGGGACATTATCAAATGCTTTCTGAAGGTCCAGGTACACTACATCGACTGACTCTCCCTTGTCCATTTTTCTAGTTACATCCTCAAAACAGTCCAGAAGATTAGTCAAACATGATTTCCCCTTTGCAAAATCCATGCTGACTCGGACCGATCCTGTTACTGCTATCCAAATGTGCAGCCATTTCATCTTTTATAATTGACTTCAGCATCTTCACCACCACCGATGTCAGGCTAACTGGTCTTTAATTCCCTGTTTTCTCTCCCCCGCCTTTCTTAAAGAGTGGGATAACATTAGCTACCCTCCAATCCGCAGGAACTGATCCTGAGTCTATACAACATTGGAAAATTATCAACAATGCATCCATGATTTCTAGAGCCACTTCCTTACGTACCCTGGGATGCAGACCATCAAGCCCTGGGATTTATCAGCCTTCAGTCCCATCAGTCTACCCAACACCATTTCCTGCCTAATGTGGATTTCCTTCGTCACCCTAGATCCTCTGGCCACTAGTACATGGACGATTGTTTGTGTCCTCCTTAGTGAAGACGGATCCAAAGTACCCGTTCAACTCATCTGCCGTTTCCTTGTTCCCCATAATAAATTCACCTTTTTCAGTCTTCAAGGGTCCAACTTTGGTCTCAACTAATTTTTTCCTCTTCACATACCTAAAGAAGCTTTTACTATATTATATTTTTTGCACTGTAGTGTACTGTAGATACATATCATTGTAGTGATAGTGACAGCGAGGTTGGGATTTTTGTACATGTATGTTTGGAATCATGTATGCATTTATTCTCGGAGAATGGTCACATAGTTGGCCAGACAAGGAGACAGCCAAATCAGCCCTCACAACTGTCCCAGCCTTTGGTAAATGTAATAAATTAGTCCTACCCTCCTGGCTTTTTTTCCTACATAGCCTCCTTCACATCTTTTCAATTATCTATTCAATTATTTTTATGAAAGCTACTGTATTATTGAACCAACTTCCATTATGCCGGCAGTCATTCCATATCACAGTAGCTCTCCTCTTAAAAATGCTTTCTTCGTGACAGCTCTGTATGTTAGGCCAATCCAGGCAGGTAGATAGTTTAAACCAGTCATGATTTTGAGCACTGTCAACTACCAATATCAAATCACCTCCAAGCATCTCTGTTTCAAGAACAAGTGGGTAAGTTTCACATAACTCAAATCTCTCATCTCCAGCTCCAGTTAATACATCTCTTTTGGACCCTTCCCTAGTGCTAAAATATGGTTTAAGCTCGCTCCAATTTTGAAACTAGTCCTCCTGCTGACTATAATCAGTCTTTATTCCCCCCAATGGGCTTTATACAACATTCACCTTAATCATCTAAGCATCTATTTTTAAAGATATGCACACCTTTAAACACCCATGTTGCTCTGCTACCTTGTGAGATTTGTGAAAATGTAAAATCCAAGGTTATTTTGCTGCCATTGGTTCAATAAACCAACAACAGAATTTAAAAAGTTGCAAAGTTTCTATAAAACTGCAAAAATGTAAGTAGACAACCAGTTTTAATGAGGGACTTCCGACAATTAGAAATTAAAGAATCAAATCACCAAACATTGCAACGTTTTCGTATCACTTGGTGCAACCAAAAAAAAAGGAAAATCATTTAACACCTCATTTAACAGTGTCATAATTACATTGACCCATTTGCCAGATTATGATGTGCACCAGTGAACTGCGATGCATTAATTGTCAAATTCAATGATGCCATTAGAGAGCTGATACGTTAGAATGTTGAGATTTATTTTTAATTGTTAGATTCTGGAAAACTACCAAGCATCTTTTTTATAATAGCGTAGAAAAATCTTTCCCTAATCAATTTGTTTAACTCACCCTCAGCATTTCATCTTCTCATTTAATGTAATAATTTTGCAGGGAAGTAAATGATCACTCCAGCTAAAGGAAAAAGCTCCACAGACACTATTTTACTACTGTGGAATATTTATTCAAACCATTTCAGGCCGGGAGGGCATGAAATTGTTTATTTTTAGTATGACATGCAAAAGTCTAATAAGAATAGTGGAAATAATGAATAGAGGTTCAGCGATTCCAGAAGCTTCAGTGTGGGCTCAATAATGATTAGGATTAAGAAGATGCAAGCTATGTCTAAGAATCATGAATCCAGAGCCACCATGGCCAACCAACGTTTAAGATTGAACTTGGACTTGCTATGCTACATATATCTTTGAAGCTCAGATGTAGCAAAATTTGGGCAAGGTTTTGCTGGCAATGGCCCATAGTCTATCTATGGCGCTACGAGGAACACTCATTCTTGTTGCTCCCAGCTTCACAGAAAACGAATTAAAACATTTTTTTTTTTAAATGATCATTGTTTAGGTTACTATTGATTAATCCAGCAGTGAATTTTACCCTACATTTTTGCAGGATCATGAAATACGATTAAAACCATTACTTACATAATTATTATTCTAACACTGATCGCAGCCACAGTTACAAAAACTAAAAGTGTTAATTAATATCAGCACAATATCTCCTACTCATGTACTAGCACATCGCTACACCTCTGGTCTTCTTCTGGATTACTAATAAGATCAGCCTCCATGTCACTATTAATGTTATCCAAGAAAACCTGTGATACCTTGCTTATAAATATTATTACTAATTACAATTTAAACAGTTCCACTAATGGGTAGCCAAATGATTCCACATGTGGCAATCATCAAATGCCAAGATATCAGGTAAGTCCCGCCAAATATAGTGGTTGTTAAGCCATTTTTCAAGATGAAAGAGATGGACTGAGGCCAGTCTGAAAAGTCCCAGGCAAGTGTACCACTCTGCCTTGAGTATTTAATGTTCTAACTGCACTCAGCCATATTAATGGTTGGTATTCATTTATACCTATGATTTCACATTGAGGAGGCTTTTACCTCCTGATTCTGCAACTACAAGGTGAAGTCAGAAACAGAGTATTTTGCAATGAGTCCTTTACCTCCTGATTCTGCAGGAGGTAAAGCACTCTTTGCAAAATACCCTGCTTCTGACTTCATCGTTTAGCTGCATTGTTACTAATGTTTATTGTTATGGTGGGGAAGAACCAGCTGGTCCTTAGCAAGTTGGATTCATCACTGCTTGAGATTTATGCTATTCATCAATCTAGGGCTTGACTTCTTGACCACTTTAATCCACCTGCAAGTCTGTCTCTGAAACAATCTCAAAACTGCATGATATACAAAAGTGCAACATAATTGATTGTTTCATTATATTTCTCCCTACATTTCTCTGAAATGCCTTGGAATTATATTACAACATCGAAATTTCTGAACAAAATCTACCTATATTAGACAGATATTTAATGTGTATGAAACGCGATTATGGGAATCGGGAAAGAAAGCAGAGCTCAGACCAATGATCAGATCAGCTAATGGCCTTAATGAATGGCGGAACAGGTATGAGGGGCTGAAGAGTGGCTCAGATTACAGTTCTTAGATATTTATAAAATTTGCCACTGTACACAAGGTATTTTCAGGTTAAAATCTAAACATTATTTTATATTAAGGAGGTAATATGGTATAGATTGTTTCCGCAGTCCAACAGTGTGAAAACATTGAAATAGCATTTTGGTCATTCTTTTTTTACAGCACATTCTTAAAACTGAGTGTTTGGTGTGAAACAAACTTGGGTTTAATAACAAGAGCTGTTAACTCTTCTGGTGGACAATTTTCCTTTTCTGCTGGCTGAAGTGTTTTGCACCATATTTTACTCAGAACACCTGCTCAATTGCCTAAGGGCATCAAGGGTATTCAAGTATAAAACGAGCAGTTATGCCACCTGTCCAAGTACTCCCCAAGGCATTCATTGCCATTTAACTTGGAAAATTAACACTAGACTATAGTTCTTTTAACTTCTGGTTATATTTTCCTGAAAATTCCAGTTTTACATTATAATAAATGATTTTTGACATATGGATTAATACTAAAACAGGTTAAAGTAAACTGTTTAATTTTCTGTCTTGTTCAAAAGATTAAAACTTAAAATGACCCAAATTTGCCATGTCAAAAGACAGTTTAATTTTATTGAATAAATTCTAATTCTAATATCCTAGTACTGCATTGGTATTTTTAACGTCGGCTTTTCCACTTTACATGTTGATATATTCCATTTGTAAAACACTAATATTTTACTTTGCTTAATCACCAATTAGTGAACAATAAATGTTTTGGTCTGCATATCATTAGGCTGCGCTGTAAGGCCCACAGTTTTAATGAAACTTTGTAGCTTAATTCAGTGCTAAACTCAAATCTACAGGCAGATTACTCTTAATTAATCAATGGTTCTTTCCTCGGAATATATGGAGACCATTTCACTGAAAATTAAACAGCTCAACTTTCACAAATTGTAACAATATTAGAGTTCTTTAAAAAGTATCCCTTTTACACAAGGCATCTCCTCGGTAGACGACAGGGTATGTTAATCCATTACTCTTTTCCTCTCAGTCATACTTAATAAATTTTATACATTTCAGCATTGGAACAAGAAAACCATGGTCTCCAATTGTCAGACTATACCTGATCAAAGGCTAAGAATTTCCAACATATATAGAAGGAATAAATTATGTTCTACATATTCCAGTTTAATCCTCTAATATGCTTGATATTGCACAAAGACTTCCCTGACATTTTTATTCAGGGGTTTCACCTACCTCCTCTTCAATAGTTTCTTCTGGTAAGTTGTCAAGGCCCAATTCAATCAAGTTTAATACCATACACAGTATATGTTCAGACATGTTCTGGTGATCCATCGATATCTATAAAGGTAAGCCACAATCCAAAAACTAACATTTGATCTTTTTCAATGTATAATTCATTTAAAAGTCAATTCAAATACCACAAGATAACAGCAGGATTGGTGAAGATTTCTCTACTTTACAAAGGATTGTACAGTCACTATGATTATTTGATACTGAGAAAAAATAATTTAACATAACAGATGCAGGCATAAAAAATTCCTTAAAAATTTAAAATTTAAAGCAAGGCAATGAATTCCAATTTACAATAATGTTTCAAGCATCTAAAATTATACTGTAAACACATCAAAATATAATTAATAATTACCAACCCATGAAGATTTGAATTAATTAGCATTATTTGACACACTGATAGACAAATATAGTTTTTGCAATATTTGAGATGAAACAAAATTAAATTCTAATTTCTTATGACTGTTATTGCCTGCCACATTTCATTAGAGGTGGACCTTGTTCTTATGATGGGACCAGAGGACAAGATGTTTAGCATTAACACTGAAATGCAACTTACAAATGACTTGACTTACGGTAATATGACTTTACACAAATTCTCTCATACATATTTAAAGCAGTTTTCACGTGAAATAATAATAATAGCTTTTCATAGTATTTATTGATGACTAAATATTTAAATTATGAGTAGTGTTGGAGTGATTATTGAATGAAATGAAAGAATTACACCAAGTGTAAATTTAACAATATGGGTTATAATAGAACACAAACATTTCTGACATAGAGAAATCTGTTAACAAACAATTCTCATGAACGGAACCTTTATGTAACATGGGAACTGCCTGTCATTCAGTAATTACAATATGACCTGAAATGATATGCTCAGATATATCAATACATTATACATATTGTGTGCATGCATATTATTTACCTTGTAAAGAAGAGTAAACAGCACAATGTGCAA